>OX243811.1:21690743-21823243 GCA_945859605.1 Lumbricus rubellus
CCAGACGGATCTTGAGAAGGACAATAAAAACATTGCATTATTCAAATCTACACCGTGACTCAAAAAAAACTAAGCCAAATTGTTTTTCATTTATCTCTAATGCCTGATAACATATCACGCTAAAATTTTCTAAATATTTAGAGAATTGGACAAAAAATGTGATTCCAAAATTTCAGGAAATAAAGTTGAACGGATAAAAAGATATGAATATTTAAACTTCATATACCGAAATTGCAGTTTACAAGCAATTTTCTGTCAGATTCGATAAACTGTTTCCCTATTATCTCCAATGCCTGATGATTAATCATTCTAAAATTTTCCAGATATGTAGAGAATTGAACTACCAATATCACCCCAACAGTATGGTTTGATAATTTAATTAAATAAGATGCTCAAAATGTCCCCCTCCTGCTTGCACGCAAGCCCGAGGGCGCTGGCGCCATTGCAATGGCAACAGCAACGTCGATTATCCTCTGGTTCAGGCCATCCCGCACTTCCAACAAGCGTTGCTTCAGATCGTTTATATCATGGATTGTTGTCTGGTAGGCTCAATCTCGCATCACGCTCCACATTTTATAGTCGACAGGATTCAAATCTGGACTGTTCGGAGGCCATAATGTGGGAGAAATGAAGTCTACACAATAACAGACTTGCTGAAAACTGAAATTTCGGGTGATGAAGTTGAAATATCCATATCCTTCTATCCCTTCAAATTTATGACATGAAATTTTGGAATCCTATTCTTGTTTCAATTCCCTAAATATCTGGAAAAAGTTTTTATGATTACTCATCAGACATCAGAGATGTGAAAAAAATTGTTTGGCTTACTTTTTATTGAATCTGACAGAAAATTGCTTGTAAACTGCAATTTCGGTATATGAAGTTTAAATATTCATATCTTTTTATCCGTTCAACTTTATTTCATGAAATTTTGGAATCATATTTTTGGTCCACTTCTCTAAATATTTGGAAAATTGTAGCTTCATATGTCATCAGGTATTAGAGATATATGCAAAACAATTTGGCTTAGTTTTTTTTGAGTCACGGTGTATATGTTTGTATAGGCTATGTATGAACACTTGTTATAACGCCCCTTCAAAAGTCCTACTCAGGAGCGCTCCCGCCTACAGCGCGCACGCCGAAGCGCATGAGCAACTGCGAGTGAAGAACTTGTTCAGGGTGGCCCCTGCGCGGCGGCTTAAGGTGGATTCGAACCCGCAACCTTTCCGCTTAAAAGCACCGATCGAACATACCCTTACAACACAGCGTCCCACAATTCTAGAACACACAATGCGTGAGTTATGCATGGTGGGCAAAAAAGTGTCCCTAGGTTTTTTGCCAATGTCTTGGCCAGAACTTCGCTGGCCTGATACAGTTCATTAATGCAGAATAAGTTTTCTTTTGGGTGCCTCAAAGTCTCAATCAAACAGTAGCAACAGGTTATAATTTTAAAAAGCCCTAAGCAATGGCGAATCAAAACATAAATCATTGCGGAATGATAATGAAACTAACAATCATTGCAGGGAAGAACATAATTATGTCGTAGCTGGAGCAATAAATTAGGCTGCCAGCATGTAGGCTAGTCGTCATAGCAAATTATGTAAACCTATAGAGTCTTCATGCCTAGACCCACAGCATTGAGTGAATGAAGCAAACGGTGATTTAAAGCAGCATGCAGAGAATAAATTACTAAAGTTGCGTGCAATATATAACACAACAGTAATAATTAAAATCCGTAAAAATAATGTCTTCTGGCTGATAAACAAATATAGACTATAATTTATATTTCAGTACGTAGCCTAAAGCAACAATAGATGAACAATGGCATTAAAATATCCAATGAGTAAAATCACAACACAACTATGAAAATTGCCATAATTAGAGACGATATATAATTAGGTGCATGCTGTACAACAGTGTACATGTGTGTGCTGTACAACAGTGTACATTGTATACGTCGCTGACGATGTAACGTGCAGACCAATGTGGATATTGACGCGTACGGAAACCTGATCAATGCGGCATTCCTTCCAAAAACCTCGCTCTGCATCAGATAAGCAAGGGAGTGGCACCAATGTGTCGTTACCCTGTGTGTATGTGTATGCCCATAGCAACGTGGCTTCTACTGCTTCACCTTCAGTGTTGCCTTCTTCTTTTCTTCTCTGGGTGGGGAGCATATATGGTTCATTCATGTTTCTTCCGGCGCGTAGCGATCGATGCTGACGGTCTTCGCATTTCGCAGCCAGTGTCTTGCACGGTCGCGGTGGTTCGATGAACACGGTTCCAGACGAATTCCGTCGAGCGAAGGCAACGACTTATAGACGAGATGTCGTTCCGACTCCGTCCTTCCCACCAGCCGACACTCGAGGTCTCGTCCCCCTCCGGACCCCCTCATCTGCGGCGATATGCCCGTCGTCGTCGTCGTCGCCTGTAGTGGTGCGAGCTCCCTTCCTGCAGCGCCTCCGCCGCCACGGCGACCGTTGGCCAGCGTCGTTCCTGCGGCGGTGGCGGTGGCTGCCCTGGGGTCGGCGGCGGCGGCCGAGGTGGTTTGTCGGCCGCAGAGGGTGAGTCCTCTGCGCTGCATCTCGAGACGGAGGAAGGCGACGCTGCATGCGAGGACGATGAGCGACGGCCAGAGCATGCTGTGCACGACATCAGACACTCGGTAGAACTTCTCGACGATCGCCTTCGTTTTGGAATCAGTGTCGTAGTAGCAGAAGAAGTCGGACGGCTGACGGGATCGCCAAGCGTCGACGTATGCTTCCACTGCACGCTGGTTCTCATCGCGAGTGCGGTGACACACGCTGTACGAACACTATAGCAACAGAACAGACAGACACATACACATACACATAAGCTTACATCTCTAAGGAAGGGCAAAATTATGAAGTGAGGTTGGGTGAGGTAATAAGTTAAAAGGCAAGACAAGACGATATAAGCTTAACCTTAAGTTGTGTATTTAAGATAAGGTAATGTATTGCAAGATAGGTTATTTATAAAGGTTATTAAGGTATGTTGAAAGATGAATTACCGGGCAAGACAATAATATACAGTGCAAGAAGACGAACAGAGGCAATGAAGCGAGATAAGAGGTGAAGTAAAGTCAGACATTATTATTTAAAAAGCAAAACAAGATGGCAGCTGTATCAAATTGCTCTGCCGTGACTTCCATGAAGTATAATAGGCGGCACCGTGCAGCTGTGCTATAATTCCAGCAGGTCACGTCAAATTCATGGATGCATTCGTGCACAGCCTCAGAGTCATCTTCGCGTATGTCCATTTTTCTCAAAATTGAGTTTAGACTTGATTTGTAGCAAAAATTTGTTTATCTTTCTTCACTGTTAACCGTTAGGAGATACGACAAGTCGTTTTAAAGATATTCAACGAAAACTACTTGTCGTATGTCCAATTTCAGTGTTGTTTTGTCGTATCTGAGTTATCTCCAATTTATTTAGTCGTATCTCCAGTGCCGCATTCACGGTTAAAAGTGCATTGTCGTATGTCCAGTGAAAGCTCGTCGTTGATTGGACGATGGAGATACGACATTCCATTTCGTTGTATCATAGTGTCGTATGTCCAGGGAATAAAAACGTTCTTTTATTAAAAAAGGGTATGAAACTTGCGAAAATTGAAACGAACACACTCGCAAATGATTGTGTATTGCTTTCTTTTATTATGCCTATTTCATATTTTGTTTAAATTTCTCACGCCAGGATGACTTGCAATTGATTTAAATCCATTTTATACAACATTTTCAAAAATTTCACAAAAACCATTCTAAGTTTCAGTTTAATTTTAATGCAATATCCTTTAATTAATGTCGATGCTTTAAAATGAAGTTATTGCCTGAAGTTTTATTGCACTGAATATCTTTTTTGGCGTCCAAAGTTTCGAAACTTCTACCTCGTTTTTCTCGGAATTCACAAAAGTGGACATACGCGAAGATGACTCTGAGGCGACGAGTAGTCGAAGAGATTGTAATTATATAAAGAAGATAATGTAAATTCGGGGAAATTTTTGGCAGGTCATAAGGCAGGTCAAGAGTAACATAGGCAGGTCAAAGGAGGATCTGTCGCGACACAATATTACAATTATGGTCAGAAGCAATTTTATATCTGCCTCTGCAACTCAACCTGCTTCTTAAACTAACCCAACGGAAAAAGATGTATATTAGGCTACATTAGAATAATTATTTTATGGGCAATCTGTGTATGAATGCGTTTTGCAGATAACACAGTTAACACTGGCGAATTTCAATGGCGATTTCTGTTTTCAGCCTCATCTCACATTGAGCCTTCTCGCTCCATCTCTGTCGGATCAGCATAGTCAGTAGAACTGGTATAGTTTAAAGCACGATGGAGCGCTGAGCGGCTGCTGGTCATGCGCACTCAATGCTGCAGCTCTCCAGCGATATTTATATATAGCATATATAATCTATATAAATAAAAATGAAACTTTCCAATAGTTCGTTATGAGTGTTCTCGAAAACTAACGGAAAGATTGTTTCGAAAATTTTACAAAATCTTCCATTCCAATAGAACCGTGTTGTATTATGCTTTTTTTCGAAAAAACCCAATCTTTTCCACAAAAAGAGAACTTTGCAATCCGTTCGGTCGCCATTTGCAAATTCAACAACATCGCTGCGTTGACCCGAAACACACTGACCAGACAGACGAAGCATGCATGAGGTCGCGTGCCGTGACGTCATAAGCGAGTCGAAAATTTTCCGGCCTTCACCATTCTTGGGCCGGACGGTGTGAGGGAGGAAAGGAGCGGAGGGAGCGGGACGAAGAGGGTGGGGAGGGGAGGGGTAGAAGTAGAGGGAGGGGGATGGTGAGGGGAGGTGGACGGGGAGGGTGAGTGGGAGGGGGAGTGGAATTGGGAGGAGGAGGAGCGGGCCGAAGAGAGAGGGAGGGGGAGGGGAGGGGAGGGGTAGAAGTAGAGGGAGGGGGATGGTGAGGGGAGGGGGAGGGGAGAGTCTTTTTTGCCCCAGCAACGCGTGGCCGGGTACAGCTAGTCTATATAAATAAAAATCTAACCGCGTTTGGCACGGCTTCAAAGATCTCCGAACTTTCTTCATTGATTGCTTTCGAAACTTCACCAAAACGTTTAGTTCCAACACGGCCGAGTTTGCAGAATGCTTTTTGGGAAAAAGCGCAATCTTGTAAGCTAAAAAAGCAACTTTGCAAATTCTACCGTTTTCAACACACACATAATTATACGCCCGTTGAAAAGTGTGTTCCGTTTATGTAGCGCATTTCAACATACTCGATTGCGGCCTAAAAAAGCAAATTTTCAAATTCTACCGTTTTCAACACATACGCCCGTTGATAAGTGTATTCCGTTTATGTAGCGCATTTCAACACATTCGATTGCGGCATAAAAAAGCAAATGTTCAAATTCTACCGTTTTCAACACATACGCCCGTCGATAAGCCTGGCCTTTCAATTCGTGCGCGTTTCAAATGGTGGGAGGGGGATGGGAGAGGGAGGGGAGGGGGAGGACGGTCTTTTCTGCCACAGCAACGCGTGGCCGGGTTCAGCTAGTATATATATATATATATATATCCTACGGCTGATATTGCACACAGACGCCTCTGCTGTAGGTGTAGCATTTTAATCAATAGACGAAAACGGTTCCTGTCAACTAAACGCCCGATCTCGCTGACACCCTGTAGGCCTACCCACTGCAGAGGGAAATGGGGGGGGGGGAACGAAGGTAGAATATCATAGCCTAATTAAGTGGGCAGATGGTCATTGAAATAGGTCTATCATAGCCTACTATGTATGCGCCTTCGAATTGCTAATGATAGGCCTACTATAGGCTATAGGCCTAGCTCTACAGATGTAGGGCAATTCCAAAGTCACTGACGTAACATTCGCACAGAAATGTTGCAACAGTTTTAATTCTAGCACACTATGATTTCACTGCTTATACAAAAATTTTATGCCAAAATATTTTACTAAATTATCTTTCTTAAAAGTCAAAAAAGTGTTGGCATAAAATGTATGTAGGTATTTTTAAAAAGAGTTTTTGTGTGTTGTCACTGACGAACGCATTTTGGACATCGAAATTATTGCAATTCGTATACGCACTAAAATCTTCTGAAACATCACTGCAAAAAGTTTATTAAAGTTTTTAAAATTATTAGTACAAGTTGTGGCATACATAGAAAGTTAAAAATTCTTATCCAAAACTCACTTAGTCATAATTTCACTGCTGATTAGATGTCACTGACGTAACATTAAAATGTCACTGACGTAACGCTTCCGAAAAGACAAATACAACTTGCAGTAAATGTTCTAGTTACGGTTCACAAGTATGTAGGAATACTTTATAAATCATCCAGTGTTGTTGGATACTGCAATGTGTTCACCTAGAGTGAAAAAGCCCCTTCTGTTTACCACTAGGCTGTTGGCTTCATATTCACTAATGTCTTTGCATTTCCACAAGTTTGAACACCGAAATAGCAGCTCATGGACTGATTTAATCGATATTTCATTGCTTTCTCGTAGTGTAGAAGGCAAATTCTTAAAATCAACCTGACATTTTCGTGATACTTGTAGCAACAAACATTATGATACTTTACACTCACTGAAAAACAAGTTTTTGACACAGAATTTTGCAGAATTTTGTTTTGGTTTCTGTGTCCCATTTTCCGTGGAATTGCCCTGTAGTGCCCATGCATGACCTATCTGATTTCAATGTGGCTGCTTCAACAAATTACTATATACCTGATATTATATATTTTAAACTATACATATACAATGTAGGCCCTATATATATGTAAATGTATATGTATGCTGTATATAATGATCCGTGACGTATTTGTGGTGGGCGAGAGGGGCAAGAGCAATTGCTTTTAAAATCAGACCCTATATCAAAATCAGTAACTGAATAAATAAAAACATAGCTGCAAGTACAGGATGGGACATAAAAGAGACTCCTAAGGTTTTTTGCCAATCTTGGCCAGAAGTTACAATTTCTGTATAAAATTTTACAGGCTTAGGCCCTAAAGACAATTCATAGTTACACATGATGGCCAGATTTCATAAAAAAATATTTAAAACAGAACAAAAGCTATATCGCCTTTAGTGAGACCACCTACTGTTTTTTCATGATCCAAAAACGTAACGCAACAAAAAGTTTTTAAAAAAACAATTTTATTAGGTCATGTCTCAAATAACTGTTATAGTAGTAGTAGGCCTGTAAGGGCCGATTCGTGGACAATAGATCCATTCTATTGTTCTAGACTCTCGACCATTCCATTGTCCACGAAACATTCAGTGTTGACCGTTGATAGGTCGCCCTTTTGTGCTCGTACCGGTGACCATTACTTCCATTGTCCGTGTATGAACCATAATTAATCCTTTTCTTCAACGCTCGAAAACTATAATTGTTTCCAACGCGCGCGACAAGTGGTAAAACCTCCAATAGAATTTTACGAAGATCGAAGATTTAAATTAAATTAATAACAGAAGAATTATTTGGACAGATTCCTTATTATTTTACCAGCTTGATCGTCATCTTGCTGAGCGACTTCACAGTGACGTGCAGCTACGCTGGGACCCGGTTTCTTACCTACATGTAAATAATAATAATGATGATTAATTATCTGACAATATCAAGGCTATTTGCTGCGCTCCATCTTATCTGCGTGATCTTTGCTATCCAGTGTCAGACGTTGCAGCGTCGGGCGCTTCGCTCTACAGCAAATATCGTTTTTCTTCAGTCGTGGTTGGGCTGGGAGTGCCTCTGAGTAGCTTCTTGAAGAGGCGCTATATAAATGCTCTGAATGAATGAATGAATGAATTTGATAACAATCATTTGAACTGCGACTTGATAAATTCGCTTTTGTTACTTTTTAAATTGCGTTAGGTTTTTGAATCGTAAAAAACAGAGGGTGGGTTCGCTGAAAAGTGATATGACTAATTATGTTCTGCTTGAAATGTTTTGGTGAAATTTGGCCACTGTCCGTAGATGTGAATTGCCTAAAGCCTGTAAAATTCGATTAAAAATTCTTACTTCTGGCCAGGCAAAAAACCGTATAGGGGTCTTTTTTATGGCACGCCTGTATTATTATAATTAGTATATAATATTGTATATATTGCATATATTATAGGCCTATATGTTCTATTCAGTTTACATGAAACTGCACGGTAGTAGTCCTGTCATGGCTTTTATTATTTAAATTTGTTATTATTCTCTCATAATGCCTAGACGTTACTTAGGGCCCTCTGACTGCTCTGCGTAGGGCCTACACGGCATTCTGTCGCCGCCGCCCCGCTTACAGGCTACAAGACAAAAAAACCATTTAGACAGGGTCCTCTGGTTCACTATTACCATAAGTATTAAAAAATAAAAATGAAAAGCAACCAGGCCTATTTTTACAAATGGATGAAAAATGACGTTGGAAGCAGATAGAACATCACAACTCATCGCTCATCGCTCATCATCCATCGTTCCATTGTCGACAGTGTTAGCGATAGACATTCGGCGTCGACTGACAACAGAATAAATTATTTCGTCCATTGTGTCCACGGATAAGATCAGTTTCGGATAGTCTACTATTAGGTGCACGGTTTTGTCTATTAGCCTACGTGGCTCTATGCATGCTGTCGGTGCAAGTTTTTCAATGAATCGATCGGGTGAAATCTGTCACGACCACGGCCCTTTTAATGGACTGTTGAGGTTCTGGCGTGCGGAATGCACTGCCAGTGAAACATTAACAGCCATCGGTTTGCCAACCGGAAATGGCAAGCACAGACGAGCTTGGGATACACTGCAGGCTATACATTTTTAAAACTTTATTTAGCTTTCGCAGAACGCTTCCATCTAATTAATTATATTAAGCTAAACTAGCTTTCTATGACCTAGGCAACATTGAGACCTCTCAGAATTTGCTCGACTATGACCCATGTCTCCATCTGAAACCCAGTTGGAACACACAGTTTTGCACTGTCTAATGCAGGGGTGTCAAACCTTTTTTAGTGGCGGGCCAGTGTGAACATCTTCCAACAAGTGGCGGGCCAGTGTGAACATCTTCCAACAAGTGGCGGGCCAGTGTGAACATCTTCTAACAATTGACGGGCCAGGGTGTCGAAGTTCCTGAGCAAAATTGGGTAGTGATCTGAGAGGGAGCTACGGGTTTGGTCAGCCAATTCCCAGAAAAGTCCAAATATTGCGAAAAGATCTTGATTCAGTGTCCACTTTTCGCATCTTATTAAATTTTGACAAAAATTTTAATAATTTTTTAATCTTTAGGGAAGGCTCCGCGGGCCAGAAAAAAATTGTCGGCGGGCCAGAAATGGCCCGCGGGCCAGCTCTTTGACACCCCTGGTCTAATGTGTCCACTTATGAAGGCGTTGGTATGGCCAGTGGCGACATACGGGTGCGAAAGTTGGACGATCAGAAAAAGAGAAGAAGACAGAATAAATGCTTTTGAAATGAAATGCCTAAGAAAGATCTTGGGAGTACAATGGACGGAAAAAAGAACAAACGAATGGGTATTGGAGAAAACTGGAACAGAAAGAACCTTATTGAACTCGATAAAAAGAAGGAAACTCATTTACTTCGGTCATTTGATGAGAAAACAGGGGGGCTGTATGGAGAAGGAAATAATACAGGGTACGATGTCGGGATCAAGGGCAATGGGAAGACCGAGGATGGGATGGATCGCTAATGTCATCACATGGATGGAACTACCATTCGAGCAGATATTGAAGGAGACGGAGGACAGGAAAAAGTGGCGAAGGCATGTTCATGAAGCGACCAACCCTCGAATCGAGGAAGGTTAAAGACAAGACAAGACAAGACAAGACAATGTGTCCACGAAAATGCTGGCAGGAGAGAGCCTGCTTAATGAAACAAGGACAATTGTTTTCAAGACAAAGACGATCACTTTGAACGATCCATTTAAAACTCATAAACGACCAAAATTAATTACTGAGATTAGTTCAAAGGAACTATAACCTCTGTGGATTCAATAATACTCCATCTGGAGGGTGGTAGAAGGTCTACATTTAAATAGCTACTACCTTTGGAAGGGAAGTGAAATTAAATATTCGATATATGGTGGTTCTCACACAGATCTCGAGTCTCCTGAACCACCGCAAACCCTGTTATGCTATAATACGATCTGCCGCTTTGCCACAAACTGTTGCTCGGAAATTCGACATTTCTAGCCATAGAATTTATAATATAACAGTTATTATCACAGTATGCCGCTAACTTACCCTGAAGGCACAGTGACTAAAATTAATGGACGCTCTGTGCGACAAGCTTATAACTAACCCGGTCAGTTTGCCAACGCCTACACCATGGTCCCTACTGAACTTAAAACTGTTTGGGCGCGCTGGAGTCGGGAGCCCTCTGCCTAGTTTTTCTTGAAAGGGCGCTATATAAATGTCCGGATGAATGAATGGATGAATGAATGAATGAATGAATGAATGAATGAATATCCTTGCATACGTCTGCTGTAATGTCCGCGTGACAGTCATGAAATGGTGTTGTGGATAGAAATTAAAGACAGTCAGGGCAGGACAATTTAAGGAGTTCCATGTTAAGCATGGAACCAGGGCCGGCCTTAGCCCAAATGGCGCCCTAGGCAAGGCATACATTTGGCGCCCCAGGCATAGGCCTGCATTTGGCGCCCTTAGATTCCCACTCAAATGTTCAGCCCACGTCAGAATATAAAGGTGAATTAGCCAGAGCCGGTTTACGCTCACAAGACCGTACCCAGGATTTTATTTCGGGGATGTTTTCTTGACCGTGAATTTTGAGGTGCGTACACGCTGCGGCCGACTTTTTTGGGCGAAATTTTCTGATGACTTTTTTGTTAGTCGTCGAATTTTCTGACGTCCAAAAACATAATTTTCCGCGATTTTCGACCATTTTCTGCTCAAAATTAGGCCTACATTACACGCTGTCGTGTGCTAGCAAAAGCATAATTATTTCATTTTTACATTATTTCATTTCGGGGGTGTTCCAACACCCAAAACATCCCCCTTAACTACGGCCTTTTAAGCTCAACTGAGTAATTCATTCTAATTTCTTTATTAGTATACTGAAGGCTGGATAATATTCAATTTTGTGGAGAATGGTATAAGTTTACAAAAATATTAAATCAAACTATTGTTGAAGTGGCGCCCTCTTTGATGGAAATGGCGCCCTTAGAACTTGGCGCCTCATGCAACTGCCTGCTTTGCCTATGCCTAAGGTCGACCCTGCCTCAGTTACTGCCCCTTTCCTGAAGACATTGTTTTAAATTCTTTCCATTAGCGAAAGTCTTGAGTTTAAAACAATATAGTGTAAAAAATAAATTCGCCGGTGCCGCGGCGCCCCCCAAAGGCTGCGGCGCCCTAGGCAACTGCCTACTTTGCCTATAGCTAGGGCCGGCCCTGCATGGAACGGTCCAAGGTAATTCGGAAAGAGAAAAAAGATATCCGATGAAAAGGACAAGAAGAGTACCGGAAGAAGGAGAAAGAAAGGAAAAGTGTGTGAGAGAAGGAGACGACGGAGGAGGAGGAGGAGAGAGAGTAGTCTAAGTTCAAAGACATGGACATTGGACAATGACCAGTGAGTGGCGTCATCATGACGGTCTATTGGTTTAGTCATAGACAACAGTACTGCAGCCTTAGGCCATACATGTGCATTGTGCAAATAACAGCGTCTCAAAGCAAAGAAATATTTATTATAGCCTAAGCTTAGCGCTGTTCTGTTCTGTCAGAAATTAGGTCTGATCAGCTGCACATTAGACTGACCCAAATGAAGTCGTATTCCACCTCTCTAGGCCTAATTATGTGCTGCTTACAGGAATCTATGAGCACGTAGGGCTATACGTATGCATGACTAGGACGGTGGCCCCAGGCCTAATTATTGCTGACACAACATTAATGTCATGGCTGTCGCCAAAATCATAAGGTTCCTTTTTCAATCTTACAAGCCTAAAGCTCCCATCTTGAAACTTGTCCAAGCAGAACCTGAACGCTCTCCCCATCCGTGGGAATGCCTCATACACAATGCACTAGGAGCGCTGTTGAATGGTCACAGCTGTGAGCGGCGCTATATAAATTCAAAATTACATTACATTTCATACATTACAACGCAAGAAATCAAGATAGTCAAACTGAACAATTCGAGCCGTGCGAAAAACTGTCAGTGAGCGGCGTACACAATGTTTACACGTATCCACAATAAATATTATAGTTGTTATTATAGGCCCTATAGGTGTTACGTCGTTTATAAATAACATCCATATTGTGTATGGTGTAGTTGCAGCTGTTGAGTTTTAGTGATATTGCATTAACACCAACGTACGTGTTAGCCTATCAGGCTATCAGGCTGCAAAATCATGAGATTTTTCAACTTTGTTTTGTAGCCTATACTGTCTGCAATGCTTTGCATGACTGTATAGTGTATACAGTCACGCAAACTCTTGCATGTCGAGACCAATAATTGAGTGGGCTGACTGCATGAAATGAAAGCATTTGCAGACATGGGCGCCCGCAGAAAATTTTGCAGGAGGGGGCAAAAATTTTGCGATGGTCACGGTTAAATTTTTTAGTGACAAGAGCATGAAAATACAGCGCTGGTAATTAAGAAAACGGGTATTTTTTTCAAAGAGGTTTCTTAATGCAAATTTCTCAGTTTCATTTTGTGCATTACTTTTAATATGAATAGTTTTCATTATAGCTATGAGTCATATATATATATAGCCTATATATTTACATATATATATATATAATCTAAAGTAGCCACTGTAGCCTACTGCTGCAGCCATCAATTGGTGTGAAACGTTAGCGAATTCTTTTCTTAGCTTTCGCATGTGTTGGGTCATTCTCAGGGCAGAGTCAACATTTTGCGTGACCTCTCTCCCCCGGCCCATGCATGTGACCGGTCTTCTCTCACGCCGTCTGACTCTCCCACCGACAGTGTACGGTACGATCGGTGTACTCATTATATATATATATATATATATATATATATATATGAGACGCAATTGAGTGAAACAGAAATCTAACAGAATTGTGCAAATTCGAACGGCAGCAATGGTAAATTAGGGATCCAGTGTTATTTTACTTCACAAAATAATTTCTATTTCAGTTTCAGTTCAGTTCGGCTGGAAGTAATTTCAGTTTCAGTTCAGTTTCAGTTCTCAAATAATTTCAGTTCAACTTCAACTTCGCGTTCTTAAATAATTTCAGTTCAAGTTACAGTTCTTAAATAATTTCAGTTCAAGTTACAGTTCTTAAATAATTTCAGTTCAGGTTACCATTCTTAATTAATCTTACTTCGAGTTCAATCAACGTAGTTACTTGAAGTTGAAGGTCTATCAACGTAGTTACACTAGTACACTAGTACAGGATACTAACTACTCACTGCAAAGTGCAGTATTTAATTTCAGAAAAACTCTCATTAGATAATAATTTCATTGTGAAAAAATGGCATGTTTGCGATCGAGATCATACACGGTCGCTGTACAAAGTTGAGTAGACTAAACATGTCGGTGCGTGCAATGCCGTGCATGTATATTTAATCTGTTCTTACGAACACCATAGGCCACAGGTAGACCTAAGTCTAGTTGGATTGGATTGGCAAAGAATGAAAAAGATGAGACGAGTCTCAACTGACGATCATCATCATTATTAAAAAATTCATTATTAATCATCAATGGATCGCGTCGAAGAATCCGACGCTACAGATCAGATCATGACCAAAGTTCTCACGCAACGCAACGGGGAGATGGGGTTGGGGTTTGGGGGGGGGGGGCTAGCGAATGAGACTGATCTTGCCAAACCTCTTGTCTTTCAGTATTTGCACGCGATATTTAGCACAGTTCATGGTAAGGCATACCTGTTGTATGCATGTGCATAATTTATTTTTGTCCCGAAAGCAGTTGGTGCACCGTTCCTACCCACTTTAAACCCTTCATCCAGCTACATGTATATATTATAATCTAGATAAATTTATTTTCTGCTGATTTTCCTCATCAATCCTCTCATTAGACACCGCAAAGAATTCTAAAAGAAATTGTAACATAAACTAACTTTAACAAATTTGTGTTCACTGGTCTTAATAATATCAACTCAACTACTCAAGTGGTCCACGTAGGTTTGTGCTTAGGCCTATCTTAACAAGTTATAGCCTAACAGTAGGCCCAAACTATTCTCACCGAGTCACCATGACCTTACACACAACATTGGTTACGCTGACTTGTCTGCCCCAGCATGCATGGTCATTTTCTGTTGCCCTGTTTAACGACACTGGGTCTATAGTTATAATTTATGATGGCATCTCTCATCAATTCGTATAGGGCCTAAGCGTGACCGTCACAGTCTGGCAGGATAATAGATTCTAAAATATAGACACATGAATGATAAGTTGACTGTAACTAAGGACTACATAATACTTACTTATAATATTATGTGCACCTGTATTAGGCTGTATAATGCATATGCCAATCAGTTGTAAAATTTATAATTGTATAATTATCATCAACAACAAGATCTTGCATAAACAGAATATCATCTAACGCTGTAAATACATGTAGGGTAGGTCTAGCCTATTATTTGACGGCTGCATGCGTTGCAGGTCTTTTCGTCCAGAAACGCAGCAGTCGTCGTATAAATTTCCGTTTGGTTTCTACAATGGATTGCGATTCTAACAACGGTTAGAGCTGACCACCCATCCAGGCCTATGCCTTGTTCATTATAGTTACAGTACTGGCGCTACAGAAGTCATCGTTTTGGAAAGATAAGATCAGATATCGACCACATGAATAGCCTACGGATTTCAGTTTTATCAACTGGTAAATATTTGCATCATGATCAACAAGACTTAGTTTACAATACTGTACATAGACAAACAAACCGAGGGTATAGGCCTACCAGAAGATTAATGTAGGCTATTTGCTATACTCGCTCGTGGGATCGGCTCAGATTTCTGCGACTGCGCCCGTTAAAAATTCCACAGGAAAGTAAAGATACTGATCCTACGTAGACCTATACACATTGAATCAGGCAAAAATTATAATTGAAGAATCTGTGTAACAATAAAGCGTTTCATACCGAGTCCCCATGTTAGGTAAGCCACACAAGCCCACAATTATGCCATGATGCAACTAATGACTTTGCAAAGAAACAGTGGGACGGCCGACGATATTTGCATCGCGTGTAGCCTACGACTGTATACATAGCCTACGTAGAGTTTCAAAGACCCATTATGCACGAAAGCGTTTTATACCGCGCCGCATACCGCGACCAATTATTCATGATTGCAGTGCAATTTCTGTTAGTAAGCTTAATCGTATGCATGCATGCATGCAGTCTCTTCCTTCCCACGACATCAAGCCAACGTGTCGTGTTCTCTGGCAGGTGCAAGGAGAATAGGCGTAAGCTTACACCTTGATCTAATGACAAAAGGTCACGCAATGATCTGCTGCTCAAGTTGTCGAGAGAACATGAAAGTTGTTACTGTAAACCCCAGTTGGCATTTTCTCGTAATTACTGATTGCAAATGACTCCTGTTGTATAGATTGCAAATGACTCCTGTGGTATAGATTTCACATCTATACTCCTGTGGTATAGATTTCACATATCATAGACCTACAGGGCCTATTTACGGCCTATTGGTCTACCCAGTCCACGTGTCGAGACTAAGAAAAGGAGTGGTTGAAGCTTGCGCCGATTTATCTCAAATACTCGTTGGCCCAGTAAGGCTTCCGCTCGTATACATTAATGCAATCATAGACGTACGAGGCGGGGGGGTTCAGAGTGACAAATGCCCCCAAATTTCGGGCAAGTCTGGTTTTTCGGGCAAGCAGACCCGTGAAAATATGAAAAATAGTATTTTCACGACATTTCAACCCGATGACTAAGAAAAGGTCGTCAAACTTTTTTCTCTGGGAAAATCCCACCACGAGATTAATTTGTCATGCAGAAGTCAAATCTTTGCCTACCCCCACTGCTGAAATCTCCCGTACGCCTATGACTTGTATGATGAATGTTTCCTTCATGAATCGGGATTTGTCACGATTTTTCCATGCGTGTGCCCAAGGGCGGATACAGAAACTTTGGACGGGGGGGGGGGGGGGGCCAAAAATTCTTCGCCTTGGGTCTGGAAACAAAAATTTTCGTATCCGCCAAAAAGTTGAAGATCTTTTTTTAGTCATCTGGCAAAATTTTCGGGAAAATCATACCATTTCATCCGCCAAAAAGTTGATGATCTTTTTTAGACATTAAGTCCAAATTCTTGAAAATATACCAAATTATAAGCTTGTTGAAACCAAATGGGGGGCCACGATACGTGGGCATTTCCAAATGGGAGGCCATGGCCGGATTGGCCCCCCATTTGGATCCGCCCCTGCGTGAGGTGAGTGTATAGGCCTACGCTGTTTACGCTGTATAGGCCTGCCCGCGTATACCTTCGTTTTCGGAGGTGAGTATACGATGCCGTTTTTCCCCGGAGGTGATTATATACCTTATATATACCCGCGTATACATACCATTGAGTACTGTAACAGCCCTGCCTGTAGTCTCTATATGCAGCCTGCAGGCTACCATCTGAGTAATTTGTCATAAATTTCGTCGATTAACATTATGCTACATTATATACCGGCTGCAGTTCTCCTCGCTCTGCAGAGTAGTGCAGACGGCATTATAGGCCTACTACATAATGTAGGTGGCCTAGTTTCCCGCTTCATACACTTCCGCCGTGCAACATGGCCACTAACGCCGATCCATCATTCGCTATCGTACTCGCAAACCCAACATTTCTAAAGAGTTGCTTAAAAGTTAAGCGTCGGGCACCAGCGTATTCACAAGCCATGCGTGAAAAATCGGTTTCACAATTTACGAGGAAGTCATCGTTGGAGATATTATTTTTCATGGACGCTGTAGAGTGTAGACTTATCGCTGTTCTCCTTTCGTCGTCTGCGTTAATTATTCATCTCAGTTTGGTAACTTTGGTTAATGGAAGGTCATTATTTTGTACAGGGTGGCTCAATAAAAAAAATTGTCTCACCGGATGAAATGCAATATCTTCGCAACCGATTGAGATTTTTCCACAAAAATGTCCCAATTTATAGGAGAAAGCATTTCCAACAAACCCTGAAAGTTTCGCTTGAAATTTTCATTATGTTTTGTAAAGGTTTCAGCTGTCTAAAATTTCAATTCGGTTTTTTCCTAGAAAAATTGAACGTCACTTGTAGATTTTCTGTTTTTCATGTGAAATAAAATCACTTTTCACTACAAACTCAGAATTCCGTTTTACAGTTCATCTTAAAACATGATGTGAGTGTCAACTTCCTGCTTTCACACAAGTTCGAATTCTTTTGTGAAGCACAGTAACCAGTGTTTAATCTAGTCCCCGTCCTCTGGGGGGGGAGACAATTGAGCGTCCGAAGGACGCTCATGCATGAGGCGCGTAGCGCCGAGACCGGGAGGGGGAGGGGTATGGGGAGGGGGATTGCCCCTCCCCATCAGAAATTTTTGGAATTTCCACATTGCAATGGCAGCATTTTATGGTGTCTTCTTAACAAAAACCTGTACTTTTTGAGAGCCTCACCAGAAACTTTTGGAATTTCCACATTGCAATGGAAGCATTTTAAGGTGTCAGCTTAACAAAAACCTGTACTTGTTCAGAGCCTCATGAGAAATTTTTTGGAATTTCCACATTGCAATGGCAGCATTTTAAGGTGTCATCTTAACACTCATTTTAGCAGGATTGTGTCAAATATTATAATAGTAAATATTTACTATAACCATATAATAGTAAATAATATTACGGTATATTATATTATAACAGTTAATGGAATGCGATGATGTAAGCAGCAGCTAAAACTATTACCATTTTGACAAATTTTTCTGGAGGGATGTCATCTCTGTTTTTAGTTAGACAAAAATAGTGTTTATACAAACATATACAGTAAGTTATACTCATTTCAACATGATAGTATCATATATTATGTTAGTAAAATTAATAATGTCATTATTTATAATCATAATTGTAATAGTAAATAATATCACCGTATATTATAACACTTCATGTAAAACAATGATGAAAATAGTAAAAAAAACAATATCATTTTGTCAAATTTTTCTGGGGGGGGGGGAATGTCAATCCTGGGGGGGGAACTTTCCCCCCAGAGACGTCTAGATCAAACACTGCACAGTAACTGTTATGGCCATGTTGATTGAGTTTTGCGGCGACTGGACAGGACCTGGTCTCATGTTAGCAGAGGTGCAGTGCTTTGTAAACATGACCTTTGGACTACCAGTCGACTTTCGCGAACATCGCGCTTTTTCCATAAAAAACGATAGTCTTCACTGTGCTCAGACTTTTCACTGAGTAATTCGCTATAATATGATCACGCGATGTCCTAGTTTCTGCTCACGCATTATCCGAGTTTCCATTTTCTCTTTCGCAGAAACTTTGACTATGACGCTGATCAGTAACGGATTAGCAAATTGAGACCTTACTGTATAGAATTATCTCAAAATATTAGCAGCTTGATACATAAACAGCTTCTGCACAGCTTGTAGTGAGGTCGCATCGTTTGGGTGCTACAATCTGTAAAAGATTAATAAAGAAATTTTAAAAATAGGCTATTGCAGCGTGTTCTTCTGCGGAAATTTGAAAAAATGGCAAGCAATTATTATTAGGCCTATTTTTTGTCCCGAGGTATTTTGGATCCCTCAGGGACTTATTGCTAAGTACAGTATAAAAACCAGTCCAGAATGACCCTACTCTTCGTCTATTATTATTTTTTTAAGCGCCCCGAAGTATTTAGGATCCCTTAGGGACTTAAATTATTATTATTATTATTATTATTATTATTATTATATTATTATTATTATTACTAGCTGAAGTACTCAGCGTTGCCCGGGAATTTTAGGATTCGGCCCGTTCCCGCAGGGAGGGAGCTCCGTCCGTCCCTCCCTCCGTCCCTCCCTCCGTCCCTCTCTCCGTCCCTCCGTCCCTCTCTCCGTCCCTCTCTCCGTACCTCCGTACCTTCGCCCCCTCCGTCCGTCCGGCCGTCCCTTCCCTCCTTCCCTCTGTCTTTATCTTGATTGTTGGAGATTTCAACCTTGAGACAATGTTTTCTCAAAGTATACCGGCCAGCACAGATACAGTGGGCCAATGTCGGAAGACACACTGACTGAACCAGTGTTGCACCAATATTCACCCAACAATAGCCAATCACGTGTGATCCACGCTTGCAGTTGGTTGGTTGCTATGGTATCCAGTCTATTTTTGTGACTTTGTCTTTCTGTCTTCCATCTCATCTGTCTGCATTATAATATGACTCTTCATGCCATGGTAGGAATTATAAACATTATAAGCACTTGAGACTAATTAAATACCGCTGGGATTAGGGCGAGAAGCTTCTCTGAGTAGGCGCTCTATAAATACTCTAAATGAATGAATGAAAGTATGTTTGCTAGATGTGTAGGCTATCTATAGATTAATGACAGTTTAGCTATGACAACAAAGGCCGTGGCTGTCGACCAGCGGTTTTTTCCCTACCTAGGCCTACTTACTTACTTATAACTGGTCATGAGAATGTCATTTTATTTATGACACAAAGTCACGCACCAGTAACTTCACTCAAATGAAATAAGTTAAGCATGTACCAGGTAGTTGAAGGGAAAGAGACCCATGAATAATTACAGCCTAGTAATTTATATCTACATGTAGGTTATCATCCAGGCAGACTATTATCTGAAATGTCATAGCGTTGCACACTTAAAGCGTTTGTTATGTATTACTTGCGTCAGAGTGAGCACACACATTATAGGGGTTTGGGTGGGGGTGCATTTGCTACCCCTCCATGAGAAGTGACTCCTGCTTTTCAACTACTTTTTTTAACAAAAACATTTGCGCTAAAGCACTAACGATAAAAAAATAGTGTAGGATAGTACTATAGTACATACAAAGTCAAACTGAGAAATTAACATATAGAAACCTCTGTGAAAAATACCCATGTTCTTAATTCCCTTCTTCTTATTTTTAAGGCTTTTGCCAAAAAATTCAGACGCACTGTGTTTTGTCCCTGCAAAATGTTTTTGGGCGCCATGCTTGTGTCTCCATTTCTGACAATATTCTGTCAAGGTCATATTTAATCTTGCCACAGAATTGCAGCACAAGGTTAGATATGGTCACATTTAATATTATAAGAATGGTAAAGTAAGGGAAATGAAAGCATGCTGCAAAGGAATCTGGTTCAATCATTGAAATGTGTGACAAAGTTAAATAAACAAGAACTGCTGTTAACACAAAATACATCAAAGTAGGGCACAGTAAGGCGACACAGTTAGGCATAGCAACGTGAAACAGTTAGGCAGAGTAAGGTGATTTAAGCGAAGGTGATGAATTATTGAGGAATGAAGTACACCCTTCAAAATCCCGTCCTTGAACCAGTCAAGTGTTCTTTACAGCCGTGCATGTACGTGGTTGTGCCGGGAACGCCTCTGAGTAGGACCTAAATATCTTGAATGAGTGGTATATCAAATTTAACTTGATTGATTGATTTATTCGTTGATTGAAGTCCTTCAGTTTTAATAGCTTTTGTAAGCCTTGGTCTCCACAGATAGCCTATAGTCCCTATACATCTTATGCGCACATATAAGAAAGCATTGCAGGTGTCAGGCACGTATTCAAACACGAAGAATTAAATCCCACATTGAGTTTCAATGTGTACTCAGTGAACGAGCTGTGATATATCTCGCGTCTCTTTTCACAGCCCACACAACAGAACAAATTGGTTCAAGGTACGGTAGCTTTGTCAAAGTATAGGCTACGGTAGGCCTAAGACATCTGCACAACAGAGAGTAAATATAGGTTCTGAAGCTGGCAAGGCAAGATTATTTCAGAAGGTAAAGTCAGGTTTTTTCTCAAGGCAAAGTAATTTATTTTGTCGCATTTGATTTAACGCCAATTGTTCTGGACAATTATTAGTGTATCTAAAAAGGTCTCTAGCAAAGTGTTTCTGTAAACTTCAAATTTCAAGGTATTAACTCGATTACTTCAAAGCATCCGCTTTGGAACAGAACTGCGATGACTTTTTATATCCCGTAAGTTACGATTATAGCTTCACTGTCGAAGACTAATTGGCAATAATATTGAACTAATTCAAAAGCATCGGTACCTGCCATCTCAATTAATTATTATAGGCATAGGCGTACGAGGCGGGGGGCCCAGAGGGGGCAAATGTTCCTAAATTTAGGGCAAGTCGGTTTTTGCGAGCAAGCAGACCCGGGAAAATATGAAAAATAGCATTAGTTTTAGAGAGAGAGAGAGACAGAGACAGACAGACAGACAGACAGACAGACAGACAGACAGAGACAGAGACAGAAATCAAAAGGAAACACGTGGATCTCGACTTGCATACATCAAAGTGTTACAACTGTTACATCATTGAATCAGAATCTCAGAATCATCGTGACCGTGGAGCTAAAGTATCTTTCGACTGAGATATGAACAGGTAGCCTACAACAATCAAACAACCAAATAACCAGACAACCTCATCCCACTGATCAGTGCAACGCCTCATTGATTTCATAAAAATCATGTTGTGACGTGCACAACAGAATAATCCTTGAACCTCATCAAGTACTGCAAATAGTGATCGACAAACATTGCAGACGATCTGATTTCATGCAGCGTCGTCGTCGTTTCCAATCTACACAGCTGCAGTGGTCGTTTGCACAATGTGCAATTGTGCATGCAGTCTGTATATAGTGTGCGTGCCGATTGGTCCGACAGTATATTGTATGCTGCTTTGCTCCTTTTGGGAGTCTTTCGGAAAGACTACCCACTTATCAGAGTGTTGTTGTAGGCTATACTGCGGCCTGTTGCTGACGTCACTGTTTAGCAAAGAATTATATATATATATATGCCATTGCCTACGCATGAAAAATACAATAGACGATAAACTATAAAAATTGCCACAAGGGCGAGATCACTTCCATAGTTTCGACAGAACCATCGAGGAATGCTATGCAACCAGTGCCGGCGCTAGCACCCCCATTTGGGGGGGGCGAGTTTGAAGGGGCCCCAGAGGCCCCCAAATTTAGCTGGTCATTATGCCTAGTTGTGACTGTATATTTCTTAAACCGGCGCATGTATTTGAGGCTCCAGATCCCGTCTGGTGCATGCCTCAACTAACCATGTGGCACTGCCATAGCAGACCTAATTCAAACGTCATACCAGCCATACTGATTTTGGACGTAAGTAAAGCCATTTAAACTAACTCAGGCAGTTTCATCCACTTTCTCAAACACAACATTTATAAACTGTAACTTATTGTAATTGCTAATTGGATGAGGCTCCAAAATAAAACCTGCGTGAGGCCCAAACATTAAACCCTGTGTAGTGTAGGGTTCCAGATGTCCATGGTACGTGTCTGATCTTAAATTTGCAAGGGGCCTCAAATGTAGCTGGTAATTATACCTTTCATGACGGTTCATTCCTGAAACCACGCACCGAATTATGCATGTTTTAACGCAAATCATACAAAATAATATTACGCAACCAAAGGAGTGACTTGTGGGTGTGGACAGGGGCATGGCCCCACAAATTGTGGTTGGGACAGAGTCCTTGTATCCCCAATATTTCAGAAATATTTCATAAGTATCACCCACTGTCCATCAATAATAATCAATTTTTTAAAGATGACAGCCTGTAAATGCTACCATTAAAGTTGGCAAATCGGACAAATTTAAACAATGGAGAGGGGACACTCTGAAGTCCTAAACCACGACTAGCCTAACAGCATTAAAAAATGAGCAATTTTGTAAAGTTGACCGCTTAAATTTCTACAATTACAGCGTGGAAATTCCAAAAAATTTAACAATTGGGAGGGGACATTTATTGATGTCTTACACTATGTCTTTCAGCACTTAGCCTATATTATGAGAAATCTTGCTGAGATGACAACTCAAGGTATGGGGGCCTCGAGTTTTATTTGGGGGGGGGCCCCGGTACCCTAGCGCCGGCACTGTATGCAACAGATATACGTCTATACATGCAGATGCCTGGTTGTCGGTCAAAGTTTACACAGCCTATATTCTGTAAGCTAAAATAATCCCCGAATTTCTATAGCGCTAATTCAAAGTTAACAAACGCAGCTTATTCACGAGCGCTACAAAAGCTGCATCGATTCTGCACCCGAGGGTGCAGACCAAAAGAGTGGGGCGCGGTGGTGTAGTGGTGGCGTCGTTGCCTTGGAGCCGGAAGGTTCGATGTTCGAATCCACCTCGCCGCGTAAGGACCTTAGGCAAGTCCTTCACTCACAATTGCTCAGCGCTTCGCGTGAAACTCCGATGCAGTGTCCGCTCTGCATTCGGGAGCGCCTCTGAGTAGAGAGAGCTTGAAGGGGCACTATGACAAGTGCACATACAAACAAGAGAGGAGACGGAATTGGTTCTAAGGCTTGTGTCATTTAGAAAAGGAAAGTAGAAGACAGGGATCTCATAATATTATGGTGACCCGTCATAATAGCCCCGTCAAAACAGCCCCGTCAAAACAGCCCCGTCATAATCGCCCAGCGACAAAATAGCCCCGTCATAATCGCCCAAGGACAAAACAGCCCAGAAAAATTCTGTTCCCGACAAAATAGCCCCGTCAAAGTGATAGCAGAATATAATTTCCAGCAAACCAATCAAACAAACAAAATGTCTAACAACATGGCGAGAGGCACGCTCAACAGAGTAGTCACGTGACCAACATAGAGGGATCGTCTGATAACTAATGGCCTACTGTCGTTTTTCTAACACCCCCACTCGACAGTACCCCCATCTAACATTAGTTTCTAGTTATCAAGGCACAAGCCAATCTTATCTCTTAAGTTACACAGCTTGTCCCTTGTTAGAGGCTTGGTCATAATGTCTGCTAGCATTAGGTCACTAGGACAGTACTCCAAGTTAATTATCCCACGAAACTGTAAGTCTCGAAGATGATGATGTCTAACATCTATGTGCTTGGTTCTTGCATTGATTTTCTCGTTGCTTGCAATCTTGATGCATCCTTGGTTGTCCTCATACAGCGTCGTTGATTCAATGCACGGTAAATGTAGATCAGATAACAACTGTCTCAACCAAACCAACTCTTGACTTGCCAAAGAAGCAGCAATATATTCAGCTTCTGTAGATGACAGAGCTACGGATATTTGCTTCTTCGATATCCATGAAATTACTCCTTCTCCGAGCTTAAACAGGTATCCACTGGTTGACTTGCGATCCGATCTGTCGCCTGCCCAATCTGCATCAACATACCCAATCAGTTTCAGATCTCCAACAGCTTCAAGCTTTAACTTCCAGTTAATTGTTTCCTTGAGATATCTGATAACTCTTTTTACTGCAGTCCAGTCACACTGACGTGGTGAATTGACTTTCCGACATAAAATAGAAACTGCGGCTGCAATATCTGGTCTTGTTGTAGTAGCTATGTACAACAATGCCCCCACTGCTTGTCGATATTGTTCATTTGAGCTGAGCAAATTTTCTTCTCCTGTTATATTTAAATAGTCCACTTGCATTGGTGTTGCACATCCATTTGCATTCGTTAAACCAAACTCAGAAATAATTTCCTGAATTTTATTGATTTCAGAAATCAAGTAATTGCCTTGTTTGTCCTTTTCAATTTGAATTCCCAGGTATAAACTGACTTCACCTAAATCCTTGATTTCAAATTGCTGACTTAACATGTTTGCTGTTTTCTTGATCATCTCTGCATTTCCACAGATCAGCAGATCATCAACATATAACAATATGTAAACAATCACGTTGTTGCACTTCTTTGTATACAGACACAGATCAGCTTCACTTTGTTGAAAACCATCTGATTTCAGAATAGAGTCTATTTTCTGATTCCAACTTCTGGCTGATTGCTTAAGTCCATAAATGGCTTTCTTTATTTTGCAAACCTTTTGCTCTTGACCAATTTCTGTAAAACCTTCTGGTTGATTCATGTAGAGTTCTTCTTTGATTTCTCCATTCAGAAAAGCTGTCTTAACATCAAAATGATTCACTTTCAAATTCTTTGATGCAGCAACTGTCAACAATGTTCTTAAAGTTGTATGTCTGGCTACTGGTGCGAACGTATCTTCATAGTCCTCACCAAATTTCTGAGAGAAACCTTTAGCTACAAGACGTGCTTTATGTCTTACATTTCCTTCGGCATCGTGTTTCAACTTAAACACCCATTTGCAGTCTATTGCCTTCTTTTCTGCTCGTAGATCACACAATACCCAAGTTTCATTCTCCTTGTGTGAATTCATCTCTTCTTCTGCTGCTCTCATCCAGTTTTTCTGTTCATTTTCTGTTAACATTTTCATTTTATTCCATGATGAAGGTTCCTTTCTAATTTCATTTTGAACCATTAATGATAGTCTTTCTGCTGGTATGCCTTTGTTACTTCTGGTAGATCTTCTGGGTTGAACAACATTTTCATCTGTTATTTCAGCGTCAACTGTTTCATTTTTGTCATCTTCATTGACTTGATCAATATTTTCTGTAGGCATCTGAGTTTTGACTTCATTTTCATTTTTAACAGGCTCTGATTTTAATTCTGTGTTCTCTGGATTTATCATTACTTCTGTAATTGTCATTCCATCTGATTCATGTTCATCAAATGTTACACTGCGACTGATTATGATTCTGTTTGAATCTTTCAACAGCAACCTGTATCCTTTTGATTGTTCACTGTATCCTACTAGGATTGCTTCGATTGCTCGATCATCGAATTTAGTTCTTTTCTCTTTTGGAATGTATGCAAATGCCTTGCATCCAAATATTCTGATATGTGAAAGATCTGGCTTTTCTCCATTCCACAATTCAAAAGGTGTTTTATCTGTTGCCTTTGTTGGCAGTCTGTTTTGCAAGTACACTGCTGTCATAACTGCTTCTCCCCAGTACTTCAGCGGTAGTGCTGCATCGAGTAGCATACATTTTGCCATTTCGATTATTGATCGATTCTTTCTTTCAGCTACTCCGTTTTGAGATGGTGAGTATGGTACACTTGTCTGAAGTTGAATTCCTTCCTGCTTCAGATAGTTTCTCAGCTTATTTCCAGTGTATTCACCACCATTGTCTGACCTTAGAATTTTCGGTTTTCTTTGAAACTTATTACTGACTTCTGCAATGAATTCTTGAAATTTCCCGAATACTTCATCCTTCCTTTGAATAAGATAACATTTTGTATATCGTGAAAAATCATCGATAAATGTCACAAGATATTTGCTTCCTCCTGATGACATTGTTTTCATTGGACCACAAACATCACTGTGGATCAAGTCCAACGGATGTTTTGTGCGATGTGTACTGGCTTCAGGATATGGTTTCTGTGTGGCTTTTCCTTTAATGCAATGTTCACATTTAATCTTTACATTACATTCTTTGATTTGAATTCCTGTGGCAATTCCTTGCTTGTTAATATCTTTAACAGCGTTTGGATCTCTATGCCCTAAACGTCTGTGCCACACATGAATACAATTTTCATGTTTAGTTTCGAACTTGGCCATGTTTGCAACTTCAGGAATATTCTTGCATGACAACTTGTATAAATTGTTTTCAGATTTTCCCACAGCCAACAACTTTCCATTGTATTTTATCGAACACTGATTACCCGAAAATTCAATTTCCTTTCCTTTGCTTGCCAGTTGCTTTACTGATAACAAGCTTCCTGTTAATCCTTGTGAATATAGAACATTTGTGACTTTGATTCTATTCACTGTGCCATTGTCTAAAATGCATTCCAGAAAACCATTTCCAATTCCATCTGCAATTAGACATGTTCCATTAGCAATGTAAATTTTGTCAGACTTCGTTTGGTCCAGTTCTGTAAAGAAATTCAGATTGTTTGTCATATGGGTTGTGGCTCCGGAGTCTATAAACCAGTCACTTGTTCTCTGACCAATGCCAATTGTAAAACTGCTATGATTAGTGTCATCGTTGCCTAGATCACTCAATCTTTCTGTTACGACATTTTTGGCTTTGTGTTTTAATTTTGGCTGTTTATTTTCTTGCTCCATTCTTGCCTTCCATACTCTACAATCCACTTTTAAATGACCTGCCTTTTTGCATATGAAACAAGTTCTTGTTTCTCTGTCTTTATGCTGTTTATCATGACGATAGTTAGTGCGATTACTGGGTCTCGTATTGCTTGAGTACATTGCTGATTCATCTTTTGCTTCTGTTGAATCATTTTCTGAATCTTTCTTGCGCTTGTATGCATCAACAAGCTTGTTTTTAACATATTCTAGAGTAAGCTCATCTTCCTCTCTGGCTTCTAAAGCTGTTATCAATGTTTCGTACTCATCTGGTAAACCACAGAGCAATAGAGTCGCCACCTGTTGATCAGTAACTTCTTCACCAACACCACGCAATTGCTCAACGAGTTGCAAGGCTGCACTTATGTATTCTTGCATGTTCTGATTAATCTGTAGCTTTATCTTGTATAGCTTTTTGCGCAGATACATTTTACTGCTCAGGTTAGATCTTTCATGCACCTTTTGTAACTCCCGCCACATTTCCTTTGCATTGTTACAATTGCAAATGTGTATTAACTGGTTATCTTCAACTGATAATGATATTGTGCATTGCGCCTTCTCGTTCTTTCTTTGCCAACCGTCTGGAATTGGGTCAGGTGTGTCGTCATTCACAACTGTCCATAAATCGTCTTTAATTAATAACATTTTTACCTTGAATTTCCAGACTTGATAATTGCTGTTGTTCAATTTTGTTATCGTAAACTTTGTTTCGTTTGATTCCGCCATTTTGTGCTTTTTCTTGACAAGCTGACTCACGCGACTTGTTAGCGATTTTTACCAACGCTCGAACATAGGTTTACTATCGAAACGTTCCGATTACTTTTAAAACCTACAAAGTCGCTGTTCCGAGTCACTGTCGTATCAAACTTTTAAGCATTACTTGGTAACTGGCCGGTAGCTGGGCCCATAACCTGATAGCAGAATATAATTTCCAGCAAACCAATCAAACAAACAAAATGTCTAACAACATGGCGAGAGGCACGCTCAACAGAGTAGTCACGTGACCAACATAGAGGGATCGTCTGATAACTAATGGCCTACTGTCGTTTTTCTAACACAAAGTAGCCCCGTCAAAACAGCCCGTGTAAACAGTTCCGCGAAAACAGTCCAGTCATAGACGACACGGACTGATATATAAAAACATTCATCCGGCTTCCATTTCTTGAGCGTTGTATCATTCATCCAGCTTCTATTTAAGATTTATAAAACCTTCATCCAACTATCATTTCTGAAGCGTATATATGAATCAGGGCAGGAATTCTTACCAGTTTTAAGTGGAAGGCCTGAGAGGTGATAGCTAGATGAGACCGAAGCAGATGATGATGATGATGATGATGGTGGGTGATTGGCAATGGTGATGGGGGGGGGGGGGGGAGAAACGGAAAAGTTGTGGAATTCAAACTAAAAATCTCTCAGGCAGATAGGCAGACAGATTAAGGTACCCGGTATAGGTAAGAATGTTTCAGGCCAAACGGGTTCAGTAAGCGTTGAATAGGGCAAATTTGACACGTGGTCCAAATATTATCATTGATCAATAATATTGAAGCGCAAATTCAACGACAACGTGAATCCAAGAAAAAGACAGCATAATAAACTATATGTGGTGGTCTCGAAATTAAAAATTCACACAATTTGCAGGTGAAGGCGGGTATCTTGCAGAAGGCAGGCAAGCAGATAGAGGGCAGAACTGTTCGAAGGGGAAGGGCCAAAATCTTTGGTCTTGGGACAGGAAAAATTTCGTCATTGGTCGCCAAAAAAAGTTGATGACCTTTTTAGTCTTCCGGCCGTAAACCAAATGGGGGGCCACGTCCCATGCATTATTTTTAATGGGGGGGGGGGGCAATATGCCATGACACCCCTATTCATATTGCTAATTGCAAACCGAATGAGGGTCACGTCCCATGACAGTTTTTAATGGGGGACCAGGACCGGATTGGTCCCCCCTTGATCCACCCCTGATAGAGTGTAGGCACTGGGCAGGCAGGAGCAGGATGGGGCACGCAGAGGCAGGCAGCCACCCAGACAGAGTCAGAACATCTGTGAGATAAATCAATTTTTAGATCTAACCTTAGCTGGAACTTATTTAACGCCACATATTCAACAAAATATATGTCAACTGATACCAGTAATTTAAGAAGATCCATCAAAACGATATAAAACGCCAGGCATACCGTAACTAAACCATGGTCTTGCAAATAATTAACTGAACACTTTGGTGTTGACACTATAGTCTATGAACATAGTGTAGAACAATCAAGTCCGTTGTTTCTCTCAAGCCTAATCTGGAACTAAACCCTAATAGCCATGTTGGATTATTCATCCAGTAGGGCTATGGCTATTTTAAAAATCACTATAGAAAAACTTTAAGCACTCTGCAGATCTGCAATTTTGAAACTAACTGATTGCTGGAGAACTCGAGTTCTGCCAACTTTGCGTCGAAAAAGAACGGGATATGTGTTCAGCTCTTTGACGGAAGATCATTGACTAGCCACCTGACGAGGATTTCAACTCGGTGTCCTTAATGTAAGTCCAACTTTTGGACATAGGAGATAAAACGCAAATGGCGCGAATGAGCGTACACCTTCCCGGTGCGTGCGAAAATCCGAAGCATGGTGGGCCAGCGTACGTATCGCACTGGAAGCGACAAGAAGTCCACGAGACGACACTCGATGTTAGGATGACGTCCGAGTCAAGACAGAATCCGCCGACCCTTTGGTAATGGAAAGTCTGATCCCGCGGATAGCGGAGGACGGTGGTGTTGAGGTCGACTTCGAAGCGGGTGAAAAGCGGTTTCAGTTGGACGCCGTTGATGTCATAGACGACATCCGTCAAACCATCAAACGATCCATTCTTGTTCTTCTCGAACCCGACGTCCATCAAGTGATGTCGACCTGGATTGCGCTTGTTTGTGGCGTCTCGCAAGTGAAAGATCGTACTGTAGCGACTGACCTCAGATGGCAGACCGTAGATGTCCCAGAACTGACTGATCCTCGACCACATATCGTCGTCCTCGCCTCCCCATCCGAAGTACTTCAGTGAATATCCGTTCACCTTGCGAAACATGTCCGCCGTCAGCGACACCACTCCTCCGAAAGTCGGGTAGAGCTTGTAGCCAAACTTGTCGAGCGCTCGAGCGTAGTGTCTCGGTCTGGGTCCGCATGTCATCAGAGCGCGGTCATCTTCGAGGAGCATGTCGACATCGTGAAAGATGATGCAGTCGAAGCGAAACCGCTTCTGTGCCTCGAGGAAGCCGATGTTCATGATTGCCGCCTTGTTGAAGACCATCGGAAATCGCTGGTCGACGACGAAGACTCGAAAGTGGAGCTGCTGACGTTTCAGGATCGGATAGAGATGGCGCAGAAGAATTCGCAGATGTCTCTCGCGGTCTCGACACGGAATAATGATCGCCAGACGCGTGTGTGGAACGCAGTCGTCCGGCATCCATTCTCCTCCCATGCGAACGTCAGACCCAATGCCGCTCTCCGAAATACTCGTCCAGTTCGAATCGATCATGTTTACCAGAACCCTTCCTCGAAGACCTTTCGGAACACACGGACACCAGTTTGTCCCAGACATGTTGGCGATCCTCGCTTGACACCATTCCTCTTCCTGTTTGTGATACTCGCGAACGGTGGTCATGTCTTCCTCTCTCAGTGGTTCCGGTCTGACCAGCAACGGGTTCTCCGTAGTGGCCCTCCTCCTGTGAGGCCTCACAGTAGACATTGAGAGCGAAACGTTTTCATTAGACACTGATTGCTGGAATTGCGATAGGTCGAAGTGTCTGCTAACGATAAAGGTCAGCATGATCACCGCAGTTGTTCCGCACACGTATAAGAAGCAAATCCGAGCGATAACTCTGAAATATCTGTTGGCCATGATAATGTTTATAAAAAAGTATATTATCTGGTGAACAGCGAGGAATCTTCTTCTTCTCAGCGCTGTCGTCGTCGTTCGTTCTCTCTCGCTCTCTACATTTACCTATAGCAGACTCAATGCAACGCTTCACTGGTCGAGATCTGCTTCTATTGATATTGCGTTTCGCTATAGCTGTCAGTCGTTGCTTCGTCTGTTTGTCTGTCTGTGCTCATGAAAATTGTCATTCCATTTACAGCACTCGCCGGGTATGCGTAGGCCTATATATAGCGGAAAATGATAGTCACGGTCATCGGATTGTTGACAAGACACTCAATAGCTGGACTGTTAATAAGATACTCGATAGACACGAAGGGATGTATTCATTGCACCATAAATGAGTAGTAGATTTCTAACAGTGTAGAAGTGTGCGTATATCCAGGGACTAAGCGATAATATTGAGATTTGCATTTAGCGGATCACTGGCGACAGGCGGTTAATCAAAGCAATTCCGAGATAGGCAGAGATCAAAATCCGGCGGAGGGTCAGGCAGGCAGTTTAGTCAGACAGTTTAGGTGCATGATGCTTGAGAGGTGAAATGGCGAGAGGTGGTGAGGGGATCGAAGAGGAGAAATCAGGTTAGGTCTAGAATAGGTTATGGCATTATGCGAAAAGCAATGTTTTCAGTTTTTCAAGTCTCAGCTAGACAAATGATTGGTGTTCAAAGTGGTTTCAGAAAGTACGAACGTTCAAATATAGGTCTAGATCAGAGGACGTTTGCGTGTAGGCCTACAGTATAGTCTGCCTGTTTGTTTGCGCGGATTGCTTGCAGCCTTGCAGGGCGCTATGCAGCATCAATGCTTTTCACAAATCGAGATTTCGCTGGATGCAGCCATGGCGTGGAACTAATAATATACTGGTAGCAGTAAGCAGCTAATGGCCAGTAACGATTTCTGAGTGGTGCGTTCAGGTGATAGAGCCTGCAGTTTATATAGACATAATATTATACGACTGTCCACTGCTGTATATGCTGCATTATTATGCGTCGTCATTAATTTTATGAGACGGGAAGACAATATTCTACCTGGCGTGCTTCGATGCCAAGCACCAATCAGATGGAAGAGAACAATACAACCAGACGGACTCCTTTTGTTCATCAGGTCCAGCAGCAGCAGCAGCAGCAGCAGCAGCAACAGCAGTTAAGTGCAGGAAAATCGAACGGAGCTACTTGGATAAATTTAGTCGCACCTGGTGCCCACTCCGTCTCACCCTTTCACCGTCATCGTCATCGTCATCGTCGTCATCATCATCATCATCATCATCATCATCATCATCATCATCATCATCATCATCATCATCATCATCATCATCATCATTATCATCATCATCGTCGTCGTCGTCGTCGTCGTCGTCATAGTCATAGTCATCTTCTTCATCATCATCATCATCATCATCATCATCACCATCACCACCACCACCACCACCACCACCGCTACCCCCACCACCACCACACCCACCACCACCATCATCATCATCATCATTATTATCATCATTATTATTATCACCATCACCACCCCCTCCACACCACCATCACCATCATCACCACCACCACCACTACCACCACCATCACCACCACCATCATCGTCATCATAATCGATTAATGATAATTATGCTGATGTCACGAAATAAAGTCTCCTCCAAATTCCAATAATTATAAAGTCTCCCCCCCAAACCCCCCCCCCCAAAAAAAACCCAGAAGCTCCCCTGGCTTAAATTTTCTATTGGAAGACATTTTCTGATGTAAAAGCATATAGTTGTTCGTGCTAAGTATAACTTAACAACATAAACTAACGGTTTAAAAAAATTAGATGGCACATGATTTGTACAGGAAGTGCTGCAAATTATTTTCAAAGTTTTCTCAAAGTAGACCTACGCAATAAAATAATATTTTGTAAATACTTTGAAAATAGGTTTTCAAATACTTCTGAGAAATCAGCGCGTTGTACTTTAGTCAGCGCTCGTTAGTGTGTGTGCGTCTACATCGGACCAGTGTTAGAGGTCTGTAGTGACAGACAAATAATAATGATCGTTAGTCTCTTATGAAGTGTCGGGACAAGTAGACTTCATAGACAAATAAATCAAGCATTCAGATTTCAGAAGGTCAAACTTCGTCTGCCAAGTTAAAGCAATGGAAAATGAGAGCAAATGAGCTGCAAATCTAATTATTATTTAACAAAGAAAGTTATTAGGCGTGTATAGGCCTACGTCTTTTCTGTGTTACAACAGTTCTAACCAGGACAGACATGCAGCAACACTGCAACAGTCATAGCCTATAACTTCCTGCTGCAGTTCTCGACAGTTTTGATCGTTTTTTAAATCGAAAAATGCTTCATAAAGATGATAAAGTGCTTTCAACATACTAAAACTGGGTTATAGCTATAAACCATCCACACAATTGGGTCTAAAAATCTCAGCAACGGTACATTTCTCAACAGGTATAATATGGCCTACACTCCCTACAGGACTGAAACCGCTCCCATTCAAAACAGTCGACGCGTGGTTCACGACTAGGTCTATAGCTGCAGGCCACGCATCAGCGGATGGTAGGTAGATGACGGGTTGGGTCAGTCGGGAGGGCATGAGGGGATAGCCCTCTTTTCCACTTGTTAAAGAAGTCGCCCTATTCGACAGTAATTCCTCTTTAAATGAACGCGTAATTCTTCCAGAAAACGTTAATTTAACCCAATTTAACCGTTCAACTGCGGTGGATGAAAAAAGGACGATACCGTGCATGACCAGTGGAACTCATGAGTGTTCTATCTGTGCATGACCAGTGGAACTCATGAGTGTTCTGTAGCGCTGTACTCACTCGCTAGGTGGCCGCCTACTCTTGTTCCTGATTCTTGCATTTTAGGAGTTTCGGACTGGACCACCCGCGAGAGGGCTAACTGCTGGGGAAACGAGTACTTCGCCAGGTCCTCGGACAGGGGAAACCTAACCCCAGGTTCCAGGGAAAGATGCCCCTCTTTTATGACTCGATCAGTAACTGCTGTTCCTGCTTCTATTGAGAAATGGGTCTCATTACCAAATTCTACACCAGGAGATGGACGAGTGATGGCTGGACATGGTCGCACGGTCGTTTGGTGGACGACGACAGCCCCCCTTGAGGACTTATCTGGGTTCGGTTCCCATGCAGCAGTTTTCTCAGACCCAATTTTCCTCAAAAGCAGTTCAGTTAGATTCTTCACCTCTTCTTGTACTTTCACCAATCTCTCCTGTCTATCACTAACAATGGAAGCCAAGGTATCAAAGCGCTCTAAGACTTTCAACAGCCCCTGGGACATAACCTCTAACTTTTCTTCTTGTCCCCTCACCCAATCGAGAAGGGCCCCATTGGTTTCTTCCAACTGAATTGAATTAGAGTCATCTAAGCCTTCTCCTTCTGACTCACTTTTCTCACTTCCTTCCTTCTTTTCCGTTTCACCTTCTGACATTATTATTTTATTATTATCAGTTACACAAAGAATACGAATATTGATCTTTTCAGATTTTTCTCCTTAATTATTTATTGCAGGTATAATTATTATGACAATTGTTTTATCTTTCACAGAGACAGAGGAGGCCTATCGACGAACAGGAAAATGCCCTGTTTTCAATCACTAACGAGGGGAACGAAAGGGATCTCCACGGGATCCAATTAATTAAATTTACAGTTCAACCTAAACAACTTGTCCTTGTTAATTCCAGTACAATCTAATTTGCATTCAGATTTCTTGAATAGGCCTAAAGATCAAATGAAATACCTGACTATTCTCGTCAGTAATTGTTATAAAACGTTTGTAAAAATGCACAATCAATAACATTCAACCGAAAATAATTATTGTAAGGTGACACTGATTACTTCCCTGTCAATCCAGCGAAATAATGGAAGAAATCTGTCAGTTTCTGTTCCCACAAAGAAAAATGTTCCCACTGTTGATTTCTTTTGCAGCGGCCTTGTTTCCGATTAAAATTTGAGTTTCGAAGCCTTTCAAACCTTTCCACGTCCGTCGCACACAGCGGATCAATCCCTCCTCTTATATCACACAGATAAATTGCGGTCACAAAGACCATTTCCGTCACAAAGACGCATTTTTGTCACAAAATCCTTCACTAGTTCTTCTCCCATCACAGCCCATCGCGAAACTAAACTATCACGCCGAAAACACCCCCACGTGACGGGAGGGAAGCCTCCTGATTGGCCAAGATCGCGTCCCGAGCTATTATTAGCCATTACGTAATCGAACCGAGATTAAAAATAGCAGTTTTCTAGCGCATTCCGAAATTAAGCGAAATTAGATTAGGCCGGCCGCTGGTGACAATCGTTACAGTTCTATCCGTGCATGACCAGTGGAACTCATGAGTGCATGTTCTATCCGTGCATGGCCAGTGGAACTTATGAGTGTTCTATCCGTGCATGACCAGTGGAACTCATGAGCATTCTATCCGTGCATGACCAGTGGAACGCATGAGTGTTCTATCCGTGCATGACCAGTGGAACTCATGAGTGTTCTATCCGTGCATGACCAGTGGAACTCATGAACGTTCTATCCGTGCATGACCAGTGGAACTCATGAGTGTTCTATCACTGTTCCATAACTATTGCAAACCGTTGGTTCGGCGTGGATTTTTGGAAGAATTGTTCTTAGTTCTCTTTCAGCGTCGGCCATAACAGATGTAGAGAAATTTGAAAGTTGTGGATTCAACCACTTTACCACTTAATGCCCCGACTAAGTTTACCATCAACCTGGCGTTTCCCATCAGCTGAAAAAATCATAATGTGTGAGAAATAGGTTTCCTCTTTCCTCCATAATTATTTGCCGGTTTAAAAGCTTAAAGACTGCAGAGCGCGTCATTGATGTCAGTGGACATGCAGAGACTGAATGATGGAATCGGAAGATCACGTGGTGAGGCATTGACTAAAGCGCTTATTCATGTCTACAGCCACGCAGAAGGAAGATGCCAACGGCATGAACGTTTTAAAGTCATTACTGTGCGACAGCTGTTCGTAGAAAAAGGAAACCCATGTATAGACCTAACTCTCGGGGTTTAAGTCACACTGGAGAAGATCAATGCCTTGAGCTAAGTGCGTGAAAACATCAATAGCCTTATTGGTGAGTGCGATTTCAGCATCGTTAAATACTAGCAACTGGCAGGATATGCAGAGTTGATACTATTTGCGAACCGGAGATTGCGTCAAGAAACTTCTACGGGAATCCTAGTAATAATTTAATAATACTTATTAGAGTGTTCATGCGAACGGCCACTGCAGTGCATGGGTAGCAATCTGGCACCACCAAACTGTCTGAACTAGCCTATTCGTTGGACTGCGGACAATACTTACTTTGTTCCGAATTCCTGACAGATTTGACCAGGCACGCATGGTGTTGTGAAAAGAGAACTATAGCAGAGAGAGGGAGAGAGACATGGAAAGATAGAAACAGCAAGAAAGACATTGCACGATAAAGAAAACCAGGTATACCTGAGAAACACATATACAGAGAACCAAAGGACAGTGCCACGCACACATACAGATGTAGGCCTTGTCAGAAACAGAAACAAACATACACAGACCGACAGGAGAACAGAATGACATACAGGCATGCAGACAAGCAGCCAGGCAGACGGGCATACAAGCAGGCTAAAGGAGACAGACCGTTATTAGCATAATGAAAAGGTTCCACTGAGTTCTATGTTTGTGAAAATAATAATCACCAGCGATCGGATTATTGGAAAAGATGGAGACCTGGAGATGGAATCATGTGTTGAAATGAATTGAATTCTTTCCAGAAGGAAATTTCCATCTCCGTTTCACTAATGGAAATGAATTTTAGTTCAAAGGGAATGAAACGTGATGCATGACTCACACGCACACGCACACACACACACGCACACACACACACACACGCACACGCACACACACACGCGCGCGCGCACACACACACGCACACACACACCCAGCTATAGCGTATACATTGCATGAATAAAATTAAGATCGCATCATAACATAAGCATCTAATTAGCGGATGAATTTACATAGACGAGTTAACTTTTGAATCAAACGATGACTGTTACAGTAGACCTATGTATATATATATACATACACTGTGTCCCAATAAATCGGGCACCCTTTTTATTATGTGAATAAAACAAGTAAATATTAATCGATTTTCAAAATTTCAAAACTGTTTTTATCCTGAGATAATTATCTTACACTGATTCAAATATTAAGTTTCTGGCATGAATATTGACGTCGCAATTACGTCATTTGCATCAGATAATTCAAATGTTAAGTACCGAACACAACGATTTTTGTTGACATTTGGTTTTGATATGCAAATTAACGCCGTCATTATGACGTAATTTTTTAATGAGGCCCGTGCATAAATTACCAATTTGTAGGTAATTATCTCAGGATAAAAACAGTTTTGAAATTTTGAAAATCGATGAATATTTGCCAGTTTTATTCACATTATAAAAAGGGTGCCCGATTTATTTGGACACAGTGTATATATTATGTATATATAATATTATATATGTATATGTATACGACTGATTGCTAGACACGAATCACACGACTTCCTGGTTGTCGGTTCAAATACGTCGCTTTGCATGCATTTTGTATAGGCTCTATATCAGAGTAAGAATTAATTCTGTGCCAGCGCATTCCCAGTTATAAGAGTGAATGCACCAGCGCGCATTGAATTTCGTAGCAGAAGTTAATGACCCGTCATCATCATCACCGTCGTATTCCAATGTATAAGCGTGCTAAGTCCAGTTTAAGATGGGCATGGGCGGAGTTTATCAGGGACTGGGGAGGGCTAAGCGCCCCATGAAGGCCCAGATTCAGCTTTTTAACCATGAAAAGAGTATCTTTTCCGGGCTTCCCCCCTCCCCAGAAGGCCTGGACTCGAAAAATGTTTCGGGGAAATTGGTTAATTTCAGGAACGTATTAAATAGGTCATTAACTTTTTGTCCGAAAAAATAGTGTGTTTTATGAGAGTTCAACCCGATGACTAAAAAAGGTCATAAACTTTTGGGCGGAGAAAATTTTTTCCCAACCACAGCACAAGTTCTTTAGCGCCCGCCCCCCCAAGAACGCAAACCAAACTCCGCCAATGGAGTTGGGTCTATACTACTCTCGGGTGTGTGCACCTCGAAAATAATGCATCAACCAACACAACGACGATGACAATGATGACAACAATGGCGTCAGCCACCGAAACGATGACAAATTGACAACTACAACGAAGATGATGATGATGATGGTGGTGATGATGATGATGATGATGATGGTGGTGGTGGTGGTGGTGGTGGTGGTGGTGGTGGTGGTGGTGGTGGTGGTGGTGGTGGTGGTGGTGGTGGTGGTGGTGGTGGTGGTGGTGGTGATGCTGCTGCTGATGAATATGATGATGATGGTGACGCGAATCTAAGAGCTGTTCCGATAGAATGCTCCGTATAAAATGAATGTCCTATTAGTCTCGCACATGCACACGCACCTGCAGTGAAATTCAGGTGAAAACCACTCTCTTCAGGCCTACTCAGGATCGATGGCTGTTCCATACAGAAGAGGTAACCATGGCAACTGCCAAAAAACTTTATCATAAAAGTTGCCAAGTCAGTATTGCCTTCCATTATATATATATATAATTATATATCCTATAGGCATGCGATATAAGACTGCAGTATCTATGTAGGCAACGTGTGATGAGGTATGGAAAGGTATACATAAGAAAAGATAAGGAAGTTGAGACGTGGCAAGATAGAGTACGCAAATAAAAGTAGGTCTAGCCTAGCTAAAAATAAGATGCGGAATGGTTTGATATAAATTATTGTTAAAACTATCTAAGCTTAGCAAGTAGAGTATGCGTTCATAGGCCTATATACGTAAAGATTCAATTTCCTGTACGATGGGAAGCTAACGCTAAATCATAAGCCTTGTCGTTTTAAAATTTATTTTTGTGGGTTTTGAGCAGGCAACGGGATCCAAGGTTCTGAACACGTGACCAGCACATCGCTGGACTTAAGGACTAGGCCATTGCCGTCTTCTGTAGGCCTATAGCTAGATGGCAATGACTAGGCCTACAGGTCTAGCGTTTAGACTACGTCGAAGTTTACGTTGATACCAAAATGTTACAATATCGCTTGGTTATATAGGCATGATGTGTGCGTGCGTGTAAATCTTGCACAGGGTCGTTTCGGAAAGTGGAGCTTGCCATTACTTGATCATTGACCCAGCGTGTTGGGCCATGCGCCGATAGACTAGACTCTTACTAGAGGACCGAGATTGAGATTGACACCTCTAATGAGCACCAAAGAAAATGTCCTGATGAATGGGAACGCACGTGAACCAAAGAATTCACGGGGTTGAGAATTGAACACGAGGCCGGCCTTAGGTAAAAAAATGGCACCCCAGGCAAAGCATGCATTTGGCGCCATAGGAAAAGCATACACTTCGCGCCCTCAGATCCCCACTCAAATTCAATTGTTCATCCCACGTCAGAATCCAAAGATGAACCAGCCAGAGCCTGTATACACTCAGCTGAGTAATTTTTATTTTTGTTACATTTTTATTAGTACACTGAAGGCTGGATAATTTTGAATTCAATTTCGTGCACAATGGCTAAAAGTTAAAAAGGTTATAAACATACATTTTTGTGCAAATGACTTCCCCGCTAGAATTTGGCGTCCCATGTAACTACCTGCCTAGCCTGCGCCTAAGGCCAGCCCTGAGATTGAGCGACGCGAATAGGCTACTATAGTCTGAATCAATATTAGCTATCTGACGGCTGGGCGCTAACATTGACAGATAAAGTTGTCCCGTAGGTATTGTTTTTTTTTTTATAACTTCTGTCTTCTGTTTTTTCTTACGACTTTGAGCACCCCGATAACTTTTGACGCTTCATGGAATCATAGTGTTTGATAGCCTACCATTTAATTTTTAAGATCAAAAGATACAACCAGACACAACGACTATAAATAACACAACAATTCTTCAGTTGTTGGCGTATTCAGTCGAAAGATGTCACATGTCAGTATTAGCGCATAGACATCGTGTCTATTATAGTTTATAGATGTAACGAGAATAGATACCACACTATGGCTCGCTAATTAATGGAAACTATTCCCAGATTTCGAATCTGAAATCAGGTTACCAATTTGCATACTATCTGGTAATTTGTCGCAATGTGGGTCAATGCTCTAAATGTCAGCCAATCAACAAGACAATGTTTTATATAAAAATAATATTTGAATCATGAATATTAATATATCAACATATATAGTTAATGAATTCTATGTCTAGGGTCGTGGAAATGTCAGTTTAAATCCAAGTCAACTTATTTACTTAAACCAGTGCTGAATAAAATAATTTTGAGGATTATCCCGATTATAATTACCCTCCCGCGTTGTATGTTCTTGGCTGAAGTTGTAGATCGATACGGCCAATGTTTCTCGTCTTTTCTCCAAGCGCCGTTACCAATGGTTGTAGATGACTCTTTTCAGTTTCATCGTCGATGCGCTTCACCGTGTTTTTCTGTTCGTAGGTAATTATTCTTCGATGTAGCTGTCTACGAATTGAAGACTATTTGTTCCTTTTCGTATTTACCGTTCAATTACCGATCGATATATCTTTTATAGTTTCACTGTCACTTCTCAATGTTGCGAGAAGTAACGCCGGAGTTCTACGAAATCCAATGAAGGTAGAATTTCAACGTCAATTACTTGTTAGTAATCCGCTATTACAATCTCTCACGTTTTACGAACTTCCAGATTTCTTGTCCATACTTTAGGACACTAAACTACCGGCTCCGTTGCTTTAATATCCGATCAAACAAATGTCACGAAATCGTCTAACAACATCTAGCGAATACTCATCGCCAATCAACCACCAACAATCCTCCTTAGACGGCCATTCCACCTCGTCTCCCCTCAGATTCCCAACACCCTCTCGTGCGCATGCGCAGCAGACGACCCTGATCCCAGCTCTCCATATGTAACCAACGCCATCGCCGATCGTTGTAATATTCCGCAATGCTTTCCACTAATTTAATATATTTTGCCCCTAAGCACTGGTTATAGCACTGGTTGATTAATTAAACTGAACAATGTAATAATTCTCGCTCGAATTATTAGCTAATCATTAACTAAGGCCTCTCCCTAACTTAACACATGTAATTACTAATCAACAATATATATATCAAAGTAAGAACGTATGGGTGGGACCAAGGATATCGTTACAACATTCCCCCACAAACTAAAATTTGCTTCAAATTTTCCTTTCAATATCCTTATCATAACTACCCATACTTCTTATAATATTACTATTACTTGGCCATCTATACTAATATTTACACTATCTATAGCTACGCAATTATGCAACATTCTAATCCACATCAACATTTAACATCTATTATGATATTTCAAATTGTATCACCTTTACCTTATCTATACTTTTAAATTACATTACATTTACACTGATTCACTTATTAATATTTCTTATTCTACTTACTCTAATCCTCGGCTTAAATAATCAGCCACTACATTGTCACTACCTTTGAGGTATCTAACTCTAAAGCTGTAATTCTGAAGCACTAGGTACCAGCGCATTACTCTAGCATTTCTTATGCTACCAGTCTTTAAATATTGCAGTCCTAAGTGGTCAGTCTCTACAACAAATTCCTGTCCATACAAGTAACGGTTGAACTTTTGAATCCCCCAAACCATCGCTAGGCACTCTCTTTCCTCCACCGAATAGTTCCTTTCGCTCTCACTAAACTTCTTACTTGCATAAGTCACTGGATGCATAGTTCCCTCATGATTCTGCATCAGCACACATCCCATCGCCGTATTAAATGCATCCGTTCTCAAAGTGAATTCCACACCAATCTAGGGTAGCTTCAATATCGGTGCTTCCGGCAGAGCGTTCTTTAACTTCTTAAATAACCTTTATAATTCCTCATTCCATTCTATTGTGATCTTTGCATTCTTTCTTGTCAACTCTGTTACTGGTCTCACATCAAATTTGACACTCCTTGGGTTCCAATGTCAACCTCGCTATCCTAACTCTCTTATAATTAACTTAAAGTTTACTTATTATGTATATATGTCACCATCTTAACGCACGGAATTTATCCATCTGGTTATTCCATCCATGTAGCAACAATAGTAACTTGCCACCTACCTTGGTACTTTTAATATCTCGTATTTTGCTCAATTGACATATTATTTCTTCTTATTTAACTATTTCTCATTGCTTAACTGTTTTTCCTATTTATCTAAGTGACTTATCTTAACATCACACTCAGACACTGTATTCTAATTAATCTCACCTAATTCTATTTACATTTATTCCTTAATTAAGTATTCTCCACAAGCTACTGTAAATTTCTATTTGCATCACTTCTCCTCATGTAATGACAGTCTAACCTGTTCATGTCTGACATGCTACATGTATCTCTCTTCACCTTCTTGTATAAATTTCAACGTCATGCCCTTTTGTGTTTCTAGTTCACCCATGTGCTTCTTTCCAAAACTCCGTGCATCTGTATCTCCATAAGAATTCCACTTAACACCTTCTAATGTTTCAACTTCTCCACTGTAGTCTCTGCCACTACTCCACCTATCCACTTTATTGTTAGGGTATGACCATCCTCTGTCATTCCATGACCAATTTTCCTTCTTGTTCACATCATTTCCTGCACCCCAGTTTCCATTTCCATAGCTTCCTCTGCACTTATCTTCCCAGAACTCTCTCTGCATTCTGTCTGACTGTTTCCATTTCCTCATTTCACATGATCTACCCTGGCCTGCGTCTTTCCTGTTGAATACTCGGGTTACATAATCTGTCCTTTTATTTTCCCAGTCTCTCCTGTCACAATGACTACCTCTGGCTTCAACTGATTCCGCCTTACGCTGTCCATAATTCTTACACCGCGGTTCACGCCAATTCCAATTAACTGCCTTACACCTTGCCTTTCCTTGAAAACTCTTATTCACCTGTGTATTTTTGAAACTGAACTCACCAAAGCGTCGCTTTGTATTACACGTCTTCACTGTATTATTGTTTCTCTCAACGACCCTTCGTCTCGATCCGCCATCTTCCTCGACTCGCTGAACTCTTGGATCATACTTTCGCCTCATGCAGTCACCCGTTAATTTCCTTCCCACCGGATTTTCGATCACTTTATATCTATTCTTAGCATAGCCATTTTTATTCTCAATAACATCGCGGTTGTCTACCAGCGGATGTATTCCCTCGAAGGTTACTCTTTTCTTGTCCGTCCTCCTGACGTCATCAATAGCTAACTCCTTGCTAGCTCCGCCCCTCGTGACATCACTCTCATAGGTGTTCACTCCAACGTCCTTGACCCTGGATTTATTTATATACTCAATTCTTATCGGTTTCCTCTCGTATAAACCTGGATTTATTATTAGTTCCTTGACCAAGTTCTCTATCACTAAAGCCTCTGCTTTCCCTTCAAATTCCTCACTCTTAATGTCAATTAGAGCGGTTGGATATTTTTCCTTGGTTCCATTAGCAAATCTGCAAACCATTTTGCGTCCGGTATATTGGTAAGGTTTCTCTAAACCTTTCCTGATGGCAACACATGTGGCGCCTGAATCATGTAATGCGTTCACCTTTTCCCCGTTTACTAACACTGAATTCGTATAGGCACTCAGACCTTCCTCTCCTTCAGCCACAAAGCAAGATATGGTGACTTCATGTTCCACATCTTCCTCTCCTCTATCTTCAACACATTGCATGGTGGCGACAGTATGTGACCTTGCGCCCTGTCCTAATTTATCGCATTTAGAGACATGGTGGAAAATAGATCCACAGTAGACGCAACCTCCTCTTCGATTTTCTCCACCAATCTCACTCTGTTTACGGTTCCTGAAATCCCATTCATTATTGAATCGACCTTTATCTTTGTAACTGTCTTGTTCTCTGCTGCTGTTCCTTCCAAGACTACTACTTCTATTCTCACTAGTATTCCTTGTAAATTCTCTAAAACGACTTTCAGGTTCAATGTCCCTTTTCTTGTGACTGGGTGACCACTTCTCGCTGATTTCTCTAGCTTCAACATAATTCTGTGCTTGTTCCAGCAGTGTTTCTAATTCTAACTTCCCCTTCTCTTTGAGAAAACACCTCATTTCGTCATCACAAGTCACTAAAAACTGGTCACGCAACACCAGTGTTTCCAGTCCTTTGTAGTCATTTTTGAATCCCGCCATTGCCAACCATTGCCTCAGATACCTTCTCAACCTTTCAACATACTGAATCACGGTTTCATCCGTGTCGCGCTTAGACGATCGAAACTTCTTTCTGTAACCATTTTCTGTCAGCTGGAATCGTTTCAACAGCTCTTCCTTCAATTTCTTGTAGTCTTGTGCTTGTTCTACTTCAAGCCTCTCAAAAACTTGCAATGCTTTTCCGTCTAAGGATTTTACTAGGGTTAATGCCCACATTCTCTCTGGAACCTCATATGCCATGCAAGTTCTCTCAAACCGTAATAGATAGGCATCGAGACAATCTCTGTCTTCCCTAAATACAGGCATCTTCACATTTTTAGCATTATTACTCTGTCCATTGATCTCCGTATTATAACCATTTCCAATCCGATCGTTCCTATCGCCTTGTCGCCTATCTTGTTCCATTCTTATTTCAAGTTCTTTGAGTTTAATCACTTTCTGATTGTCTAGTTCAATCCGTTTCAGATTGGCTTCTCGTTCTCGTTCTTCAGAAATCCTCTTCTCCTCTCGTTCTCGTTCTTCAGAAATCCTCTTCTCCTCTCGTTCTTCAGAAATCCTTTTGTCTTCTCGTTGTTCATTACGTATCCTTTCAGCTATTTCTTCCTGTCTTCGTTCTCGTTCGCGTTCGGAAATTAACTTTTCTTTCTCGTAATCAGCTAGTAATTCTGCTTGTTTCAAGGCCTTATTTTCTGCTTGCCTCTCACTGACAAACTCTCTAAGTTCTTGCCCTTCATAACCAAGATCTGATCCAACCTTAACCCACTTCGAATATTCTGCGGCCATTCTCAAAAGTCCAATTATTTTATAGGCTGATTGGCGCTATAACAATTTCTAAGACACTATTTAAGTTTCGGCGGTAAATGACTTTTACCTTAGACCTGACCTCTTTATCAACCAATAACAGTCAGTGTACTCAAATCAAAACGACGTCACGCCTAATTAGTATTCAAACAGCACGCTGAACGCCGATGCACGTAAGTGAATTAATTGCTATCGTAATTAAACTTCACAATATAATAGCTCTTAAATCTTTTAGATTAACACCCTAAAATTGTTCTAGATCCTTCGGACGATGCCCCCAGTTTTGTAACGAGAATAGATACCACACTATGGCTCGCTAATTAATGGAAACTATTCCCAGATTTCGAATCTGAAATCAGGTTACCAATTTGCATACTATCTGGTAATTTGTCGCAATGTGGGTCAATGCTCTAAATGTCAGCCAATCAACAAGACAATGTTTTATATAAAAATAATATTTGAATCATGAATATTATTTTATCAACATATATAGTTAATGAATTCTATGTCTAGGGTCGTGGAAATGTCAGTTTAAATCCAAGTCAACTTATTTACTTAAACCAGTGCTGAATAAAATAATTTTGAGGATTATCCCTATTATAATTACCCTCCCGCGTTGTATGTTCTTGGCTGAAGTTGTAGATCGATACGGCCAATGCTTCTCGTCTTTTCTCCAAGCGCCGTTACCAATGGTTGTAGATGACTCTTTTCAGTTTCATCGTCGATGCGCTTCACCGTGTTTTTCTGTTCGTAGGTAATTATTCTTCGATGTAGCTGTCTACGAATTGAAGACTATTTGTTCCTTTTCGTATTTACCGTTCAATTACCGATCGATATATCTTTTATAGTTTCACTGTCACTTCTCAATGTTGCGAGAAGTAACGCCGGAGTTCTACGAAATCCAATGAAGGTAGAATTTCAACGTCAATTACTTGTTAGTAATCCGCTATTACAATCTCTCACGTTTTACGAACTTCCAGATTTCTTGTCCATACTTTAGGACACTAAACTACCGGCTCCGTTGCTTTAATATCCGATCAAACAAATGTCACGAAATCGTCTAACAACATCTAGCGAATACTCATCGCCAATCAACCACCAACAATCCTCCTTAGACGGCCATTCCACCTCGTCTCCCCTCAGATTCCCAACACCCTCTCGTGCGCATGCGCAGCAGACGACCCTGATCCCAGCTCTCCATATGTAACCAACGCCATCGCCGATCGTTGTAATATTCCGCAATGCTTTCCACTAATTTAATATATTTTGCCCCTAAGCACTGGTTATAGCACTGGTTGATTAATTAAACTGAACAATGTAATAATTCTCGCTCGAATTATTAGCTAATCATTAACTAAGGCCTCTCCCTAACTTAACACATGTAATTACTAATCAACAATATATATATCAAAGTAAGAACGTATGGGTGGGACCAAGGATATCGTTACAACATTCCCCCACAAACTAAAATTTGCTTCAAATTTTCCTTTCAATATCCTTATCATAACTACCCATACTTCTTATAATATTACTATTACTTGGCCATCTATACTAATATTTACACTATCTATAGCTACGCAATTATGCAACATTCTAATCCACATCAACATTTAACATCTATTATGATATTTCAAATTGTATCACCTTTACCTTATCTATACTTTTAAATTACATTACATTTACACTGATTCACTTATTAATATTTCTTATTCTACTTACTCTAATCCTCGGCTTAAATAATCAGCCACTACATTGTCACTACCTTTGAGGTATCTAACTCTAAAGCTGTAATTCTGAAGCACTAGGTACCAGCGCATTACTCTAGCATTTCTTATGCTACCAGTCTTTAAATATTGCAGTCCTAAGTGGTCAGTCTCTACAACAAATTCCTGTCCATACAAGTAACGGTTGAACTTTTGAATCCCCCAAACCATCGCTAGGCACTCTCTTTCCTCCACCGAATAGTTCCTTTCGCTCTCACTAAACTTCTTACTTGCATAAGTCACTGGATGCATAGTTCCCTCATGATTCTGCATCAGCACACATCCCATCGCCGTATTAAATGCATCCGTTCTCAAAGTGAATTCCACACCAATCTAGGGTAGCTTCAATATCGGTGCTTCCGGCAGAGCGTTCTTTAACTTCTTAAATAACCTTTATAATTCCTCATTCCATTCTATTGTGATCTTTGCATTCTTTCTTGTCAACTCTGTTACTGGTCTCACATCAAATTTGACACTCCTTGGGTTCCAATGTCAACCTCGCTATCCTAACTCTCTTATAATTAACTTAAAGTTTACTTATTATGTATATATGTCACCATCTTAACGCACGGAATTTATCCATCTGGTTATTCCATCCATGTAGCAACAATAGTAACTTGCCACCTACCTTGGTACTTTTAATATCTCGTATTTTGCTCAATTGACATATTATTTCTTCTTATTTAACTATTTCTCATTGCTTAACTGTTTTTCCTATTTATCTAAGTGACTTATCTTAACATCACACTCAGACACTGTATTCTAATTAATCTCACCTAATTCTATTTACATTTATTCCTTAATTAAGTATTCTCCACAAGCTACTGTAAATTTCTATTTGCATCACTTCTCCTCATGTAATGACAGTCTAACCTGTTCATGTCTGACATGCTACATGTATCTCTCTTCACCTTCTTGTATAAATTTCAACGTCATGCCCTTTTGTGTTTCTAGTTCACCCATGTGCTTCTTTCCAAAACTCCGTGCATCTGTATCTCCATAAGAATTCCACTTAACACCTTCTAATGTTTCAACTTCTCCACTGTAGTCTCTGCCACTACTCCACCTATCCACTTTATTGTTAGGGTATGACCATCCTCTGTCATTCCATGACCAATTTTCCTTCTTGTTCACATCATTTCCTGCACCCCAGTTTCCATTTCCATAGCTTCCTCTGCACTTATCTTCCCAGAACTCTCTCTGCATTCTGTCTGACTGTTTCCATTTCCTCATTTCACATGATCTACCCTGGCCTGCGTCTTTCCTGTTGAATACTCGGGTTACATAATCTGTCCTTTTATTTTCCCAGTCTCTCCTGTCACAATGACTACCTCTGGCTTCAACTGATTCCGCCTTACGCTGTCCATAATTCTTACACCGCGGTTCACGCCAATTCCAATTAACTGCCTTACACCTTGCCTTTCCTTGAAAACTCTTATTCACCTGTGTATTTTTGAAACTGAACTCACCAAAGCGTCGCTTTGTATTACACGTCTTCACTGTATTATTGTTTCTCTCAACGACCCTTCGTCTCGATCCGCCATCTTCCTCGACTCGCTGAACTCTTGGATCATACTTTCGCCTCATGCAGTCACCCGTTAATTTCCTTCCCACCGGATTTTCGATCACTTTATATCTATTCTTAGCATAGCCATTTTTATTCTCAATAACATCGCGGTTGTCTACCAGCGGATGTATTCCCTCGAAGGTTACTCTTTTCTTGTCCGTCCTCCTGACGTCATCAATAGCTAACTCCTTGCTAGCTCCGCCCCTCGTGACATCACTCTCATAGGTGTTCACTCCAACGTCCTTGACCCTGGATTTATTTATATACTCAATTCTTATCGGTTTCCTCTCGTATAAACCTGGATTTATTATTAGTTCCTTGACCAAGTTCTCTATCACTAAAGCCTCTGCTTTCCCTTCAAATTCCTCACTCTTAATGTCAATTAGAGCGGTTGGATATTTTTCCTTGGTTCCATTAGCAAATCTGCAAACCATTTTGCGTCCGGTATATTGGTAAGGTTTCTCTAAACCTTTCCTGATGGCAACACATGTGGCGCCTGAATCATGTAATGCGTTCACCTTTTCCCCGTTTACTAACACTGAATTCGTATAGGCACTCAGACCTTCCTCTCCTTCAGCCACAAAGCAAGATATGGTGACTTCATGTTCCACATCTTCCTCTCCTCTATCTTCAACACATTGCATGGTGGCGACAGTATGTGACCTTGCGCCCTGTCCTAATTTATCGCATTTAGAGACATGGTGGAAAATAGATCCACAGTAGACGCAACCTCCTCTTCGATTTTCTCCACCAATCTCACTCTGTTTACGGTTCCTGAAATCCCATTCATTATTGAATCGACCTTTATCTTTGTAACTGTCTTGTTCTCTGCTGCTGTTCCTTCCAAGACTACTACTTCTATTCTCACTAGTATTCCTTGTAAATTCTCTAAAACGACTTTCAGGTTCAATGTCCCTTTTCTTGTGACTGGGTGACCACTTCTCGCTGATTTCTCTAGCTTCAACATAATTCTGTGCTTGTTCCAGCAGTGTTTCTAATTCTAACTTCCCCTTCTCTTTGAGAAAACACCTCATTTCGTCATCACAAGTCACTAAAAACTGGTCACGCAACACCAGTGTTTCCAGTCCTTTGTAGTCATTTTTGAATCCCGCCATTGCCAACCATTGCCTCAGATACCTTCTCAACCTTTCAACATACTGAATCACGGTTTCATCCGTGTCGCGCTTAGACGATCGAAACTTCTTTCTGTAACCATTTTCTGTCAGCTGGAATCGTTTCAACAGCTCTTCCTTCAATTTCTTGTAGTCTTGTGCTTGTTCTACTTCAAGCCTCTCAAAAACTTGCAATGCTTTTCCGTCTAAGGATTTTACTAGGGTTAATGCCCACATTCTCTCTGGAACCTCATATGCCATGCAAGTTCTCTCAAACCGTAATAGATAGGCATCGAGACAATCTCTGTCTTCCCTAAATACAGGCATCTTCACATTTTTAGCATTATTACTCTGTCCATTGATCTCCGTATTATAACCATTTCCAATCCGATCGTTCCTATCGCCTTGTCGCCTATCTTGTTCCATTCTTATTTCAAGTTCTTTGAGTTTAATCACTTTCTGATTGTCTAGTTCAATCCGTTTCAGATTGGCTTCTCGTTCTCGTTCTTCAGAAATCCTCTTCTCCTCTCGTTCTCGTTCTTCAGAAATCCTCTTCTCCTCTCGTTCTTCAGAAATCCTTTTGTCTTCTCGTTGTTCATTACGTATCCTTTCAGCTATTTCTTCCTGTCTTCGTTCTCGTTCGCGTTCGGAAATTAACTTTTCTTTCTCGTAATCAGCTAGTAATTCTGCTTGTTTCAAGGCCTTATTTTCTGCTTGCCTCTCACTGACAAACTCTCTAAGTTCTTGCCCTTCATAACCAAGATCTGATCCAACCTTAACCCACTTCGAATATTCTGCGGCCATTCTCAAAAGTCCAATTATTTTATAGGCTGATTGGCGCTATAACAATTTCTAAGACACTATTTAAGTTTCGGCGGTAAATGACTTTTACCTTAGACCTGACCTCTTTATCAACCAATAACAGTCAGTGTACTCAAATCAAAACGACGTCACGCCTAATTAGTATTCAAACAGCACGCTGAACGCCGATGCACGTAAGTGAATTAATTGCTATCGTAATTAAACTTCACAATATAATAGCTCTTAAATCTTTTAGATTAACACCCTAAAATTGTTCTAGATCCTTCGGACGATGCCCCCAGTTTTGTAACGAGAATAGATACCACACTATGGCTCGCTAATTAATGGAAACTATTCCCAGATTTCGAATCTGAAATCAGGTTACCAATTTGCATACTATCTGGTAATTTGTCGCAATGTGGGTCAATGCTCTAAATGTCAGCCAATCAACAAGACAATGTTTTATATAAAAATAATATTTGAATCATGAATATTAATATATCAACATATATAGTTAATGAATTCTATGTCTAGGGTCGTGGAAATGTCAGTTTAAATCCAAGTCAACTTATTTACTTAAACCAGTGCTGAATAAAATAATTTTGAGGATTATCCCGATTATAATTACCCTCCCGCGTTGTATGTTCTTGGCTGAAGTTGTAGATCGATACGGCCAATGTTTCTCGTCTTTTCTCCAAGCGCCGTTACCAATGGTTGTAGATGACTCTTTTCAGTTTCATCGTCGATGCGCTTCACCGTGTTTTTCTGTTCGTAGGTAATTATTCTTCGATGTAGCTGTCTACGAATTGAAGACTATTTGTTCCTTTTCGTATTTACCGTTCAATTACCGATCGATATATCTTTTATAGTTTCACTGTCACTTCTCAATGTTGCGAGAAGTAACGCCGGAGTTCTACGAAATCCAATGAAGGTAGAATTTCAACGTCAATTACTTGTTAGTAATCCGCTATTACAATCTCTCACGTTTTACGAACTTCCAGATTTCTTGTCCATACTTTAGGACACTAAACTACCGGCTCCGTTGCTTTAATATCCGATCAAACAAATGTCACGAAATCGTCTAACAACATCTAGCGAATACTCATCGCCAATCAACCACCAACAATCCTCCTTAGACGGCCATTCCACCTCGTCTCCCCTCAGATTCCCAACACCCTCTCGTGCGCATGCGCAGCAGACGACCCTGATCCCAGCTCTCCATATGTAACCAACGCCATCGCCGATCGTTGTAATATTCCGCAATGCTTTCCACTAATTTAATATATTTTGCCCCTAAGCACTGGTTATAGCACTGGTTGATTAATTAAACTGAACAATGTAATAATTCTCGCTCGAATTATTAGCTAATCATTAACTAAGGCCTCTCCCTAACTTAACACATGTAATTACTAATCAACAATATATATATCAAAGTAAGAACGTATGGGTGGGACCAAGGATATCGTTACAATAGACATAGACTACAATTGTCAATTTCCAAGAAGTGGCCAATGCCCTCTTGCCCACAGGTCTACGTATACGTGAAGATGTGATAATTAAATCCAAGAAAGAGAGAGACATCACTGAAGATCAATTGACAGTAATTCACACATCATTTTGTTAAATCTATACATTGTAAACAATTAATGTTTGGTAATAATATTAGGAGCCTATATAGTTTTAGCGCTCTAAATTATTCGCCAACTTCTAGCCTACTCTGAAAAAATTCTTTTCAGCAATCAAGCTTTCATGTAGGCTCTAGGCAAGAATTCGCTTCATCAATCGCGTTTCTGTCTGAGAGAATCATTATTATTTTTTATCAATCAAGCTTCCGTTTAAACGACAATTTTTTATCAATCCAACTCCTGTTTAAGCAGAACTCTTTAACTAATCCAACCTCCAGTTGAAGAACAAATTATTTTCATCAATCCGACTTCTACGGCCTAAGCCCTATTGCAAGAATTCTTTTCGTCTGCACTCCAACTCGTTTTCGACCAACGATCAATGAAACTCCTGCAATGGCGAATAATAATTGAGAATGCTGAAACGATAGATTAACCACGGTTTTTTTTAAACGGAAGCCACGATTTTCAAAGAGCGCAATAAATTATATCCTAATAATTATTCCTCGATTTTTTAATAGAAATGGCAAGAATTTCTTTGAGACTATTTAGTAGACTTCTACTGTATAATCACTATTGAAGCATAAGTAAACAGACTTCGTCCTACCTGACTGTGCAGCCCAGTGGCCTGCAGACTGTCTGGGTGTAACAGGGCCTCATGCATGTTGGTTCCCTGAGCGTACTCGACCGTCATCCGTACGCATGGGAACTGCGAAGGTACGCAGACCCCCGTTCCCTTCTCCTTCGGCTTGTCCTTCAGTCCGGCGCAGTAGAGGCAGTGGATGTCGAAGCGGTAGTACGTTATGTTCCTCAGTCGACACCGCGTCTCCTTGTAGTTCCTCGCCAGAGTGTACTCGCGCACGACGAGTACACCGCAGACGACAAGTACACAGACGCAGACGAGTGAGACGGTGACAAGTATGCAGCTGGTCGCTGGTGTTCGCTGCATCTCTAGTCCTCCTCCTCCTCCGTTCATCTTCGAATCGTTCGCCATCGCTATGGAACAGACGCTCGCCATCTTGTCTCTTCTCTTTCCCAATTTACTATTCCTCTGCTTAACAGAAAAACAATACAAGAAGTTGTCAAGGACGAAATGATAATCATGACGACAACGGTGATTAACCAAATGATGATGATGATGGTGATGATAATGATGATGATGATGATGACGACGACGACGACGACGACGATGATGATGATGATGATAATGATGACAACGACAACTACAACAAATACTGAGTGAACCAGGCAGAAAGTCAGGTATTGTTAAAAATTGCTGATGAATTTGTTGACGTTTTTGTTGAGTCATCTTAAAAAATGGTTGCACTAAAGTCTGTGCATGTACGTTCCCGTCTCCGATAGTCTCTCTGCAGCAGCACACTCTCATGTGACCAACCAAAATTTAATGAGCCTTTCCTTAATTGGATTTGCTGAGAGAGATTGGAAGACACCCAGAGGTACAAGGAGAGGGAGAGACAGACAGACAGAGACAGAAATGCTGTAAGGGGAAGAAGGTTCAATTCGCATGACTTCAGATTCGCAGAAATGATTAGGTGGCGTAGGTCAGCAAGAGTTCCAGAATGGGTCGAAGATATACCCCGCAGTCGACCGAGTCGATCGATCGAGTCGATCGTAACTCGGCCAAGTCGAGTCGATTGAAAAATCGTCGAATCGATCGACTTCCAAGTCGAGTCGATCGTGAGTTTTTTTCGATCGACTGGATCGACTTGCGAGTCGAGTCGATCGTGAGACATGCCAAGTCGAGTCGATCGAAAAATCGTCGACTTGCAAGTCGAGTCGATCGTTGTTTCATCGACTCGACTCCACTTAAAAATATTTTACCTAGGCTTACTGATTTCTTGAAGTCTCAAAGTGAACTACATGATATAATGACGTAGGCCTAATTCAGTTTTTCCACACGAGTGCAGCTAATGAACCTTTTGGCAGCTGACGATTTCGTGTTTGTGGAACTGTGAAAGTTGATAGACGTACGTTTTCGATTTGAGTTCAACCAGTAGAGGCGGATACAGAAATTTTTGACGGGGGGGGGGGCAAATTTTTTTGTCTTGTTCCGACAAAAAAATTTTGTTGGTTTTCCGTGAAAAAATCCTTCTTTTAGTCTTTCGCCCAAAAAACTTCTAAAACTCGTGGCAACTCCGGTTACTTAAAATATGATGACTTTTTTTAGTTATGTGCTAGTTTCTCTCTCACCTTCCTGTTCCCGTTGCGTTGATTTACAGCTTCTTGAAAACTGATGGGAGGAGGGTCCGAATGGAGTGGGGGCATGGCCGGATTGCCCTCTTGGATCCGCTCCTGAATGAGCATGATACATTTAGGCCTGTATAAATTATTATATGTAGATGGTAATTTTGAGAATATAAAACGGGCCTTTTATCATGACGTCACTTCGATCAGGATACAGATCTACTATCATATAATTTCATTAATTTTGAGAATACAAAACTAGACCCATGATTATTGTGACGTCACTCTGATTATGATGCAATTTTTACTATTATAGGCCTATTACAGGTTCACCTCGAGAATTAAAACAACTAGGCCTATTGTGACGTCACTTCGATTATGATACAAAATGTAATATTATAGAAGTGCATTTTGATAATATAAACAAATTAAGGCCTACTGTAACGTCACTTTAATTATTATACATAATTTTATCTACTATTAAAGAAGAACATTTTGAGAGTATAAACTAGACGTATTGTGACGTCACTTCCATTATTACGCAGATCAACCGTAATAATTTTTGAAACTCATTAATTTTACAGAATCTAAACGAGGCCTATTGTGACGTCACTACGATTACAGTGCACATCTACTATAAATTCACTGAGAATACGAAATTATGCTTAGTGTGACGTCACACAGATTTCATTTTGAGATCATATAACTGCATGGGTGAACAAGAGACAAAGTAGGCCAAGTCGACGAAGTCGATCGTCGACCGAGCCAAGTTGATTGAGTCGTGACAAGGTCGGCGAGTCGACGAAGTCGATCGAGTCGATCGTCGACCGAGCCAAGTCGATCGAGTCGTGAAAAGGTCGGCGAGTCGACGAAGTCGACCGAGTCGATCGTCGGCCGAGCCAAGTCGATCGTAGCCCACGACTCGATCGACTGCGGGGTATAGTCGAAGACGAAATCGCTTGACGTGAAGGACGATAGTCAAAGGTGGAAGGACGAACGAAGGTTGTCCAACTTGAAAGCAGATATCATCTTAAGGAAGTCACTGTCGGTTGGACAATAGGGAACCTCTCTACGAGTCGTAAAGAGCGTCCCATGGGTTAAGAGATGACGACTATATAATTATGTGTTTTGGGTTTTCTCAGGTTTTTGCTTCCTTCCAACGGTGGAGATCCAGAGGTACAAGCAATGCAGACAGACATTGAATGACATTGAATGACATTGAATGACATTGAATGACATTGAATGACATTGAATGACATTGAATGAGCCATAATAGCATATTCCAGTCGATTAACCGGATCCATAGTAAACGGACATTTAGCCCCCTCTCCCTATGCAGGCTACCATGGTCCTGCAGTGGGAATTTATTTGGAAGCATCGATGTGTTCGGTGGTACAATTGTACATGCGGTCGAATCATCCAGAGACGGTTCGAGGTCGGCTGCAGCGACAGTCTTGCCTTCGCTTCACGAGGAAACGAAAGGGTGGGCTACGTGGTGCCGATATTGAGTTGATTCATGGTGGAGTAGGAAAGGTAAAAATGTGGACCAACAGTTAGATCGTCGATGGATGGGAAGACAGTTGGGAGTTGCAAAGTGCATCACCGAGAATACGAGGTCCGTCAATTAAGAGATTCTCAGCCTCTGGAAAATTGAGGATTGAATGGAAGAGGATGGGAATGAAGTCGAAGAGAAATACACATTGGAATTGAATAGACGCTTGATCGGAAATAGTTCTAATCAGATCGAGAATGCCCCACCCCTCGATGGACAACATTAAGAGGGACCTCTCAGATTACCGATATATGCATTCAGATGGGACTCAGTATATATATATATATATGTATAGTTCCCGTCGTAAAGTAGGAGTAAAAATAATAGACCGATAGACCAAATCTTTATCAGTGAAACTCCAAACTCGATTTAATTAAATTATATTCTGCGTTAATATAGGCAATGACTCATTGTTTCTCGTCATCTACAGTAATTATAGATACACGGTCATACACCACTGGAGATTGCAAGATGAATTCGATCATATATGACATAGGCCTACTGATGTAAATAGCCTATTATCGTCTGCTCGTCGCTTTCCTTCTATGCTCTTTCACCATCCTAATAAAGTTGCTTGTTCTGAAAATCAGTGGCAGCACATGCTACAGCAGAGCAAGGAAGAACAAATGCCTTGGTAATCAAAAGCTTCTGCCTTTGTTGTTACTCTGCCACAAGCCCACAAAGCCTGACAAAAGCTATCTGCCGAGAATTCATTTGGGGCATAAATTGCTTAATTTGTGTAATTTGCATAAATTGCATAGGTAGCTTAATTATCTTGACTGCTCTGACTCTACCCTGGCTACAAATAAATTTTAGCAGAAAGCATCTCGCCTACGTATAGTTATGCTCTCATTGTGTGACAGTATATCACTGTGCAGCGTCGGGTATAATTATACTGGTGCCCAATTGCCATTAGCTAATTAAGCCTCTTGTAGGACTAATTAGCACTTTAGGCATTTTGAGTTTCCGGCTTACGGTTTAATAATAATTGGGAAGATTTAATTACCTTACCTGCAGATAAAACACTCAGACCCTAACTCGTATTTTTGTCGGAATTCTTTATGAAATATTAATCATTATTGTACCCGATGATTTGCTGAAAATACCGAGCTTCTTTTCCAATCGATTTTCCACAGAGACAATGATGTGTGAATAACTAATTGTGCTACAGAAACAGCTTCGTAGTCTCGATAGTATAATAATCCGATTAAAATTAGATCTCCTTAATGCACACAATCGACCGTCAATGCTTCTCAATTCCAATTTAGAAATTCACAGTGCGGGTATCTTTGAGAAATTGTCGCGTCACGTTTTACCTTCTTCGCATTTCATGTAGGCCTACTGGTACCAGGTAACAGCGACGTTCACCTCAAACGAATGAAACACAGAGTCTCCTAGATTTGCACTTGACGACCTCTGACCAGCTATTATGCATTCAGCTCTCGATCCAACGCGCCTGGGTTTCGCCAACCAATACACGTGTAACCGAACGAGAAGATTGACTTCCAGGAACTGCATGTCAACCGTAAATCAGACGATAGAAAAGGTGCATGGCTGACTCTCCACTGGTCTCCAGTCAACCAAACCGACGTCGTTGATATTATTCCATCCAGCCTGTAAAGAGGAATGCGTAAACATCTCAGATATGTTGATTGTTGTTCATTGATTCTTCCTTATAATAGTAAATTTATGCCGACTCAAATGATCGCCATGCTGTCATCTCGTCTGTCAACAGCAGCAGCGCAACATAAATAGTCCCATTAAAAATGTCTGCAGCCAACGACGACTTCTTCCCACAATGCAATGGAAGAGGAGACAGGCAACCAACAAGTCGATAGGACTTGGCATATTGACCGGTCTGCCTAATGACTTTAGGCCCACAGCAGCCTATACTGGATGGAAGAGGAAGAGGAGGAGGAGGAAGAGGAAGAAGAGGAGGAAGAGGAGGGAGGAGGAGAAGGAGGAGGAAGAGGATATGTATAGGCGACGCACAGACGACGACGACGACGACAACGACGACGGTGCGTGATGATGATGATGGGACAGATATGCAAATGAAGGCTCGTCGTCGTGCATATGATTAGCCACGTAAGAACATGGAATAACGACCGTTCTCTACAGCATCAAACTCTCATCAAATCTGCATGTAGCCTACATGCATACTAATCATAATCATAGCATAGAAGATTAGATTAGATCATTCGAAGAGCTGAAAGCGACAAAGACCGCAGCATCAAATGCAGCCTAGTTCCTTGTCACGTGCGTCGTCGATTCATGTGCAAGACTAAACCCTAGACCGGAAATACTCGAAGTCCAGCGGAAGTGACGTCATAGCTACCTGGATTGGTCAGCTGCAGCAGAGCCAGCAGTATCCGAGCATGAGCGACGAACGGTGACTTAATGCGACATAATCGTTCGCTCGAATCGTTAGCTCGATAATCTAAGCAGCAAATTTATGTGCGGCCAATTGTTTCTTCGCCGTACGCACACACACGCACACGCACACACACGCGCGCGCACACACGCACACACGCACACACACGCACACACGCGCACACATACGCACACGCACGCACACACGCCATAGCCATGGAGTCCAAAGGCCGTCGACATAATGTTATTATGCAGCTACTGGCATCGTCGATATTCCTACGAAGACCACGTGAGCACAGTTTCTGCGCTAATCGTCGCTGCATATTGAATCCTCCTCTGCCCTCCTCTTCCTCCTATTCCTATTCCTCCTCTTCCTTCCTCTTCCCTCCTATTCCTTCTTATCCTATTCCTTCTTATCCTATTCTTCCTCTTCCCTCTCAGCCTTATCCTATTCCTTCGCATAACGAGTGCACAAGTGCTTCTCCTATAGGCCTATACATGGCCTGTGATTCTACAACCATCACCGGCCAACCGTTGGCGTCCATCCGTCCATGCATCCGTCCATCCGCCATCCGTCCATCTGTCCGTCCATTCGTCCATCCGTCCATCCGTCCATTCGTCCATCCGTCCATCCGTCCGTCCGTCCGTCCATCCGTCCATCCGTCCTCAGAGCGCAGTGGTTGAGACCAGTGGCTGCAATGATCAGTGCCACCTAGAGGCGCACCTGCAGACGCTGCCAGGGTTTGTCTTCTAACGAACATCCATCCAGCTACATACATGCATGTATGTGTGCATGGGTGTGTGTGTGTGTGTGTAGTGTGTTTGTGTGGGTGTGCGAGTGTTTGTGCTTTTGAGTGTTTGAGAGACAAGAGAGTGTGTGTGTTTGTGTGTGTGTGTATTATGTATGAGTGTGTGCGCAGTTGGTGCGATATATATATATATATATATATATATATATATATATATATATATAGCGCGGCTAGAGCAGCACATCAGCCTATGCGATGCGGCTGTCGCGTTTTTCTTCAACGAGCAATCGAAAGACGGCGAGAATGTCAAAAGGACCGAACGACCGACTGATAGGTCCGTTCTCTGGCGGCAGTATATATAGGCCTAATATATTTTTAATTATATATATTATATATTATAGGTTATATATTATAGGGTATACTGTAGTTCTGCTGAATGGACAATTGGACACAGCTGAATGTAGGCATACACGTGAATGACGAACAAACTCATCGAGAGTTCTATTCCATCTCGATTCAGTTGTACACTAAAATATTATGACGGTCTATTTGCTTACTTACTTCATCAGGTCAACGATGCAATCTACATGACATTGTATCTATTCGACGTTGTTGTCACATGTTTAACGACACTGCCGTGTCAAGACTCCTTCAAGTAGCCTACGACCCACACCTCAACGCGGTGAGCGGGGTGACAACAACCCAGTAGGGGATTGCCTGCAGAGGATATACGCCATCAGTGATGAAGGTTGTGCTGAAGTAGGCCCTACCACCTAGGGCGCTACGCGAGGTGGAAGGCTCTGCAGGAACCCTGAACAGTTGGCTAACGTGGGGTGGGGGGAAAGGCCTGGGCAGCAGTGGGCCTTGTATTGCGGGACAGGCGGAAGACGGCTCCAGAAGCGGCAACGACTGTCGCGCAAAAATGGACGATCGGAGTGTTAAGTCACAAGATCGCTCACTGTTTAATTAATCGCAACACACTTCCTTCAAGTAAATTAATCTTAATATTTTTCTACTGACATCTGAAGCAGTAATAACTGAACGCATATTTTATATTAGGCCTACCCAAACCTTTTCAATAGCATTTGTCCTGTATGCACAAATTGCACATTGTAGCCTATTTCTTCATTTCGTGTTTTCGAAAGTCTGTAAGCTTATAATAGAAAGAACTGAAACACTGTTCAAATCGGTCGGATGCTGCATGCTGAAAGTCCTTCAATTTTTAGTCTGACTGAGCGACTCTCAACCGATGTAAATCTGAAAATTATACAACCGATTATCGTATACTTTTAAATTACTTATTCGGTCAATTGTTTAGGCAGACCACTGATCACACCAGTTACAATGGTGTGGTCAACGGATGCGTTTTCTAATTAACAATTAACAGTCGTCCTGTATACCAAGATACAGAAAACAATGTTCACAAGGCACTGTAACGGCCACGGATGCTAAATATTTTCTAGCTAACTCAGCCCTAACTGGATATTCATCATACTGTATTTTCCACCACTGTAATGGATATAAAGCTTTTCCAATATGCTGATCAAGTCTACGACGTAGGCCTATTGTTGCTCAACAACTAGGCCTATAATTCTCTTAGCGGTTTTTTCTGTTGTGTATAATTGAGCGGCATCATGTTGCTGAAGTCCTTGGTGGAGTTATACTCGAGTCGCCATCTAGCGAATAGGAATGCATCTGCGAAAAGGTCCAGCGAACATCAGTTCTGATCATAATTATTATTATCTTATTCATTTTGTCTTGACGCCAAATCATTGCATGTCTGAAGAACACAGCGCACAGCAAACGGCGAAATCAGCGTTTTGATTTGTAGATCAACAGAATGAAAGCCGCATCCAACAGAATTATGCGGTAGCCTATAATTTTATATTATAGTAGGAAAAATGCAACACAATGTATGACAAGACTTGCACGAATTAAGCCAGGTTTTGTTGACCCGCAGGCAGTGTAAGAATTGTGGAAAAATAACGGGGGTTGAATTTGGGTGTGAAAAACAGACTTTACTATGGGGCTCTAAGAAAGACTGGGGGTTGAAACCACCCCCTAACCCCCGGCAATTCTCACCCTGCCCACAGGACAAGGATAATAATTGAAGGATTAAACCAACATCTAGGCCTATATCCTGCTTTCGATATCTGTCCGTCTGTCTCTCTCTGTTGTCATCGATAGCATTTCATACTGTCACCCAGCGAACCAAGCTGAGCTTCAGTTGGTTCACCGCTCGCAGACTGCTATCCGACAGCGTCGTTCATTCTCTGTTGCTGGTCCTATAATCTTGAATGTCCTCCCTGTTACACTGCGCTTAATTCCCAGGGGTCAGTCCACTCTGTTAATCAAGAACATATAAATTGTGTTATTTAGCTTTGGTCGGGCCGGGAGAGCTTCTGAGCAGCCTACCTTGAAGAGGCGCTATATAAAATTTCTGAAATAGACAAATCGTAATAGTAGGGGAGAGCGTCCCAAGACAGGATGGTATACAAGTTGGAACGATTCAGTTTTCTCGCAGTCGTTTTGCGCGTTTCTTTCTTATTAGCATTCAATGAATGGACGATCACTTAGACTATTTTCTACATGTAGCATATGTAGGCCTAATTATGTAGGCTATGTAGGCCTACGAGTTTCCGTCTTTGTGCTAACCGTATTCCGGCGTATCCGATTTGCAGATAAGCATTTTAGTTTTGAGCTAGTTGTCTTACGAACTTGCACACACACACACACACACACACACACACACACACACACACACACACACACACACACAGGCGCGCGCATACACACAATTTAAGGTCTGACATTCACTAGAATCTCTTACTGGTTTTTAGAAGCTTATGTTTTTGTGTTTTCGCTAGCCTACTCGATCTTTGTTGCTGTCTTTTTCTCACTCATTGTCTCTGTCTTCTTCCTACTCCCCCATCTCTATCTCTGTTTTTATCTCGACACTCTGCCTATGTCTCTATCTTGCTCCATATGCTTCTATTTCTTTGTCTTTTAATATCCTAATCTCTGTCTCTGTCTCTGTGTCTGTCTTTCTGTTCTGGTCTTAAGGCCGGGTTTGTATTCATGATTGTCGATGCTCTTTAACATAACATTATGCTGCTGCGATTTCCTCTCGATCTCCTCGTAAGCCGCCAGCAGAAGGCGCCATAAAACTTGGCTGCTATAGCGTCACATCCGGTCAGTTATGGTCAGTTATGCCGGACCGTGGTCAGTGTAATCTGTTCAGCTGTTGTGCGGTCAGTCGCAAATCTGTTTACGAGCGGGCGTCTCACGACGGCCCCCCAGTCAATAAGTCCTCTTCGGACACTAATGACCATCACATGCACTGACCACTCGGCGCCTCAGTTCCGTCCAGTCACGTGCCGGTCAGTACATCCGGGACCCGTTACTCAGCGCGTCTCCTACGCGTCATAATTTCACTGAAAGATTATGAAGTTCGTTACGGCGTCTTGTGGCCATCCGGCCGGACGCGTTACGACCGTTCTGGCGGTATGAGATTATCGCCGAATCGGGGGCCGGCCATATAAAATCTGCATATAGTTACCACTTTCACTTACCGATGTCACCTTTACGCGAGTCCGCCGCTGAATTTGCATCTCATTTGGGCGGTTTTTATGTCGTCGATTGTGCGGTCTCGTGTCGTCGCCGACGACGGAACGGCGTCGTCATTAGCGACGGTACTATGGCGCTATTAGACCAATTTGACAAAGATACAGAGTTTCGCTGTCGTCCGCGGCGTAACTTGCGACTATTGTTCGCCAGAAGTGGCATTATATTGGGTCGTCGGAGACTGACAGTAATCAGAAGTGATGATCATCGGTCGAGTGCTGCTGCTGTTGTAGGCGATGTTTCGTCGAGATGATATTTCAACGACGTTGCAGACGTTGACCGCTTGGCCGCCATCTTGTCGTCTGCGGCCAGAATTATTTACGATCGAAACAACATGGAAACCGTTTCTCAGACGAAAATTAAACGCGAACCGTTGACCGATTAAGGGAAAAGCCGGGTCGGTTGGAGGCCCCCGGCTGCAATTCGAGGCTTACAGGGTAATTGAGCAATAACTTGCATGTCCATGGAGACTGACCTTACTGCCTCATTCCAAAGTCAAGCTAACGAGGACCTATAAGTTTTTCGTAAGTGTATGGTAACTTTCTTGCTGACTTTAAGTAGGCTGATTTATAGGTTAGTGTGCTACTTTAACATGCGAATTGAAAGTAGGCTAGGAGTATACAATGTTTCAGAAATCTATAACAAACAATGGCGCATGCATTCAGGAAACAATTCTAGTAGTTTCAATTGGGGTAGGCCTATGGGGGGTGGGGGAGAGGAACTTTCATTGGGCATGGTGGCAGAAGAGTAGACTAAGGAGTTCGTTTTGAAAGTTAAGTTTATCGCCGTTATTTATTGGGGGGGGGGGGGGGTAATTCGTATAGAACTCCCTATAGATAGGCCTACGCTCATGGTAACAAATATAAAATAGAAGTTAGGCTATGGATCGATGAGACTGAGATTGTTGATAACGATACGAACGTTTCAGAACATCTAGAGGGCCTTGATGATTGATCTGCATAATTGGAAAATATGGCGGATTTTGGAAAGCGCTAAAAGAGTCGCACGTCTGTCCTATAGGCCTATATTAACTTCGCGGACAGACGTTTGAAAATTAGAGTCAATGGTTTTCCTATTTACACAATGTCACACCAACACCATAACATCGGGTCTTTGAAGTAGGGCCTAGTAGGCTATAATCCTATAAGCCTATGCCAAACCATGAGCACCGCATAAATTTTTGCAGCAGGCGCAAAACACAATGGTCACGGACAATTTTTTTTACAAGAGCTTGAACAATGCAAAGTCCTGAGGAATTTCGAGGAATTAAGAATATGCACATGTGGGCTTTCGTTGATGCTGTTAAATGAGGATTTCTATTTATTGCTTTATGCATAATTGATGCTTTAGTACGAAAACATTTACTAACACTCCAAAATAGTAGTTTAAAAAATGGGTGTCAGTTTTCCAGGGAGGAGCAAGTGCCCCTCTTGCCCCTATGCACGGGCGTCCATGTGCCAAAGTAACGTATACAGCCTATAGGCTATATCTCGGTCCTGTAGGTCTAACTTCAGTTCTGTGTGATGTAGGACAACGTATAGGCTAAGACCCATCCGGTGTTTAATCTAACACTGAACCTTTCAACCTTCAACCTCTTCTCTATCCAATCCTTTATTCTCAGTAAATCTCAATTTTTGTTTTTTGTTAGGCTTACTCACTGACTCGATAGATCTAGGCCTACATTTTTTCGCGCACTCTCAAATACTTAGGCCTACCTCTCCTTAGGAGAGGTAGGCCTAAGTATTTGAGAGTGCGCGAAAAGGAGAGTCTCCTATTCGTTTCCATTTCGACAGAACTACTCCAATTAAGAGGTTAACGATACGAGATCGTCGCATAATGTTAATCTAATTATTCGTTTAATTGTTGAAAAATCTTACAGACACAGATCTAAGCGTTGGTTGGCAACAGATAAAAAGAAACGCTGGTAAAGAAAATAATGTCGTTGCTCTGTTGTCTCCTGTTATCTGGCAAGACGGTTGGTAATGTATTCTATGATATTTTACTATTATTATAAAAAATAAAATGTTCAAATTGCCCTATTCGTCTAAGCAGGCCTAATATTGTTATTGACGACGACGACGATGATGATGATGATAATGATGATGACGATGGAAAGATGATGATGAAAGCAACTTATGGAATTCCGTGTTTCGCATATTATCCGTTCTAAGGCCTTGCACTAATGAGATGAAATAGAGTTCAACAAGAGACCGTAAGCCTACACGTTGTGCCTGTATAGTGTATACACTTGTTCAGTCTGAAGACAAAAAAGGGTGACGTCATCGAGAAGAGGAAATATTCAAGTGTTCTTCTCATGCATAATTATATGCGCTCATTTTCTCCTTCAGCCACAGTCTTTAGACATGCGCAGTCGCCAGTCAGTCAATTCTGCTGAAATCCAGAGTGGGAACAGAGGAAATATAGCCTACCAGACACTAGTCTTATTCAGACTATATTCTTTCCCTCAGGTTAGGCCTACTTTTTCTTCATTCATTTTATCAAATCGTTATAGCCTATAATAATATTAAGATCACACGTGGATATTGAAACGCAGAGAATGCATTCATTTCATTCTCTTCAGCAATTCATCAGAATGATAGTGAACAATTAATCTCAAGATCCTCGAGGATGCATAGCATTGCATTGCATAACCTGTATGCATACACGCAGTGGGTCGTTTATTTCCAGCTATTTAGGCCTAGATCGTCATCAAGTTGTAGCCAGAGCCTTCTAGCTATTAGCAGTAATATATAAGGTTGCGGCGTACTGCTTTGTGACCGAGACAGGTCTGCACAAATACAGCTCGCTTCACGGAGTAGGCCTACTCAATCGCCTGCAGTAATAATCACTGCAGGCCATCATATGCCCTGATTGTAGACCGAAGGTGTTGTTACTGCACAGAACAATGCAGTAACCCCGCACACTCATCCGATTCAATGTATACCCAACCACAGGGAAACTAATCCCTGAGAAGTTCAGCAGACTAGACGTCTATTATGCTATGCCATGCTCTGCTGTTTGAAAAGATCCGTCATGCATCATTGCTGTTCATAGCTGTTCGTCATCCATCATTGCTGTTCATAGCTGTTCGTCATGCATCATTGCTGTTCATAGCTGTTCGTCATGCATCATTGTTGTTCATAGCTGTCCGTCATGCATCATTGCTGTTCATAGCTGTTCGTCATGCATCATTGTTGTTCATAGCTGTCCGTCATGCATCATTGCTGTTCGTAGCTGTTCGTCATGCATCATTGCTGTTCATAGCTGTTCGTCATGCATCATTGCTGTTCATAGCTGTTCGTCATGCATCATTGCTGTTCATAGCTGTTCGTCATGCATCATTACTGTTCATAGCTGTTCGTCATGCATCATTGCTGTTCATAGCTGTTCGTCATGCATCATTGTTGTTCATAGCTGTCCATCATGCATCATTGCTGTTCGTAGCTGTTGTCGTCCTTCGGTTCGTGGCGTTTCATGTGAAGTGCCAAGTGATCGGAACGTGCGAAAGTTCGTTCGCACTCCTTGCACTTGAATGGTTTGGCGCCAGTGTGCTTGCGGATGTGTCGCGTCAGTTCGTCGGAGCGAGCGAAGTGCCAGTGACAGTTCGCGAAGCTACACCTGTACGGCTTCTCACCTGCAATTAGCCAAACACATCATTTGCTGAAAATATGGGATAAAGCTGTTTTAGATATCACCATCATTCACTCAATGAATGATGGTACCCCCAATCCCCCATCATTGCTTTTCATCATTCATTCTTTCTCAGTCGCTCATTTGATCAGTGATTCAAACATTCCGATTCATTTGCATATTGTATTATTAGGGCCTATATACTCGCATAGTATTAGTAGCACATTTCTCAGCGACAAACTGTGATAAATAGGCGCATAATAAGAAGTCGATCGGAAATCATGGAGTTTATAACTATTTCTTAGATTAATACATCGCATGGTTCAATACACTGGAATCTACATTGTAACACGACCAACACAGTATATACATGTATATTAGGCTGCATGCTTATACAATATATATGGTCCACACGCGAACGGGTACCGGTGAAACTTCTTATAATTATTATAAAGATTTCAGTCAAGAAATTCACTGAATAGGTTCAAGGTCATTAATTTTATAGATCTACGCTCACTCTGTAGAGATATCAAAATTTACATACAGAAACATCCTGCAGATATGTAAAGGTCAAAAGGTTACCACACAGTAGGGCATTGAGAGGGGAGGGGTTAAAACTATGTCGGTGGACTTGCCTGTGGACAAAGTAGAAAGACAAGGTAAGAAAAACCCAAAAGGACAAAGAGATAGAAACAGAGAAGAATGACGTCTTCGAATACCTAGATGTGATATAACTATTAGCCTATCTGTCACAGAATAGAGGTCTACGAAGTCTTAAGGCTTTGTTAATTGACTGACCTGTGTGTATTCTCTGGTGAGCTTTCAAATGCGAACTCTTCGTATACGCCTTGCGACAACCTAAAATGCAGGTAACAGACTTACAGTGCAACATTGGCAATGCATACGATTTGATTATATTGAAACTTGAGGTGCTGTTCACATGTATTCATAATTTCATATGCATCATTTCCCCAGAAAAACGCTACAGGTAACGTTTCTCACGCCCAGAAAAATGTGGGTACGATGCAGTAAAGAGGTCGTCAAAAAATGCCCGGTCAAATTGAGGATGTCGTCGTTGTCCGGGCTCAACGGTTGCCGCCGTATACCAATACAGCCGACCCCAGAAATTCCCCAAAGCATGGGTATAGAACTATAGATTAGGCTAAACACTGGTTGAATGGGTTCAACAAGTCTGCTGTTCGCACCCCAACTCTACGTGGATCATTGTCCGACCCCACCTAAGTTATTTTTCCACAATTCTCATACTGACAAATATACTTCTTCAACTAACTCTAAGTGAATTATTACATAGCGTAAGCGTTGTTTAATCTAATCAGACTTTAACTGATACAATCATGATCTTGCCTGTTTCTTCGTCTGACTCCACTTAACCTACATTACTCCATTTCCTCTGCCTTGACCTTAGACTTGACTACACTTGACCTGAACTGCTACCAGATACCGGACCACAAAAATTGACCCCTTGACCTGGCCTAGTACTACCACCTAATGTCCCAGCCTGACCATGACTGACCTATTTCTTGACCTGACCCTGATGCACAACTGACCTATCTCTTGACCTGACCCTGATGCACAACCTCGCCGCAATGAAGCCCATGCTTCTTCCGTCTGCTTATATTAATTATGTATACCTGGGTATGTGCAGAAGTGAGTCCTGCGTTTGTCTAGTTCTGGATTCGCCCTTCGGTTGTACTTGATTGTCGTGCAGCCGGGGTGGGTGGCCCTCGGTCGACCGGTGACCGGGGTCAGTGGGACATCGACCGCTGGGGGGACACCCTGCGCCCCCACCACCCCCCTCAGGCAGGTGGTCATCTCTGATGCAGGTCGCGATGAGGACAACGTCGCCCCATGGCTAGTGGATTTGGTGTAGTACTGTTGTCGGTAGGAGGGAGAAGAGCCTCCTGCGGGGTGGGGGTGGTAGGGCGGGAAGTGACTCGTCGACTGGTTGGGAGGACTGGGGAGGGAGTCTGGAGGAGAAGGGGGAAAGGGAATTGATGGAGGGGGAAGGCAGAACCTCGGTCCAGCCGCCGTCATTTGATGGCGAGTCGACATCACCTGCCAAAGGAAACAATGCCTCTGTAGTATTATATTATAATCTATAATGTATTACAATTGTATTATATTGCATTATATTGAAATAGCTGGGGTACCCGGCGTTGCCCGGGAAATTTAGGATTCGCTCCGCTCTCGGCCAATTCCTTAATTCCTCACTGCCGGCTCCACAACCGCACGCTTCTCGGTACAATAATTATTATTATAATTCTTACATTTGTTGTGTCCTGTTGCCTCATCATCGTCATGTTTTGTTGTGTCGCGCTGTGCTATGTCATCCTAAGTATATGCTATAATTATGCTTAAGTATGTAATATCATAATATTCTATAATAGGCTGATCATAATTATATACTATTATTTTTGGCGCTGAGGTACAGTGTGCGTTTGAGAATGCGACTACAGCATTACTCTGATTAATTACTTGTCAAGAATTCTGACCTCCGTTCGAAAAGCGTCGACCTTCGAGTATCGACAAGGTGACTTATTAGCGTACGTCGACGAGTAGTACTCGGTGGGTAGCGTTGGTGAGACGTGGAAGTACTGATGTCGTCCAGCCTCGAACCTCGTCGTCGTCGTCACGGTCGTTGAATCTCTTGCGAACTGCAGCCGGCAAGAAGCAGCCGCAGCCGAAGAAGACCCGACTGGAACGGTGCTGGTCGATGCCGTCACGGTCCGCTTCAGATGACGGAACTGGTGATGCGACGCCTGACATGGGGGAGGAGGATGCCAGAAGAGACAGGACGGTCTGTCGTTGAAGGTGGCGACCTCCTCTTCCACCTTGTAGGCTGGAAGAGGATAGGAGGAAGAGGACTCGAACGAGAAGTAGCTGGTGTCGTCTGACAGCGACAGGATGGAGGTCGCATGTGCTTCCGGTGGTTCAGTCTTGACGTGGACGTCGTCGTTGGGTTGGTGGAGAGAGGTGCTGCTGAGGTCGATGGGGGCAACCCCTCCTCCTCCTCCTCCTCCTCCCCCTCCTCCTCCTCCGTGCATGCGGAGTCCCCCAGAGGATGAGGATTGGTCGAACTGTTCCGGTTTAGGGGCGACAATGATCTGGTGATGGGTGATTTTGGCTGCGGTGGCGGATGAGGATTCAGCGGCAGCCGATGGATGTGTCGGATGGATGATGGGAGATCGGTCGATGGTGAACTCCGAATGGTGGACGGAGATGGAGCAGCGCAGGCCTTCGATGACGGCTGATTCGATGGCACGAAACGCCTCCGTGAATTCAGTCCAGACCGAGTCCGGGATCCTCTTGTACGACCCTGCGGCGGTCCCTCCTCCACCTCCACTTCCTCCTCCCAGCCCCGATGCTCCTTCATCGCCTCCTCTGAGACCCTGGACAGAGGAGGAGGAGGCGGCGGAGGTCTCCTCTCCGCCATCTAAGTCCTCCTCCGATTGTAGGTTCAGACAGAACTGGAACTCCTCCGAGGATCCTCGTTTCCTGGCGTTCGTCGGTTTCTCTCCATCCATCCAACTGGTGTTGGTCTTGCGGACGTCCATCCTCTTCTCCGCTTGAGTCATCATCGTCTCATTCATCTCCTGATGATGGTCACCATCTTCCGCATCCAGCTGCAGCTGTCGCTGAAACAGTCGCTCCTGTTGCTTGGCTCCGAATTCCGTGCAGAGCATCAGGTCACTACTGCTGCTGCTGTTGCTGCCTCTGAAGTCGAACTCTGACCCTCCTCCTCCTTGTCCTCCTCCTCCTCCTCCTTGTCCTCCTCCTCCTCCTTGTCCTCCTCCTCCTTGTCCTCCTCCTCCTCCTTGTCCTCCTCCTCCTCCTTGTCCTCCTCCTCCTTGTCCTCCTCCTCCTCCTTGTCCTCCTCCTCCTCCTTGTCCTCCTCCTCCTCTTGCTCCGTCGACGATGATTAGTTCGTTGTCGCAGCTGAGGTTCGGTTGGAAGACAACTGGAGAGAAGACATCGATGATCGGAGGATCATCGATGCAGATGCGAACAGATCCACATTCAGCGAAGAGAGGAAGAGACGGAAGAGGAGGAGGTGGAAGAGGTGGAGGAGGAGGAGGTGGAAGAGGTGGAAAATAAGGAGGAGGTGGAGAATGGTTAGCTGCAAGAGATGATGAAGAGAAGGCGGAAGAAGACGTCGAGGACATAGCGTTATGCATCGATGATTCTTATGATTATTACACGGAGCGATATTTAAACTTCTACAATGTGGATGTAGGCTAATGGCTGGTTGCTTGGCCTAGTAGTAGTCGTAGTTGTGGTAGTTATTTTAGTAGTTCTTGTAGTAATTCTAGTAGGCTACTGTGGTACTAAGTTCTGGACCTCCCATTAATAGTCAGGTCTACAGTTAGGTCTACAGTTTTCACCCTATTCTCGAGATGCAATGCTTTTGATTTAAGTAATGCAACAAAAGAAATAATTATCATTCTGACCAGATTCCGTTGTCTCTCTATGACAAATATACTCGCTAATCCTATTGAGATGAACTTTGCGAAAGTTCCGACAACGACGACGACGACGATGATGAGAGTGATGATGACAGTGATGATGAGAACAATGATGACGACGACGACAGTGATGATGAGAACAATGATGATGACGACGACGGCGATGCAGCCATTGAAATGTGCAATGGAGCAGGCGTGGCTATCAATGCCAGCTTAAGACGAAGATGAAGTTTGCGCAGCTTAAGTACCCGGCGACCAGAGCGATGGTCAGTGAAGACTGGACACTGGTCAGTGCGTGGTCATACGTCGACGGACAATTAGAAGCTGACCAGTGGACGAACTCTGCCATGCTTCACGTCCGCTGCCATTGGTCAACCGACGCTCCTTGTCCAGTCGGAGGCGAGTCACGGATGCTTCTGCCTCTCCTGCTGCTGCTGCTGCTGCTGCTGATGTTGCTGCTGATGCTGCTGCTGCTGATGATGCTGCTGTTGCTGCTGATGCTGCTGCTGCTGCCTTCCGCTTCATTGCGTTGCTTAGCGCAGAATACAATCCGTCGATAATTAATCTTAAGCAGCAACCATCAACCAACACTTTCTTTCCTCTCATAATTATCATCTTATCAGCTTTTATATTTTGCATTGTTTATTTTTTAAGCTTTTAGATTTTGTAGTGAGAATGCTGCAATATAAATAAATGCGAAGTCGTATTTAATTACTTACTTACTTACTTGTAGATTATGGGTAATTGGTTATTTATAACATTATTTGCCGTGCCTATAATATTATAGGCTTACTTTCACCCAACCAGGGTGAGAATTGCCGGGGGGGTTTGGGGGGGGGGGGTTCAACCCCCCCAGTCTTTTTTAGAGCCCCATGTTAAAGTATGTTTTTCATACCCCAATTTCAAGTTTATCATAGGCCAACCCCCCCAGTTATTTTTCCACAATTCTCATACTGCACCCAACTAAGTTGTCTGCATGACTACTGTTCTTAGAAACAATAGCACGGCAAGAAAAGCATCATCAGGCATTTAATATTCAGCAGCAGCAGCAGCAGCAGTATTAGTCGTAGTTGTGGTAGGTGTTACAAATATGTGTGCAATTAGAGGTTACATGATTAACTCCAGTTTCCATATTGGAACTGAGGCTACATGCATTGTCATGCAAGACAAGTTTAGACAACTCTGCATTGTCAGCTTTAGTTGAACTGCATGCTTGCATGAACACACTATAATAGCGATGCAGGCTCTAATGGTGCAGGAGTAGTCTTCAGCTATAAGGAAACAGAAACAGTACATGGGAAGAGGGGGGGGGAATTGAGGTCAAACTTAGGCTGAATGTATGTAGAGAAATTGAGGATCTGAAATCAGTCAAGAAAATGTTCTTTATAACATGATGCTTGTGGTTACAGTTAGTTCAAGATTCAAGAAGCTTGAAAGTGCTCAAGATTAGTGAAGTTAGTATGTAGTGCATACTGCATTTTGTAGAGCATACTGCATTTTGTAGTGCATACTGCATTTTGTAGTGCATACTGAATTTTTAGTGCATACTGCATTTTGTAGTGTATGCTGCATAGGTCAATGTTGGAGGCTTGGAGTCTCTTGAACAGTTCTGTCACAGTCCAGCAGATGCTGACCATCGAAACAATTACAACTACAACATATTCATCGTCCAAACACTGTAAACGTGTCATAGTCTCCAACATAATTATGCCTACTGTAACTTCAGTCAACTGTTAGAAGTTCACTTAATTATGTGCAATCATTCACAATATGCACAGTTTCTATCGAACAAAGGAAAATTGTCATGTACAAAGATGAGTTTGTTCATTCAACTTCATTGTAGTTGATGCCAAAGAGGATTGCCTTCCATTCATTAAGAGACCAGTGACCGAAAAAGGCATTTTAATCTCCATTTTCACCCTAAAACTGAATACATTTTCTCTACAGCTATTCGAAAGCACCAAAAGGCTATGATTTGCACTGAGCTGCAAATCAGTTAATTCAGTAGTTGTGTGTTTACAAAATTATGTAATTGGAAAGTAAATCAAAACAGGCCAAACACATTCTGTATTATATATTTTGTTCAATTTTCAAGGAGATTCGGAAAAGAACAATTTATGTTGCTTCAGAATCGTCCTGGTAGAATTTCAATTGTTGTGCACATCGCAATGAAATACATCATATCATAGACTGATTATGACTCTGATGAGCAAAGGTGCTGAGCTAATTATCATCAAGAACCTTGCCAGCTGCAAGAGGAAGAATATCCGACAGGGAGAACATATTGGCAGAAGACGTGTTTATCTCTCTTTGAGGGACACTAAACAATAAACATATCCATGTCTTTCACCTTGGATTCTGTAATTAATATTACACTACAGCAGTAATCAGCATTCACAATTCACATGTACTTTTCAAGTGGAACTCAACCAATTAATTTCAGACGGCTTCAAGAATTTACAAGAACTTGTTAGCTCAAAGATAGGCCCTATCTACATTTTAACGAGAAATCAAAACGGTCTTGTAACACTCTGAATACATATTTGCATTCATGGCTTGTTGTCTCACCAAAACATTCTGGTTTATTCTTTGAAAAGTTTCACATTTCATTTGTACAAATTTTCAAGAGAAACTCAAATGTTTTTATGATTTCTCATTAGTCTGATTATGAAACATTAATTATATTATTTATCTATTCTTAACTTTAATATTTAACTATATATATTACTACTACAAATAAAAATGTTTGACAGATTTCACGATAGGTTAAATTGAAGTCGATGTAACAGAAGTAAGCACTCGCTACAATTGATTGCTTGGCATCTATAGCAGCTACATCGTACAAATGAGTACAATGGAGCATTTCTTGTACGCTGGCCGTGTCTCTCGTGTTTACTCGCGACCGCTGTGCTTCTGAAATGACACATAAAGCACAAAATCAAGTTCGGTACTGCATGCTAATCTTATTTTTCCATATTGATATAATTCAAACTGTTGATAGGTTCATATATGCTAATTACTCAGACTACTGATACTCCTATTAATTTATCCATTGGTCAATCACAATAACGACAGCTTAACCTAATTTATTAATTCATTATGCTGATATGTTAACTCATTTTTCACTTCTTTCGTTGACATGGTAACCAATATATTCATTGTTAACTTATTCATAGATAAATATAAATTACAGCATATACATTCGTACATACATGCATAGCAATTATGGATACACAGTATTACACACATACCTACAAAGTTCATACATACATACCTACTTAGATGCATTTATTCATCATTACATTGGCACTATTTACTGTTTTTGAATGTACCGGAGCATATCAGAGCAGATAATATATAATGAAGTGATAGTTGGATAGATCCTATGCACAAAGAGATGGCTGTTTACGAAGAAGGTAAAATATTGTATGTGCAAAACTGGTTGGAACAGGGAAGAAGGTTTAAGTGGAGACAGAGGTTGACAATGGATTGACAACACCTGTGATGAAGCTCAAGACTTGCGCTTAGTTTAAGAGTAGCATTCAGAGATTTTGAGTTTTCAATTACGATGTGATAATTGGGTTCAAAATATCAAAGTAGTCTTTAGCGTGAGCTGTAGCAGCATAGCAATGACATCTGCAGAACACTAATTATAATTATCAGGAAATGAATATAGACATTAAATTGGAAATCTTGGCAAAGTCATTGGCTTGAGTAACCTGAGAGTTGTGGAACGGATCTAGGTTACAAAAAACAGATAGAGGATGAGAAGATGAGAGAACATCAGAAACCAGTCAGTGAGTGCAAGTGCAACTTCACAACCATGTTCAAGAAGAAATGAAGGCATGTCAGCTTGAGTGGAGTTTATTGAGAGAGAAAAATCTACGAAACGATCCAAGGCATAGTTTCGAAGAGGAGACTTATTCTGGATAGAGTGAATGTTCAAGTGAAATGAATTTATCTTGCGCAGCGATGAAATGGCAGAGGCTGAAACCTGCAACCAGCGGTGCACAAACCTGATGTGAAGAATTCGAATGGAGTGAGCTTGCAGAGTCTTTTCTGGACATCGTTTGAGACGATCGTCTTCTAGTGGACTCCGCTCTCCTCTCCTTCTCCGCAACACTCGATGCTCTTGACCCATCACCATGACGACGAATCCCTTCAGCTGATCCGGACTCCTGATGTCCTATTGATCCAGAAGATTTCTCACGAAGCAGCCTTGATCCAGGCTTTTCATCTGATGGATCATGAAACGATGCTGCTGCTCCTTCAATGTTCTGACTGGATTGAGACTGTGACCTTGAAGTTGTCTGATCATTATCAGCCTACAACAACACCAACATCATAATTGACAATTCCATGAGCTGCAGCGGTCTGTACATGGACAGTTTCAATCAAAGCTCCTCGGCTACTTCGACACGATGACCATAACATACTATGTATGCATGCAACCCATGCATGAATGTATAATGTATACAATTATACATTTCCTATAGTCTCTTTCCAATGCCTAACATAAGTGCTAGTGAATTGAAATAGCTCATTTCAATTTCAATGAAAATTTCACGGCCACGGTTTCCATCCAACTTGTGTATATATTTTCCTATTCAAGTCTTCCAAGACAAATTTGCTATAAGCCTAAGTTCAACTGATATATCATATTGTCATTCATGTTGATTGTCTGTTAGCTGCAATTTATTGGGTCTATTACTTGAAATCAACTTTTTTTCAAATCATGCATTGAAATTATGTGGTTTGACTTTGCGCTTTGCATTCTATTGCGGCATCCGGACCCTGATATGGCACTTAAATAGACCGTACATAATATAGCACTTACTGGTCTTCGAGGCAGTTCTTTACAAGCCTCTTGAGTTGTATTGGTAATTTCTTGATGAGCAGCCACCAGAAATTTCCTCTGATGGTCATGAACTGAAAAATAAAACCACACTGGCTGTTCTATTTATTTCAACATCCCCATTTAATGTTATTGCAGTAATTGATCAGCAATGCTGAGCAGAAGTGAAGTTAAAAATGCAATAGAAAGGTTTGCACATGAATCATTGCTGTGGAATAACCAATGGAACTGGTGTCCCAGCCATGCAGTTTGAACTTTGAACTGATTTTGCAATAAAACAAGGAAAAGCCGTACTGTAAAATGATCGATGCTACTGTAACAATCAATGGTTGAGCTACTAAGCAGAATTGGTGAGTAAGCAAAACTTCAGAGTGAGTTTAATCAGAATCCCAGGTGGGAAGATAGGGCCTACTCACCCTTGTCTCTCACATACTCACCCTTGTCTCTCACATACTCACCCTTGTCTCTCACATACTCACCCTTGTCTCTCACATACTCACCCTTGTCTCTCACATACTCACCCTTGTCTCTCACATACTCACCCTTGTCTCTCACATACTCACCCTTGTCTCTCACATACTCACCCTTGTCTCTCACATACTCACCCTTGTCTCTCACATACTCACCCTTGTCTCTCACATACTCACCCTTGTCTCTCACATACTCACCCTTGTCTCTCACATACTCACCCTTGTCTCTCACATACTCACCCTTGTCTCTCACATACTCACCCTTGTCTCTCACATACTCACCCTTGTCTCTCACATACTCACCCTTGTCTCTCACATACTCACCCTTGTCTCTCACATACTCACCCTTGTCTCTCACATACTCACCCTTGTCTCTCACATACTCACCCTTGTCTCTCACATACTCACCCTTGTCTCTCACATACTCACCCTTGTCTCTCACATACTCACCCTTGTCTCTCACATACTCACCCTTGTCTCTCACATACTCACCCTTGTCTCTCACATACTCACCCTTGTCTCTCACATACTCACCCTTGTCTCTCACATACTCACCCTTGTCTCTCACATACTCACCCTTGTCTCTCACATACTCACCCTTGTCTCTCACATACTCACCCTTGTCTCTCACATACTCACCCTTGTCTCTCACATACTCACCCTTGTCTCTCACATACTCACCCTTGTCTCTCACATACTCACCCTTGTCTCTCACATACTCACCCTTGTCTCTCACATACTCACCCTTGTCTCTCACATACTCACCCTTGTCTCTCACATACTCACCCTTGTCTCTCACATACTCACCCTTGTCTCTCACATACTCACCCTTGTCTCTCACATACTCACCCTTGTCTCTCACATACTCACCCTTGTCTCTCACATACTCACCCTTGTCTCTCACATACTCACCCTTGTCTCTCACCTACTCACCCTTGTCTCTCACATACTCACCCTTGTCTCTCACATACTCACCCTTGTCTCTCACATACTCACCCTTGTCTCTCACATACTCACCCTTGTCTCTCACATACTCACCCTTGTCTCTCACATACTCACCCTTGTCTCTCACATACTCACCCTTGTCTCTCACATACTCACCCTTGTCTCTCACATACTGCTTCTGAACTTCAGGCAGCAGGAATCCGTAAACCAACTCGGCCACTATTTCCTCTGATTGCATTGCCGTGCGTCTGCAAAAACAAACATGTAAAGGATCTACATAAATGCCCAGACGAGCACATACACACACACACACACACACACACATGAGAAACTTTTCTGTAAAGATAAATCTGTGTCTAAAACTCAGATCAAACATAAATGAAACTTGGGAAACAACATTTTTTCAATGAAATAAAAACCTTTTGAAAAGGTTCAATATTTCACCCCTCTTGGGCAATGTCTTTGCCCTTTGGTCATGCACGTCATGTTTATTATTTGGAGGTAGGACATTTGCTGCCCCCAAAACGGACTACATACATCGCTGAATTTTTTACATACACATTACCGAAAAGTCTAATAGGCTTGCCACACACCCTTTAAAACCCTGTTACAATTCCGATATAACTGCTGCAAGGATGTTGTGCAGTCAGTATAAAAGGTCTTGAAATCACTCTCATCTACCCTCCAGAAATTCCCAAAGTCACAGTAAGCATGCAATGAGAAGACTAAATACAAACCTCGATTCCGCCTCATACGCTGCATCATTTATTTTCTCGGCCATCTTCTTTATTTCAGACCTTGCTTGTTTGTCTGCCTTTCTGTCCAAAGTCGTCAGAATTATGTCTTGCAGATAGACATCAACACTATCTTGGTGAACCTTCACCACCTAAATAAACAAAAATTCAACCAATAAATATATATAACAAACAACAGTAGTCATGCTTTGCTGCTGCTAATCATATTGCCTTTAAAAGGGATCGTCATGAAGTTCATTAATTAATTTATTTTATGAATTTATTAACAGCTCCTTCAAGGGCACTACTCAGAGGTGCTCCTGAATCCAGCACGGCCAAAAAGTGGTGGATCCCAGTGAATGTTGACCAGCCCCGAGGAATGTTTCAAACATTTCTTTGATATCCTTAGAAATCCTTTCCACTGACGGTGAAAACAATAAACATGGATGATGCACTTATTAATAAATAATTAATAAATCTTATGTATAAATAAGATGCACTTATTTTAATCATGGATGAGGAAGCCAATCAGAACCAATAACTAATTGCAACCAATAATGTCTGCGATGCATGAGTGGACACTACTAGACAGTTTGTGTTCACACAACAAAACACCCTGCTTAACGTCTTAGCTAGCCTTAATACTCATTAATACCAAAGATGGATGGCTGAATTGGTGCCATGTGACATAGTACTCCATTCAAGTACCGTGGCTTCATTTGGCCTAACTTCATTTCATCTGCCAGCATCATACCATCGCATCAGTAGGTACTGGTACTGGTACTCGTCTAATGAACGATAAATGATGAAAGAATAGAATAGTACTCCATAATGGTCACATATTCATGTACCAACATGGCTTAACTCCCTTGCACCTTCCATCCTCATATTAACAACAGATGGCCATCATAGAACAACGTGTATTGTACCTGTTTGAAAATTTCATCCTCCTCCCGTCGCCGTCTTTCTTCAACCTGACGCATTCCAGATTCCTCTGCCTCCCGGATGCGTCTCTGTCTCTCAGCAAGCATTGAGAATGCCTGGATGCGACGTTCCTCCTGCAGCCGAATCAGTTCCTTGCTGAGGAAGTCGAGAGCATCTCCAAGACTCTCGCCCTCTACTCCACTCAGCGCCTCATCCACGACTCCTTCCTACAGTAAGGACACGTAAATTACGTAGGGTAAGATAAAAGAATGGTAAGGTAAGATAAAGTATGCTAAAAGGTAAACTACGTTGGGTAAGATAAAGGGTTCCCTATCGTTAGGTCGTAAGTGATTTCGTCGTAGTCAACTCGTCGCAATTTATGTCGTCGTTAATGAAATTCATCGCATGCAAGTCGTCATGTTCAGTCCGCCGTTTTTTATGTCATCGTCAACGTATTTTGTCGCAGTTTATTTTGTATTATATATCTTTAATAGTAATAAAATTCTCATCGTGCAAAACTAATTTAAAAACTGACATGTAATTAAATTCGTGGTTACATCGCTAAGTAAAAAGCAGGTTAAAAGCACAATAAAATGTAAGCACAATATGCTTGTTGTACAATATTCTTGACTGTACTGTCACATTCGGTAGCTTTCGAACAAATTACCCCAACAACTGTAGCCGCTGAAACACGTTCAGAAGAAGGTGTGTGATATTTGTGCACTGCTGGTAGTTTCACAACCACGTCTCCAGTACTATCATGCATTCGTGCATTACACGATCTCATTTCACATCGCCAGTACGTCTTCCCGCTCACTTCTCTCTCCTTTGTATAAATATAATCCTCATAGACTGCCTTGTGATTGCCTCTGCTACTCGTAGCAAACGTTAACTTCGACATTGGAGCGATTACTAGGCATACCTGGTGTTACATGTTTAACGACACTGCCATATCGAAGATGATTAGTGCCGCCACGCCATTATTTTAGGTCCCCGCACGCTCTCTTTCACAGAGTAGCGTGCAGACTTGCAGCCATGGACCTTACCGATGTAGCCAAGCGAGCCATTACTAGGCGTACCTTGGATTATTGGGTTTCTATACGTCAACTCGAAGTCTGCTGTGACAGACGCTAATTACGACCAATTGATGAATAACTACTTGATTTACGACCAATGCGAATAAATGATCGCGATTAGTTGCCTGCGACGATATTGGGGGCTACCAATTGATTCACGACCAAATAATTAGCGACTATATGGCTGCGACGAAATGATCTGCGACGAAATGGATGGTTACCAGATAAAGAATGGAAAGGTAAGATAAAGAATGTTAAACAAAGGTAAGGTCATGAAGGTAAAGTCAGATCTACTCTAAGGTAAAATTAACTTAGATAAAGCAAGCAGGTAATTAGAATGCGCAATATTTTGTAAGCACATACATTTATACATGCATCGGGTATTTAGATACAATATTATATACATGGCACCTCTCAAGAAACCCTAGAACGCATCATTTCACTTTCGGCTTTAGTTCACGGTTTCCGTTTCTGTTTCAGTTTGTTTCACTTCGGTTTCAATAGAAGTCTATTTAAGCAATGCAGTGGTTGGCACAAAATTTGAAGTAGAAATGACTGTGATGAACCTTTTGTTGAAACAGTTCTTGCTGTTTCTGGCGTTGCATTGCAGCCATCTTCTCATTGGACATCGCCTGCTGCCCTGCGCTCTGCAGGGCATGCGTGCTGCGCAGTTCCTGGATCAGCTCCCTTCGCTTCTCTTTGCCCTCGTACATCATGTTCTGCCCCGAACGACCTCGAAGGACTTGCTGCAGGAAGATGGTCGCCAACTCTCGTTCCTCATCGCCCTGACATGTTGAAACAAATATATCATTATCATAATAATAATAATAATAATAATAATAATAATAATAATAGTATTCAGTCTCATTAATATTACTATCTATTTTATGTATTTATTATGAATTAATGTTGTAGCAATTGCAGCACTGATTCTTCTTTTATACTTGCATTTATCCACCGGTATGTTTGTTTCTGAGGAAAGGAGAGATTGTAAAATCAAGCGTATTCACATTTACATAATCTTCACTGATGATTCAAGAGTGATTCATTACTGACTGATTAATTGATTAACTGATTGGCCAGTAATCAGCTGAATGGAAGATTATGCTGGAGAGGGAGATGGGCTGGGAAAGGGAGAGGGAAAGAGAGAGGGAGAGGGAAAGAGAGAGGGCAAGAGTAAGGATTCATATGATTGTATGTATTCACCTGATTTGGAATGTCAACACTTGGCGTCTGTGGTCGTGGTGCCGGTCTTTCGATCTTCTGCAGAAGCCTCAGCGGCTTTGGAGGCTGTGAAGCTCTCAGTTGCTTATCCTTCAGATTCTGAAATCAGACAATATAATAAGTTTAAATCGTGTGTAGACTACAGTTGAGCAACACAGCCCTTTGCCAGCTTCATTCGATGAATATCATTATTATTATTATTATTAATTATTATTATTATTATTATTATTAAATAAATTTTAACACATCCTAGGTTACACTGAAATGTGAATCTGAGGCGTGGATAGTCAGAGGAAGATCCATGAGCTTGAAAGCCAAAAAGAAGTAGTTAGTTTTGAGCCTTTTTTGAAGGAAAAAAGGAAGTGAATTTACGCTACATAGCGAAAGCGGAAGATTGATTCCATTCCCTGGGTGCAGAGGCAATCAGCATGGAATGCATGCAAGCCATAACTGTTCTCCATTGCAGGCAATGAGGAGTTAGTAGTGAGAGAAAGCAGGTAGGTGTACTGTATTGGTGCTGAAGGGGGGATATGCAGGTCAAACAGGCCAATTTTAATTTGATCCTGTAGTGAACAGGAAGCCATTGAGAAACATTATGGTAAGATTGTGAGGTTAGTTTTGTGTTGAGTTGACATAATAGGATCAGCAATTCAGCATGTGATAAGGTAATAAATTATAGCCGCACAACAGCATAGATTTAATCACGAGAAGAGACTGAATTAAATTAAATCCAGGCTAATTTAAATCATAACCAGAGTCTTAATGACATCCACAGAAACTGACTTAAAAGAAGTTAGTAAGTCAGACTGCATAGGACAAGACAAGCTCTGTTCAAAGATCAGTCAAACACAGAAAATGTATTCTCTACCTTGTGAATTCCTGCGAGCTCCATCTCCTGGCGATATTTCCGCTTCATGAATCCGGTTGAAGTGGTGAGTTGTCGTTTCGGAGGTCGAATGGTCGGCTGGAGAATGTAATCAGGCAACGAGTTCTCCAGCTCCACAAGACCTGTCACACAGTGGCGTAGCAAGGTTTTTGAGGGCCCTTGTGCAGAACTTTCGTGGTGGGCCCTTCAATGCTTGAACCCCAAGATTTCGAACAATAAGACTGTGCAAAAGCGCCTGGCTTTTGCGATGGACTATTTGCATAGCAGCATAGGCCTAGCTGACACTCGAAATTAAAATTTAAAAATTAACTTATTTCAATTTTAATTATTACCTTCCGTTTGGCTCTATAAAAACATTTTATATTTCTTCAGGCTGCCAGAGTAGGCTACTGAACAAAATGTATCGGTAAACATCGTTTCCTCTCTTGCAGTATGAATTATAACCATCCACACTGAATTTCTATCAAACAGTTGGGTTATTTGACTAAAAAAGAAACCGTTTAATAAATTGGTATAATATATATGAAGTGACTCAAGTTTGGGTTACTACGCGGTAAGTCTAAAAGAACAATTAAAAAATTTGGAAATGCTGAAATGTTTGCTTGGGTGAATACATTTGGGTGAATTCTCTTGCGCAAAGATATTTGAGGTGCCTTCTTTCCAGAATTCTTTTGTAAAGTAGCCTAACAGTTACTGGGATACCACCATAGTTTCCGAAGTGCCTCTCTGATCGGTGTCAATATTTAAAGTACCAACACCTTAGCATTGATCAAACTGAATTCAATTCTGTCACCAGGCTTGATGAAATCATCGGGGTCTTGTGCACAATCCATTCTTGCGCCACCGTTGTATATGTGGACTTGATCATTTGAATACAATCCGAATATTCATAAAGTAAAAATTGACTGTGACTGCGGGGGCCCCCCTACAGCCGGGTTGTTTGGAGATTCAGGCTCAAACCCAAGAATTATAAATTATTGAGTGTGTGCGCTGTAGGCCTACATGTAGGTTATAATACATTCTGAATATCCTTAAAGTAAACAATTGACTCTGACCCTGGGGGGCCCTTGACAGCCGGGGGCCCTTGTGCACTGCACAACCTGCACAACCTATTGCTACGCCACTGCTGTCACAAGATGATTTACAAGAACAGCCTTATGTTAATCATGAGAAGCTAACAACAACAACAGCAACAATAGAAATAAGATTAATAGTAAAAGTAATAGTAATAGTAATAATACTTATATAACTACGTTACTACGGCTAATAATAATACGATAGTGCAGTAAACACAATATATATATGATAGGTGTGATATCTAATATGCTGTGTTGGATATATTAAATGAATAAATTGAATAGCTTGGATAAGACCAAATGCAACTATGCTGATTATCAAATACTATTACAGATTAGCATAGATTAGGCTATGATTAAGCATGAAATGATTGGATTAGATTAATCACTTGCCATCGTATGTCGTCAGATATCTATTCTTCACAACATACTGATCGGCCAAACGATCAACAAATACACCGATGCGTGTGAGTGGAGCAAACGCCTGCGAACCAAAGCTCGAATAGTCCGCCACTAGACTGCGACGCTCCAGCTTGCCCTCGACCTTGCCTTTCTTCAAGGTCAGTTTACGAATAGCTGTGGAAAGAAGAAACTGTGTTTTATCATATATGCCCTATCCGTCCAAAGCATCATTGCCATTGCCCTGATGATGATGATGATGATGATGATGATGATGATGATGATGATGATAATGATGATGTTGATGATGTTGATGATGATGACGATGATGATCAAGTTCGAAAAACATTTCTATGACAAACTGTTATAGATCACGTAGTTCGGACAGAATATTAAACGGTTCTAAATTAATATCTAGATAAATATTAATTCCATTGCAATCATCTCAACACCATCTTATCATCATGCTATCATCATCATCTTATCATCATCGTCATCATCACCATCATCAGCTGTGTCACAGAGACATTTTTAACAGGCTCTAAAGAAATATTAAAATACATAGGTTATTAACAGGCTCTAAAGAAATATTAAAATACATAGGTTATTAACAGGCTCTAAAGAAATATTAAAATACATAGGTTTTTAACAGGCTCTAAAGAAATATTAAAATACATAGGTAGACTAGTTTCTGAAATGATACTTTGTTATGCAATCCTATGACAAGATAATTGTTTGTATGGAAATCATAAGTATGCATCCACCTAAGTACGGTACTATTTCTTAGTCAAATAAGTTTTCCTAAAAGTCAACTAACCCCTCATGAACTCATGTCGTATTTTGGCAACCTTTTCTTTCTTCTCCAGCTGCTTACGTGCCCTGATAAAAAAAGAACAGTGACGAAAATTTAAAGTTCTATATCTCTTAAAGTCTCACTTTAACAGTTCATCAATGGGTTCTAATAACTATGCAATATTTAGAGAATTCAAACCAATAATCATTTAAACTTAATGCACTGTTACAAAACAGTACAAAAATATAATATGACATACAGCAACTTTGGAATGCTCTCAAAAGGCATACACAGTACACATTACTTAGCTCAGCTTACCTAAACATTACTTAACAGGTACTTCTTTTGTATTTCAGGCACCCAAATGCAAAATTGTCGACATATTATAGTACAAACCATATTCTGTTGAGGCACTTTGTATTCAGTTCTTCGTTCTGCTCCTCTCTCTGCTGAAGCAGTTTAATCAGCACTTTCAATCTTGCCGCTTGCAGCCTGTGCATAAAATCACGTTTGAAACAGAGTTAGAAACCATCCAGTTAGAATTCTAAACACGGTGTTAATTGCCAAATCTGGATGGAACTAACCAGTTCTCCTCGATAACATGTGCGCATGTGAGCGCGCTTGTGTGTGGGCTCGTCAGTGGCGATTTCAAGCTACTCAATTTTATTCACTTACAGATCAATGTATGTTCTTTCCCTCACAGATCAATATTTGCTCTCACTAAACTTTTTGCAACCAACTAGCATAGTGCGTTGAGTATTGAAAATCAGTATGAATGAATTACCCCTCTGCTGCACTGATAAAGAAATAAAGCACAGCCATACACAGAATCTAAAATCTACTCATCATATGTATATAATGTATATTCACTTGTCAATTTCCTGCTCTCGAAGCGCCCATTCCCTTCTTTCCTGTTCCTCCATCATTCTACGTCGTTTCTCCAGCTGAGACGTATCGGTGAGTGGAGGAAGGGTCGCTTCCCACGCACGCTTTGCTCGAGCACGTTCAATCATCTCCACTTCAGCGAGACCAGCTGGAAGACCACACTCTAAGGAAGAAGGGAAATAACAGCGCTTCAATACAGTGTCCAGATATAAGGTCTAATAACGATGGATTCAAATGTTTATATCCACACAGGATCAAGTTAATCTATTTTAGAGCAAGTTAATCCATTCAGGAAATGTAAATCTATTTAGGAACATGTAAATCCATTTAGGATCAACAGTTGTGATAAATTTTTAAAAGCCATTCTATAAATGAGTCTAAATAGGTTATTTACATGAACAATCTGTAAATCACCGGTGATCTAATTTATGAATAAGATAAAAACCATGATTTCTCTTCCAATGAGGCTTTTCAGAACTGAGTTTCAATTATGTACATATCTATTTTAGGCAGATCAACCAAACTAACCTTGCATAAGGTCTTGTACATTACCTTGCATGCTAATTCAATCTAAGAACATGGCCAGTATTCTGCTAACTTTATAAGCTTCCAAAATTGAATAAATGAGTACAAACTCTTAGTCTCTAGCTTGCAGACTACCATTAAGCAGTGGGTTCTTTCTCAGTTGCTGGCCCTATGACATGGAATGTTGCACTCAGCCTAGAGCCTCTAGTGGTCAGGCCAATATGCCCGTAAGCAAGCTTCTTTGCTGCATTGTAAAAGATTTCACAATAGAGACAAGCAGGCCACGTTAAATTGCAGCAGAGTGAAGGAATCAGTGGCAATGGATGAATGACAGGACTGAGAGAAATAGATCCGTGATATGTTTCACATCATGCAGCAGCACACTCCTTCTGAGCCTGACGATAGTGCTATGGCCATCAACTGGCGAGCAATACCGGATCCACCATTCTGACAGTCTTTTATTAAGTAGTGCTATACAAATTATAAGTTACGGTTACATTCAGAACATTCTTACCATAAGATAGTAAGGCCAAGGTCAAGGCTTCTGGTTGGGTCCCTGGTTTGACAACGTAGTCTGGACTGTATGGGTCGGTCTGTGCCTCGCTGTCACGATAATCCGTCTGCGTCTGAACGGTCTTCTGTGCTGGCGTTGGCGTTCGGTGCTTTTCAATGATTCCTCGTGCAGACAGAGTATCCTGACTAAAAATGCAATGATTGCAATAAGTAAATAAGTAAGTATATTCTTTATTAATCCAACTGCATAACCACACTTTGGTTTACATGAAACTAAGTCTGCATGAAAGTACCCAGACAAGTTCTGATTTGTACATAAATCCTCAGACATATTGTAATTAAAGCAAGGGGACATTGAAATGAAAACAATTGCCAAATATATGTAACATAACTGACTTTATTAACAGTTAAGCATGTATAAACCACTACTGTCCAAAAACACTCACAAAAGTGTTTTAATTGTGTTTTGAAATTGAAAACCAAAGGTAGGAACTTACAAAAATTAACAAGAAGTTCTAGAGAAATATAATTATTTATATTTATCAGTATAGAGAGCCATAACAATGAAAAGTATACTTTCACATAAGCAATCAATTTTAATTTTTCTAACTCACCGGGCACTGGCCAGTACAAGCTCTGGTCCCAAAGACTGTGAAAAGGGAATCATTGGCCTACAATTGAAAAAAAACCTACTGTTACATAATAAAAAATATATTATATATCTATCAGCAATTAACCATGCTACATGTATGTACCCGTATATTACAATCATTAGTTGCAAAAATCCTTGTAGCACACAGTAGATTTACTTAAACAGATACCACCATTTAAGAACCTCACAAAATCATATTCAAGTTTAAACATAGCTATTTAGACTTGCTCAACCACAGAAGCCTGTCTTCTCAGGTGTCTATTTGAATTCTGACTGGATCATGATGATTGCAAACCATCTTTAAACATTGAAATGACTATCGTGCAATATAGTGTTCATCACCTTAGCAATATCAGGTATAATCCGTAAACAATGGAATCATAAGAATATGAGTAATTGTCTGTAAGAGAGAACCTTCAGAGACAAAAACTCATTTCAAAACCAAAATATTCAAACATCTTTAGAAAACAATTACAAGCATCTCAATGATGCATTCTTAGAGAAAAGCATCTTGATGATGTGAAGGCAAAACAATGTGACAAGATTAAAAGTTCAGCAACAATGCACTTAAAAGCCTGTTATACTCGGGCAAAGTCAAGCAATAGTGAAGACAAATTTTATTTATTTATGCATTAACATCCAAGAAACAGTTATATAGCACTCCTTCAAGACTATCTACTGGTACTCAGAAGCGCTCCCAACCCAGCAAGTTTTTAAATATGCAAATAGTTTCACCAAAAATATTTAGGTCTCAATTACATCACAATTATGAAATTAGTAGAATGATAAATTTCATGCGATGTCATGCATCATGTACCTTCTGAAGTATTTGTAGCGATTAGCACCTGACACAGGATCACCATGATGACTGGATGACAGCTGGAAACTTGTACTAAAATCACCAGGCAACATTCATTGTAATATATTATAATATTATTATCTCCACAAAGTAAGCACTTCTATGTAATTTCAATTTATACCAATGCTATGAACTATACTATACAATTTTATGTAAGCAACTGATTTGCATATGTTTGTATGTAACTGAACACTTATGCAGTGCGTTTCAATGATCTTTATAAACAAAAATCCTGCTAAATCTTTTAATGCATACAAATGCTTTCAATCACAAACTATTTAACAAATGTCTTGCAAAGCAAGTCTTTAATTCCAGAAGAACAAGTGTAATCACAAACAGACCTCATGACTCTCGTGTCCTGTGCTCTGTCCTGAGGGCTTCTAAACTGGTGAGAGATAAACCGTGGAACTGGGTCGGTCGTGTCGAGACGCAATTCAAGGCGTGGATGGTGTCGAAGTTCACTGAACATAGTGTTAAAGATGGGGAGGCATTTCTAGAAATAACAAAGAGAAAGTAAAACTGTGCAGAAAATTCAAAGCAAACAAGTGTACCACAAAAAGTGAGAGTGGAAATGATTGATCTGAATATTAAAGCCAACAAACAACTGCATCAAGTAGGCTAATGGCTATGATTGGATAGGATGGAAAGTCTGAGGCTGGTGACTAGAACTCTATGGTCTCTAATCATCAACCTCTTACTGAATTTGTCTGACATTGACTGACAACAATAGACTCTTCTAAAACAACTGCACACGAATAATCTGAACAAGGCTATTTCAACTGGCGTTTTTTACGATTGACAGATTAACTTTACAATGCCTATACCAAAAATTAGTGCATTGATTGTAGCCAATCAAAGTCAATGCTCTGAGCCTTTACCTCAAAGAATTGATTTATATATTGCACAAAGGTCAGGCCAGTTCAAATGACTATCATCTGATTGGTCAAGTGTCTCTCTAAATTTTAAAACATGCATGCATGGTATAGTATATTATAATTAATGTATACTTGTATATTGTACATATAATACAAACAAACCTCAATAAAATTGATGCACACTAATTATAAACATAAAATAAGCTTTTTCTTCCACATTTGATAAATCTTTTTATAAATAAAATTAACACACAAGTGTTCTCTAAAAAAATACTGATTCCTTACAATTCTGCTGTTGCTGGCGTGAGCCACCATTGATGATCGGACATGGTCTCTCTCTCCAGACACCATAAAGTTTGGGTCTAAAACAGTTGTCTCAAGAAATTATGATTTTATTAGAAATTATATTTATAATTTTATTTATGCCAATACACACGACTGCAGTGAAATGACTGGAATAGATTAAATGCAATAAAGCACACAAAATTAAGATTTCTTATTGTAAAGCAAGCAACATACAGATATTCAGCTTTTACAATTACAGTTAATAATAATCTTCGTTTAATAGCTCAATCCGACACACCGCAGAATGATTACAAGTACAGGTTATACGAAATACGGCCCACTATAGAACGACACGCAGGTCGGCTTTACAGAGTGGGTTCGGTTTAACACTACTAGCCGAAGTGCTGGATCACTCCTGGTTCGGCCAAGCCAGAAGTGGGAGGGGCTATCTTATTTTCAGCAGAACCCGAGTCAAGGAACGCAACAGCAGTTAATAAACTAGGTATGTTACATAAGCTTTTAGAGCCCACGTACAACGTACATGCTTCTACCAATAGACAAGTTTTTAATTTAAACCTCTCAAGCTTGCTGTAGACCAATTTATGCATACCTTGTACATCTTGTTAGGGCATATTTTGTGTTACAGAATAGCTACATACATGATGAATGCCTCGGTCACCAGTCGCCTTTATTACAGTAACACTTCTTACTGGTATTATAAAATAAAATTTGAAGAATCAATGATTAGAGTAACAACTTAAGCATAAGAATATCAGCACAAAACCCAAATATTTAATCCTTGCAGTGGGCTTCCGTTCATAAAGAGACTCTTCAAATTGAGCTTCTACTATCTGTTATCTGTTTTGCTCAGTCACTTGTGTTGCTTGTCACAGACTGTGTATGCACCATAAAAGAATCTGACAATTGTAATTGCTCTCTTGTGTACTTTTCCAGACCTTTGATGTCCTTTTGTACCAAGTGTTCGGAACCTGGAAACGATATCTTAGATGTAGTCATATAATATAAGCCTATTTACTGCCATCGTCCTGAAACTGTCAATATCAACCCCACTGAAACTTCTTTTTAACCATAAAAACAATTTAGTTCTGATAGCCAGATCCCCCGCCGCTAGAACGCCAGCAATTTTAATTATAACTTTACAGTTTCAGTAAAGTTCACAGATCTGGAAATAATTAATCCCGAAGATGGCTTACAGCCGTGCCTTACCGTAGAGGTAGTCGTGTACCCTGCTCGCCTGGACTGTTGTCCGCTGAGGCAGGGTCTGCGTTTGCGTAGTCATTTCTAAATAATATATATCAAATTGGGAATAACATTCTCAATAATATTGATGACTTTCGAGCAAAACTTCGAAAGCACTTTTCTTGTACTCAAGTGTCAACATGACGGTAACTCATAGCAACGAGATCTCGTTACAACGTACGTTTTTATGTAGCGCCATGTTACGCAAATATTTTGGTCAGAGAAAATTATCATCATTTCATGTTGAAAATAAAAGAGAGCAATTATTGGTTCGTAAAGTGTATTAGCAGCAAAGATATAAAAGAGTTTAGCTCATATTATGCTCTGCAAACTGCAGCCGAGCCATATTCAACACAGCACCTCTGGAAACATCGGCTTTCTGAACTCCTAGCTTTTCCCGGTCATGTATCAGAATTGCTGGTCACCCACGATCCCCTCCTCAGGCTCTGTATCACATAATAGATAAAGCTACGCTACGCTTTATAGATAAAGCTACGCTTTATCTATTCTGTGCATGGATGCAGAATCGCTTCCCGCTACCCTCCGAGAAGGAACCCTCAACCACCTTCCATTCGGCAGTTAGCGTTTGAAATTTTAATCCCGTAATAAGTTGTGATCATCTGTTCATTATGATTTAATCAGACTGCATTATGACAGTCAGACAGTATAAAAAGTAAACGAAGAATATTATTTAAAAATATTGTGGCGGCTAAGCAAGACCCTTCTATAAGTAAAGTTGCCAACTTGCCATCTATGTCTTTGAAATAAAATGGCGGTGATGCATTGAGCCATAGCTGATTGAGCGTGTGTTTGAGACCGGTTGCTTAAGTTGCTATATAGCTGAGTTGTATTATTATACATGCATTGGTTTTTGCGTGCGTTTCCATACGTAAATTTTAAAAGTTTTGCAAAAGGACGGGTTGTATTGAACGAAGATATTATGTCAAAGGGAAAAAAGCAGACGACCCGCGTCGGTTGTCCCTCCGACAAAGAGCGACTAGTGTGGATTGACTGCGAGGTACGAATAGGCGGGTGCTACCCGAATCCCCGAAACCCGAATCCCCGAAACGAAGGTATTCCCGAACACTGCGTGTCTGTCCATGTAAACAGCATGGCCCCAAGAAATCACTCAAATATAGCGCTGCGGCCTTAGCTTCGAATTTTATATTTACTCGTAATTACTGCGTATTTTCCCTCGGTAACGGCCCGCTATTCCGAGGGTCCACTATTCCGAAGGTCCACTATTCCGATAATCCGTAATATTTTATTCGCTATCCTTGGTGATTAGGGTTAGGGTTGGGGTTAGGTTGGGTTAGGGTTGGGGCTAGGGTGGTTTTGGGTTAGGCTAGGCCGCTAGGGTTTGGGTTAGGGTGGGTTAGGCTTAGGGCTGGGGTGGGCTAGAGTTAGGGTTAGTGTGGGTTATGGTTAGGGTGGGTTAGGGTGAACTAGGGTTAGAGTGGGTTAGGGTGGGTTACTGTTAGGGCTGGGGTGGGTTAGGGCTGGGGTGGGTTGGGATGGGTTATGGTGGGTTTTGTTCGGAATAGTGGACCTTCGGAATAGTGGACCCTCGGAATAGCGGACCCAAACCTTTTCCCTCATGTATAATTTTATTGGCAAAACTCCGAACGGCGGTCCCAAATTAAAATATAGTCTATATCGTCAAATGTCGTAATTGTCACACAACAACTGGAAACGGCGGTCCCAAATGATAAAATTAAAGAAATCGATAAGATTCGATAGGCTATCTCCTGAGAAGGATTTAAACATGATGTGTGGTGAAATAGAAGGTGGATTGATGAAAACCGTTTGATTGGTGGACACTTGATAAAAGAAAGCTGGATAAACGGCATTCCAGCTGAAATGGAAGTTGTAGGCCTATGCATGCTGAAATACATCACTGAAATTAACAATCCAGTTTTCATTTCTGAAGTTTAATTTTCGTCAATCCAGTTTCTATTTCACCTATAGCCAGCATCCATTTCGCAAGCGTTTTAGTTAATCCATCTTCCACTTAACTTATTATGTTCATCATCCAGGTTCTAAATTCTCAACCGTTCAATTCATCAATCCAGCTTCTATTTCAGATCTAAAAATACCTTCATCCAGCTTATATTTCACTTGCGTTTTTTCATCAATCCACCTTCATGTCGCCTGTAAAAGGTCTTCATCCAGCTTCCATTTCTCAAGTGCTTTCTCAATATTCCGGCTTCTGTTTTGGTGGATCAGCTGGTCGTTTTATAAGTGTGGAGTGCAAAAGAAACCGTTTCTATGCGCCCATCCAATACAGCGCAGTATTACGACACGTCATGTTGATTTACTTAATGTTATAATTTGGGACCGCCGTTCGGAGTTTTGCCATTTTATTAACCTGACCGTTTTACTTAGATCTCTCATTGATTACTTATTACCGAGCGCATTGTATCATAGGATCCGGATGATAGGTCACAGCGCTCTATTTTAGCTAAATCGTTGGCAACCATATTGCTTTGTATAAAGGCACGCAGTCTTTGGGATTACCAAAACTAATTATGTCATGCATTTATTTTAACTCTGTATAGTTTTTTGGGAGTTCAGTCGCTTTTCATAATGACTGTTTTCGGGAATCAGACTTTTGTATATTTTCAGCTTTTGGGGGATTTGGGTTGACCCCGGATACGGCGGATAGGTTGCCAAGCATTTTGGCGATCTCTCAGAGAAAGTTAAGACATATTTTATATGCCTACCATGTCGAAGTTCAGGAGAGTTTGGATCATATGTCCTGAATCCCTACCATAGTTGTATTTGATGTAGAAGGTTTTGTTATATCGTTTCTGGCTGGGTTGAGTTTGAATCTCAATTTCAGCGGGTATTGCTCTGAGGAAGTTAAATAATGACATGCCCACAGAGTAGATGTCGTAGTAATAAATTTTTAAAGTAACTGGTTTTGATCAGAGACTGTCAAATTAAAATTCTCTGATTGACATGATATTTGGTAGAACTCTGGATTTATAAAAGTTACTCAGAATGGTACCAAACTTTGCCCGATATGTACTATGCATCACATGTTCACTTTCGTGAACGACACAAAGTTTTTTGACGCTCCATAAATCTGTTGCGAATTTATTAGAAATTGTTGAAATGAATCTTATGCTTGTTTACTTGATATTTTCACTTGAATGTGTAAAGTAAGTAAGTAGACCTACATGTAAGTACATTGCTAGGATTATTTTATTTTGTGTGCAAGATCAGTTTATGGAGTTTGATGTTAAAAAGTTACAGAAATTGGAGTGTTTGGATAACTTGTATCAAACAATTTGATTTTAGATGACTGGCTTGGACATAGATACGTGTCATCTCTTAGAAGTCGCCTGTCTTATTACCGATGATCAGCTAAACATTGTTGCAGAGGTATTGCACAGAAGCAGTTGAAAGTTCATCTTTGTATCAGTAATTTAATCATTTCTGAAGCACTAAAGCTACCCATAAAATTGTATTGCATTGTAACTAGACTTTTTGGTACATAGCAAGGGCATTTGAGCAAAGATTGGCTCAGCTCGGTTCCTGATATGCTTACTTAGCAGAAGTATTAGGCACTTATATAGCGAGGAATGTCAGTGCACTCTAATCTTTAAAAATCTGATGCAGCCATGTTGCTTATCTTCTGTGTATTAGCGACTGAATCGATGTCATTCTTTATCGGACCTCGTTGCTTGCTCTTTTCTTTTATCGTTTCTTTTACTAGAATATGTGAATGATTGTTAATTCAAGGATATATAGACATAGATCTGTGTTATCATTGTTGCCATCATCATCACATTACTAACTTCATCATCATCATCAGCTTCATTATATTGTTGGGTTTTATCACTGTACATATTTATACATACATACATACATGTTGTATGATATAGTTTGTGGATTGGTGTTTTCTTTAGGGTCCAAACATAATCATTCACCAATCAGATGAAATCTTACAGACGATGAACGAATGGTGTCTGGTTCAACATGGCCGGGTCTGTACTTCTTTATATTGTTATATGCTGCACTGTACAGTGTACATGTAGAATGATGAGGATAACGTGATATCTTAAATTAACATTTTTTTATTGAATAGAAAGATGAAATTAGATGCATCTGGATTCTGGATATGCTGGAGATTTATAAGCAATATGCAACTTTTAAGAGTTTGCATTGCCAGCTAATAAATTATTCATTGTAACTGCTCAGTACCTGTAAGAAACCAGTTTATCTTGGATGTTCTAATGACACACTACCAACTCCTGCTCGTTGTTAGCAGACATGGTTTTCACCAGTATAGAGTATTAACCCTTTAATGCAGAGATGGTAGTAAATGGTATGGGAAATCCTATACCCTCCGGCATTAATGGCTTAACTGAAATTTTGTTTTCAGTCGGGTCTGACTGAGCAAGTGAAGCAAAGTCCAGTGTCTCTGCAACAAGCTGAGATGGAGCTCGTGTCATTTGTGCGCCAGCACACACCACGCGGCTCATGTCCGCTTGCAGGGAACACCGTCCACGTCGACAAGAAATTCCTCGACAAGTACATGCCGCAGTTTGTCGACCATCTGCACTATCGCATTGTCGACGTCAGCACACTTAAGGAACTCTGCCGGTAGCATGGATTTATGTTTTTTGTGTCACCATTGAGTACTACTACTACTTATTCAGAAAAACTAATACATGGTGCCATAAAGAAAAAACTTGTAACAGATAAAAATTTGGGAACAACATGACCCAATCAGGTTGATCAGTTGTGTAGTCGGTATGCGTGCTGTCTGCAGGATCGCTGTGCTGGTCACTTGCTATGTAATGTTGCTGAGGCTAAGAGTTCTAAAGAATTAAGTTGCAGATGCTTTGCACACATCCATGGCTGCGTCCTGGGATTGTCTTGAGAGGTTGATCTGTTATTAAGTGAATTGATATCTGACTTTTAATTAAAGAAATATTTGTTGGATTTATTTACGGAACATCAGTTGATGACATATATATATAATTTGCTGTTGTACTTAACAGGCGTTGGTATCCCAGGGAATATGAACTGGCTCCCAGGAAAGCTGGATCTCATCGGTAAGTTCAACGTAAAATCTCTTTTCTTGCCTATACTAATTTTAAGCCAGAGGTTTGTTTGTGTAGTGCATGAGTGGTTAATAGGGAATGTAATCCCGGGGCATATCCTCAATCCCGGGATTTCGGGATTATAAAAAAGTCAATCCCGGGATCCCGGTATCCCGGGATTGGCTTACAAGGGCAATTAAAAATTTTCCTAGACTTAGTATAGTAGTAGGTCAAATTCAGTATAGCTTACTCTTTGTCTTCGGTACTTCAACCACGATCAATTATGACTCACGGCAAGGGCTTTAGCTGGTGGTCCCTAGCAGCAGCGGGCTTTGTTTGAAACTTGAGAGTGATAGGCCTACGACCAGCGGCTTCTATCTCAACTAAACAACCAAGTTAGACCTCTCTCCTTCTGATACTGGCCTGCAATCCGTGTCTCTTCTTTGACCTAGATTGCCGTGAATATTAGCTGCTAAGTTGCGACCTCTCTGCATACGATGACCCGGAATTAGGACAGACGATACGAGGTAACCAATGCACTGACTGACCACAAGGCGAGGAACACAACAGGTAGCAGGCTAGCCAAGATTCACCAGTGCGGGACTGATCTTACAGGCTGGCCAGGCCTGGCCTAGCTGCAGTCTTCTAATATTAAGGCAGCAAGAGGGGCTGAGGTGTCATCATCACGCCGGAGTTAGGCCCTGCGACGTCCTAGGCCCCGTTGGCCAGCCCTGCTGGCAGCTGACACCTGTTGTATGTTCTGTCAGTCAACTGAATGGTGTGTGTAGGTCATTAGTGTGTGGAGGAAGTCTGTATACACGAACCAAGCAAGTAATGGGAGGGAGCCTGATCACTGAGAAACGCCTACATCCAGTCACCCCTCTGGGTTTTCTGCTTGCCGCCAGCTGAGCTTACTTTCACTAGGGTGTCTGATTATCTGTCATTTTGGCGTCTACTGACCAAGGAATTATTGCAAAATGCTCAAGTAATTTAATGAAAAATCCGATTTTTTTAAATCCCGAAAAACGGGATTCCATGCTTGTCAATCCCGGGATTACGCGATTGTAAAATGTCCGGGATTCCCGGGATCCCGAATTTCGGGATCCTGGGGTTACATTCCCTAGTGGTTAATATTAGGAATGGAACAACAACACAATTTACTAAAACCAGTTTTCCAATTATGTTTGGCTTCTGCAATCTTAGTTCTTTCCCATTGCTGATTCCGTACGCAAATTGCAGCTCGTATATTGCAAGAGGCTCTGAAGCAAACGAAGACTATGCTGGATAGACATATGAATGAATCATCACTTGGACTGATGCTCTGGCGAACAATGGACTTCACAGAGATCAAGGACAATGGTCATTTATTCGTACCCGTTGCCGCCAAATGGCTGGCGTCGGGAACTTCATTCAGAGGTGAATGAAGTTCGAATTTCGCACCTCTATGTTGGTAGGTTCCCATATGCACGACTGCACATACTACCAATCAATGCATTAAAATTTAGGTCAGCTTTCTTACAATGCTTTGTTTTTGTTTCAGTGCCTTGGAAGACATAAAGGAAAGCATCAAAGAACTGCAGTACTATAGACAAGCGATCCTCAAGATTCCGTCGTTTTAACAATTCACTCAATTAAATTCTCTTCTTGTTTTAGGAATTTAACACATTCTTTGCCAATGCTTTCTGCAGTTGAGGCTTTTATGGACAATTTATTCCTTGTTAGACGTCACCAGATTCGCCCAGTTCACCGTTTCACAAGTGTCTTGATGCATATGTGCATGTGTGTGTGTGTGATAACTGTGCTGGTGTCACTAGTTTACCGAATACATGAGCGAAATAAGAAATTGTTGGATTTTGTCCGAGATTGTTGTGTTCCATAACGTATCGGCTAATTTGTTCTGTAAGAATTGTTTGATTACATGCATAATTGCATATGTGTTGGTGTTACACTTTCTCCGACAACTCATTTGAAGCATTTTGTGAAGATGTATGCCAGTCCAGTGATCACAAAGCTTACAGCAAAGTTTTGCATTCCATCAGTAGTGCAGTCCTTCCTGCCAGGTAATGGTAATTGCAAATTGATATACAGTAGCACCAATTAGAGAGAGACTCCTCAGAGGTGCTTCCATCCAAACACAAACTGATCCATGATTAAATTAAACGGTCTTCAAGTGTTTGTGGGAAAGAGGCAAAGAGAGACCAAGAAGCTCATGTCATAGGTTCATACGATCTACTGGAAGAGCACAATGGCAAATGAACTGACCACAGGAAAACTTCTGTGCTGGAAGGCCATTGGAAGAACCAAGTCGCCATGCATTGCGCAGCGGAGAAGGAGAAGAATGAAGATACTGACTGGCACATGGTTTTTTTACTGTAGACTTTGACAGAACTTTTACATTCTAATATTCTCATCTAAAGTCATCTGCAGTTTCATTATCATAACACGAATAATGACCCCTTAAGTTCACAATTTCAACAATTAACTTTTAGGCCAGGTCAAAATCATTTTCCATATATACAAAATTGAACAGTTGATTCCTTGCACATCAAGGCCTGGGAATGATCACTGGTACAAGATATGAACGGTTGGACTGTACCTTCTACCTTATTGAACAGACATTTTGTACTTTCTGTGCATAACCATCTCCTGCGAGAGTTGAAGGTTTGTTAATTCATTTCTTATGCTAATTTCTTTGTGGATTTCGGTTTCTACAACCAAGCGGCTGAGTTACAAACTAATCATAGATGCGTGAGAAGGACTGATGTCTGAGTGTAAATTGAACGATCATTTTGCAGTGAACATCACAATTGACAAATTCTATGTAGAACAAAACAGTGAAATCAGTTGTTAGATAAACAGTCATAGACCTGTAACAATATTATAATATCTGTAAATTCACCTAGTTCTCTACAAGTTCAAGTGTACATACAGTGTAACGCCTACATTCCTGTAAATAGCTACTGAAAGAATTTTATCAGATGCAGTGGAGATTTGTGCAGAACATAAAGTTAACATTGATTCTGAAACCATGGAATTTTTGCACAGCCATTGATAATAAACTGTAACAAGCATGTTGATGGACCAAAACTGATAGAAATGAAGTTTGGTTGACATTGTCTTCAGTAGTCACATTATATGCACTTAAAACCAAAGAGTTATTAAACACAATGGCAAACAACGTGCTTGATAAGTAATTACAGAACTTAATTAATTTTTCCTTTAAAAATGTACAAACCATGTCCCATAAAACCATCCTAGCATTATATTATAATAATTTGTAGCCCCAAGATCCTAAGAATTATGTGGAACCCCTTTTACAATTTGCAGAAGCTTGCCAATGCCACTTCTTGTTCCAATGGACATGATGAGATAGAATAAAATATTCTTTATTAATTGTCCAATTGCAAACCGCATTTTGGCTTACACAAAAGTTTACAAACGTTATACTATGAGGTTACACTTAACACTTTAATGATTAGAGTGAACTAAAAACGAATGGACAGCTCATCATTAAAGTGTTTACAATAATTCTATAAAGTTCACATCGATATACAACAGACATTTCTGGGTCATAACACATAAATTTCTGCTATACAGCGATGGGAACTCGTAGAATTATCTTAAACACTAATGATGAGCTACTCATTCACTTTTTGTTTCTGCCACAAAATCTGGATGCCATGTTGAATACAATAATCAAAACTTTTTCTGCAGATCTTGATGAAAGGCCATCAGACAAACAAATGCTTTGCATAGTTGAGCTGAACATAACGAATAATTTGATTTAAGCGCATCATTCTACTGTCATACATCCTGCTGCTAATCTACTTAGGGTGCCATTTAGTTGTGTGAATAATTCTTTATAAATATAACATTTTTATTACATGATGTTCTGACTATATTGTGATCTGGCTGAAAACATTTATGAGTTCAGGAAGCATGCAACAATAAAACAGTATTCAACCATCAATAAATCCATCACAAATTAAAAAAGTCATGCTTCTCAGTATGCAATTTTCTTTCATTGGATATACAACGATTGACAATATTTTAGCCAGACAGAGAAAGATTATTTAGTACTGCAGACATGGTTCCTCGACCTTTTACAGTTTATTACAGAAGTGGTAACTGCAATCTTTGCTTCACATTTCCTCTTCTTATCTTGGAAAATAGTTTCCCACCTACCCATGCTTTTGAGGTGATTTTTTTGTAACCTGTATGAGATGCATAATAAAAAAATTAACATGAAGTTTTCAGGGAAATCTGCTGTAGTAAGCAAACTATTGAGATTTGGTGAAAAACATTAACATGATAAAGAAATTTAAGTATAAGTAATGACAAGCACTTTGTGTGCAGCATGCCATCACCAATGATATCCTACAGCAAGTTGGTAATAAAAATCTTTATCTTATGGTTACACTTCTCTGACTTCTGGCACATAACTATCGCAGCGTTACAGTACACATTGTACACAATCCACGGAAACTGTCAACTAGTATTACTACGTTGTACACACAACCATTCAGACTGCAACTGAACATGACAAACCATGCAATGCTTTAAGACAACAACACTGAAAATGTTGAAACTCTGTCAGGCTGCAAATGAACACGACAAACCCTGTTACGCTTTGACAACAACACTGAATACTGTAAAACAGTGGCAGTTGTAAAAAAATTATATTATTATGTAAACTGACTCAAATTTGCATGACAAGCACAAAATTTAAAATTATCACCAGATCGCAAGCAAATTATCTGTAAATCCATTATATTCTTGGTTCAACTTCAAACCTGCTGCTATGAAGTTCACGTAGCCTACATTTTTCTTAGTTACAAACCAGCACAGTTTGGCTACTGGCAACCAGGAAGTTAACAGCAAGACTTTATGTGATGCAGGTTCAGCACCCTGAGCTTTGTTCTTTGACTCGGACCAAAGCAGCAGGAAAAGGAAATGAGCACACCTTCACGGCCCACTTTATTTACTTTTACTATCAGCAGGAGGAGGAAGGTAAAATGCAGCACAGAATCATCTACAGACGATGGATTACTTCCTTCGGCTGCCTTTCTGTCTCGTTAATTTGATAGACATGTGGAATTGGCTTGACTGCAAATCTCTTTAGAAATGCCATCGATTGATTACTTATTATTAATGGTGCTATAGAAGTTCTAACGTCCGGTTAGACTGAAATGAACAAACACAGTGAATTGGCTACGAAGTTGCAGCAGAATGGTGCATTGAGCTTTATCGAGAGAAGTGTGGCGTCTCCAAATGAGTTATCCCAACTGGAGTTATGATATCCTTTTGCAAAACCAAAATGGCAAACAAACCAATGAAACAGTAACATCTAACACTCACTGTACAGTGTACATGTGCAATATTATACATATTGCTCATTTATGTAATATGTGCAAGTCTTTGGGGAGTTTGTTTTCATTCCCTACCTCCGTTATGAATACTATTTGAAAGTATATGATCTAAACTACGCAGTTGCTGGTCAGTTTCAATACGGACTGAAACTGAAATTTTCTTGTCTTGAATTTGCTTAATTATTGAAGATAGCGTGTGGTAATTTTTTCAGAATGATTTCTTATTTATAGCAAAACTGTAAGCTTGCTGGTTCTTTCAATGTTCAACCTCAGAATTTGACATAAAAATTATACAGTCCATCTGCCAAACCATTCAAGCTTTTTTGGCAATTTGTGGTGTATTATAGAGATAATATACTGAATAACCTATCCAGGTAATTAATTAGTTGCTGTTTGGCTTTGAAATAGCTTCAGCATCATCAGTTCCGAGTTGATATTGTTGACTTCACTGTTCACTGCAGTCTCAATTATCACTGTAGTCTTTATTCTTGAACCTGTATCGCAGTGTGATACACAGTCCATACATCAATTCCTCATACCGCTAATTCTCTGACTCATTGACTTCATGCCACACGATCCACGAGTTATAACATCAGCAGTATCTTAGCTATTAATGCATTCTTCAATTAAGAGAACGAGCTAAGTAGGCGCCTCTGGCAATGCCGTCTAAGCGTAACATCCTTCTGTTGGCATTTGTTAAAAGCAGAACGAGTGTGTAAAGTCTGCTACAGAATGAATTCATCCACGTCTGATGTTGGCGGTTCACATATCTTGTGTTTTCCTACGCTCTTCATCAAGAGCCTCACTCGTTGCAGCAAAGCCAGAAAGCACTGCAGAGGTTCCTCTGACATCAGTCCAGCTGTAGACAGTCATCGGCTTCTCACCAAATCATGTTTGTACATAGAACTTCAGTTTTTCTGCACATCTTTTGCAGCTGGCTCACACCGTTGCAGCACACCATTGCAACACACCGTTGCAGCACACCATTGCAACACACCATTACCACACACCATTGCTTGTATCATATGCATGCTTCTTGACTGCAATCGCCCTCTTCTCATCAATCTATACGAGCGGACCATCATCTTCCATGCTGCTCCAATACCCTCCCTTCTACTTGCCTGACGTCCGTTTAGCAAAATATACAAAACATGCATGCACCAGTTTGCACCTGTTGTATCAGCAACACACACACATCCTGATGATGTTAAGAGTAGCTGCCTCTAGCCTAACACGCTGACCACTGGATGGTGGTGTCGTTCCCTTGCTGTCGCTCCTCGTCACCACGTTCCTGCGGCTGTCACAGAGTTCTCACGCTGTACCGTGTGACAGTCGGCGGTTGGGGGCTGGAGAGGTGACCCAGCCACCAGGGTGTAATCAGCAGTTTTGAGGTTGTTGGCATTGCACCACGTTTGCTGAAATCCAATGTACAAGAAAAGTAAATTTAAACAAACAGATTTGGCTTTTATATGTACCTGATCTAACCAGGTGATGTGTAAGCTAATGTAATCGACACTGAATACTTATATAGCTCCATTACATAATGCACAGGACACCAATGAAACTGCGGAATTGTAATGCACTGAAGATCGGCCAATATCCAGAAAGTTAGAGATTACATGACATAGGGCATAGGCTATAGACATTTGTATGCTGTTGTTACCAGAGATGACAAGACCTCGTCTTAATCTAAATGGGTGAATGAATGGGTTTTAAGTGTAGCAAAATATGTCAGTAATTCTGATAAAAATAACATTTCTGGGCAGGTTCAATGACTACGCAGCTTTTCCCTATGAAGCATCAGGACTCGAACTTTTAACTTGAAAGAAACACATGATATGTCGGATACTATAACCAAGAATCATCATGCGAATTGCATTGTAATAAATAGATAATACTTTGTGTGTGCATGTATGTGTGGTGTGCACCAATGAGATACATGTACCTGGGTATATATCATATATGTACACAACATTTATAGTCTAAAACTCTAAATATATAAATTTTGAAACAAACTTCTTATAGAAATAAGTACGCTGGTAGTACAGGCCTAATGTTATCATGCAAGAATGAAATTTGGATTAATTATTTACCTATATTGGCGTTTCCTGGACGATTTTCTTGTCGTGGTTGGCGTGTGGTATCGTAGTCGTGTGATTATCGAGCATTGGAATCGGTTCCATGTCGGTAATGGCGCAGATTGGACCTACTGTAATTAATACACAAGCCAAGCAACCTGTCTCAAGTGACCGTACAGCTTGGGAAATTAATACCAATTAATATGGCAACTGCTGGCATGAACATTGAACAATGAACAATGCAACCTCATCCAGCCTACCAGTTAATTTTTTGCACGGAATGCAATGTATATTCTGCTCCACTAGATAATGGCAGTGGTTTCTAGGTAAACACTGAAATTAATCAGCATTTAAAGTCTGATTGGGTGATCATAGACGGCATCCACACACTTATTTTCAAATCTGAATGCCGTCTGGCCACTTATTTGGGCAGCACAGCCTAGAAAGGTAAAAGGCATCCAGGCACCTTTTTTACACTTTAAACATTGCTGAAAAGTAGGCCTACTGGCTTGTAAATATAATTGAATAAAAGTACACAACTTGCCAATACACAAAGACCAACTAGCTCTTTACTAAAACATTTGCATACTCAACACTGGCCACTGTATTCAGGTACTTGATCATCATCTGACCTTTTTTGAACACTTCTTGAACAGGTGGCTATGAATTGTATTAGAACCCAACTATCTTCCAACTCAGATTTAGCAGATTAAAACTTCTGGATATTGACCTGATTACAGCTTGGTTTTGTTGTAAGCTTACCATTGGTTGATGCCTTCTACATTAGACGGCAACAAGATAAAAGTTACTAATTACTACTAATTTATACAGAATAATTAGGGAGCGAATGCAATTTTTCCCACCACACGCTGACAATTTAATTTTTACACTATACCTCTCAATCATAGGCTGGAATGATTGTAATTTCAATATGAAGGTTTCTACAGTGCCATAAATTAAAGTTATTGAAGTCAGAATGCACTCACAGAGCACAGATGCAGTCATTCATTCGACCATTCTGCTGCTTATCACTAGAAATATTACCTGGCTTTGCTGCATGTTAATAGGCTTGTCCTCATTCTCTGTCCGAGTACGTACCTACGTACCGTGTATGTTGCATGTGTTGATGTATGTGTGCTTGTCTGCATATCTGTCTGTCTCTTCGTGTGTCTGGCCTTCTGTCTTCTCAAAAACTGCTTTCTTACTAATTCGTAACTAAATTAACTGAATGATTACCATCAAATCAGCATAAATACCTTCAGCTATTCTATTTAGGCTGAAAATACAAAACATACACAAATTATAACTAAAAAATCCACAAATTACAATCAGTCTATGGCTTATCATCATCATCATCATCATCATCATCATCATCATCATCATCATCATCATCATCATCATCATCATCATCATCATCATCATCATCATCATCATCATCATCATCATCATCATCATCATCATCATCATCATCATCATCATCATCATCATCATCATCATCATCATCATCATCATCATCATCATCATCATCATCATCATCATCATCATCATCATTATTTGATGCCATCTTCACTACGCTCTTCCATCGTCCTCTGTCCATTGAGCTCTTGGACATCACGTGATGTCGTCTAGCCACTCTCCTCTACAGTTCTTGTGGTCTTGATTTTTCTTTCCGTAGCTGACTTCTCGATCCAACCCTGATCGCTCAGTTGGAGTATGCAGTTGCAGTTGGAGTATGCTGACTACTAAATTTAAGTATTATATCACACTGGATTTCTGTTTACATAAAAGCAGGTAGGGTAGGGTAAGGTAATTGCTCAAGATAGCCTAGCTTGACAGTGTTACCAACATACAGACAAATGAACAGACAGACAGATAAGGTTATCAGCTATCAATGCTATCATGCTAAAACTGATGTCAAGAATACATTCAACTTACTTTTGCGAAGATTCAACTTGATTGGGACCAAAATATTTGACATTACCTGCCAAGAAATGTATACATGTTGTCACTGAACAGATTCACTGGCTAACTCACAGTCATAGGCGTAGGAGGCGGGGGTACAGAGGGGGCAAATGCCCCCCCAAATTTCGGGCAAGTCTGATTTTTCGGGCAAGCAGACCCGGAAAAATAAAAAAATTTAACTTTTTTTTACTTTTTAAAATTTTTCCGGGTCTTCTTGCCCGAAAAATCAGACTTGCCCGAACAAAAAACCTTTCGGGCAAAAAGTAACGGGAAATTTCAGAAGATTTCGGCCGGATGACTAGAAAAAGGTCGTCATAATTTTCGGGCAAACGTAACGGAAATTTGTCTTAAGATTTCGGCCGGACGAAAAAAAATTTTTCGGGCAAAAGTCTCATTTTTGCCCCCCCAACGCTGAAATGTCCCCTACGCCTATGCTCACAGTGCTATTAAAATGATAACTGATATGATGCAAATGATTTCTCGTTAAAAACTGGCCTTATACAAGAGACAGAGAAAAAAAATTGCAACCTTCTCTAACTGCTTCACAAGATCGCACTAATCAAGAATGCTGTTGCAGAATTTAAACAATGTCTTTCATACAGAAAAATACTGATACTCAGAGTTACTTCTGAGTCATTTTCAGTCTCAGTATAAGAGTGAAAAATTGTTTTTCAAAGCTAAAACTGTCCAATGCACATTCTACTGTTTGGAAAACAAAAACAAGATCTTGACTTGATGAAAAGGCACACCCTCAGTGTCCCCCCCCCCATAAATGAGACAACATTTTTCATTGCATTTCCAATCTTCACTGGAGATAATCTTCTCCAACCTTCCTCATCTCCTCTCTCTGTCTTCTTACCATCTTTATTGCTCTTCCAGCCTATTTATCCTGTACTGTGCATAATTTTGTGCAGTGGCCAACAGTCTTTTATTTCATATGATGACTTTAAACTTTTTAAGAAACAAAATTAATATAATTGATATAACATGATATAACTACTGATCATAATAAAATACAATAAATTGGAACTAGGTGATGATCAGACCTAATGATTCTAATTTTATCAAATTGTTAATAGCCTATAATTAATATAGTGCTAATTATAATATAATTTAATCATTAATATAATTAATATAACATGATAACATCATCATAACTACAGATAAAATGTAATGTAATCATTAAAATGCAACCTGCATGTCACCACATTACAATACAACCTCAATATGATGTGTTATGTCATAATTATGACTCTGAAAGCCACACTGAACTGTGGCATTCTATAGGAACACATCAGTGTTTGCTGTTTTCAGACATTACTTATCAGATTTCGTAGAATGCTTAGGAAAGACACAGAGGAGGCAGATGACTACCATATCTGATGGATCTTTGTTTCTTCTTTTTATACAACCTAACGACGAGCGCGATGAGCAGAGCGGCAAAAAAGGCGAGCAGCAATCCACCAACAATTCCACCAATGATTCCACTGGAGACCTGACCTCCTCCGGCTGGAAGTGGATCTTCAAGAAACCCACATCAACAGTCATCAGTATACTTCACTTATTTGGGTTCTGAAAAATCATCAATTGTTATTATTACTATTATTATTCATTTGTAGCTTCCATCATACCATTGTACAAAGCATTACCAAATGGCACATCAAAACCAAGCTCAAATTAGGTCCGTATGTTGATATAAAGCTCATTGTCTGTTTAGGTATTTTCTGAGTTGTTGGTAATCAGTAAAGTACCACTTTGACTACTACTACCACAACAATTACTACCATTACGCCAACACCATTACAATTGTTATTACAACCCCTATCACTACAACTACTACTACCGTGGTACTTCCACTGTAAGGAATTGAATTGACACAGTGGTCAAGCAAATAAGACCTTAAAAGGAAACGTCAGAGGAAAACATGGAAAATTTCCTGGATTTCTCTCTGCTGATCTGCTAATGAAGTCACACAAACACGCACACCACACACACGCGCACACACCAGACTATGCAGTATTTATATAGGATAGAATGAGACGTAACAACGACATGCCACACCTACAGCCATTGACTTGGCAGCTGAGAAGGAAGCAAATCAATGCACGCAGAGCAATTTCGCTGGCAGATGCTGTCCCATCACGCAAATAATTACACAGATCACACAGATTTCTTTTGTTTGCTCGATAAGGTAGCTATTCTTTTAGAAAAACGGGACAAGAGCCATTATTATAACACACTTGTCATCTGCAAAGGAACTAAATACTTTAAAAGTAGTTCAATTGCAACTACTTTCAACTATTTTGTGAAGTGGCTTAAGTAGTAGTTTGCAACAAGGTTTAGAATAATAGACAATTAAATACCGATAGTTAACTTTATAAACTACTTTTTGTAGCTACGGTTGCTCAAGCCATAAAAGGGAAATAGCTAAACTACATACAAAATCATAACAATTATTATATCAATAAAAGCTGCCTACAAGTGCCAACTGACGGCATAGAAAGCCTCACTGGAGTCAGCGCTGGTTAATTCACAGCTGAGAAATTCTCTTGAGGAAAGAATTGAAAGAAAAACTTACAGAAGCAAAATACATAGTTACTCGTACAAGGCTTTGATTTAGTAAATTCGCATAATTATATAAATTATATTTTATAGTCCAAACTTCATTTTTATTCCTTTTTTCCAAGCAACTCGTTTCTTAAAAAAAGAGATAATGGAAAATAGAATGGAAAACTGACCACCGGTGTGTATTGTTACAACTGGACTGGATTCGCTGTGTGAGTTGTACCCATAGCTGATCACCCGGAACTGATATGCGGCGCCAAAAGACGGTGTGCCCCACGTGTACCACGTCCTCGTGTGACGACCATTTAGCGGTACCCATTGACCGACGGTTCTGTACTGGATGATATAATATTGCACAGGTACTGACGAATGCTTCGGAGGCAGCCAGGCGATGTGCAGACCGTCTTTCTGTAGTCTGACGGTTATGTTGAGAGGAGGATTTGGCTGCGGCTCTACAACAACAAAGACGACACAGTTAATCAGTAATCAATGCTAATCATTCACAGTTCAGTAATCATTCATCTGTTACGTCGTTAGGCGTAAAAAAAAAATTGTTGTGTTTCCGGTAACGCGACCGACCCATTTTTACGGCCGCGACCCAAATATTTTTGTAAAAAAATTTTATTAAAAAAAAAATTTTTCAAAAATTTAATTTTTTTCCCAAAAAAATTTAATTTTTTTTCTCACAATTTTTAAAAAAACATTTGTATTGACATAACATAAGAGACGTCAACAATATGAAATTAATAGGACTGTTTCTAGAGCAGTTTTAGGTGCAGACAGTCGGGAAATAGGCAGTTTATACTTGCTTAGAACACGTACTTTGTTTCAGCGTGCAAAAAAGACTAGTGGGGTATACTTTTTCGGATAGTCACTGCATAAAAATATTTTACAAAATAAAAATATTTTCCGACCTACCTACCCAATTTTTTTTAGCTCTGTTACCGGAAACACAACATTTTTTTTTAGGCCTTACATGCCTCTGTTAATAGCTGTAAGGTTATGTTATGTAATCGGTTATTATTAGTTAATGCTTTGTTAAAAACTGTTCTTTAAGGTACTGGTAAGGTTTTGTTTAAAGGTAAAGCTAAAGACTTGTACTACCGCAAATTGATTAATTCCTACATGCAACTATTGACAGTAATACTAGATACTCACAAGTACAAGTAGTGTAAGGTAATTGGTTACTTATTACATATCTGTACCAAAATCACCACTATCATAGACAGAAATATTGGAAGGTAAGGTAACTGCTCATTTATTGCCATACTGTACTTACTCTGAGTGATGCAGTAACACAACTCGACTAATTTTGTTATCTCTCAGCATTCTTCACACGTTTAGGATATCCGTTAGGTGCAGAGTCACTAGAAACTCACTTTTCGAAAGTAAAGACATAATTAAACCGTTGTTTAGAATTCAGGCCGCGTGCTGCACACTGCCAAGATCAGCCTTCACGATGTTCACTTATTCATGAGCAATCTATCAAATGTGACGCCGCGTTGTCGCGTGAATGAAAACCACATTCTCCGATTCGAAAGGAGTCACGAATTGCGAGAAAGAAAGCTGACATCTGACAGTAAATCACCTAGGATACTTGGCTTTGAGCTGTCTTCGTCAGTTCTAGGAATTTGGCTACCGGAACCAGAACCAGTGTAATCTATCAAAAATTGAACATGCGATCTATCACAAGGAAACCAGTGTCATCTATCAAAACTGAACAATCATCATCTATCAAGAAATGAGAAATCTATCAAAATGGGACCAGTGTAAGTCTATCACAAGGAAACGAGTGTAGTCTACAAAATTAGTATAGAAATAGTGCAATCTATGGTAATGCAATGGAAAATAATTTTCGACAATGGAACTATTAATTTTAATCAAACATGAAGGAATGAAAAATCTATACAATTATAACAAGTGTAAGCATTCAAACAGGGCCAAGTTTTATCTAATCAAAGAGGAACAAATGTAATTTAATGCATTATAAGTTCCAGTGAATAAGAGCTTGTCTCCCTTGTGTGTGGCATTAATAAACTTTACAGCTTAACGAAAACGTCAATTGCAACAAAAATTGACTTAAAGCTACCTCTTATTTCCTAACCAATTGAATTTGCACTTGTCTTTCCAATGGTTTACAATTTGCTACTATGAAGAAACGAAAGACTGATGCAAAGTTGTGTACTATAAGATGTCAGAAGTCATCATTAGATAGATAGATAGATAGATGGATGGATAGATATAAGATAGGAATAGTAAAGATGTAGTCATCATTAGATAGATAGATAGATAGATAGATAGATAGATAGATAGATAGATAGATAGATGGATAGATATAAGGTAGGAATAGTAAAGATGTAGTCATACCGTCTGAGTCGATGTCTTCCGGATCTTCTGTAGACATAACATTTTCTAAAACTAGAGATAAGTAACAACTTCAGTCATTAGGTCGATTCTTAATCATTTAATTAAATGGTGAGGTAAAGTAGTGAGGCAGGCAAGTCGTGAAGTTAGGCAAGTGAAGAGATAAGTTGAATAAAAAAATAATATAAGTGCTTAGACTACAAAGTGATGAGGTAGGGTAAGTGCCGTGAGCCGCAAGGTAAGGCTAGTGATTAGTTCAAGAAAATAGCATAGTCAAGTGAGTTAATAAAAGTACAGTACTAAGGTCAGGTAAAAAGTGGTGAGAGGTAAAGTGAGTGGTGACATAAGTAATGAATGAGGTAAAATCATAACATAGGTGAAATTTCCTTTTATTAAGAGTCTGGACCGTAAATAGCTGCAGGGGCTTCTATCCCTATACATGGCGGGCGCAGCTTGCGCCCAGTGAAAAACTGGGGGGAAAGCGGATTTTTTAAATTTTTAATTTTTATTACACTTTTTACGTGTTACAACTTCAGAGTCTTCAGTTAAAGTCCTAAGACATACGCACTTTTCGTGTGAGCCTACAAAATTTAATAAATGCAGACCGGAATAGATAAGGAAAAGAACAGAGGAGATTCTATCAGAGGCGCAGGCAGGATTCAGGGTGAACAGAAGCACAATCGACCAGATATTCACCTTAAGACAGTTAGCGGAGAAATACGATGAATTTGGGAATGACCTCTATGTGTGTTACATAGATTTCAGGAAGGCTTTTGACAGCGTGTGGAGGAAGGGGGTGTGGAGAGTAATGAGACACTATGGATATCCGGAGAAGATAGTGAGACTGTTGGAAAGCGCGTACCAAGATACTTTTAGTGCGGTGAGAGTAGATGGAGATCTATCTGAATGGTTCAGGACTATTGTTGGGGTTCTGCAGGGATGTGTCCTGTCACCACTGTTGTTCAACATCTTCTTGGAACTGATAATGGCCATAGCACTGGAGGGGACAGAGGAGGGAGCAGTGATAGGAGGAGAACTGATCAGCGACCTGAGATTTGCAGACGACATTGCACTACTAGGGAGAAAGGAGGAGGGCCTGCAGGAATCATTAACGAGAGTAGTGCAGGTAAGCAAAAAAATGGGTATGTGCATTAATGTGCAAAAAACGGAATGTCAATATATTGGAAGAGAAGAGACAAAGCTTGGGCTGAACGTGGATGGACAGACACTGGAGCAAAAGGAGAATTTCGTGTATCTGGGAGGTCTTATCGATGCGCAGGGGGGGTCAGAAAAGGACATTGAAAGAAGAATCGGACTCGCTAGAGGAATATTACAGAGACTGCACAAGATCTGGAGATCAAAGGAAATCAGCAAAACCACCAAGGTGCGAATATATGAGACGTTGGTGCTGAGCGTACTGTTATACAACTCAGAGACGTGGACGCTGAAGGAGGCACAGAAAAGACGGTTGAGGGTATTTGAAATGACATGTCTGCGAAGAATAGAAGGGGTCACAAGGAGAGAAAGGATAAGGAACACGGAAATACGCAGCAGACTGAGAATACAACGAGACATTGTGGACAGGATACAGATCAGAAGAATGCGATACTTCGGACATGTCACCAGAATGCAGAGCGAGAGATATCCAAAAGTGGCACTGCAGGGGTATGTGCAGGGGAAGAGGAGAAGAGGTAGGCCCAGGAAACGTTGGATGGATATGGTGGAGGAGGACTGTCTGATGATGGGATTAACCGTGGGAGAGGCGACGAGGACAGCTCAGGACAGGGTCAATTGGAGGCTATCCATAAAGGAGCGGCTGATGCGGGCGCAAGCTTCGCCAGGGCCATAAGTCAAGTCAAGTCAAGTCAAGACCGGAACAAGTCGCTCGATTTTGTTGGCGCCTTGTACATAAGCCCAATATAATTATTATCTAGGTTATGATATGTAGTTCTCGCACTTAATCTCGCGACATCGTCGTTTGCATCGACGAGACAAAAATAAAGTTACATTTGTTTTGTTTACTGAAAACGTTTGCTTCACGGGCATAATTATTTCGTTAACTAAACCCTATGCCACGTGAGAAAACCGGCCATTGAAGACAGTGTTCAATCTAGGCACCTCTATGGAAGTTCCCCATAAATTACTTCCCCCCATAGAACATTTCGACTGAATGGTTATAGTTTTTAGCTATACTATCTATATGTTTGCATCACATGAACTGTTATATACCATGATAAAAGTTTACGGTTATGTGATTATAATGGTATTAGTCCTATTTGCTATTTTAATAAATTACACAATCATAATTATTATAATAAATTTTAATTAATATTAACACTTGTACAAATGCTATTTTTTACAACTAAATGGCTTCTCTCCAGTGTTATGTTTCAAATTTCAGACTCAAATTTCAAAATGTTTTGTTTCCTTGAACACTTAGTAAAAAGCATCATTATGACGAAAACCTACATTGTATTTTCATTCTATTGCATTGTACTCTAAGCCTATCCATAAATTTATGTAAGGCCTCTCGCAGACTCAAATTTCGATAAATATATTTATAATTACAATAATTGATCAGAGGCGTTAAGCACATGCATGCTACCCAATTTTGGCATTTGGGTAGTTCCTGCTTGGTTTGTGTACCATGTAACAATTTCTGCTAATTGTATCTTGGTCAGCAATTCAGAACCGTCTTGGGCAATAGAGACCCTAAGCTGGTTGAATTGCAACAAATAGGCTATAGGCTAAGCCGATATGGGCCTAAGTTTACTTCAGCAATTATTCATTGTCATAATAGTCCATTACCAGCAGAACTGACTTGCTGAACTTGATAAATAAAGAAATTATTGTAATTATAATTATATCTATCGAAATCTCGAGCCGCTCTTTTGTCAGCTACATTACAATGTGGAAGCTTCAAAAAATATTATTGTAAGCACAGGCCTATTTATGAAGTCCTATATACCACTCTTTTCAGCAATCCCTCCACTAAAATATAGTAGTTGTGAAAATTACAGCTTAAGGAGTCGCTATATAAAATTTATGAAATTTCTGAAATAAATAAAAAGCTGAAATTGCAATGCGGAAATAGAAAAAATTCTTATGGGGAGGGTGCATCCCTTTTCCAAACCCCTGTCCATCTCAGAAACCTTCATTCTCCAGAGGAATGGGCTAGATAACATAATATTTATTGTCGGGCCCAAAAAGGGGGGGAAGAAGATGTATTGAGCCCGGCTGCTTAGGGGGGATAGAAGCCCCTGAATAGCTGCTATCCTAAACATATATCTAACGTTGCCTCAACGATTATTACCAAGCTACCCATGCATTTCAATGACGCCTAATTCCACCACATGAAGAAGATCAGATTTCTCTGATCATTCCTTTCCGTGGCCACCCGTTTGTCTCACTCAACCAAAGGAAGGCTTGTCATTTTCCCACATTGGTCTGCGTCTTGGGATTCACTAACACCAACTTTGCTTTCTCTTATCTCATCTTGCAAACAGCTGAATATTTATCTTTTATTAGTTCTTGATGTGAATTCATAAAATAGCATGAAGTAAATATCTGATTCAATAATAATAATAATAATAATAATAATAATAATAATAATAATAATAATAATAATAATAATAGATAATCTGAAGAACTATTAGAAAGTGCTGCTCAATACCGTAAAAGTTGTTAGAGTTTATGAACAAAATTCAAGTCCAAAACTTCAATGAAACCTGTTCATCAGAACAATGGAAAGTGTACTTCTAATTATTCTAACTTTTCAAAGACTGGAACTTTTCGAGAAAGGTCACCCAAACATATATATGACATCATTCGGACAGAGTTTGTTTTATGACGTGGCTCTTATGGACAGAATTTATCTCCATCCATTGCAATAAAGTGTCTAATTTCCTGACGCGAATCCCTACGTAAAATTTTATTTGCTGCAATCAAACATCAGCTCAAACTTGCTTCCACATCGATCCACATTAGGCCAGACTTCGTTTCCATGCCAACGTCCATTACAGCGTCAATTATTTCCATGGAAATGAAGAAGTGCCATCCAAAGACCTCTCAAAATGCTTGTGACACTTTAATACGAATGATGGATCTCCGGCGTTCTCCGCTTCTCGGAAATGGAGACACAAGGGTGGCAAATGATTAATAGTGCAAACTTAACAGCGGACACAGAAAGTCGCAATAAGTAGAAGCGCATTATAGGTGCAATCCACATAGATGAGGAATATGAGGTGAATATCACTGAATATATCTAAGCAGCCTACTATATGCAAAATAGGCGCTATTTAAATTCACATTAGATTAGGAAATTAGGAAATGTGGGTCCTGTTATTTATTATTACAAATCCTATTTCACATTAAAAAACCTGAGATACTTTAATTGGATTGAAAAGGTAGGTAAGTAGAAACACGACCTTTTGTGGCCTGGTGAACGGGTTGGCTGAAGAGTCCCTCACCAAGTCGATTTCGAGACAGCACCATAAACTGATAAGAGGTATCGGGCAGCAAGTTGTACACGGTTAGCGATATAGCATCGTCAGGTACAACGCGTAACGTTATCCAGTCTTCTCTGTTGCTGTCACTCTTCTTGTACCTAGCGCCAAAATGTCAACAACTTAAAGATATTCATCCTTCATCAGCCATGCAGCAAATAATAAATTCCAAAGACCCTCCTGCCTTGCTGTTGCATCACCGAATCCAAGATTTTCCAGCCAGACAGCACATATACATAAGTCTTGGGATTGACAATGTCAAAAGAGAATGGAAACTTTTAATTGTCTACCGAAATTCAAAATCAAATATGACGACACAATCATAGAAAACACATTCAGTGTCAAAAGACAAAACTTTAACAGGATCACCAAACAACCGATGGATTGTGATTCGTAGGAACAGTAATCAAATATAATCATCAAAATCATTGGGCTCAATGCCCGTAAGAGTCCGACGCCACTCTCTGTCTGAGTCTGTCTCGTGCCATGCTGCCCAGCTTCAACCGGTCCGGTCAGCAGGTCTGCTCCATACCATTAACATCTTGGAGCACCTAGACCACCTTGTCTGATTGAAGAGAATCGCAAGAAAGAGGCATGAAGGACAACATGGGTCAATGCCCGTATGTGTCCCACGCTCCACCCCGACTCTCGCCACTGGTCTTTCCTGACCGGCCTGTGCATGAAATGTATTTCATATATGTCGAATATAATTAGACATAATATGAAATACATTATATATATATATATATATATATATATATATATATATAAAATCAGACACAGCATCATATATATTGTAACTGGAATGCATATAAGACGAAAATCATAGCATGAAGATACTAACCAGAGGACATAGTGCTGCAGGTGACCCCCATCGTACGCTGGCATCCACGACACTTTGGCTGAATTGTGTGTCGTTCGGACCGTAACATTGTACGGTGCGTGAAGAGTATATACTACAACAATCCAAAGTAAATAACACAACAGTATATAGTATATACTACAACAATCCAAAGTAAATAACACAACAGTATATACTACAACAATCCAAAGTAAATAACACAACAGTACAGTATATACTATATACTACAACAATCCAAAGTAAATAACACAACAGTACATGTATATACTACAACAATCCAAAGTAAATAACACAACAGTATATACTACAACAATCCAAAGTAAATAACACAACAATCCAACACATCAAGCCTTTCTTCTTTTAATTACCATTATCATTATTATCAACATCAATGCTATCATCATTTTCATTATTTACTTCAGTTTTACTCAACTTATAGTTATATGAACACTGTTCTGGATTTTCACTGATGTCTTGATTGGCAAAGACAATAATTACTGAAAAAGTAACAGCAGTATTATGCTGGATTATTAAATATTACTGTTACAAGGCATTAAAAAAATTTATGATCTGCATACACTTGTGTATTCAGACTGTTTGAGTAGGTGGCATTCATATTATATAATGGCACTAGTTAGTTTCCTTGAAGAGGTGCAATTATAAGTACTTGCACAAACTATAAATACCAGATCAAAACATGTCTGCAGTCATTTGCTGCACAGTTTACCAATGCTGCATGCATACAAGCTCCTCTACTGACAACAGCATCTTCAAACACCTTTATAATACAGAATGGAGAATCTCAAGTGACTAATGCAGAATCGCAAGTGACTCTCATGCACGATAATAGATTTACTTTCAATGATGAGAAGAGATGTTGTTATCACTCCAGTGACGATGTTTGATGCAATGCATTCGTACATTCCCTGATCTTCTTTCGTTAGATGAACTATCGTCAGATTTCCCTCGTAGTACATCGTCTTTGTTTTGTCAGGAAATGGACCTTCGACCTTCAAGCAGATAAAAAGTCATCACACGCATATCCTGCACTGCTATGCAAAAATTATTGGTACATGTAGATAGGAATAATTTAGTTATTTGCTTCTTTATCCCTATCTTTTTGCTTCTTTTATTGTTATGTTAATGTTCTCTTTCCTATGCTCTTCTGTTATGCTAATGTTCTCTTTGCTTTTTCTGTTGTGTTAATGCTCTCTTTTTGCGATGCTTTTTCTGTCAAGTTAATGTTCTCTTTCCTTTTCTGTTATGCTATGTTTTTTTGGTCATGTTAGTGTTTTTTTCTGCTAGGCTTTTTCTAAACATTATGTTTTAATGTTCTTTTTGCTATGCTTTTTCTGTTACGCAAATCTTCTCTTTGATATGCTTTTTTCTGTTATGATAATGTTCTCTTTTTGCGATGATTTCTTTGTTAAGTTAATGTTCTCTTTCCTTTCTGTTATGTTAACGTTCTCTTTGCTCTTCTGATATGATACTGTTCTTTCTGCAATGCTTTTTCTGTTATGTTACTGCGGTACAGCATGTCCAGTTAAACAGGGCATTTTTTAACGTGCAGTTGTACACAAAATGTGCAGCTCTAAATGGATTTGTGCAGTTGTAGAAGCACTTCTGTGCAGTGAAAACTATAGAAAAGGTCATTATCCTCCGATTGGAAGTACTTTACCATGGAGGATGGGAAAGGAAAGAAGGGGTTGTGCAGTTCTAAAAATTTCTTAAAAACAGCCCTGCAGTTAAATGGAACTAGACATGTATTATATGTTTCTCATTCATGCTTCAACTGTATCCTAACCTACGCTGAAGCCAATGGATATTTCTTGCATAACTCTTCTTGGCACCATTTTATTGCTTCTAAGATAGATTACTATGGCTAAGTGTGACTCCTGTCCTTTTTGGGTAAGCCTTTGCATTCCAATAAGCTGTACCATTTTCTTTGCATGCAATGTCAATCTCCTTATGTATATGTCTAGATAAATAATAACGATCTAATTGAATGATTAATATTCAACGAAAGATATTCCAACAATATATATATATATATATATATACACTGTGTCCGGTTAAAAAGTAGCCCCCACAAAAAAGTGTCATACCTCGGTCAAAACTTTTGGGATTTGTCTGAAATTTTAAACACAGCAACAGTGACCATATTTACACGAGATTCCAAAGTCGTTTGCAAATATACGTGAGTTTGTCAAATTTATGAGCGTTTGCGTTGGAGCACCGACAAATTGAACTTTCCAACATGGAAAACCTGAAAGGAAGTGAAATTCAGCTATTATAGTGCCAAAAAATGTGCTTCTTGTTCTCGGACACACGATCGTAGACGTAGTAGGTTAATAGCTATCCCGGGAGACACTCGGCTTCATATCCTGCAGATATGGCCGTCCAGCAGTCCAGACTTTGATCCGGAGTACATGTACTGGAGGAGCGCGTTTTTTGTTCACGCGTATTCATGACATCGATAACCGTAGGGCGTAGGGCGCGTCTGTTTGAAGATTGGCAGTTGTTTAACCAGGTGATCATCGACAGGACCATCAAACAGTAGCGTCTAATCTACGGTCGTGTGTCCGTGAACAAGATTGACATTTTGAACAGCATATTTAGCTGAATTTCACTTCTTTTAAAGTTTTCCATGTTGGAGAGTTCAATTTGTCGGTGCTCCAACGCAAACACTTATAAATTTGACAAACTCACGTATATTTCTAATCGGTTTTAGAACCTCGTGTAAATATGGCCGCTGTTGCTGTGTTTAAAATTTCAGAAAAATCCCAAACGTTTTTACCGAGTTATGACACTTTGTTGTGGGGGCTACTTTTTAACCGGACACAGTGTATATATATATATAATACATATAATTATATAATACAATACAATACATATGTATAATATTATACTCTAACCATAATATATATATATATATTCTGTTATTCAGGAGTTCTGTTGTATCAGCAACCCAGAGGAATATTGGCCATGAAATGAGTACATTGACCATACAACAAAAGAGGCCAAGGGCAAAAAAAGACAAAAACTCTTGCAGGGTTGGCTTACAACCATCCCACTCTTGCTACTGTCCTGATAATACATATCTACAGATTTATTTTTGCTTCGTGGTTCAGTTTGTCTATTATCATCGTGACCTTTCTCGGCAAACTTGCCATCAATCAATCGAACTGACAAAAAGTCAGTCAATCAATCATTTTTTCAATGACCAATAACAACAACAGCAGCAGCAGCAGCAGCAGCAGAAACAAAGGAACAACAGAACTTCATTTCATGTTCATTTCAATCTTGCCATCATACAGAAATTATACCATCTAACGCTCACCAAAAGCAGATTGATTTGTATACAAAATAGGCTTTATGAGAATTTTCGGCAGTTACAAAACCTGAGAATTCATCAAACACAGCTACCGGTATAGGATAATAACAAGTTCTTAGTTTCTATTCAATTAAAAGAAGAATTCGTACCATTACCATCTTGCAAAATTGAGAAATTCAATAAAGCAACCTTTGATTACTGTAAATCTTCCTGACAGCCTACATAATCCCAAGTCTAGTACGGCAGAGGCAATAATACGAGTAGCTGTCTTCGGCAGCTGGGCAATTATTTATGGCGTGCACTCGAAACCGCGTCCCAGATGTGCAAAATGATTGTCAGAATAATCACGTTCTTCTCCGACACATTCCCTTAAGATTATTTCAGTCCACACTCACAGTAACATCATCATCATAATATATTAATCGTTGGATAAAGCTTTTCCAATCACATTGCTGAGTAACGACGATACATGTATCATATTGCATAGCCATCCAACTGCATTGATCGATACCAACGCTAAGTAAAATGTCAGTGCAGCAAGTGCAGGGAAGGGGGGCATGGAGGCAGGGACGGACTGATGGAGAAGAGAGGGAACGGAACGAGTGAAGAGAGAAAGGCAGTGCACTAAAAGGGCAGAAACCCCCCTTCACGTCAAGGAGTTTAATGGTCGTCCACGGTTGTCATGGCAACGATGGATGGATCTCGAGGCAGAAGACAATCGCAAATAAAAGCGAAATAATTTTACACGCATTATTAATGAATTCCAGAGGCTACTGGCAAGTATCGAAGGCAACCCAGACATGACTACTGTCGGCTGTCAGACATATTCACGACTCCACAAGATGCAGACAAAGGTCCAAGGGAACAATAAATGGCCGTGCGTCCTTGTTCCCATCTGGCGTCTACTCTACGTGCGTTTAGACGCACGGTTCAGAACACTTGATCACTTGATTCTTGTCGTTCAGCATTTCCTCGTCTCAGTCTATCACGACCGTTCCAATTCCTTTTCCTTTCCAACAACAGACAGGCTAACAGTACATGTGGCCTGGAAATTTATGTGTTGCCTTCCAAGAATTTCTTAAAGACGGTCTTCACTTGACTAATGATCTTCCATTTCAATGAAACGAGAAAATGTTCAAACAGCGTGAAAAATAATTCTCCACTGAATCTGCACACGACGTGCAGAGACAAGCGATGTGGAAGCGAATTAAAATGTCGTCGTGTTATTGAGCTGCGCTAGATATGTTTGCGGCAAATGAGCTTTTGACCTGAGGAGGACGACGGTTCTGAGAAATTTCTACAGAGGTACACAGTGAGTTCCTTTTATGTCTTACTGGGAAAGACTCGATGACTCATGTACGATTGACTGATGACACTTTTAGTCACAGCGCTCGTCTGTGCTGTGCACAATGATGAAGTCTCGCAGGATTTCCCTGATTTGAGGTTTTGAACCCAATTGCTCATCTTGAACAGATAATCCATCTTCTTGGTTTCACTTCAGTCGTAGAATGAGACATCTTGAGTATTTGCCTCGGTTGGAGATGAGAATATCTCGAGTTTTTGCACATATAGCATAATAGCGATAATAGCGAGTGTCTCATTATGGGAAGAAGTCCAGGTGTCCATCAAAAGTATGGATTTCAAGTCCAAAGTCAAGAGCAGCTCCTGCTCCATCCAATGAAATCAACTTTCTCAAATCTTTTGTCAACCCCAAGATCATCAATTTTATAACTTACACCCAAGACCGCATCCTTTTGTTCTACCAGTTAAAGATGTTAGAAACTTTATTCCCAGAGTTCTCTTTGTCACCCATTAATGACATTGTTATCTTCACATTACAATATTTTGTTGTTATTTTAAAGTGCACCGACATGACTTGTAACTGGGTGCGGTGTGTCACCCTGATTTGTCTAATTAAACAAATTTTATATAGTATACCCAGCAGGCAAAAGGCTCACAGCAGCAACTGTGGCATATCAATAAAGAAGCTGTTGTTCTTACCTTATTTTGATGTCATGTCACTATTGAGTCTGCCACACAGAGAAAGCTGGTCATGGTGTTAAAGTTAGAGTACAAAGCAAGTCACCAAAGTATATTAAAGTGAAGCTGAATTTAGTGTGCAGTGATGCATGCGTAAAACCAGTGACAGACACAAGATTTTAACACAGTGTAACTAAGAAGAGAATAGTTTAAAAAAAACTTTTTCAGTTAATGATCGAATAAGAATGCAGATATATATGATAAAAGAATGTCAGCCAGTATTAGTGTGAACCTAGAAGCCATCAAACTATAGAATTATGGTGAGGATCTTGCTCTGTGAATACTGGTCCACAGGCAGAGAGTACAGGTCAGCCAACTTACAGTACGATTACGATTGTTATTAGAATTATCCTTGAGTTTTTTGCAAACTTTGTTGCTTCAGTATTAGAAATGTAACTTAATTCAAGCAACTACATGTACCTTAACATCTAGTATAATAGATTAGTATCACTGGTATCATTACTTACCATGATACTTGCCTCACAACTTTTCTTATTTAAACAGCACCTTTAACCCAATGTTATGACTGTATTAGAGTATTTAGTATTTAAAATCAATTAGCATAGAAGCTTACCTTTCTCCAGAGAATCGTTGGCTTTGGGTCGCCCTCGGCAACGCAAGGCATGGTAACGGACTGGCCCTGGTGCCTCTGATAGATAGGTCGTGGTCTTGTTAGGAAATACGGCGGATCTGCAATTAACAGATGAAGTCATTTTTCCACAGATGAATACTTAATAACATATTGCCGCACTGTTGATGATGATAGTGCTGTTGATGATGATGATGATGATGATGATGATGGTGATGATGATGATGATGTTGATGATGATGATGATGACATACAGGCTACTGCATTTGATGCCAAAGTCCTTGCCGTAACGTAATGCTGATCATGTGGTTCTGCCATTGATGCAGTTTTTTGAGATGATGCCACTTGCGATGGGCAAGTGGTTTCTATTGTTGATGCCAATGCTGCTGCTGCAGATGCTGCTGCTGCTGCTGGTGATTATGCTGATGCTGCAGTTGCAACCGAAATCCTGTGGGAGAGTGGAATGCTGGCGAAAGTAAAAAACATTTTTCAATATAAAAGACTGTATATATCCACAACAGCTGGAAGAAGAAGCATTCCACCATAAACTCTCTCTCCTGCGCAAGAATATAAAAATCCCAATGAGGTCGAAATGAGCTTGCCTATTTGTGCACAGCCAAGTACTCTGCGTGAGATGCTATATAAAACATTGATCTGCAGCACAATACAAGAGCCATCGTTGCTACTTTAAAGGAACCAGTTTAGAATGCTGATTGCACAATAAATCAAATAACTTCTACTTAGGGTATCAGATGCTAGTAGCCTATCAGCTGCTCTAAATAAAACACTTGGTACATGCAACTGAAGTCTTTGTGGGGGTAGAACCAACAAGGTCCAACATGTACTTAGAAGGACCCACATAGATGCCCATAAGTGTGTATATACTATGGTGACCATTTTCTCGCCATGAAAAACCGGGACACTTTTATGGAAAATTAACGATAATATTGCAAATTTGCAATTCCTTAACTGCAGTCACGGATCCATATTGCCAGGTAGAGGGAAGGAGAAGCAGAGGAAGACAGACAAAGACATGGATGATGAAGTTGGATGGCAGATCTAAAGACAATGCACAATCAGAACATGAGAGAAACCCTGGATAAAATCAGGAACAGAATGATTTAGAGACTTCTTGTTTAAAGCATATGCCTGACAGAGGGGAGGGGGAGAAGACAAGAAAGAAACTATAGGACTAGGCCTATAGACCCACAGTATAAAGTGACGAAAATGAGAAGGGAGAAATCGATATGGCACGATCAAGATGGTGAAAATGAATAAAGCGATTGTTCAACAAGGTACAAGAGAAGAGAATTCTATACTAGCCTTTCGTCTCAATGCCTGCCAATTGGCTCAAGTAGCACACGAGAACAAGTGCAAGCTTTGTGCCGGTGTGGTTTAATGTGTCGGTCGCAAGGACACAAAATATTTATTGCACTAGAATTGGAAAATTAGCTTAGGGGGTCAGGATTGTTTCCCTTTTCTCTAGATTTGTCTTATTTAGACAGTCTTTTAACACAACATTTCTAAAGTAAGCTGTCCCCAAATAGGTTAGAACGTTAGAGTTAGCATCAGCAGAGTTAGCATAACAATATTTTAGAACTGAATCAGTGAGCTGCAGCGGTTGCAGAAGTAGCGTATTTTTCATGTATTTATGTACAGTGTCTACACTACAGTGAAACCTTTAACATTTCATATAACTTGACTTTCAATACAACTTCTTTTTAGATTACAAACTACACTTTTTCTGGCATTACAATGAACTGACACTTCGAGGATCCAAATTGACATTTCCTTTCCCTTCTTGTCAGAAACCGGGACAATTTTGCCTTTTTGCACAAGTCGTCAGGACACCGGGACACACTGCAAAAAACCGGGACATGCTTCGAAAAACCGGGACATATGGTATTGGTCACCCTAGTATACAGACAATGTATGCATACACACACAGTACATGCATTTTATTATTAATAACCCATTTGATTTGTCCAGCCTAACCCACAAACACACACAGTATTTCTTTTTATAACAATTACCATATCAGTTGATGTTGTCTGCCAGTAATATAACAGATTGCAGCTGACTACAGCTGTTTCAAATGGTGTCAAACAGTAAGGTCCAAGGATGATCCTTATGGTATGGTGTCAAATCACGATGGCGTCTTTTTGCTAACATTTCGTCTGCAAACTAATGATTATGGATTTGAACATGATGAGTGGACTCTAACGACCCTAGACTAAGTGCACTTCTCTTCTGCCAAGGATTAAGACTCATATAATGTCACCATATACACACAAAGCATATGTGCACACGTCGCATACAACGACTTGGTAAACAAATGCATATTGTTTTGCGCTGATTAATTTATGCAGGGCTGTTCAAAGCAGTGGCCATTCAGTAGCGCTCCCAGTGTGACAACCTTAAGAATACAAAAAGATTTTGAGGAGAGGGAAGGATTTAGGAAGGGACCCAGATGAATGGTGACACACAGACAGTAGGGAAGGGATATCCTTCCATAGGAAGAGACACATGGTGGCAAGAGATTTAGTTTGGATCATAGTAGGTTTATCTCACGGAACAAAGAGAACAAGCCAGTACAAGAAGAGCAAAGGTCATTGTACACCGTGGTTCAATAAAAAGTAAGCCAAATTGTTTTGCATATATCTCTAATACATGATGACATATCAAGCTACAATTTTCCAAATATTTAGAGGAGTGGACCAAGAATATGATTCCAAAATTTCATGAGATAAAGTTGAACGGATAAAAAGATATGAATATTTAAACTTAATATGCCGAAATTGCAGTTTACAAGCAATTTTCTGTCAGATTCAATAAAAAGTAAGCCAAACTATTTTTTTTACATCTCTGATGTCTGATGAGTAATCATAAAAACTTTTTCCCGATATTTAGGGAATTGAACCAAGAATAGGATTCCAAAATATCATGTCATATATTTGAAGGGATAGAAGGATATGGATATTTCAACTTCATCACCCGAAATTTCAGTTTTCAGCAAGTCTGTTATTGTGTAGACTTCATTTCTTCCACATTATGGCCTCCGAACAGTCCATATTTGAATCCTGTCGACTATAAAATGTGGAGCGTGATGCAAGATCGAGCCTACCAGACAACAATCCATGATATAAACGATCTGAAGCAATGCTTGTTGGAAGTGCGGGATGGCCTGAACCAGAGGATAATCGACGTTGCTGTTGCCATTGCAATGGCGCCAGCGCCCTCAGGCTTGCATGCAAGCAGGAGGGGGGGACATTTTGAGCATCTTATTTAATTAAATTATCGAACCATACTGTTGGGGTCATATTTTTAGTTCAATTCTCTACATATCTGGAAAATTTTAGAATGATTAATCATCAGGCATTGGAGATAATAAGGAAACATTTAATTGAATCTGATAGAAAATTGCTTGTAAACTGAAATTTCGGCATATGAAGTTTCAATATTCGTATCTTTTTATCCGTTCAACTTTATCTCATGAAATTTTGGAATCATATTCTTGGTCCACTTCTCTAAATATTTGGAAAATTTTAGCATGATATTTTATCAGACATTAGAGGTATATGAAAAACAATTTGGCTTACTTTTTTTGAGTCACGGTGTAGAATATTCTGATATACTGACCTAGCATGTGCAATTAAGTGCAATACGTAAATAAATTAAGCATTTCATATGACACACCACGCTAAAAACAAGCACACATAACAGACGTCATAACACTCTGCAATTGCGTCAACTTGCACATTGATATCATCGTGCATCTGGTTAAAACGCTATCCTCAGCTTTGGCACATTTCCCATCAATATTCGTGCGTCAATTAAATGCTTCAACGGCAATGCGGACAGGAAGCAGGCGATTCCTTGCCATATCCACACGTAGGCAATTGCTTGCCAAGCAATTTCTTACGAAGCACTTCTCCTCCTTGAGCACTGCAGCTGTTGGCTCAACGTCGAATTGATTACTTGGCAATCAGAATTCAGTTACTGCTGACTTCTCAATCAGGCTGCAATGCACGCAACGCAGCTCTGCTAATTTCTTTTTCAGAGTACTGCGGACGAAAGCAGATCCATGAGTCCTCCGTCCTCTCGGTCATGCACAATGAGAGAAATCAACAATAAAACTCCAGCCATCTCACCGACCGAAAATGATTCGGCAGCAAGAGAATCAATTCTACCCAAATCTAATCATTTGCAGATAATCTAATTCCGGTTGAATACAGTTTCATCCAACCTAGAAAGTAATGCGACCGGAAAGCTGCTTAATTTTTCAGCACCGCACACAGGAACTGTTTTATGGAGATGAAGGTATTGACTGGTGCTGCTTCAAATCATGTAGACTACCAAAGTCATGCAGTCCAGTCACACCAACCAGCCAGTAAAGACCAATCTAAACTTATCTAATCAAATCTAATGTACACCAATTTAATCATTTTATTTACATGCATAATCTAATCTAAACCAACCAACTCTAATTCAAGTCCACATGCCAAATCTAAACAGTAAGCTCTGTGGCGACGTAATTAAAAGGCAGAGGCTATGAAAAATTCAACTGACATTAGCATTTAAAACCGAAGGCTTCCTGACAGGCAAGCTCAAGAGACTATCATTCTTTTTCCCCACTAGGCTTACACATCTGGAGGTGCAAACTCCTTAACTGTAAATCTCACCATGCATTTTTATCCTTTGTATTTCGCCTATTTTTCCTAGTTTTGTGAATGGAATGAAATTTCCTTCTCAGACCGTCTGCAATATGGAAGTAATTCCTTGCGCCAATTCGACTCACGTCCAGATGTACATATATATATATATATATACACATATATAATTATATACATATATACATATATATACACACACATATAATTATATATATATATCAAATGCTCCTCCAACCCAGTCATGAGTTTTTCTCACTGCTTCCGAAAACCTGACTGTTTTCCGTGATGCGAGGAAAATATACGAACACAATGACTGCATTGTCTACCCACAGGTTGCAAAGCTATGCTACAGGCAATTGCTTTCCATGCAAGAGCGCGCATTGTCTCGACGAAAGAACCGAAGAAGACTTTTAGAAATCGTCACACGACGAATCCTGCATGGCAATCGCATCTGCGTGCGGACAAGACTGTCATTAAGAATTAACCAGGTGAATAATGAAAGCGAGGTCTTTGGCTAAAAGGAAGTAGAGGACAACGATGACGATGACCAGATGGGCGCTGATCAGTCGAGAGACTACATTAGACAACAGTGGATACTAGACACGGATGTTGACAGTTGTCCATCCAGTTGCCTACATAAAAGCACAGCAGCATGTCTTCAGAGCTGAGACACATGAATGAAGCCACTGTAGGGTCTTGATAAATGCAATGCATGTGGATTAAATTACTCCCACAAATTAGAGCGTTGCAAGTGGAAACATAACTGCATGAAGATAGAGTGCTACTGCAAGGATGAAGGTAAAGCAACAGAAGAAATTACCATGATGCTGAGAAATTAGAAAGATGAGGTGTAAAGGGGCACAGCAGCAGATTGCATAACATAACATAACATAGCATAACATAACAAATATACAGGGTGTCCAGAAAGTTCGTGAACGATTTTGCTAGCTTGTTACAAAAAATATACACAACAAAAATCAATAATTTTTTACCATTTAATAGGCAATAGTGTTGCCTTTGCTGGCTGTAACAGCTTTCATTCGTCTGGGTAAAGATTCGATGAGGTTGTACAAAGTTTCAACCTATATCGAATTCCATGCTTTTCGCAAACGACGTTTTAGCTGAGCAGGAGTATTTGGTTCAGGATCTTTGTAGACCCTGCCTGAGAGTATACTCCAGAGATTTTCAATCGGTGAGAGATCAGGAGAGTTTGGAGACCAGTTTTCAATGTAGTTAGAAATATTTTCGTTCAGCCATGCTCGCGAAACAGCAGATGTATGTGCTCGCGAATAACAACCGTTTGTTCCTTTGAGCGTCTGTTAGCAATGGCGCCTTTCTGCGTTTCCAACTTCTCCACTTTAACTCCCCTTTCATGTAATTTCTGATTGTTTCTTTGTTGTCCTTAAGTCCACCTGTTTTGAGAGATTTTTCTATCTGTCTCAATCCAGTTCCTCGTCTGTATTTCGCCTTTTTGATTAATTTAATAGCAGCCTGTGTCAAAATCTTTGGTCGACCGCATCGTGTATGATCGTCTAACTCGCCTTGCTTGCTTCCTTCAACCCATTTTGCTACCCAACCTTTCGATCATCCTAATTTATCGTCAATAACGGAATATGAATATCCTTCTTCATCAAGAATAGCAGCTTTCAAGCGTAACTGAACGTCTGCTATTTTCCCCATTTTCCCCCAAGTTTGTTTACGAAAAACAATCGCGAACTGCATAAAATTCGCTAAAAATAGCCCTTCCGCATAAACTGATGACGTCATTTCCTCGTTGCAGAAAACTAACACTTTTTACACTTTTTGGTTTCGGAACATAAAGCTCTTTCAAATGATATAAGCATTATTAATGTTTGTTGCAAAACTGTTCTGCTATCTGCAAGCAAAATCGTTCACGAACTTATTGGACACCCTATATATTCGCTAAACCAACATCATACAGGTCGTAATTACATCATGTTTTCCAAGTTGTATCAGTCTATGCAGGAGACCCAAAAGTAGCCAAAGGACCACCTGAGAGCATTAGGTTGAAAAATGTATCATGGCCAACTGTAAGAAGTAAACAACTGAGCAGTAAACATTTTAACTATCATACTTAGTTTAATTATTTGAAACTGAAAAGAAATAGAATAAACGTCAGCAGTCGCACCAAATTTCTGGACGTCAAAGATGGAGAAGATCAGACCTCGTTAAAAAGAAGTAAAAGAAAAACAAAAGAAGGAAAAAACTCAGCTGTCCATCATTTCCCGGACCCAAACAAAGTCAGTACATCCAAGAGGGACGTAGAGAAAGAGAAGAAATAAAGCAGAAATATAATGTCACAGTGGCCCCTTATAATAAGCCCTTGACTTGAAGAAAATATGGAAAAAAATGAAGAATTATATAGCATTAGCAGATGGCAAGAATTCTATAAAAGCATTGGACTGAGAATGAATACAATGAAATGCGATTCAGAGCATCATTCAATGCAGATGAAACTTGTATCAGTCCATCAATGCTCTGCAGAGACAGACAATTTGCTGTTGTTGTAGGAAGCAGAGTTTAAAGACTGAATACAGAGACAGCAAAATGTGTCTGCATTCACAACTTACCAAATTCTTCTTATTACTACATATAGATTCCACTACTTTCTCCTCTAACTTACAACAACATAATTATATGCCAAATGAAATCGAAGTAATTCAATCAGAATTATCTAATCGGTGTATCACTGTAATAGTTTACAAAACAAAGTCTCAATGAAAACTTAGCAGTCCATTCAAATCTGGGACTCAAATGTATCAACATACAATTCTCAAACTCATCAGAAAAACCAAAATGCTAAATAGTGATCTAGTTTCTTGTCAGAGATTTCTCTCAGCAGTAAATTCAATTTCTAGAGCAAATGCAACACACAAGCAGAGATGAAATTTAACCTCACTATAGAACATGTGGCCACGAGATAAGCACTTCTAAAAATGTCATTATAACAATCTACCTGCATGCGTGTATTCTTGAAGAAATTCCAGTAGAGAAGGAAAAAACAAATTTGCTTATTAATTCAATTAACACTTAAGCTATTGCTGATGGCAACGAACAGCGTTGACAAAATACTGAAGGACAAAACGTCTAATGTCAACGCACACTGGGCAACAATAGCATCCGATGACAAAAAAAAACATTTTCACCAAAATGAACACGACTGTGAACATTATCCACCTATAGCGTGGTGTCTGCCACCGTCTGCAGCTCATCACTGGTCACAGTAAACTGACTCTCCGTCACGGACACTCCGTGGGTGCCGTAAAACCAATTTCGAGTGAAAATGAATCGCAAAACACGCAAGTCTCACTGGATCTGCGATTCTCATTTATAAGCCTTCGAACAAAGCATTTCAAGATTCGCAGCAAGCCACCGACAACAAAACTGCGGCGCGGACTCATCTGGCAATGACAAACCACCCGCAGCACAACAAGAGCTTCTACAAAAGCCGTCTAAAAGCGCTTTGAGTCGAATGAAAAGCTTTCTGTCCGGCCCTTTGCTTATTCGCTTGTTTATGGCTGCCACGGGATTTCAATCAATTCACCGCAGCATGGTCCACATGTGCTGCGAATTATTGCAGTTGTTTCCTGCCCCGAAGTCGTGGCCTGATCCCAACGGAATTGTTTCTAAATGCTACCAATCTCGAATCACTCGATTACTTAGCCACGTTTGTAAGAGCCGAACAATTTGAAAAGGAAAGTTACGACTTCTCTATGCAGTCGACGTTTCGAGTATTTGATCATTGAAACAACTCCAAAGTCGGGTCTGAGTTGAGCAATGGCAATTTGTAGGTAAATGCTGTGCTTCTTTCGCCTGATTATCTGTTCAATTGAGATTTTTTGGGGAAATCTTTATGCGTCGTATAAATCTGTGAAACGCAGATCCTCGCAAAGCATAGGCATTTGCAAAGCATTAGCCTCAGTGAGACATTGGTTGGTATTCGCAATGCAGCAATTCTTGCAAAGCATGAATTTCAGTAAAGCATCAATTGCTCTTTTGCAAAGGGTCTCTGTAAAGTTTTGGTCTTCATTGCAAATATCGATTCTTGTTAACCGTCAGTCTGCGCAAAACATCTCTTCACTAAACATCAAACTCTGTAAAACATGAATCTGCGGCGCACATTATACGCTAGAATCCCTGGATCAATGGTTGTTACAATCAAATCATCAATCATTGTTATGCAGGTGAAAGCTTTCCAAAGCACAGATCTATGTAGGGTAGAGAGAGATATTTGCTATGCATGTATATTTATGTGAAGCGATTGCTCTTCATAATGCTTAGATCTGTGCAAAACATCAATCTTTATAAAGCATGAATACACTACTGTTTATATGTTAAGCACAAAACTGGGTCAATCTATGCTGCCGAGTCTATGTTCATCATTTTTTTTTTCATATTAAATATGGCTACTCATAATCCATAGCGTACATACTTATCGGATAATTGCCATAATGATGATTGCCATTGGAATTCATAAACAAACTTTGGCATTCATGAATAAACATGATGCCATTAGCGAACAACTGTAAGTTTGACAACGACGACACGTGTGGTGGTGGACTGCAGTGACCAAACATGGGTTTCCTAATTCATGAAAGTCGTCGTGATGCAGCGAAATTGCAGAGCACTTCTACGCACTGACACATTTATCAGACGAGTCTCTACTTTCGACAGATGGATGGATCATGGATGGAGAGGAGGGTGCAGCTGGGAAGAGCATATTAACGTCATAGTCAATCTATGTAATTAACTAAATGTGTCATAAATATGTGATGATATCACGCCTAAATGCCAGCTGGTTCACTTCCTCACCGATGGTACTAAATTGTAAGCAAACTGACTGAGTGGCTGGCTGTCCACAGCTCACTGACTGGTCCATCGAATGGATGACTGACTGACTGACTGACAGTGATGATCAAGTCATCCATGCAAATGACATCTGGGATACATCGATAGAGGATTGCGACGACGTATGACATTAGACAACGTTGGATGGAAGTTCTGACAGAACTTAAACTGGAGATCAGAAATATTTTAACCCTTTCCACACATCGAGACTAAATCTGACAGATCGACATGCAGAATGATGACTTCAGACGACAGAATGTTGACCGCAGAGGACAGAATGTTGACCGCAGAGGACAGAATGTTGACCGCAGAGGACAGAATGTTGACCGCAGAGGACAGAATGTCAAAACTAATGCATTTCAAGGACAGACTCTGAACACATCTACCTAATCTCAAAAGCTTTAACCCTGTTTGCCTAAATTATAAGTGCAATACTACTGGCACGTTAACCCTGAGTTCACAAGCAATTTTTTATACATGTTTAACATGTTACTGGAACGTTAATATCAAGAACAGAGATACTAAAACTGCCTGCGTTAGTAAATAGACCGTTGTCTGTTAATTTCCAGTGTTATTTCTTTGTGGTAGACCATCAAACCAGCAGTAGCCATCTTCTCGAATACAAAGGCATGTGAGACAAGAACATGGAATGGCAACCAGGAATGTGAAAGAGAAAATCCCCATTTCATACCAAAATACAACCCAAGTCATCATTTTCATCAAAGTAGATTAATAGCAGGCAGCAAGTGCTTACCGAGTAAAATGTCAGGATAGTACGCTCTGTTAATGTTTTTCTTTTCTTAAAATTTTATTAAACTCAAGTCATCTTTGCTGAAACCCGTTTTATTATTGTTCCCTAACATGAAAATGACGGAAATATGACGTCATATTTATTAATAAAAGCAGTGCAATAAAGGCCTTCAACTTGTCGACCCTTAGCTACAATTCATTGTGAAGTATAATAATCCTTTGGCTTCGAATCTGTCAATTATTTTTCATACAGATTTGTCAATCCAGACATTAAACACAAATATTAAAAATATCCATCACATCAGATTCTTCTTTCAAAGCTGATGGCAAATTACGCACACCTGGTTGACGATGAAGAGGATGAAAAAAGGAGCAGCAGAATGACTAGGCTGTTTATTCCATCTGGATGTGTATCCCATGAACCCAATGATATAGGCATTCCGGGTGGCAATGTGATGCTTCAATGTGATGCTTCAATGTGATGCTTCAATGTGATGCTTCAGTGGACTCATCCCCTTCACTTTTTCAAAAATGGAGAGAAATAGACAATTATACAAATTAAATCGAAATATAGGCTTCCCTTGGAGTCATCACAGGTTGCGAAACTGACAAATTGGTTTCTTGGGAAAAGTAACAGACACACAAACCGACACAACAATTTCTCGGGCAAAAGGTCCTGAGTGATATGCTATTGTCAAAATTTTGCCAAGAAGGGAATGAAAGGGTATTAGTGCAGAAAGCCTTAGAATTAATTTCTTCACAGACCACAGAACAGTCTTGAAAGATGACCAGAAAGCGCTTTGTATAAATACTCTGCGACATGACGACATACATGGTTGTGAAGAATGCAATTGAGAATTTTTAAGGCTTGATAAGAACTGTTCTGTTTCATATAATATGTGCTCATCTCTTGGAACTATTAGCAACATAATAAGCTTCTAACATCAATGTTCAGACACTTGAATACATACCGGTATATACAATTATACATACAAACAATAGATTCATACATAATACATTATTACTTTGATTAATTATAGATTGAACTTATTAAAGTAAACTTGATATAAGTTGAAAAGCAAGCTTCACATGAACAACTTGCTCAGGGATTTTATACAGAGTCTACAGAGCATCTAAAATAATCTGGAATTGTTGGATTATAGAGATCTCTGTATAGACCAAGCACAGACAAAATATAACTATTAATCATAATAATAATAACGTTTAATTTTTGTTTATTATTGCAAACTGACATGACACAGTATGATCAAAACTCATAACATGAATGGATGATCACAAGTCACTGCAGGAGTCAACTTTAACTGCTTGGCAGCCATGCTAGGCGTCCATCACGTCGTCCCAATGCTCATTTTACCATGAAGCCATCATTCTGGCAAGTGAAAGGCTGAGTCAAATTTACGGAGGGTAGCAGGAAACGATCCAGCATATTATATTTGCTGGTCTTCTTCTCTTTGTACCATAGTGTTAAGTTTTATCATTTCTCTGAACTCCTTCTCCATACATTTATACACACATTCACATTATGTATATACAATTATACATTCATATAATATATATATATATATATATATACATGTATAATATACACACACATCCACATAGACATATGCACATATGCATACACACGTGTTGATCTTTTATTCTTTTTGTCAGTGTTATGATCATTTCCCCGAACTCCTTCTCCATACATTCATACACAAATTTCACATCATATATATATATATATATATATATATGTATAAAATTGTATAT
>OX243811.1:21825743-21938620 GCA_945859605.1 Lumbricus rubellus
ATTGGACAGCTTTGCAGACTTCGTAGAGTATTGACTGTATTCGTCATTTCACTGTTTTCTTCTGTTTGCTTGAAATATCTTTGAAGAGTTCTTGATGGAAAGACTTACATCAACAATAACCTATTAGCCTTCCTCCAACATATGAGAACTTTTATTTAATGATTCCTTCTTGACTGCACAACGAAATGCAACTGTTGTTTTCTCTGCAACTGATATTTCAGACTAAATTTTGTCACAGCTTTTACACTTTCAAGAAGCACTTCTAAACACAATTTCTATTCCCATGTAAATATATAACATTTTCTGAATATGTAGCCAAGTATTTACCATGATTATTCTCAAGTCAAAACTGAAAAGCCCTACATGTATTAGCTTTGATTGCTTCAAAAGTTATCAAAAACTGCAATATAGCCTACAAGAATATATTTTTCAGTCTTTTCCCAACAACTTCCACAAAAGTTCATCACATTTCACGTTTCATTATCACCAATACATTGACCACAAAACACATGGATGCACTGATTGCACTCCGCAATTGCTCCAGATTTTCAAGAATCTCATTTGTAAACTTAACTTCAAAATTTCTAAAGTGCTGCTTGAAAGTGCTAAATTAAGGGTGCCAGCTCATTCTGATAACTGTTTAGTTGACATTGAAACTTGAAATATACATCATCTCCACACACAAAACCACAACAGCCTTGTGACAATAATATTGAACCGCTTGCATGGGGTTCTTTGTTCTTTCTTTGCAATAAGAAGGCTCACACTGTTGTAACAAGAAGGTCCACTAATAACTGTAACTGTAACCAGATCTGTGGCCAACTTTCGTCTTCCAGCATTTAATTCCTGCTGATAAAGATACGTTACAACTGTAACGGTTACAGTATTGTATAGTCATGTACCGAGATACTCTTGTCAAACAGCATTGATGTCAATTACTATCAATTCCTGAAATGTATTAGAATCAACTGAAACAGGTTAGGCCTATAGCAGCTCTCAACTGCACTTCATCCAGTTGACAGCTCTCAACAATTTTCACATGGAAATTTAATCACACAAGTGTCGTCACAATAAGAAGCACTTCCTTCCCTCATAATTATCTGCTCTTCCCATTCCGAATAATTCTCCACCGTGCAACAGAAGTTCCGACTTGACAAACAACAAAGAAGAAGCAGTGGACGACGACAGCAGATTGCAAGTGTTCCACGCGATGGCATTTCTTCTCCATCCATCTATCCGCATCTTGTTGTCCTTCTCTCGATCATCGCTCGCTTAAGAAGCGCGTCCTATCATATGTCCGTCGTCGGTCAGCCGGACGGACGGACGGAGGGACGGACGAATGGACTGCGGGCCGAGCAGTAGCAGCAACGGGCAGACGACGGGGGTTGGCCTGCCCGCCCGCCCGACATATGTCGCCAACAGCCTGTTTGCATTATTACGATGGCACAAAAGCCATGCACGACGACGACGACGGCTTCATCGATCAGCCTCCACCAACACCAGCAGCGCCACCATCGTTGGTCCAACAACCGCAGCAGCCACTGCAGCATCAGCAGCAGCAGAGGCACGCTGGTCAGCAGCTATGCACCCCACTGACAGTAGTCGTAGGATACTGCTTCTCCTCATCATCATGCTCCTCCTCCTCTTCCTCCTCTTCCTCCTTCCCCTCTTCCTCCTCCTCCTGCTCCTGCTCCTCCTCCTCCTCTTCCTCCTCCTTCTCCTCCTCTTCTTCCTCCTCCTCCTCCTCCTCCTCCTCGTGCCGCAGCCGGATAAGACAGTGATGGATTGCTGTGTTGCGGTTCTACGACCGATGCTGTGACAGTCAGACAGACCAAGCAAACATGTCGTCGTCGTCCAGCCACTCAGCACTGCTGCTCATTGGGTGGTGGCAGAAAAAGACCACATCATGTAGCGGGTGGCTCTGCGTGGCAAATGGCTAAACAGTGGCTAAGTCCAGTGGCTAAGTGGCTCAGACTGTTCTGACAAATGGCCAAAAAATGGCCAAACCCAATGGCCCCAACGATTTTGGCAAGTTGCCATATTAATGGTTAAGTAGAAATGGTCAAGGGTCCCTCTGACACGTTCTATAGCAATCTTAAAACTGTTCTCTTTACCCAAGGTTGTGTCGGGAATGCGCCCGAGTAGTAACCTTGAAGAGGTGCTACATAAATCCTTGTAAAGAATGAACAAATAAATGAATAAATGAATCACAGTTGAGTTCCCTCAGCATCTCTGAACTGTATTATTTTTTTTATTGTTGGGGTAAAATTTCCATGTCCCACCATTTGAGGCCAAAAGTTAGAGTTAATATTTGCATTTAACATAAACTCTTGTAAGTCGCTTTCCAAGAAAAAATCCCAAAGATAGGTCAAAAAGTCTCTCAAGTATTGAAACACCGGTCAAAATCCACATGAGATAGAGATTATGTCGGAAGTTAACACAACGTCAAATCGAGCAGCCTTAACGGCTTAGGCAAAGGGCCACTGAGCGGCTAATTCCAGTGACGAATTGACCTCGATGGTTCTAGGATATGGCTAAACAATGGCTATGTTCAGTGGCAATAATTATTCCCATTGGCAAGCTGAAGACTGATTCATTCCCACGGAGATTTGGATGAATTAATCATTACTTACAACTCTCTTAATCCTGCAGTAGGCTGGATTGCTAATCAAAAGATCAGGTCAGCAGATTAATGGCAACATTGGCCAATATATCTGCTTACTTTGGCTGAGAATCAGAGACCAAAGAAAGAATGAAAGACAAAAACCCCAGAAATATTGGCAGATAATTAATTCAAACACTTAATTCGTCCCAGATGAAAGTGCTTTGTCATAGAAAGGAGAAGCATGGCATTTAGAAGGACAGACAGGACAGATCAGCCAACACCACCGTCACACATACATACATACATACATACATACATACATACATACATACATACATACATACATACATACATACATACATACATACATACATACATACATACATACATACATTGCATACATACAATGTGGGGCGTAGTGGTGTTGTAGGTATGCTCGTTGCCTTGCAGTCGGAGGGTTGCAGTTTCGAATACACCTCAAGCCACCTCGTAGGGACCTTGGACCTCGCAATTGCTCAGCATTTCGGCATGAAACTCCGATGCAGTGTCCGCTCTGTAGTCGGGAGCGCCTCTGAGTAGGGTGCTTAAAGGGGCGCTATAAGGGGCGCTATGACAAGTGCACAAACAAACAAACAAAACAAAATATTATTACATACAAACATGCTGTCTAATTTTCCAACATAGAAACTTGTGAGTAGAAGGAGAATGACATGATATGTGTTGTTCCCTTGTAGCCATATTATGGCCCCGACTGCATGGGCATCATGACATTTAGTTGCAATTACCTTTTGCATTTGCACTAATAATAATGATGATTAATAATAATAATAATAATAATAATAATAATAATAATAATAATAATAATAATAATAATAATAATAATAATAATGGTATTATTATTACTGAAACAGTTTTTACTTAACAAATACATAATGCAATTTTATTTGCTCATTCATTTTGCCTCTGTATCAACAAACATACTACGTTGACGGACATTTTGTCCAAATGGCATTTTCTCTTCATGGGTTTTATATATGGCTTGGCAATAAATCATCAATTTTAGCAAGAAGATTCGAACAGCAGAGGTCAAAGGTTACCGTGTTGTCAGTCATTCGGCTTCCGCTTATATACATACACACACACACACACACATACATATATATATATATATATATATATATATATATATATATATACACGCACACACTAGAGGAGACGGTCTTATACATAACTCAGCTGGAAGGAAGGCCAGGGGATTATTGGTTGAAAAGGTTGTGTTCGTTAAATATTCATCAGCTCAAACTACATCTCGCAAGATTATGACGGTTTTCGTCTTCATTATGGATTCACATATTTTCTCTGCGTTGCCGCCGCCGCATGAACCGGATGTTTAGCCGTCAGCAACACATCGCATCTCAAGTGAATTGAAAAGGACAACGTCCCTATTCCCTACCAACAGATGGACCGTACAAAAGGATGCATAGTCAAGGAGGATCAGACAGAGAGTACATTGTATTTTTGATAAGTAATAACTGCTTCAGGATGTAATCACATCACAGCTAAAAATTTACAGCATAGACTACGAGACAATAGACTTTCAACACAGAAGCTCTGGGGGAAAATAAATGTTTTAAGAGGGTGAGAGGATGCAGGGAAGAGACGAGACATGAGAGGGAAGGCCAATCAATGTGGAGAGACCTATAACAGCAAATGCCTGGCTCTGAGTCAAGGCACACCGAACATGAGGGACAAGGAGTTCAAGGTCGAGCACAAGGGGTGAACAGCTGTCACTTACAGGCTTCTATGCATAATAATTGGAGAGATATGTGAGTCAAGACCATGTTGGGATTTGAAGATCATGAGTCATGATCTTATATTGGATCCTGCCATGCTATTATTAACCATTTATTATTATTACTATTATTGCTATTACTATTGTTATTATTAACCCTTTAACAACCAGAGGATATGTCATTGGCAACGATCAACATATACCAGTGGTGGCAACAGATATACAATTTCAGCAGAAGTTGCATATCAGGGTCATCGGAGATATTCAGCAGGTAAAAATAAAATTAAATGTACACAAGATATTAAAATTCCTCCACTCAAGGTGAACTCCGCATTCCCCGAGTGCAAACTGCTCTTAGACAGCACCATGCTTTCTTTGTTATTGGCCCATGGCTTGGAATTGGCTTCCACTGTCTTTATGCCTCTTGCCTAGGGTTTGCTCAGATGCATTTTTTCACAGCCTTAAAAACGTACTTTTCGGCCGGGGTCAGGGCCGGATTAAGGCATGTTCAACATGTTCGGCCGAACAGGGGCCCCCACACTTTAGGGGGCCCCCACAAATGTGTCAAACAAAATTTTTTTTAGCAAATTTCGGCCACACGGCTATTTTCCCCAAAATTTTCCCGAAAAAATTTCGGCGGATGGCTAAAAAAAAAAAAAAGGTCATCAACTTTTTTGGCGGATGAAATGGTATGATTTTCGGGAAAAAATTTCGGCGGATGGCTAAAAAAAAAAAAAAAAGGTCATCAACTTTTTTGGCGGATGAAATGGTATGATTTTTCTGAAAAATTTTACAAATTTTCCGCAAAAAATTTTCGAACAGGGCCCCCACAAAAATTCTCGAACAGGGCCCCGACATTGCTTAATCCGGCCCTGGCCGGGGTTGGGTCGTGAGGCCTCCTAAGTAGTAACCTTTAAGGGATACTATATAAATCTCCATAATGAATGAATGAATGATTGAATGAATGAATGAATGAATGAATGAATGAATGAATGAATTTCCTCCACCAGATAAATCCAGCAAAAAAGAATGCATGTTTGTTTGTTTGTTTGTTTGTTTGTATGTGCACTTGTTATAGCGCCCCTTCAAGCTCTCTACTCAGAGGCGCTCCCGAATGCAGAGCGGACACTGCATCGGAGTTTCACGCCGAAGCGCTGAGCAATTGTGAGTGAAGGACTTGCCCAAGGTCCTTACTAAGGTACTAAGTGAAATGATGAAAGGTTCATAGACCATCCGTCTCATTTTTCACCAAAGACAATGCTATCATCAACAACATCCTCACTATCTGACTCATCATTCTCATCATCATCATCATCATCATCATCATCATCATCATCATCATCATCATCATCATCATCATCATCATCATCATCATCATCATCACCAATGTCGTCTAATTCATCATCTACATCATCATGAAACTTAGGCTATCTTTAGCTTCTTTCACAGTAAAACACTTTTTATTACCAGACATTGTTCGCCAACACCATGTTGCCTGTGCTGAACAAATTTTATGTTGACATCTGGTAAAAACTGTGAGTAACGACGAAGGTACATATGACGATTTACCATCACAGACATCGGAATGCATAATCCTCGTGACCATAAACAACTTTTCTCCATGTACCGACGTTATAAAACAGCGTAAAATTGCCGGATATCTCCGCTCTGAGGGGAATGCGATTTATTTTCTCCGACGGATAGATCCAGCGCTCCACGTATCAAAAGGGTCAAACAACATCTTTCATGTGCAAGAGAACAGTGCACAAGCAAAAGGGTAATTGACACTAAATATCCTCGTTCCACCCCTCCCCATCCAGGAAAACAAGTGTCATTCCTTTGTAGTAGGGATAGACCAAATCTTGATCCGCAAATTGGTTTTTTGCCTACACCGATTAATCAGAGTCGGGACATCCCAAGACTATTACTAACCAAATACCAAAAGAATATTTTTCACCAGAAACAATCTGCTTTTAATTAACAAATTTTTTTCGATAACGTCCTATAGTAATCTTCATCATTGAAAATCCATGAACAATAAGCAAATTATGAGTTGACAAATCAACATCAACGATGGATAAAAAATTATAAAATTTACTAAATCAGTACTTTAGAAACAAAGAAAAATTAATATTGCCAATTAATCGGATTGAAATGAAAATCACCTAAAAAGTAGAAAAAATAACTGTGAATTGGTAAAGTGATGCCATTTAGCTCATTCCTACTTTTTAGTAACTTTTCTCCTTTTCTACACAAAATATTATTTATTTTTAAAGCGAGTTCATTGCATCCAATTTACATTGCTGGGTTATGCTTAAGTGTACACATGGCTGTTTTATAATTACATAATACCAGGCCATCATATGCAAATTATGCATAGACTAACTTGAAGCCATAATAATAATACTTCTAGCTAATCAATGGGAAGAACAGTGACACTAAATATCCTGTGGAGAGCAAGGAGTCAGAAAAAGCAATTTTCAATAATGGTCGGCTTCTCAGCTTCTGATCGTTTGGTCTAAAGCAGATGATGTTTCTCAGGAGCGACACGAAAGCGCTGATGTTCTTCAGTTGCCCATTATCCATTACCCGCTGAAAAAGAGCAGACTAGTCTATGGAAAGACGCCCACAGATAAACAAGCTGCTATATACACATTACACAGCCACCAAAAGTGTCATCGAACATTTTTATGGCCATCGCGGGTAGTAGCTACTTCCGTAAAGATTGACGACCTGAATCAACCACACCACACCAAGGACATAATCATTGGACCATTTTTGGCACACAGGCCATTCAGCAAACAACCAAGACGATTGACCTTGCAACCTTTTCAGTATATATACAGAGTCTAAGCCACCAGAAAGAGCATTCATAGAACTCATATCTAAAATACAAATAGAGATTAATGTGGTCATGAGAAATGTCTTGCAACAGCAGAAACTAATGGGTTAAAATATACAACAAATATCTACACCACCCACCTCTATGTATAACAGGCAACAATGAAGAAAAAGATGAAACTAGCACACTGAGATGTCCTGTGGTAAAGTCACGCGTCGTGTTACAGTTTTAGTCAAAATGATGATGGATTGATGGTGATTACAGTCATATGGTAGAAGAAGTAATGGTGGTGGTGGTGGTGATATTGGTGGTTGTGGTAGTGACAGCGTAATGCTTCTAGCTCCTCTACTTAGCCATTAATTTAGCAAGTTGCCGAACAGTTGGGACCACCCTTGGGCTTAGCCATTGTCTGGTCATTTGTCAGAGCAGTCGGGCAAAACAATAAATATTGAAATGAGAAAAAAACCAAGAGTTATAGCAGTAACAACAACAGTTGTGAGAATGGAATAAACGAAAAGAGTGGCAGCATAATTATCTGAGGGCATTGAGATGATGATGATGATGATTATGATGGTGATTGATGGTGATGGTGATGATGACGACGACGACAATGGTGATGATGATGATGACGATGATGATGATGATGACGATGATGATGATGATGACGATGATGATGATGATTATGATGACGATGATGAAGATGACGACGATGATGATGATGATGATGATGATGACGATGATGATGATGACGATGATGACGATGACAATGATGATGATGATGATGATGTACTAACAGGTGATGTTGAGGAAGGCCTCTGCTTCCGGCGGAGGTCCGAGGCCGTTGGACGGTTGACACTTGTACCACCCGATGTCCTCTCGTATGACGCTGCTGATGATGAAGCTGCCGTCGGCGTAGACACCCGCGCGGTTCATCAGACCCGTCACGAGATGGACGTCCACTCCATCACGAAACCACTGGAAGCTGATGTTGTTGGGGAAGGCCTCCGCCTGGCAGTTCAACTTCACGCGCGTCCCTTCGAGGGCGGTCGTGTTCTTCGGAGGCACCATGATGTACGCATTCTCTGCATCAGCAGCAGCAGCAGCGCAATGTAATCGAATGCTAATCCAATGCAATGATGCGGTTTAATCCAATGCAATGCAATTGTATGCAATGCAACTCAACACTGATGCAATTAATCTGCGATCTAACAATGAAGAATTTAACTGCTGCATATCTACACACCTGTAATCTACACACCTGTAATGAAATGTCATTCATTTTTATGATAAGTAGGCTATTTAACCTTCTTAATTTATTATTTTAAAGTACTGACACGTGGGAAGAATTCTTGGTTCCAAATTATTGATGTAGTGTCTGTGTGTCAATTCAAGGGATGGCTGGTTGTTCTAGACATGATTTCCACGTTTAGATTTGATGAAGACATTAGCAGAAGAAGAGGGAGGGACACATTGGTCCATAGGGTACGAGTCACAAGGCAACAGACTAACAGCAAAGTCAGTGTAGTGCTTTATGTTCCGGTTTGATTAATTTACAATGAGTTTCTAGTTAGAAAATTAAAGCCCCGGATTCGACAGAGTGGATTTTGAATTGCACACACACACATTCCAAAGTGAATGTCAGCCTAAGAGCAGTCGCATCAGATCTTATCAGACCTTAGATGACTAAGCGTTAAGTCAGTTGATGACTCGTTAAGTTAGTCGGTAATTTCTTAGTGGATGACTCCTGACACTAAACTCGATGCGAGACTAACATCTGTGAAGAAGACAGACTTGTAGTCTACAGCATTTGAGGCAACCACAACGGGTTCCTTAATTGACGATTGGAGTCATTCATCAAAACGTTATTTCATTTAAAATCTTTAGCTCATTAACCGATATACAATCTGATCCCAATTCAACTTGTAAAGTTTTACCAACAGAAAAACCAGAAGATTAACAGTAATTACTGAAAGATGGTCAACTTTTCTGTTAAGTGGAATTTTCAGTACGGTGTCGCCACCTAGCGAATGCAATGAAACATTTCTGAGGCCAATGTTTCTTACTTCTCATGCACCATACCACCTCTCTCAACTTGTAATCCTGCTTTGAGAAATCGGAAGAATAATAAAGTATAAAAGTAATACGACTTGCATGGCCTGAAACATAACTTGTCGAAGTGGTTAATTGCATCACTATGATAAAATATAGAAGGATAAAGCACAGGGAGCATGGGAAAAGCTCTAATATAAAGAAGCACAAATCTTTGGAATTGCTCGTCGTGAACAGAGATGTTAGGTTAGGCTTCTCAAAAGTTACACTGAATCTAGACGATGAAGAAGAAGAAGAACGTAAACATAGTCCTCTGAACCAAAAGTAGACAAGTGATGAAGAACACGTGCAGCTGTCATCTCACCCTTATCACAGAGCACAACATGACACAATTAATTATGAATAACAGCAAGAATAGCATGGCCTGTTGAATGAAACTTCTCCCAACCTACTTCCAGCCCAAATCCAGTCCAGGCAAGGCACTGTCTTTAAGATGTTCTGCTTAAAGACACCTCACGCCATGAATGAGGATGATTAGTGATTATTATGATGATTAGTGACATAGTGATGATTAGTGTCGACCTTCACACTGTATATGTACATGTTTGTACATGCTTGGCTCAGAAAGAGCTTATGTACATGTATATACTGTTGTAACGACAGCACATACCCTCTCTTTCTCCTCCCGGACTGGTTTTACTTGCCATGGAAGTGAGTTTTGGCCCTTTTCTGATCCCCCTTGTTCAGTTTTCATCTAGTCCACCTGCTTTTTGGGGGAGGAAATTCAGGTTTCTGGGGGTGGGATGAGGGGTGGAAAAAATGACCGTTTTGGTAGATTGGTGTGCGGTTGGCAACCACTGAGTCAGACATCGATGACACCATGTAACTCAGAGGTTCTCAACCGGTGTGTCGCGACACACTAGTGTGTCGCAAAGCGACCGGAGGTGTGTCGCGTAAAAGTGGTGTGTCGCTGGTGTGTCGCGAAGAATTGGTGTGTCGCGAATTCTCACAGCATACAGCCGCCGTTCGTGAAAATCCCCGACTTGTTCACTCTAACTGTTTGGCAGGCGTAGGCTGTGAGAGTATAGGCTATTCGAAGGACTTCATTTTTCTATCTCATTTGATCTCAATCAAGAGCAGCCACCATGTTTGCCGTATAAGCCCACATGCACTGCCTATGTAGGCCTACGTACATGACATAGACTACAATAAGTCTATAATAGCTATGCGTACATCATCGAGCGCACCGATCAAAATTTTATCCAATGCTGCAACCTTCGGAAATAATGGTGGAAATTATCATGAAGAAAAAATTTGCAATTTTAAAAGTGATGACGCGGAATTCAGAAAGTGACAATAAAAATTTACAATTAGAGAAGGTGGACAAGGTCCAGAGACCAAGAAAAAATCTCATTTGGCCTTACTGTTAGGACAGACAATTAATGAAGATTCATAAAACGTCGTAGAATCGTAAATTTGGATTAGTAAAATTTTTAATGTTAGAATCATTAGAAAATAGAGAGCATTCAGTGTCAACAATCATTAAATAAAATTTGTAGGAATTTCAAATATAGGCCTATCGGCTAAGCTGGCTTAGGCCTAATTTAATTTTTTTACAATATTTACATGACGGTTGCATGGTGTGTCGCGAAATTTGTTTGCAAGTTTAGGTGTGTCGCGCGCGAAAAAAGGTTGAGAACCTCTGATGTAACTGATCATTTTTGGACGACCTTTTTTTCTTATTTTTTTAATCTTTCACCCAAAAATTTCATAGAAAGATACTAAACTCCATACTTTAAAATCTGATGATCTACAAATTTTGGAAAGACATTTGACTATTTCCGAGAAACATACCAATTTCTATGCTTTCATATCTGATTAGCCTACATTTTCCACATAGCCTATCCCTGTGTGTGCACAAGACCTGTCTAGTTTCTGGGGAGGGGCAGATCTACATATACAGTTTTTTGGGTGGGGACATAGCCTATGACCTAGCCTTTGTGCTTGTTAACAACAGCTCAAGAATTTTCCTGGAGAGAAATGTCATTCCTGAGTTAAAAATCTCTTCTCCCCCCCCAAAACGTCTAGATTAAACACTGCCCTTGTTTTCCACTGGGCTCAAGTTGTACCTACCCTATTATACCAATAGAAGTAACTGTCCCAGAGTACCGCCAGTGCAAGAGTTCTGCAGCATGTTAATTCCCAACTTACTCCAGTCCAACTGTATAATATACACTGTGCCCGGAAAAATTCCAAGGCTTTACGGTAAGTATAAAAATAATTAGTAAACATTAATAGATTTTTAAAATTCCAGAAACAGTTTAATCATGAAATATTATATTATATTATGGAACTATAATTTATGTTCGAAATGTCCGCCATTGGCTTCCACGCATGCTTCGAGACGTACACGCCACTGACTAACAGCAGCATCGACGACCAGTTGATCAAGTTCATCCCAAGCATTAACAATTCGCTCGCGTAGTTCTTCGATATTTCTGACCTTTGTCTTGTATACTTTCTCCTGCATTACTAATAAATTATAAAGAATTTTGTTGGTAATTATGTACGGATCAAAAGGTTTTAAAATTTTCTAATTGATTATTATCTACTATAGCTTTTTCATTCATTATTAGAGCCTTGGAATTTTTCCGGACACAGTGTATATAGGCCTATACAATATATATATAATCTATATATTATTATATGTAATCTATATAATAAATATTATATATATTATATATATATATATGCATAACATATATATTATTAATTACAGCAGGCTAGTAGGCCTATAATTATAGTCATGACTTATGACACCCTGTAACACAAGGCGATAATAAACCAAACAGAAGAGTTAAACTAATTAAACACACAGCGAAGCACAACAAATGTGAAGACGTCTTATTGCACTCGCTTGGTGGCAGCACGTTTCTGAAATTCGTCATACGCAGAAATCGAGTCGTTCTTACGGGTACTGTTGCTGTAGGACTGATGCGCGTTGGCAGCTCAAAAGTAGCAGACAACAATTATAGCGCTTAGGCTTACGATTTTTTTTCATAATCGTCCTCGTCACGCTGCCGTCACCAGTGTCACCACCACAAACAATTATTATTATTATCATTGCTATTATTATTTTTCTTAAACTCAAAGTAGGCCTATCTATAATTCTCAGGAATGAAATATTAAGCAATAATATCAACTCAGAAGTTTTCATCATTGTCAAGAACTGGAAGAACAAAATATCACCAGACTGCTGGAAAAATTACAACTCTTGACTGGTGTTGTAATAGCAGTAGTAGTAGTAATCAATCAATCAATCAATCAATCAGAATTTGTATGGCACCCCTTCAAGGTACCTACTCAGAGGCGCTCCCAGCCGAGATAAAAAACCCAGTCTTCAACAGTTTGTGAAATTGAGGAGAACAGCTTGGGAGGTGTCACATAGTCAAGGGAAACCCATTCTAGGTTGTTGGACCAACCACAAAGAACGAAAGGCTCTGCATTGTCACAGAACGAGTGAAAGGAAACAGTAAGTCACCATGAACAGCAGAGCGCAGTGCGTGGCGGCGTATGCAAGTGGAAAGAGGGAGGCAAAGCTCACACAGATAAGAGGGTGCCCAGCCTGATAAGCATCGCCACACCAAAGATTAAATACTAAATGAGATGCGCTGCCGGAAAGGAAGCCAATGCAAGACCTCGTGCATATATTGGGATACACGGTCGGACTTGGTGAACCCTCCCAATAAGTCGCACGGCAGGATGGGAAAGTAAAGAAGGGGTTGTGCAGTTCTAAAAATTCCTTAATATCAGCCTTGCCAAAAATCTCTTAAATTCAGTGTATCTTCCCATCCATGGGAATAAATGAAGTTTGACTCACATACATACTCAGTTACATTTATAGCGAAGATTATAATTTTGAGAATTAGCTGAGATATGCCATCTAAGTTGGACGGATAATCTGATAAAAAGGAAGGCCTGCATAAATGGCTAATTACCATAATCCACGCAATTGCATATGAATGCATACATCAGGTAGGCGCAGCTTTGACAGTAGACAGCGTTTGTTGTGTATTGTGCGGATCTGGCGCAGATAGTAAAAGCATGTTCGACGCATTGTCTGGACATGCTCAGAGAAGATCAATTCCTGCTTCACTGCCAAAAGCCACTGACTACAAACAACGGTCAGAAGACACGCCCACTGGCGAGGGGGTGATCCACTATAACAAATGATTTTCTAAGACAATCTATTGCAGTGGAGGGGCCAGCTATACAATTTAGGCAGGTCGCGTCAAGGCTATAGCAATTATTTAGTAATTCAAAGAAATCAACTGTAAAGAATATAAAATTATTAAGAATTCCAAAGAATTTTTGGCGGTGGGTCATAAGGCAGGTCACGAGCAAAACAGGCAATACGTCAAATGACCTGAGCACTGCAACCTATGGTAGCGCTATCACTGCTCTATTGGTCGACAGGCTGCACTCCTCACATTAAAAAAGACCCTAGTAGAGTTAGCCGAAAACAGATAACAGCCGCCCACCCACTCTCTCCACCCACCACACCCCCCACGCCCAAAGATATCAGCAATAATCCGGATAAGCAGAGACTTTGTCAAATGAAGACATCTCCTGAAACAAGATTGTCGTTTGGGTAAAAGGGAATTTGCCCTCAGATAACTTGGCAGCTGTATCAACACAATCTTCTGAGTTATCATTGATAAAAAGAGATATGTTACGGATCGGATGAAAATGAAAATGTCATCAGCATCCAGCACTCATTATTTTTATTCTACGTTCTAGAAGCAGGAAGAGAATTTCAGGCAAGTGACATTCAGTACGATAATTGCAGATCTTGTAGGCTTCAACTCGCTGAAGGTCATCTCTTCCACCTGCATTGTACAAAAACCATCTGTAGATTCATTTTTTTTCTACCTCAACCGCCATCATCTTGGTCAACAGCTTCATAATTTTGAGGGTTGACTACTGTAAAAGCCAAGAGTCTTGATTAGAAACTTAGTTGGGACCATTGCCTTGAATCGTATACCAATTTAAACAAAATAAATTTGATTGTATTGTAACTAAACATTTGTAATGAGTGAACCACTCAGAAAGTGCTACCATTGCGCAAAGCTCTGCAAGAAGCAGATTTTAAGAATAGCGAAAGGAGGAAAGACTGCCAGATAGAACTGTAGAGCCGCTTTACACTGAGTCTGCAGTTCTATCTAAAAAATCACTCACTAGAGTAGTGGTTCTTAACCTTTTCAAGGGAGCCGAACCCCAAGAGGAATCCACGACCACTCACCGAACCCCTCAAGTTAGAACAGTAATTTTTCTTTTTTGCTCGACATACTTTGTGGTATAAGTAGCCTATATAAGAAAAGGTCAATAGTTGCTTTTAGCGTACGTCGTACGACGCTATTTCTGCAGAAAAACAACGAAAAATTACATATCTTATCGGTAATACCTTACATCACAGAAAGATGGCTTTGGCTGCCGGTGTTAATTATTGGAAGTGCAGTAAGACATAACTATGGTTAACAGGATGAACAAATTTTCATGAGGTAGGGCCTGGTAGGCAATCTATTTCAAATAAATTTTATTAAATAAAAGTTGAAAAATGAAACTAAAATAGCAAATGATTTTTCACTGAATATTTAGGCTATATATTTCAGAGGACCTCTGCCGAACCCCTGGCACTGGCTCACCCAACCCCAGGGGTTCGGTCGAACACTGGTTAAGAACCACTGCACTAGAGAGAGCGAATGGAGAAAGTGTATTGCAAAGAGAGGGACAAATGGAAGGGAAAGACAGAGAATGAGCCATGGCGGTTTTAGCAGAGGGAACCAGAACATCAAGTTTATTTCAGCAACGAAGTGGATGGTGGGGCGCTGAATGTCTATAGCAGCTGCCCCGAGCACCAACCAAAGACGAAAGAGATGAACCTATAAGGGAAGAAATGCCCATCCCCATAACCTGCTTTTTAATTACGTCAAAGTCCCATTCTAATTATTATTCTTATTCTTATTTCACTTGAACTTCAACATTTCGATGCATCTCAGCACAATAAGTTGAAGCAGGCAATCGCATGGCTATTTCAAGCAGTTGCAAGACAGGAAACACGCGCATCTGTCGACAGATTGCGATTGGCCTGTGTGCTGCCCAGATAACGGGCTTCTTACATCCGCAGGGAATTTGGTTGTGAAAGCCACGACTGCAGCAAGAACTGAAGTGTTCACTCGTCCATTACGATCATCACCATTGTCATCAACAATTCATCATCCAATTCATCATCATCATCGTTATCGTCATCACCAGTGATTGTCATGGAAGAATGAAAACACTGCATCAAATGAACTTTTCTAGGACATGACAAAAGACAGTTAACTTGACTCTATGAAAATGTCTCCTTGACAGAATATTATTACAGGCCTCTGTTAAGGCAATAGGCTATTTGAAGAGAATAAACTTTCATTTTCAGGCAAGGTAGGCCGCTGAAGTATATGCCTACTTTCGGCCCATAAATTATGAAGATCCAGAAAAAGTGTTTAAATAGTAAATTCCATGATATATGAATACTATTTATGAGTTACAGCAGGTGTATTTTCAGATGCACTGTGAAATACAATGTCTTGAAACACTGGACACTAAAGCAGCCAGTGAGTGCACTGTCATAGTGGCAGTGTTTATCCAGGCACTACCAAGGCCATGCATAGTAAGGTGGAGTGAAAAAACTAAAGTTAAAATTTTTGACTGGCGGGGGTGGGAATAGTTGTTCCATATGTAAAGTAGTGTAGGTGCAAAATTTTGTAATTTTAAAATGTATTCTTTATTGGCCCCAGCCATGCACAACATTGCACATTTTCTAGAAAAAGTGGTAAAAATTGATGAAAAGTAACAGCAACAGGGATTTCACCCAAAATTAATTACTAAATTAATTCACAAAAACGTTCAAATCAAGAAACAGCTAAAAAAAACTGGATAGAACTTCCGAGATCTATACGGTGTAATCTTTATGACATCCGTAACAGCATCAAACCACCAGACCCAACTGAGGAATTCAGTGACAGTATGGATCAAAATATTCATTGAAACAGGACAGTATGTGACTCGGGTGTTGGTTGCTCACCTGAAGGACCGCTTACAAAGCATCCGCGAACAATTGGCCAACCTCTGTCCTTGGGATATTGAAATGATCATCGACACAGTATCTGGTAAGCTCAGGCGAGCGTACACCGAGAGCAAATTGTCCCAGCGTGAGTTAAAACACCTCACAGCCGAGAAAATGCCATAGGCCCTACATTGGTATATCTAAGGACAAGCGACGGGAAACCTCACATCTACTCCTCTGCGTTCAACCAATTCGACACCCACTCGTACGACCAATTCTACACCGATTCATCCGCCTACAACTACACCGATTCATCCGCCACCGCCATCAACACACCCTCCCACTCCACCGCCATCAACACACACTCTCATTCCACTGCCATCAACAGACCCTCGCACTCCACCGCCTCCAACAGACCCTTACACGCCAACCACTCATAGTCCTAAACCATCAACAGACCCTCACACACCGGCCACACCATCTTTCACCAGACACACCAGGTACAACAGCTACACCTGGGACACCAGCTCCACGGCCACCAACGGACCCTCACACACCATCTACATCAGGTAAAACACTAGCTACACCAACTACACCAGCTAACCCAACTACACCAGCTAAAAAAGCTACACCGACGGTACTACGTTTGCCGAATGGCTGGTATTACAACGGAACATTTGAATCATATTGGGCAAGGCGCTACCCCAACACTCCACTACCGCTACTGCCACCGCAAGATTTAGGGGTAATTGTAAAACAAATCCCTCGAAATGCTTCATACAAAAATTATTTTTAACTAATATAGGACAGAACAAACCCTAACACTAACTCTAACCTAAATTCCATGAATTGTTTCAACTACTATAGAACCAAACTTACATTAACCTCAACCCAGGACTCAACTAACCCTAACACTAACCCTAACCCAGGACTCCACTAACCCCAACACTAACCCTAACCTTAATCTCCATGAATGGTTTCAAATAAATAGACCCTCACTACTAGAGGACCAAACTAACACTAACCCTAACCCAGGACTACACTAACCCTAACCCAGGACTAAACTAACCCTAACACTAGCCCTAACCCTAACCTCAATTTCCATGAATGGTTTTAAATAAATAGACCCTAAATTCTATCCTTATTTGGAATAATATGGTAAATCAGGCTTCCTGTTTGTGCTCGTGTCTCTATCCGAAATTAAACCTTAATTTCCAGTAATTGGACTAATTTAGGACTAAATAAACCCCTAACACTGACCCTAACCCTATTTTCCATTTAATTAAACTAGTTTAGAATAAACCCCTAACACTGACCCTAGCCCTATTTTTCTTTAATTAAACTAATTTAGAACTAAACAAACCCCTAACACTGACCCTAACCTTACTTTCCATTAATTATTTGATCTAACTAAAATAAACCTTAATTTCTATTTATTAATTTCTATCAATTAAACTATAGGGACTAAACAAACCCTAACCCTGACCCTAACCTTAATTTCTACCAATTAGTGTCTATTAATCAAACAATATATGACCAAACAAATCCCAACCCTAACCTTAATCTTGTAATTGTGGTAGTATGGTAAATCAGGCTTCTTGTTGTTGATCTGGAGAGACGGTTTGTGCCAGTGCATATTCTTATCTCAAAACATCTCTTTTAAAGCATGAGTAATTGATTAATCATTGAGTATTTCAGTTATATTGTGACATAATGTACTCATGAATCTGCAATTCTGCATCTTGCCCTTGAAAACAATTCTTCATTCGCATCATTATGACATTGCCGTACATGCTGAATTGGTGTCCGGACAATTCGGAGCCGGACAATTCGGAACGGACAATTCGGACCGGACAATTCGGACCGGACAATTCGGAACCGGACAATTCGGAACCGGACAATTCGGACCGGACAATTCGGATTGGACAATTCGGACCCGGACAATTCGGACCCGGACAATTCGGACCAGACAATTCGGAACGGACAAATCGGACCGGACAATTCAGACTCGGACAATTTGGACCCGGACAATTCGGACCGGACAATTCGGAACGGACAATTCGGACCGGACAATTCGGAACCGGACAATTCGGACCGGACAATTCGGACCCGGACAATTCGGACCCGGACAATTCGGACCCGGACAATTCGGGCCCGGACATTTCGGAGTGCATACCGGTGTACAAATTGTGAGCCACTGACAGGCGCTAACGGCGATCAAACTTTTATTTATTTAAGCCTATTACTTCTTGAGTTGCAAACAATCGTGCGAAGTAAAAGCATCAGAAAAATCAAAGGCCTACAGCGATTAAAAAGCAGTGTGGCATTACAGTTCTCTGACCTTGAAGACTTTAAATTCAAAAATTTAAATTAAGAAACTGTGTTTAGAAGTTATTGGCCTCTGCACTAAATTGCAAACTTAGAAGCAGCTCATTGAAATCAGTCAGTTAGGTTTCAGATTGCAGGCTGTCTGTTTAATTTGATGCTATATAAGATTACTGCATAACTTGTACATGTAGCAAACAAACACAGCGCGTTTGCAGGTGTTGAATTAAAGAAAAATTGTTGTAATTATCATCATCATTATTATTACCTTTATATTATAGGCCTAAACACATATTTATTCTCATCAACAAAAATTCCAAACAGAACAAATCAATTTCACTGAGACCAACCACCGTCATCCATGTCAATTAGGGCCTTAAAAAGGAGCCTGTGAAAGCCACAGCGTTAAAGCGATGTATAGTCATTATTACTATTATTATTGTTGTTATTATTATTATTATTATTATTATTATTATTATTATTATTATTAGGGGAGAGCGGGGCTAAAAGTAACAGGGGCAGGTTGTAACTTCGTAAAAATAAGGAAAACTGAAACTCAGGAAAAACGCGTATGCACGTCATAGCATGCGTCATAGCGTTCCCGTTTTGTGTTCCTTTCGGCTTTTCTTGCGTTGCACCATAACAGAATCGTTTTTCCAAAAGTGTGATTTTCGCCACTAAAAGTAACTTTTTCAATCCGCATGGTTTTTCTCATTGTTTTCGTCTGGCGCACAATATTCTTACTTAGTTTTGGTCAATGCGAAGCTTGTTTATGTTAGCTTACATGGCAGGATGAAATATTTCGTCAGCTAACATGGCGTTTGAAATTTGTTTGTGGTCATCTTAGACGCGTGGTCGGGGCAGGTTGTAAGAATTTTCAAGGGGCTTGTTGTAACGGTGTTACAACCTGCACCAAACCACCTTCAATGTTTTAAAAGATTTATTTTTACTTGAATCCTGCTGAAATATTTTTTGCTGTAAATAATGTATTAGGAATTACAAAAGGAAAAGTTTTAGAGAAGAAACCACACTGGTTGAATGAAAGAAGCGGCAGAAAAGTTTTTTATAGCCTTTTTGTGCTGTCAAAAACAAAACTAAAAACTGTATCCAATGTGTGGCTTGTAAGAAATAATCTCAAATGGACTGCACTGATAGCGCTGTGAATTATTTCTGCCATAAGTGTGTTTCAGACGACTTTGATTAACAGCAGCGCCTAGACTACATGTGTTGTGTTACAACCAACCCCCAATGCTAAAAGTATTGTTACATTTTACCCCAGGTCTTGTTACAACCAACCCCAAGCCGGGGCAACTTGTAACACAAAAAAATATTTGTTTGACCTCATTTATCTCCTAAAGTAATATAGTTAGACATTTGAAATTTGGCCTAAGTTTTCACTGATATATTGTGTGTCGTACTTGGAGGAACAGTTCTGCCGTAAGTCGATGAAATGTGTAAATTGTTACTTTTAGCCCCGGTCTCCCCTACTATTATTATTTTTTTTACTATTATTATTTATTATTATTATTATTATTATTATTATTATTATTATTACTGTGTACGTGGATTTTCTTTTCTTGCAAATACCAGAATATAGGCCTATTATAGTCTCATACTATGCGTGATTTGTCCATTTTGAAGTGCCTATGTCTTTCTAAATATACCTGTAATGTCATTGCCAAGTGAGGTAACGTAATGTAATAGGCTACTCATCACTTGCGTAATATTATGTTTAGGCCTACGGTTGCTTTGAGAACAAACAAATAATTTTCAATTTTTAATTGAATTTGAATGCGCAGTAATCTCTCCGGTCGACATCTGTATACGGGGATGGTGATGAGTATGAAAATCTGGTCTAAAAGTTGGAGTTTTATCATTAAATTTGGCTGCTACGAACTGTCCGGTCCGAATTGTCCGGTCCGAATTGTCCGGTTCCGAATTGTCCGGTTCGAATTGTCCGGTCCGAATTGTCCGGTCCCAATTGTCCGGTCCGAATTGTCCGGTTCCGAATTGTCCGGTCCGAATTGTCCGGTCCGAATTGTCCGGTCCGAATTGTCTGGGTCCGAATTGTCCGTGCCAGAATTTACTCCAAATTGTCCGTCTCCGAATTGTCCGGTCCGAATTGTCCGGTCCGAATTGTCCGGTTCCGAATTGTCCGCTCCCAATTGTCCGGTCCGAATTGTCCGTTCCGAATTGTCCGGCTCCGAATTGTCCGGGAACCGCTGAATTATGTGAATTTTTTGATGCCGTGGGGGTCGATGAAGAAAAAATGTCAGAAATCTAAGACTTTGCCAGAATGCTTATATTATGGCATAGCAACTATTGCATACCCCGCCAGTTTAAGAAAAGAAAAAAAATTTTCAACCATTATTTTCACTCCACCTTAATGCATAGCAGTGGCACAAACTCATCAGACACCGAATGTGCTCACTGCTTTACGGCAGTGAGAGTTCTAGAGACCATTGTATACTCTCTCCAGACATTGCAAACTTTGCAGACACAGTAACATTGTAAGTTGCAACCCAGATGAAAAAGCAACATGGTAAATATAAAAAGGTAACTGTACTCACTAGACATCACCCAATCTTTGCCTAAACACAAAAAACAAAGAAACAAAATCATTACAAAGAAAGACAATGCTATTGATAACGGTTCTATTAAAGAAACTTTGCAAACCAACTCACTCACTCACTCACACGCACATTCACTTGCTCATTCACTCATTCACTAATTCAATTAATTATTCGATCACTCATTAATTATTCATTAGAACTGAATCAATTTACACATGTATGTTAAATTATAGTAAATTGAGACCGGCAAGGTTTAATTGAGATAAAGCTGTGAAAATATTGCATTCTAGTTCAACTCAATTGTGGGAAGGTTACGCAGGTACAGAGTATGGTAAAGCAAGCTGAAAAAATCAAGGGGTGCAAAAGTCAGATAAAGTGTAGGAAGTCAAAAACCACTCTTACAGCTTCAAGAGCCAACTCCAAACTATTTCTTAACCAGCTTTCACAGTCTGTAACCCAGCTTCTAATGCCCATTTAAAAACTTGCTAAAAATAATCTCTAATTAAGCTTTTAAACTAAATGTCACATGAGTGAGCATTTAACCTTTTGCAAAATCGATTTGACATTTCAGTTAGTCTTTCGTACACGAACGAAGGTCGAAAGGAGTTCGTTGAAGACAGCAAGACCAACGACAGGAATGGCTCATCGTGTGCACTTCAAGTGAATGGTGAAGAAAAAGAAGCCACACTTTTCAAACAGATTATTTATCAAGCTTTACTTTCTTTGCTCTATCTCAATACGGCGGCGATAATCCTTGTCCAGCAATCGCTAAAGTCCACCTTTGGTCATTCACACTGACCAGTGTCCAGTGATACTGACCAACAACGGCTGCAGAGACAGACACAGCGACTTTTTTCCATAGACATCCAATCGAATAATTCATCCCAAGGATCGAAGGATACTAATCGAGAGCGAATGAAGGAGCGAATGAATAATTGAATGAGCAGATGGATACATAAGCGAGTGGGTGAGCGTGCGAGTGGGTAAGCGTGTTGAGTCACTGACAGTGATCTGAATTGAGTTAATGAGGAAATGAGTGATTGAGCGAATTTTGAATGAGTGAATAAAATAAGCGTGAATGTGTAAATAATTAAATGACCAATAAAAATCCACAATCCAAGAACTTCTATAGAGCCACTGCGACAATTACAAAGGCATCAGTTGAAGGAGCTGCTACAAAGCAAAGCCGTCCATAACAAAATCAAGGGTAAATCTGTTGAAAACCAAGAGGTAAACCCGAGAAGACATGGAATAGCTTGTGAAGGAAGATGGATTCGAGCTCTTAGGAGCGGCAGACACACTTAAGAACGAAACACTCGCCAGAAGAGAGTGTGAGAGTCAAAAGCCAGCAGTGGGAAAGTCATGATCACCCAGAGACGCTTGGTGTGTTCTCGGTGTGTGCTTGGTGTGTTCTTGGTGTGTGCTTGGTGTGTTCTTGGTGTGTTCTTGGTGTGGCCATAGTGGGTCAGTCAGTGGACGTGGTCAAATGGTCAGAGGTCTCGTTAGTCCACATGAGACAGTGTTGACTCAAATGCGCAACAAGTTACACAATTAGCCCAGTCTTAAAAGTTATTCTCTGTTCGACTTTCGAACTTATTTAATTAAATGTGAGCAGAGCAGCAATTCCAATGGAGGAAAGAAGACGCTTTACGGTGCGCAGCGTACAAGATATAAAGCAGAGGATTTAAGATGAAACTCAGTGTCAACCAGTGATGAGGCTGATCAGGAATACAACCAAACTGAATGTCATAGTCGACAGCATCAAAGGCCTAACTCAGATCAAAGAGAGCACGAAAGGTTACCTGACAGCATTGATATGATATCAAGGAAATCAGAAATAATTGGAGTTAGAAGAGACTAGGTATGAAACCTCCTGAAAGCATATTGCTGCTGCTTGCGTATATGGAAACACACACCTTCAGATGACATGTCAACTGCATAAACACAATCTTCACAACCATCTTCCATAAAAATAAATAAAAAGGTAAGTACCGTCAGAGACTGGATGATAATTGACCATGTCGTCAACATCCTGCCCTTGGCGTTTGGGTAAAATAATGAATGGTTTAACCTTATGGGAAGCTGGAAGAGAATTCAAATACAGTATATATAAGAAATGGCAAAAGATTACTCGCAAATCCATTACTAATAGACCTAATGTGGATCCAGTTGTCACGATGATTTACCGTAGGCTATGTCTTACGACGGATGACAACAGTTCTAGAGAAGCCTTTGATTAGTTGAATTACTGCATTGAGTAAGGAAATAATTGAAGAAAGGAGAAGAAGTTGTTCTACCTTCGATGACGAGTCTGACGGTGTGTGAGACCTGTGCCACGGTGTTCTTGAAGAGACAGATGTACACGCCACCATCCGATCTGACCAAATGTTTGATCAGCACCTTATTATCATTGACAGACACGTGACTCGATGACATCAGCTCCTTTCCGTCCTTCAACCACGTGACCGTCGGCCAAGGCGTTCCAGTTGCGTCGCAGAACAGCTCGGCATTCGTTCCCTCGCGGTGGATGAGGAAGCCGGGAGAAATGTTGCCGAGAACCGGCGGCGCTGAAATGCAAAAAACGTCGTGAAAGGTAAGGTATGATGGAATATGGCAGTGTAAAGGCAAGATACGGTCAGGTAAAGCAGGGTTAGGTATGGTAGGGATAGGAATATGAGGTTATGTAATAATAAGGTCAAGACAGGCACATGGTAAGGTAAGGTAAGATGTGATGAGAGGTAGGTCAAGGTAAATTTAGTGAATAAGTCAAAGGAAACTAAGTAAATCAACTTACTTATGGACTGTAAGACCCTATAACAAAGTATGCTCACATGTTTAATTGCCTACAAAGCAATTAAACTCATTAATTATATAGCATTGCAAAATACTGATCTATCCAAACTAGACCTTTGAAAATTGTCTGCATCTCTCAAAATTGTCAGCATGCATGAATTGTGTAATCGCGGTTAACAATGCAATGCATGACAATTATCAGATGCAAATAAGCTGCTTTGCGAGGAGACAAGTCAGTTATCTTGGCAACATCATGTGCATTGTCAATGTCTCCATCAGTGTAACCCGTCATACGGTTATCTAATTCGTGCTTTTTACCGACTGTTGCAATTGGCTGCAATAAAAAATCTTGATTGATACAGGCGTTTGACACTGTCATCCGCTGACGTTATACAGTAGGCATTGCCAGTGTGCAAAAATTACTCAATGTCACCAACACCACAGCGTGATTATCCTCTGTCAGTTCTTTGAATGGCAACCTAAGCCCTTAACCGGCACTCGTCAAATCTCTTGGCCAGAATATGAAAACTTGAACAGAATCAGACATCGAAGAAGCATATTTGGGCAGACAAATTAAGAGTTTACTTGCGTAGTGATATGTAATTTTATTTATAATAGATACAATGATGATGATGATAATTAAATTATGATCATCATCATCATCATCATCATCATCATCATCATCATCATCATCATCATCATCATCATCATCATCATCATCATCATCATTTACCTTGACATTATCTTTAAAATTTGAAGTTATAACAAATATGATGATGATGATGATGATGATGATGATGATGATGATGATGATAATTAAATTATGATCATCATCATCATCATCATCATCATCATCATCATCATCATCATCATCATCATCATCATCATCATCATCATCATCATCATCATCATCATCATCATCATCATCATCATCATCATCATCATCATCATATTTGTTATAACTTCAAATTTTAAAGATAATGTCAAGGTAAAACAATATACAGATAAGAAAAGAATACTGTTGATTTATTGGATACTCTATCATCAAGAGGTCTTGATCGTAACTCAACTCCCCATCCCATCTATCCATCCGCAGTTTACTTCAGTAGATCTCCCCATTCCACCCAATCCCAGATTTCCAAATAATTATTACTCCAGTGCATAACCTCCAATAAACCCAGTCTAAATTTAAGAGACCCCTAATTTAGCCAAGCAAGTTAACGCTAAAGTTTTAATCCATGGAAGCATCTAATCAAAGACAACATGCATTTCAAGTTAAAGTTTTAATCCATGGAGGCATCTAATCAAAGACAACATGCATTTCAAGTTAAAGTTTTAATCCATGGAAGCATCTAATGAAAGACAACATGCATTTCAAGTTAAAGTCTTAATCCATGCAAGCATCTAATCAAAGACAACATGCATTTCAAGTTAAGGCCTGCAGATAATTATAGTCAGAGTAGACAGAAACAATTAACTGTTGATGCTTCACCATCTCTGCCCTGCACCGGATATCACTGACCCTCCTCCTCCTCCTCCTCCTCCTCCTCCTCCTCCTCCTCCTTCTCCTCTCCTTCTTCTTCCCCCTCCTCCTCCATCATCTCCATCCCAACCTATGAAAACAACGTTAAAGGTAAACTTGAGTGAATCACATTAAAGTCTGCAAAGAATCAATGACTGCCCCGACCTCAGTGACGTTTATTTGATTAAATCAAACATATAAAACTATGCTGATAAATTAAAGGCACGTGTATTATAGCCAAGGTCAGGTAAGGTCAATCGCAACTGTAATACCTGCATTTTTACATCATGTATACACACTATACAGGCAATAGTCTGACCCAGATTAGACCTGAATTTCGGAAAATGTAAAATTCTCCTTGTAAAACAGGAACTGTAATCTGCTTACTTGTAAACTCTGCAGAAATAGACGCATTGTAAGTTGCAATTCACAACAGTTTATTTGTCCAATCAAACAGCTTATTCCGAAGTTATTCAAGAGTGGGAAACAAAATCCAAAGTTGTTAGTCGAAGGTCAGACAGATTGATTGATTGATTTATTGATTGACTGACTGACTGATTAAAAACTGATTGATTGTTGACCTTCTCTTGACCCCTGCACTGTCCCACGAGACTTAGCGTTTCGTCTGACAGTTTATCTGTAATTCATCTGTGCTGCTGCATCTGTTGTCAGAGTTCAAGACTTTGCTATGTTGCTATGGAGATGAGAAAACAACGAAGTCTTGCCAATGAACTCCTTCTTAACCCATCAACAACTGAATTTCTCATGCAGGACACTCCAAAGCAGCTGAAAAGGTTAGAGTGGTTAAAATCTTTGAATCTGGGTGATTTACTTATTGAGTTGGTTGATTCTGCTCATACCTTCATCACCCAGGGGTCACTTCACTCTGCAGTTGAAAAATCTTAAAACCGTCCTATTTAGCCATGTTTGGACCAGGAGCACTTCTGAGTAGCCTACCTTGAAGATGTTCTATATATAACCATACTGAAAATAATAATGATAACAGTACCTCGTTTGTTGTCTTTGACTTTAGTGACTCATCGACTATAATTATTGTCTGCGTTGCTTGTAGATTATGATATGCACAAAAAATTGTGACTTGCACAGAATTAGGGCTTTTCATGTTCGTATGTCTGTAGGTTAACTCTGCTGCATGCATTGGTTTTCTGCTGCATTGATTGCTGTAACTCGCTTTGTGTTGGTATTGAAAAGTAAAATTTGCTGACTAGAAGTCTACAAGGGGGTAAACAGACAAGGTCATACTAAACATCCGTGAACCTGACCGTACCTGCCACATCATTCATTTGTATTTCACTGGGAACTTGTGAATTGAGCAGATGCCAACAACTCCACTTTGTTTGCACTAAAAAAATAGTATGCTTACTGAAAAAAGAAAAATGTTACTACTCAAGCATAAGTGTATGACTTTTCATTAGCTACACCACAATCATCAACTTTCCCTCCTATCTGCACCTCCCCCCCCCCCCCCAGCACCTTCAGTCCAACAGAAACTTTGGCACAACAGCAGTTTATTGATAATCAATATACTCAGTAGGTCCATGACGCTGCCTGCTTCACACATGCTTCAAGTATGTATCGCAATGGTTAAACTGGTCAACAATTGCTGGACATTCACTCGTTGTAAGACGGACATTGGCTGCGTTCGTCTGTCTTCTTACGCAAAGACTGACCGCCGCCACTTCACGTGATTGGTGCACATATGTATTCAGCTCGAAAGAAACAAAACGCAATAAAACACGGACACAAAGAGCCGATGACAATGGAATTACCCGAAGAGAAACCCTGTCCCGACGGTTGAATGGTGGTTCGTGGGCGCCCCCTTCACCCCCTCATCCCCCCACCCTCGTAAAAATATTTTGCTCATGCAATTCACGACACATGGCATTTGTGCATGTCGTCATAAAGGTTGGAGAAGGTTAAGTAGGCCTACTTATAATGAGGTATTCAGACATGGATTTTCCAACAGGCGTTCTGCCTGAAGGTCAACTCCATTCCTTGCCAATACTCTTGCGGAACCTCGGCCTTTTCCTGAACCAATCACGCTGTAAACCATTACGTGAATGGTTTTCAGCCGCTGACAGTTTACATTCAGCGACAGATATTCTTCTGAATTCAATACTGATTCTTGGATTGATATTATATTACTTGGGAAGGACCATTGATTGGTGCATTATTACCATGGTGTAGTGGTGGCGTTGTTGCCTTGGAGCCGGAAGGTTCAAGGTTCGAATCCACCTCGCCGCGTAAGGACCTTGGGCAAGTCCTTCACTCACAATCGCTCAGTTCTTCGGCGTGAAACTTTGATGCAGTGTCCGCTCTGCATTCGGGAGCGCCTCTGAGTAGCGAGAGCTTGAAGGGGCGCTATAGCAAGTGCACATGCAAACAAATAGACAAACAATGGTGCTATAGAAGCTCCAAGATGACACCAGGCAGTAACATTTCTACAACATACATTACGGGTACCTAATGGGCGACTTCAATGCGCAGATAGGGAAGGAAAGAGATGGATGGATGGATGTAATAGGAGCAGAGGCTGCTGGAGAAAGGAACGACAATGGAGAGAGAATGCTCAGTTTTTGCAGCAACTACAAACTAAAGATAGGGGGAAGCATGTTTAAACATAAGACCATTCATAAAGAGACATGGAGATCCCCGGATGGAAAGACTAAACATCAGATCGACCACATTTGCATTTCCAAGAGATGGGCAACGGCGATGCAGGACGTGAGGGTATACAGAGGAGCGGATGCTGCCTCAGATCACCATTTGGTTATTGCGACATTAAAACTAAAGTTGAAGAAACAGATTGGAAAGCAGGAGCATGGGGTAATAGATGTAGCCAAGTTAAGCAGGAAGGAGGTGCAGGAAACGTTTCAACTGGAATTAAAGAACCGATTTGAAATACTGGGCGAACAGGGAGCAGAACAGGAGTCAATTGAGGAAAGCTGGACGAGGATAAAAAACACGATTAACGAAACGGCGAAAGAAGTGATCGGGTTGAGGAGGGGAACAAGGAAGGAAACATGGATCAGGGAAGGTACATGGGGAGCAATCGACGAACGTAGAGAGCTCAAAAGCAGGAGAGAACAGGCATACAACACAGGAACAAATGCAGAGGATATATGCGAAGACTACCGAAAGAAGGACAAGGAGGTAAAGAAACGCTGCAGAGAGGACAAGAAGGTGTGGACGGAGAACCGTCTAGAGGAGGCAGAGAGGGCGGCAGAGAGAGGCGACTCGAAGACACTATACAAGATCACAAAGGAGTTAACGGGAGGGATGGCGCAAAGGTTGCCAATTAAAGATGCTACAGGAAACACACTTAGAACACACGAGGAACAGGCAGCAAGATGGAGACAGCATTTCGACAAAATCCTAAATTGCCCAGAACCAGAGATTATGCACGACTTCACACAGGAACAATGTCTACCAACCTTGGATGTGAACTTGGAAGATATCACGGAGAAAGAGGTAGAAGAAGCGCTGAGAAGATTAAAGAATGGAAAGTCTGCTGGAGTTGATAATATACAACCAGAACTGCTGAAAAACGGAGGTGATGAGATGAACAGAGTCCTGGCGCACCTATGCAATATGATATGGAAGACAGGGGAGGTTCCAAGAGATTGGCGAGACGGGATTATCATACCGCTGCCGAAGAAAGGGAACCTTAGTGATTGCAATAATTGGAGAGGAATCACGTTGCTCTCCATACCTGGTAAGGTGCTGGCCAGCATAATCTTGAGAAGAATACAGGGCGCAGTAGATAACATTCTGAGACAACAACAGGCGGGCTTCAGAAAGGGCAGGTCATGCAGCGAGCAGATCTTCATACTGAGACAGATTATCGAGAAGTGCGTAGAGGGGAATGTTAATGTGCTTGTCAACTTCGTCGACTTCAAAAAGGCATTTGACAGCGTCCAAAGACCTGTGGTGTGGAACATCCTCGCACAATATGGTATACCAGAGAAGGTTATAAACATCATAAAAGAAATGTATAGAGAAAGCAGGTGTGCAGTAAGAACGGAGGGGAAATTAGGAGAGTGGTTTCAGATTGTCACAGGGGTGCGTCAGGGTTGCATCTTGTCACCATTGCTATTCCTGATAACGATCGATTGGGTGATGAGACGGAGCACAAAAGATGGAGAGTGTGGACTGGAGTGGGAAGGAGCCGGAAAGCTGGCGGACTTAGACTTCGCGGACGATATAGCACTACTGGAGGAGTCTTGGGGAGGGATGAGTAAACTCACGGACAGTGTGGAGAGAGGGCGGGTCTGGTCGGATTAAAGATCAACACCACAAAAACAAAGATTATGAAAATAGGAAAATGGACAACGACGGAGAACATCAAAGTTGGGGAGGATGTACTGGAGGAGGTGGAGCACTTCTGCTACCTGGGAAGTGCTATTTCAAACAATGGCAGCTGTGATAAGGAGATTGGTAGCAGAATGGGAAAAGCCAATGCCACATTTGGAAGGTTGAACAACATATGGAGGAACAAAGGACTCAGTATAGTAACAAAGACAAGATTGTATAGAGCTTTGGTATTGACAACGTTGCTGTATGGGGCAGAGACATGGCCTATGACAAAAGCCAATATAAAGAAACTGGAGGCAGCACATCATCGTTGGCTGAGAAGGATATTGAAGATCACTTGGAGGGACAAGATCAGAAATGAAGAAGTAAGAAGGAGAACATCTATGGAGAAACTGGAAGACATGATGAAGAAGATGCGTTTACGTTGGTTGGGTCACGTTCATAGATCGGAAGAGGAGAGAAATCTAAAGCAGATACTGGATTGGACGCCGACGGGATGGAAAAGGAGTCGAGGAAGACCCAGAAAGACCTGGCGAAGCACGGTTACTCAGGATTTGGAAGACGGCGGAATGACGTGGGAGGATGCTCGGATGACTGCAGAAGACAGGATAACGTGGAGAGGCTGTGTCGCCCGATGCGCTGCCAGCGCAAGGACGAACTAAGTGCTAAGTAAGTAAACAATGATGAAATCCTCTGATGTGATGATCAGGTTGGAAGGTGTCTAAGGAACATATGAATTAAAATGAATTACATTTATTTATGAATTACAATGACTTACATTTATTTATCACACGTTGCTGCTACCTAACCGTAACTACTGTAATCCAATGACTTACCATATTTAGCACCACTATGTGTGCAAATGTTGACAATGTATGCGTCTGTTGTCTGATTGCATGTTCTGTTGTCTGCACGCATGCATCTGCTATCTTCACGCATGATCTTATTATGCTCAATTGCTCATGCATGCTTCTGTTGTCTGAATGCATTTTCTTTTGTCTGAATGCATGTTGAATTGTACGAATGCATGTTGAATTGTATGAATGCATGTTGAATTGTATGAATGCATGTTTCTGTTGTCCTAATGCATTATTTCTATGTCTGTATGTAGAGTGTTGTCATGTTTTGCTCAGTTTAGTAGACAATGTCAAATGTGATTGAGAACAGAACCTAGGTCAGCAAGACAAACAACATATAAGTAACTTGAAGACTCATCAGTGACTACCTGACACACACACGCACACACACATGCACACACACATGCACACACACACACACACACACAAACGCACGCACACGCACGCACACACACACACACACACACACACACACACACACACACACACACATGCTGTCCAACGAAAAGATTCCTATCTATTTTCTATAACTGAAACATGACACGATGTTCTTCAGAGTTTCTGGACGAAGCTGCGTTGATAATGTAACGTGATGATGAAGCCAGCGAGCGACACACAATAATGCCACTGCTTAGCGGTCCGACATTGGTGGTAGGTAACACAATGTCCGGAAGTAATAATATCCTAAGACCAGGTCTTTGCAGCAAAGATCTCATACTCATCACCAACCAAACCGCTTTTATAACAGCAGATTCTAGTGTAGCCACAAAAGAACAACTACCAGTTATGGCAGCCAGCACAGGAACAACTGTCGTTTTTCCAATTTGTGCGACACTGAATTAACTATGCCACCTACACCACAGCTGAAGGAGGAGAATCATTTGTTTATGCTATTGTTCTATGGAAATGACTAAAAGCGTTCATTAATGAGGATGGACCGCATATAAAGGAAAGAATCAAATTAACAGAAATAGGCTTATATTATAAGACACCAATCTTTACAGAGTAATCAATGTACTCGTTAGGGAGCGACAGGAAAATCTTACACAACAGACGTGAATGCTGCATAAATGCTGAGTGACAACCACCTTTCATTCATTCATTCATTCATTCATTCATTCAGTCATTCATTCATTCATTCAGAGCATTTATATAGCGCTCCTTCAAGTAGCTACTCAGAGGCACACCCAGCCCAACCACGACCAAAGAAAAAAGACTTGAGAGACTTGTAGAACCCAACTGGATGGACCACATGTAGAAAGCGAAGTGTAACCAGGATGTCATTCCAGACAGTAGGCCCCATGACCAAGAAAGCACAGCGTGTACTATGGACCACAATAAATTTTATACAATGCAGCAATTGTGATGGCACAGCCACCAAGTCCCAGAAACCTTCAGCACAAGGCGAAAATAAATTTGTTTGCACAATGGATGCAAATTTGGCATGTCTGCTGAGTACCAGACACCTTCGCTGGGATAACAATTATTTATATTAAATTTATTTTAGCCATCTCAACATGAACCACAGCATCAATTTTCAATTTCTTTTTAAACATCTTTCACACACAAGTAATCATCTCGAAGTTATGTAACAACGTGTTACAACATTTTCTTCATTGATTCATTGCCCCTGTGTAAGCTACAAGGTTTTCACGTGACTGAAGATGAAAATTTCAAATACACTTTATGAAAGTATGTCTGGTTCCTTCATGACTTGAGATTTGATTACAGCTTTCCATTGTGCTGTACAGATTCGCCTATTTCTGCCAATAGCAAGATTCTTACTGAATTAAGCAACTTTCTATGCCATCTTTCATGTTGTTTGCAAGCATAAGAAATCCTCATTGAAGATATTTTTCCATCTTAGGACGAGCAAACATCAAGCACAGTATAGCAGACAGCTGTCTCATAAGCTAACCCTAAGGCAGCCATGGGCAGAAAGTATCAGTGACTTCATTTGTTTTGGTCGTGGCATGCTTGTATGTAGGTTTTGCAGCAGGCAACTGTTTTTTTAGTCTAGTTCTTATTTAGTTGCATGAATTTCATCGTCCTTGCTTCTGTTTCTTCAACAACACCATCTTGTTTTCGCTTCATCTTATTTTAGTTTAGAACTCTTTCTCATTCTGCACTTGGATATTGCAAGCCAATATCTGATTATTTTCTGTTTCCATTTAGTCCTCCTTATGAAATCCTAGTACTGGTCTCTCTCTCTCTTCCTGTCAACTTTCTCTCTCTGCAGAATGAACTTACAATTCGTACAACACAGTCTCCGCATTCATATCATTGGTAGTTAATGTGTTCACTAAACCAATTTCACAATCTGCATTATATTCAGCGCTGATCTTTCAAAGAACAGCTGCCGAAAAGAAATCGAATCTCTGCTCCATCCATGGCAGCTTTCCATGCAACGACCAGCAACGATGTACGCTGTACGCATAAGATAGCAAAACCTTCAGACATTATTTGTCTGACAGTCAACAATCAACAGTCACTGCACATGTAGACATCACCGAGGCCTCTCGTACTTGTAATTGTAATAGTAGCAGCAGCAGTAGCAGTTATATTACCTTTACTGAGCATATTTCCAATCTGACACGTTCGTCATATTTTCATTTAAGATGTCTCAGAGTCACTCGTCGCTCTGTCATTTAACAAAGTTCATCAGCATTGCCTGCCTCCTTCATCCCGGTTTGGGAATGGCACCGTAAGAGTACGAGCAGTCACGAGGTTTTCCTTTCATACATATAGTGTATTTCTTGAATCAATGTCTGGAACAGCAGACACTTATGAAGCCATAATGTAAACAAACTCTAAGAAACTATAAGAAAAAAGAGAAGGAAAAATACGTAACAAGTTCAAACTTCACAGCCAAACATTATTGTCGTTACCTTAACTAATTTGACAAAATGGTTGGAAAGACTCAGGTAGCCTACTAATTGATGTGGCCAGAGAGCTTGTCGAAATCAAATGATCCACAGAAACACTGATGTATAATTCCAGATTACAGTGATCTTCTTAAGTAGATAATCGTGATCATTTTGTTTTGATTGTTGACAAGGAATGTGCTTCGACATCAGACATCAGATCTAACCTGATGACTTATATAGTGTCTTTACCATAAAGACATTAATGGAAGTTACAGCAGGTGGGCAGAATCTATTAAAGAAAGCTGACAGAAACAAGAAGCAGCCATGACACGATGGTGGGTGGAAAGTGTTAAGAGGAAAGGGATGAGGAGAAGACTTAAGCTTAGAACTGAATGACATCAAAGAATTGTCAGCGTGAATGAAACGTGTGACCAGCGAATTCTAAAGCCTCAGCCGAGCCACCAATGGAGAAAGAAAGCCCAAGAGCCCAACACACTGTTTGATGCAATGCACAGCAAGAGCTGCCACGACGCCAGCAATATCCATTGATCAGCATCTATTCGTATGCTGGTTGAGCATGGAACATAGATAGGTCAACTAGTTCAGATGTCATAATATAATTTGCGAACTATAATAAGACAGAGTTCGAATCGAACGCTTTGCTCCTCCATCAACAGTTGGTGTAATGACGGCGGCCACATGAGTGTGATAATTATGCTGATATAATTTATGCTCCTTTCTTATGAATCCGGTAAGAGAGTTTTGAGTCAGTCGAGGTGCTGCACACCTACCTAACACCAGTGACAAGTGAAATATAGTAGCCAAGTCAACTGGAAACCGATGCATAATCGGTGAAGATAGTAAAAGGCAAAAGAGATTTGATTCTAAAAACATCCCGTATGTAAAATCAAGATTAGGCACATAAATAATGTCCGAAGATGGCTAGAAATGGTGGAATCTAGCATCATGTCCAAACTGTTTGCATTAAGAAAGAGACAAAACCAAACGGAACAATAACATTCCATTTGTACTGAATTCAAAAGTTTATTGCTGACCATACAAGATTGCACCAGACCAAAATAGAAGCATCTAATTGGAGTGCAGGACTAGACATGGAGCAATCAATTTTAAAAAGTGTTGCCAATGATTTCAACCTGCACTTCAGCATAATAAGCAACACACCCTTATGACAGACTAGGTCTTTTGAATTTTGCATTTAGGTAGCAGACAAGTGGCTAAGGTCCTCGTTGAGAGGTCTGCTACAAGTTCATGGTCTTCTACGATGCTTCTCTGTGTCAGGACCCACTGCATGGACCAGTCTTCCTGATCATGTGAAGAATGCACGATCTCTAGAGGAATTTATAAATATCAAAACTCAAGACGCATCTGTTTAAACAATCCATTAACTTTTTGAACTCGTATACAGCACCCTTACCTTCAACCTTGGCTGACCTATCACGCTATATGAATCATCTCATTATTATTATTATATGTATTATTATTAATATTATTATTTATAATAATTATAATAATTATTATTATTAATATAATTAATATTACTATCATTATTATTTTTATAACTATTACTATCATTATTATTATCATAATTATTATTATTATTATAATTATTATTATAATTATTATTGTCATCATTATTATTACTACTGGAAAAATTATTCTGTCCTTTGTGGAATAATTATCTGATAAGGAGGGCAGGGATCAAAGGGATTGTATACTGGATAAGCAAACCGCCTGACTTGGATTATCCTGAGTGCAAACTGAAAGATGAGGATTGCGGTGACTGATTGGGTCTTGATTGTACGTGTGAAACAGAGTAAACAGAATCTCTTAGAGGTTTTCAAAGGCGCTGGATACTGTTTCGACACAGACAGACAGACACACTGACACACTGACAGACAGACAGACAGGCAGACATACAGACAGACATACAAATAGGCAGGCAGACAGACAGACAGACAGACAGACAGATAGCAAGACCGCAAACATGTATACGTGTTGAAAGATAGTTATGTATCCCTCATATCCTAACCACATACATAATGCACACGTACCTGAATGTACAGATACATACATGTATCTACAAGCACACATATATCCAAAATAGAAATGCAAATAGGGTGGCTGCAAACTGCATAGCGACCCCGTTCGAAGCGTCATTTCCGAGGGTATATAACTATATACCTGCTGATATAAAATGCGCATCAACATTGAACCGTCCATTCCCACATGCAAATACAAACTGACCGCAGCAACAACGACATAATATGGCTCTGGACATCACCACACTACACTCCCATTGCTTTCCCAACACCAGATGGCCATCAAATCCAGTTTACACTCCACTGTCAAATAGTTCAAGTGTATTAAATCTGTCGACCTATCTCTGCTGCTCCCTGCTGCTTCCATCAACAAAGCAACGTTGGACACTCCCGCATTCTCTCTGTTTGACACTCCAACGTTCTCTCTGTTTGACACTCCAACGTTCTCTTTGACATTCCAACGTTCTCTCTGTTGGACACTCCCACATTCTCTTTGTATGACACTCCCGCGTTCTCTTTGTTTGACATTCCAGCATTCTCTCTGACATTCCAACGTTCTCTCTGTTTGACACTCAAGCATTCTCTCTGACAGTCCAACATTCTCTCTGTTTGACACGCCTGTGTTTTCTCTGTTTGACACCCCAGCGTTCTCTCTGTTTGACACTCTCGCATTCTCTCTGGCTGATTTCATGTCTTGGAAAATTCATTCTAGCAGCTATTCAAATTCTTGAGTGTCATTCAACATCTACGCTCAAGTTAAGACACTTAACTGTTTCAACCTATTTTGCCTCGTGCAATCTACCTGACTTCTAGATTCAGTGACCTATACCAGATCTTATCGCAGAGCATTCTTCAAGACAACTTCGTTTGTATACAGACTAATTTGTTGTTCACAAATCACAATGATCTGTAACACAGTTCAGGCTGCCTTCAAGATATATGCCTACCTCAGAAGGTGCTACAGTTATATTACACAGGAATAAATTTCGTCATTATGAAGTCACTGCATATAATATGCGACGATGGTGCTTAGCTGGGCAGGACTGAAAGTAGTTCCTCGCGAGCATGTTCTGCATTCATAAGCGAAATTCCTGATTGGCTCGAATTAAATCAGTCGAACATGCAAAGAATCGGAGCTCTCAATGAAGGACAGAGGTGAGCGAATTGTTCCAGCTTAATCAAGACCAAACGACGACGACCCGGAACAGGAAGCCAGCGCATTAATACTCGCGGTGGTTGCGGCATCTTTGCAGTCAAAGGGCCAACGTGAGAAGCAACAAATACGACCGACCCAGATCGCATGACCGGAATACGTTGCCCGCTGATTATATTGAATTTGTAGCTCTTCTCAGCTCCCCAGATGTCTCAATGCTTCTTCTTCCATGGACCCGCCCCATATGCAGATTAGATCCACGAATTCTCGTTTTCATGTTCCAGCTAATAAGCGGCTTTCGGAGAGTTGGGCGGTGACTACCGTCAGCTTGGATGGCTCACCATCAGATTCTGCAATGCTGCATATACTCTTCTTCTCAGATGGAAATTCTCTTTACTGCATATAACTTGATATAAGTCGAATACTTTCGTCACGCTAGTTACATTGTGCCTTCGAAAACTATCACCTAAAAGATTCACTTGGTGGAATTGAAAGAAAGTTAATTTATGCAAATCAAATAAAACCCTAATCTAATCAAAACTGTTTACTGTCACAATCGTTGATATCGTCATGGTATTTGGCATACCACACGTAACGCTTGAATGAACCAACCACTCAGTAGAATCTAGAATAATTAATTTCGTTGAAATCTAATTTAAAAACTCTAAGCTTAATCCAGTCGTTTCTAATAATTTACAGACATGATCCTTGAAATGATCATGGCACTTGGCTTGTGCTTTCCACGCCTGAAATCTAGGAAATCACTCAGAAGAATCTAATCTAATCATATCTAATCTAATCTAATCTAATGCAGTTCTAATAAGGACTTGTATAGCACTCTCCAAAGCACTATTATAATATGACTTTTAGAGCACCATTGCTATTCTACAGAATGTAAGAATTTGTTCGTTTTAAGAGACAGCATAGTGAAAATCATAACCTGCTGCTAAAGAAGTCTTATAACAATCAAAGACAACAGGTGTCAGGTTGGGAAGCTGAAGCAGAATCATCAAAAAGACAAACTAACTAAAACTCACAAATAAAACACGTGAATTCTGAACCTAGCATCATCATCCGAATTAAAAGTGTTAGCTTTGCTAACGAAATCCCAAAATAAAGCATTTATCGAAACCTCAATGTCAAACTTCACTTAAACGAAAGCCAAAAAGTAAATAGGCCCTAACAGAATAAAAACCGAGACTCATTAAACCAGTCAGATTGGAAACTGAAACTAAAAATCAGTGAAAAATAATAATATCGACAACAAGTAATGAAAACCTTAATGAAAACCACACAGAGAATTAAGCATAGCGTCAGTTCTAAGATATCCCGATATTCAACGTCTGTGGACATATTTGTTTATTTATTTATCTCTCGAATTTGCTATAGCAACCCTTCAAGCTCTCTTCTCAGAAGCGCTCCCGATTACAGCGCGGACACTGCATTATAGTTTCAAGTCGAAGGACACTACACTGTATGTACGTATGCATGTTTGTTTGTTTTTTGTATGTATGTAATATGTATACACTATACATCCATTTTTATAAGTATGTATATGTGCATGTATGACATTGCATGTGTTCATGAATTGTATACATGCATGTTAGCATAGTTAGGAAACAGACTTTTCTGGCTATGTTCCATTGGCCGATAGTCATCTATAAAATCTGATCTTAAAATTAGAAGTCATGGGACTAGAACCTTTAGCTTCTAGATTACAGTTTAGTAACTTTAGTTTCTAGTACCACTGTGACACTGTAGTCTAAAGGGGATATATATATATAATCAATTATAAACTTAATTATAAACACAAATAAGATAAGTTAATTATTAATACAAATAAGATAAGTTAATTATTAACACAAATAAGATAAGTTAATTATTAACACAAATAAGATAAGTTAATTATTAACACAAAAAAGATAAGTTAATTATTAACACAAATAAGATAAGTTCATTATAAACACAAATAAGATAAGTTAATTATTAACACAAATAAGATAAGTTAATTATAAACACAAATAAGATAGATGGACATCTGAGATGTGCCCATGAAGAAAAGACTGATGAACCTGATACCTGTGGAGCGTGGACCATGATGTGCAGTTAAGTGAAAATGGTTGCACAAGTAAGACATTGTGCCTAAGCTATAAATCGGTTAATTAACTATATTAAGCCTAATTGGTCAAATAACCTATATTTTGGATTACCTCGTGCACAGAAGCTACTAAGTTGTGCGAAAGAATTAGTAAATGTCGTGGAAATGAGTTAATAAGTCATCGAAAGAGTTATAGGTCATGTGCACGACAAAAAATATTTTGCATTCATGTCCCTTTAGACTTTAGAGGCTCCGTAGAGCAGTGTTAATTTCGGTAAAAAAAACTAATATAAGACAAGAAGGAAAATGATTAGGCAGTCGTTCATGAAAACGAAACGAGAACTAGAAGGAAATTGCGAACTAAAACTAAATAAAACAAAACAGAATCATGTCGACCGAAAAAAAAAGAGAACGATATTGAAATCGTGAATGAAAACTAAAGAAAATACAGGTAAGCTTAGTTAGGCTATTTGCTAAAATCCTCGACCACGAAGTAGCTGAAAGACGCACATTTATGGGTCCTAAATTACTATGACCCGATCCCACAGGTCTCTCTAAACCACAGTGTCCCTTTCCACATTCATTCATTTTAAGGCTCAACTTGCTAATTCCTCTTTAATTAACCTCATCTCTTCCAGGTTCTATTGTCCTACTCGATCCCTCATGCACCACACTTAATTGCACACTTGAGGGACATCCATGTTAATCATACTGACACCTCACCCCACTCGCCTCTAAAGGATTTGGAACCTGGTGAGAAAGGTGATTCTTTCAACATCAACTAACTTTATGTCTCAGTGTCTAACTCCTGTTTAATTAACCCCATCCTTTCCAGTTGCTTTGCTCTCCGCTCATTCGCCACACTTGTTGCCCAAACCTGCTGAATTGTTAATTTCATGGACAAAACAGAACGGAAATTTATATTATTAGTCAATAGTTAACGAAAACGAAAACGACAACTAAAATAACTTTAGTTTTAGTTTATCTTTTATTCATAGAATTTTTATGAATAAAAGATAAACTAAAACTAAAATGATTGTCAGAAACAAAAGTAAAACTAAAACTAAACTGATATGATTATGAGGAGCTAAATAAAAACTAAAATACAAATGAAATAACACTGCATCAGAAAGACTATCAACTAAAATTTACAATTTTGATTTCAATTTCTGCTAGAAAGTAAATTTTCGTTTGGGTGAGCAATTTTTTCAATTTCAGTTTTCATTTTCAAAATAATTTCAGTTACAGTTACAGCGATACTTCACAGAAATCAATATTTCAGTTCTAATTTTTCTTGTCATCAAAGAAAATATAACTGGTATGTACAATTGTACATGCCTATACTATATATACATACAATCATACATACATACATACATACACACATACATACATACATACATACATACATACATACATACATACATACATACATACATACATACATACATACATACATACTACGTTCTACTCTGCTCTTAAGACTGTTCTCTTTAGCCGTGGCTGGGTCGAGAGCGCTTCTGAGTAGATATTCTTGAAGAGGCGCTATATAAATGTCTGAAATGAATGAAATGAATGAAATGAATACATACATACATACATACATACATACATACATACATACATGTACATACATACATCTTGCAAATTCAGGTAAAAGGTTAGTGCAGTCATTCTGACAGGCGCACATACTCAACACATAGAAAGGACATGGAAAGCATGATTGGGGGTGAATTAAAAAACAAGTACCAAAACAGATACATGATTTTGTCAAGTAAAGTATTATATATCGATATATACATATATAGCTATATTTATTATATATATATATATATTTGTGTGTGTATACATGTAAGTGTGTGTGCACGTATGCATGCACTCAGGTATATAGTTTATGCAAAATTTATGTATGCATCTGTTACAGGTCCACCAATGCAAAGCGCCAGTTTCAAAGACATGTGATCAAATAACAACATCGAGAAGCGTACAATTCATAGGAAACTGCAGAAAAAACTGAAAATCACATCTCGAGACGTATAGTAGAAGAAGCAACGCATGAGAATCATCTAGCAATGAATTTATTTATCCAAAGGAAGAGGATGGAGTAAAGAAGTAGAACTGCAACCACTGTGATCAATTTCGTTCTTTAGAGAGCCATTCTGTGTGACTGAGAATCTGGAATGTACTACACAGGTGTAGTACATCAATTGTCTGCTGATAATGGTGTTGCGATGTAGTTCCCGACTATATAGTAGCTTCCCCTAAGGTCTGCTCCTAGCCTAAAGAAAAGACAATAATTCCGATCTGAGCTTATATTTTTATGGATCCCACGATGATGACGTTGAGATCGCTTGATTTCACATCTGGTCCAACACGAAAACCTAAGCCATGCCTTTGCAAGTCAGACAGTGAAACAAAACCAAGTCACTCTCTTCTGTGCTCCTCGGTCTGCTCATCCGCTATGCTATCTTTCCTTTTCCCCTCCTTTCCCTTCCTCCCTCTTTCCCTCTCTTTCTTTCTTTCTTTCTTTCTTTCTTTCGTCTGTCTGTCTGTTTCCATCTCATGCTGCATTTTATCTCGCTTTTCCCTATCCACCGCTATTTATCTGTCTCTGTAGTCTGTCTCTGTCCCTACATCTTTCTCACCTCTCTTCTGTCTTCCTGTCTGTCTGTCTGCTTTTAATGCCTTAGCTCAACAGTACTCGTCGTACGTACCATATAAATGTTGAGAAAGCAGAACGCTTTAGTAGCCGTGAAACTCTACAGAACATAAAGTATGGTTCAATCAACCGCCGGAAGTTATATATGGATCTGTTTACCCCTTCCGTCGTCATGGCAGCAGCAGACTGGGCGTGGAGGGTGGGGGGGGGGTGGAGGACCCTTTCACTAACCAGAGGCATAACTCAGTCCCAAAACGAGATTAAACAGAAAACTGGACCTCCCAGAGTCGCACAGCAAACCAGACTCATGCAGGTATTAAGAAAACGACCAGATATGGCAAATCTAACCCAGGCACCAGATGATATCTTCGAAGGGTTTCAGCAAAGCATGCTCCTTCATTTAAAAATAAATAAGATAAGAAAGGTTTCATAAGATATGCTAGGTTTTGGTTGCGAATATACCCTGCCGCCGATCAAGTCGATTGATCGAGTCGATCATAACTCGGCCAAGTCGAGGTCGACTCAATTGACTTGCGACTTGTGAGTTGAGTCGATCGTTGTTTCCTCGACTCGACTCTAAAACATTTCACTTGCTATTTTTCGCCTACCTCACAATATGACCGACAATTTATGCAATGACATGATTTCGTGTAAACACACAACACTGCGAACAATGAACCTCTTGGTTGCCGTCGCTTGCATATTAGTGGAACTGTGGAAGTCATAGACTACATGAATACTTTCCTCACAGTTTTCTGGTGAAAATGGAGCAGTTGAGATGCTTTCAGAATGACTTATAGCTTCAGGAAATGTCAGTTCTGTAGTCAGGACTGACAATCACAAAATGCTAGAAAGTCTACATTAGAACACGATTAAATGCATTGACTTCGTACTCTGAATGCATGGTAACATTCTGGTCCACTTTGCACAGTGAGTATTAATGGGAGCCGAAGCTACTGTACTCAACTCATACAATTATTTCCCTAGTCCGCCAGAAGCTGCGCTGGAACATTTTGTAGTTCTATAAAATTCATGAGTGCGGTAATATAGATACTGGGACATAAGAATACAGCAGTCATCAGTCGTATTGGCCAAGCGGAGACTACAGTTGATAGAGTTAATTGAAGGCCAAGGCGAGTCGATCCAGTAACTACAATGGCCAACCGACTTCTCACTATTTTAAAAACTTTTTTACAAATGCCAGGTATGTATTTATTTATTTATTTATGCATTTGTTGGTTCTTCTTCTTCATGCTCAGGTTCTCTGTTTGATTTATGGAATCTCTCAAATTCAATTAGTCAAGAATGGAGTTGATTATGGTACAGTAATTCACCAGCGGACAACTCTAGACGACCATTGCAAAAGTAGTTGATTAACTAGTTATTAAATAAGGTTTGCAGAAGAGACACAGAAAAACCCAATCTCTACTGTGACCTCTATTTCCTCTGAACAACACTGATATCCAAGGTGATAATCATCTGGAAGATCTGCTCACACATCTTCTTAAACTGACATCCTAGCCATGGGGTCATAAGAGTTCAAATGGTGCCTGCTTCCAAACGATGAGGCAATCCATCACAGAGCAGCGACTCTGAAGAGTTCATGAGACTGTTTAATTATCTGTCAACACACTTTATAATATATGAGTTTACCTTAATTATTTATGACACACGAACAGAGTTAACTGATACCTCTAAGGCACTCCTGTCTCGTCCATTACATGAGCTGCTGCTGCTGGTGCTGCTGCTGGCTGTTGATAATAATATTTCTAATCCATAAATTACGCATGCAAACAACTGATGCCAATGATGAGTGATTAATGATGTTGAGGTTGATGAAGATGTTAGCTGTTAAGTCTGTCATTTTATGAGCGTTTCCAAATGTATCTTCCAGAAATTATGTTTTCATTCTTTTGATAACACTCTGTTCTAATAACCTTTCTATTCCTTTAATGCTTCTATACTTCTGGGATGCCCTCCTTCTGATTAACAATTTCTGCTCCTCAGACAATTCAATACAATACAATACAACAGTATTTCATACTTGAACAACTCTGAAGTGCGCATGACCATTCAACAGAACATCGATGGTGCATAGAAAATGTGTGCAATGGACCATCGCTCAAGGTCAATGTATGAAATAATTGGGTCAGACGAGAGTCCAATCCATGCTCACCATGTTACAAGTTCAGAGCTTGAAACAATCAGGCACCAAGCTACACAAGCTACACAGTCTACCCTTCTAAACAATACTCTGCTCCTCCCATCACTGATTCTCTTCTGATTAGAATTGCTTCAGCTATAGCAATTCTTCAACTAACACTGCTCCAACTAACACTACCTCAACTAACACCGCTTCAACTAACACCGCTTCAACTAACACCACTTCATCTAACAATGCTTCAACTTACACAACTTCATCTAACAATGCTTCAACTTACACCACTTCAACTAACACTACTTCATCTAACAATGCTTCAACTTACACCACTTCAACTAACACCACTTCATCTAACAATGCTTCAACTTACACCACTTCATCTAACAATGCTTCAACTTACACCACTTCAACTAACACTGCTTCAACTAACACCACTTCAACTAACACTGCTTCAACTAACACCACTGCAACTAACACCGCTTCAACTAACACCACTTTAACTAACACCACTTCAACTAAAACCACTTTAACTAACACCACTTCAACTAAAACCACTTCAACTAACACCACTTCATCTAACACTGCTTCAACTAACACCACTTCAACTAACACCACTTCAACTAACACCAATCTCCATTGAATCACATTCCTCATCTATTAAGACTGCTTTCTCCTAAAAGCACTTTTCATAACAATGCCTCGTCTTCTTCTTCGGTGATAACCTAAGCAGTGGCAATGCTGGGTTTCAGCGCTCGCCTAAGCAAGCACACACCATGCAGCAACAAGAGGACGACGTCACAATAAAGAACGCCAGAACCGGAAATTAGATGTCGCTTCAGCCGGCGTTCTAAGACCCGACGGCCTCTTCAGTTATCTCATGACTGCGCTGATAATTACACCGATTTCCCCTATCAAACAAACATAAGAATACGCTGACGCAAGTGCATCGTCATCGTCGTCGTCATCATCATCATCATCATCATCGTCATCATTATTGTCGTCGTCGCTCCTGGAAGGAACGCATTGCGACCACAAACAGTCTGTCGTCGTCGTCGTCCAATGCCTCAAATGAAAGGAGTCAAAGCACAGTAAATGCAGCTTTCGCCGCCTGCTCTTCATCCAAAAAGAAATGCGCTTCGGTCACACTTTGCAATTGCAATGTAAAGCTCCAACTCAATGAGAACGCGTATAAATCTGTCCCAACGTCCTTGAAGAATGTCCAACGTCTTGAAAGCAAAAGCTGCTCATTACCATTGGTCATGATTTCGTACGCATGAAGTGCACTGAAGTGTTAACCTTGATGATAGTACTATAGTCTATGCAGATTATGGCCGGTGACAGTCCAGGAAACCTAGTGTTATTGACACCACAGCAATCTGTACACCATCCGTAGAAAGAAATTTCTGACTGCAATGGAAATGACTGGCCATCCATGTTTATGTTGTATGGCAGCCAATTAAATGAAGATGATGTCAAAGCACACCACCCACCAGAGTTGTTTGCCTGAACACTTCACAATAAGCTGCATTGGTTCGAAGTCACTTTTGGTGCACCCTGTTATTCAAAGTGTCAACAACTGCCTTTTAATAGTCACACTACCACATATGCAAGCTCAGGTCACTAGTATCACCCGCTGTGCCACACCGTCAGGATGTAGTGGAGCTACAAAAACTGCAATGATTGTAGGGATACGACGACGACGTCCTTAACTAACACCTAGCGTTCATTGACCGTAGGTGTTTATCATTGGCGACAGATTCGTCTAAGCGAATCGTCCGGAGATTCTGCCGATGCTGTCCCCCAATTGCTGTTCCCCGACTGATTATTAATTCATCGTCCCTCGAAAGCAGTGGGGCAAAGGGGGCATACTCCCCTCGCCAACGGACTCATTCGCTGTGTCGTCGAGCTCATCGGCCGGGTGTATACGGCGCATCGACCGACCATGACAGACTCGCTTCAATTTCTGGAGAAATGATTGCCAATCAGAAGAATGCTGGACTACAACTACGACGATGATGACGATGGTGGTCAAGCAGTTGTGTCGTCGTCGTCCGGCCGATCTGTCAATCTGTGGTCAGTTCAGACGGTCAATCAGGACCATTCAGACGCTGTGCTGCTGCTGATGCTGCTGCTGCTGTTGCTGCTGCTGCAGATGATGCTGATGACTTGTAGAAGAGTGGACTCGCAACATCATCCTGATTAATAAATGCATGTATGCATGATCACATGCATTTGTGAATGCATCATTGCATGTAAAAAAATGTGCTCATTCATCGTACATGAATAATATTATGTCCACATGGATAGTACTGTGGCCCTGTTGCTTATATCAGGCTAGAGCTTGCAGTCTTTCTTGATGACAAGAAGAGAAAGGTGGGTCTGCTCATCGCCTTTGTCGGCAAAACATTGTATTCTTTACAATACTAACATCATTGTTAATCCTCTTTATATAATATCGTTGGCAATACAAAGCTCTTGCACACAGGGGCTTCTATCCCATGTATAGGCGGGCGCGACTTGCGCCCAGTGAAAAACAGAGGGGGAACATAAGAAAGCCAAAACTCACGTCGATAGAGGGGAGGCCAGCCATGGAGGCAGTGTTTAATCTAGTCATCTCTAGGAAGAAGTTTCCCCCAGAAATTACTTTCCCCCAATAAAACATTTTTCAACATTGTAATAGTTATTAGTTATAATAGTATTAATATCTACCTTATTTCATCACATGAACTGTTTTAATACGCCACGATAAAATTTACTATTACCTAATTATAGTAATAGGCCTATTATTTATGGCCTACTATGTTAATAAATGATACAATCATATTATAATGATTTGATTTAATGTTATAACTTGTACAAATACTAGGCTATATTTGTACAACTAAATGCAGTGTTTAATCTAGACATCTCTGGGAAGGAGTTCCCAGGAATGAAAATTTTCCAGAAAAAATGATAGGTGCTGTGAACATGTACATGTACATAGAATAATTCCCCCCTCCATAAAAAGTATATAATGCAACATTGACCCCCCTCCCCTATATAAATTTGACAGGTTTATACAAGTGCAGTTATCCCGTCAGTAGAAGAATTTGACTGCAAAGCATCGAAGAAGGCCCACTAAAAATAAGGTCATGCATCGGCAGTTTGGGGAAGTAAATGTATGTTTCAAGGAGGACAATTAGGCGAAAGACTAAAAAATGTTGTCAGAAAATTTCTGTCTGAGCGGTTTCCGTTCGCCCAAAACAGCCATTTACCCCTCCCCAAAACCTAAATTCTTCAAAGCAGTGTGACTAGGTGACACACTGATTAAACACTGGACTAAATGGCTTATCTCCAGTGTTATCTTTCAAATTTTAGACCGTCAAATTTCAAAATATTTTGTTCCCTGAACACTTAGAAAAACAACATCATTATTATGTAGCCTAGGCCCACATTGTATTTTATTGTAGGCCTATTGCAGAAATTGCAATGTGGAAATTGCAAAAATTTCTAATGGGGGAAGAACCCCTTTCACACCCAAACCCCTCCCCGTCTTGGCGCTACGTGTTTCGGTGATCGTCTGCTGGATGCTTGTTTGTCTCAGCTCCTAGAAACATTCATTCCCTATAGTTAGGGGACAAGATTACATATTGCCGGGAGAGTAGGTCGGTCCAATAAGGGGGGGGGGAAGAATATGTATTGCGCCCGGCTGCTTAGGGGGGATAGAAGCCCCTGCTTGCACAACATACGCATGCTTTAAGATAGGCAGAATTTGTTAAGCCATTCACTGTACGACGACGTGGACATGGAAGATTATTCTCCTGAAGGAAGCTGGCAGGTCAAGATCTTGAAGAAATTACACATCTTCATGGTCGTGAATGTGCGCAGTCTTAATTCTGGAATCTTCATCCAGGAAAATACGCTTTGGTGGATTCTCTTTTGCAGACCCAGACCAAAGACACAGAAATGTTCAAGATCTTGTATGTTTAATCAGTGAATGTTGAGTCTCAGAACAAGAAGATTTATTTTTAAATGCATATAGGTAAATTAATCTTGCCATCAATCAGGCATGGTCGATGGTGCCTGGTTTCATGAAGAAAACTCCATAAGGTGGAACTTCCTGTTAGAACATGGCAGCAAGGTCGAGAAGTTCATGATAGACATCACGTGATGTATCAGTTGTTCAAGCTGATTGATCGCAAAGTCCATAACCTTGGTTGATGGATCATTGTGTAGCTACAGTGACTGGAATTCCTACACCAAGCTTGTAATCTGTGACCCAATGAAATTGGGTAAAAATGCCTTTGAACCTCTGGAACATGGAGATGCCATTGCTTGCAATGTGGATTTTCACTTACCACAAAAGCTGCAATCACTATTCTGTCAATCACATGTAAATGTTGCAATGTTAATCATTATCCAATGCACAAAACGAAATTTGTAGAAACAGATGACATTATTGTGAGGATTCTTTTCATACACCTTAGACACCTATGATTATGCAATATGCAGGGCTATAAGTTGCAGCAGCAAATCTGAGAGCTCACTATTTTCTGGTTCAATCAAGTATCCTATCGCCTTTCAACGATGTTGTTAGCTGACCATGTGAAATGTTGTGCATGCTCTCACACCACTACTCATTGTATATGGCTTAGCATTCACAGGCTTACCACCAAAACTATAGTCCTTCCAGGCTTCCACAGAGGTTGCTTCTGATGATGATTTCTTCAGCAGACTAAGTCTAACGGGCGGACGGACCATAACACCCATCTCTCCATTCAAGGCTGTAGTTACAAGCCGCTATCCAGTATCGGCACGCGTTGCCAGGGTGCTGCAATAACTGAAGCACACTCAAAGATGCCACTCTGAATTTTGAAAACAAAAACTAGATTAAGCCTCGAGAATAAGCCTAGAAAACCTAGACCATATATATAGGTCTTATGCTAAGGAATACGTGGAATTTGCCTAGTCTTCATTACTAATGAAGCACAGTTGAACTAGAAATCTGAAGAAAAAAATTAAATAAATGTATATCAAAATACATATCTGTCGCAAATATTACCTATTCCAACAATTAAGTTAACATAAATTAAAAACACAAACCTGTCACAAATAATAAATTGCAGTAATTAGTGAAGGATGAAGTGCGATCAAAACAACATTTAACAAAATGCATTGTCATTGAAGTTGGCAACTTCAACTTGATTTCTCAGCATGTAGGCCAACAACTTTTCTTGATATTAATTTTGCAATCACTCAAAGCAACGTTTATGATACAGTTCTTCATATCACGTCTTCATCAACATATTAACCCTTGATATCTCATTGCTCTTTTGCAATCAGTCTGCTGGCCACATTGTCGCAATGTAGTCTGTTTGTCTAGTTTGTTTTCGCAAGATCAGCACGAGAAAACTGTTTCCACACACGCGTTGAAGATGTCGTTGTATACAATTCGTGTTCTTTTTCTGCTGCAAATGGCTGCCTGCGGATATAAGCTTACGCTACGTCGGCCTCCAACATCAAGAGAGTCGGTTGTCATGTACAAATTTCCAGTAAGTGGATCAACGTCTGATAGATTTTGGGAAGAAATAACATTGGCGCATATGGACATTCCAAGTATTGACCGATATATTATGTGCAGCAGTTTGTAGCAGAGTAAATGGAGTCGAAAATGTTCAGACTGAAATTCCACATTTATGGTGTTAACTTTGCATAGAATGAAACATAAAAAAGAACAGTATATGCTTTGTACCAGAAGAAAAAATTGTTTGGTAGATTTTAATTGATCCATCTATTCTACTAGCTGAGCTTTCTGATTGAAAAAAAGAAGACCATCTCACTGCTGCGATTTACAATAAAAACTCACAAATTCACAGTCACTTCGGGCACAGATTATAGACCATAGCCTCAAGTGGGCCATAGCTATAAGTGGGCTGGAGCATCAAGACCATAGATGCTAAATCATAGAACCTATTATTGTCGCTAACACAGATTAGTGGAACGTGGAGTGCCTACTTTGCCATTATAGAGACTTAAACAAATTTAAGCGAAGCACTTTTTAACACACATTAAACTTCCATGAAAAAACCTAGATATTTAAAAAAAACTAGAAACCCAGACAAGACTGAAAAGCCTAGATCTGGATGGAAAACCGTAGTGGCAGCATCCCTGATCACACTCAATGTTTATACGCGAGATTTTATCGATTGGCTGCTCTGCTGCATGGTCCAAAATCCGTTAGAACAGCCGCAAAAGCGAAAGCGCCGCTATCGTCCACTATATATATTATTTGGTCAGTACAAAAATCAAAGATCATTAGCTGGACGACGGTCCACAGAAACCTATACTGAAAGATTAGTTTATAGTTGCTTCGTCAGAAAGAGAAGCAGAGCAAGATGTAGAATTTGAGGCAAAGAGAACAATCATCAATATTTATAGGGACAGACGGATTTACAGAAGAGATAGACCTAGTGAAAGAGAAAGAGGGACATGAAGTGTATCAATGATTGGCTTCATGTCCCTTATTACACATACATACAGCGAAAGACTGACATCGCAACAGACAACTACCACAAGAGACTTTCAAGTGCACACCGCCATTTGTTCGCTTTTAATAGGGCTCTGAATTTCAATGTGCCACGATTTCCAATTTCCTTCGCCGTTTCGTCTCCTGCCTTCAGTTTTCCGATGCACGCAGAAATCCTATACACATCCTTGCGCGGCCGACTCTCAAAGATAATCATCTGTTTTTCGCAAGCCAAGTGAATACACTGGCGCTGCATAAAGCTGTCAGATATTATGCTAATCTTGGCAGTAACTATTCCGGGAGATGATTGATTACGGTGGGAAATTAGAGAGACGACGCCGTACTATTCGGCAGCAGCTGATTGGCAGGGATTACTGTCATGCGGCGCTTGGACTCGCTGGACCAGTCATGACTTTATTAAGGTATATGGTATGCACAAAATGGCAAGTTTGAAATGATCGATGACGGCGGTGCTGCAAACTGCCTCCCGACAGAAAACAGCTGACCCCCCCCCCCCCACACACACCCAACCTCTGCACCATCATGCAATAGTCAAATCCAGAAAGAAATCAGAAGATGGCAGTCAACTGATGACGACCTTGATTCCTCATTCATCATCACTTACTCCGACTTGTACGCCGAAAGATTTTATTTATTTACAACAGGCTCAGATGCAATACTCACTGTACTCAGTGCAAGAATGGCAGTGTGCATACAGCAACTAGATCACTGCTATCATCGGTATTTACTCATTTACTCTGGTATTTACTCATTTTACTCAACGTATGTTTCACACTTGTCTCAACAATTAGCAAATATAAAGGTAACATATTGTTTACACACATCCATCTAAACAATGCTAAGAGATAATGTTAATTGTGTTTCTAATTATATTCATTATTTAATTGTAAACTGTAGAAACTGGTGACATCTTGTCGCCTTTACCCTAAGTCTGTTTTTTTGGCAAGAATAAAACTTGAGGGCGACGGATCCTTTTAAAGTCCTCACCACAGACTCTTTTCCAGTTGATCTATTAAACAATGATGTCATGATTAGCATCATCAATGACCAATAACTTAATCAGTCAGTCCATCAATGGTTCTCATGGACTCTCATCGCCTCTTCTCGAGAAAACTGAAAGAGAACTTCTCAAACTGTCTTATCTGCTGTCCCTCACAATCCCTTCCAACATTCGTGATGTCTTAAACAGTTGACATCTCCTCTCTTCATATCATCTTTCTGCATCTTGATCATGACACTGAAGCAGACCAACATCCTATAGCACTTGCAGACGTTATCTGATAAAGCGCGAGTGATGCATTCAAGTCCACCTAAGCCTAAGCTGAGTGCGAACCAATTCAAGCCAAGTATAAGTCCAGAAGTTTTTGAGTCCAAGTTCAAGTCCCTAAAAATTAAGTACAAGTTTTAGTCCAGGTCCATTCACATCAAAATACCTGGAACAATTGATTCAATGGCATAGGAAAAAATAAAAACATTTACACAAAAAGAATTGCTCATGTAATTTATCTAACTTGCACTTTAAAAACACTAAAATTATATTAACTTTTGATCAATAATCTGGCGCAATGAGGACATATGAAAATTCTTCCACTGTTAATCACACATTCGACATGTGCACTCGACGTAGGATCAGATAAAACTGTAACTACCATTAGATGCAAATTTGCCAATACTGTTGCCTGTTCTGCCCATGAATCTTGGCCTGAAAACTGAGTCAAATTTGAGTCCAGAGCTAAGCAATGTAAGCATTTGAGTCCAAATCCAACTCACAACAATTCGAGTCCAAGTTCAAGACTTCAAGTCTGCAGTAAATGCATCTCAAGTTGGGCTTGAGTCCGGACTGTACTTGACCGGACTGGATCCGAGTACTACCTCTCAGTATACTACCTCACAGTACACTACATCAAAGTATAGGCCTACTATCTCACAGTATAGTGATGGTGTTCACCCAATCTCTCTATTTGCATGGCTAACATGTTTACATCATATTGCATGTGCAAAGTGCATGTGCTAAGTACTTGTTTCAGGCGAAAACAAAGTGACCAGTGACCATTTTACTCGCACAATACAAGGCAAATTTTTAGCAATCAGTCAGCATTTTACAAACACACACACACACACACACACACACATATGAAAGCAGACACATACACACATACGCACGCATACACACAAACACCAAGCAGACACAAACACACACATACGCACGCATACACACAAACACCAAGCAGACACAAACACACACATACGCACGCATACACACAAACACCAAGCACACGTGTACATCATCACATAATCCGGAACAATGGCTGCATTGCTAGTGAGAAGACGACGAAGAAGAGGAAATGGATATGTTGATTGCAGTCGATATGAACACCACATCACATCAGTTGTGCAGCAGCAGAAGAAGAAGGACTATCGTTGTCGGATGATCAGTGACAAAACAAAGATCTCTGTAAAGCATCGCATCTCAACGACTGAGATTGAAGAGTTTCGTGCGTTGCAGCAGACGTGTAGCACAGCAGCACGAGACGCGATAAATCACAACGCACCAAAACACAGCGCATGATGGAACTCATGATGAGTATTCGAAGTGCTGCCGCTGCGGCAAGCTTGTCGGAATGGTGCGGCGGCGATCGGTGGGCTAACTAAGGGCAATGATTCTGTGCTTTCCTAAAGCGATGATAGATGATCGGGATGCTGGGAAGGATTACAGAGGAGACATCATTTATCAACGACTTAAACCATCTATTCAACTTATTCGCCTATTTCATCTTTTCAGGTTATCGCCGTGACAAGTTAAACCGTGAAATAAGGCGAAAGCCGCTGTTCATGTTCACCGCTCGGAGAGAAAGAGACAACAAGCAGAATGATTTCCAGAATAAAACATTGATTTACATTTTACGACGTTGATATAAAACTGTCCCGTCGTCGATGCTTTACAATATAATACTCAGCAAGACTAGTTTGTGATTGACCAATCTAAAAACGCTCTCTTGGGCATTTGCTCGTTTGCAACATTTGTGTAAGTAGCGACAAAACAGTTTGATTTACCGATGTACATGTAGGCACAAAGCCGAATGTATTTACTGCAAACGTCTGAGATTCATACTGAAGTAACTAGATTAGATTAGAGCAGAAAAACAGACAGGCAGGAACTAAGATGAAATGTGAGAGGAAGACAAATGTACTGAGCAAGAAATGGGGTAGTTAGGATAAAGGGTAGTCAGGAGTAAATGGTATTTGAGCAGCAGTCTGAATGCAAGAAAATCAGCAGTGAACAACATTGCACAACATTCCTTAAAGCTTCTATGGTTAAAGTTACTTCACTAGCACTTCATATCAATGCATTTCAGGGTTAGTCACTCTGTCCTTCAGCCTGTCTGTCTTCTATTTAATGCTGACACTGATAATGAAATATCAATTTCACTGGCAGATGCATTGGAATTCAAGCTCCAGAAGCAATAATTGTGAATTGCAAAAACACAGCCATTGCCACACTGCACAGCATGAACAGAAGACCATAGCTATAGTCTTCTATTTAATGCTGACATGGTATAACACTGTAGCAATTTAATTTTGCCTATCATCGGAATCGGAGAGTTAGTGATCTTTACCTTTTGACCTATAACCAACAGTGTACATTCAATGTATTCATTTTAAAATTGAGTTCGCCAGAAAGCAGAATTCTTGCGAAATCAGAAGCTGCATTAGCCACGATTTGATTCTTCATCCCTGGATTGATGATTCAGTAACTAACGGCTACACTTGGCACACCGACATCTTGTAACAGCTACACAATAATACTCACAATTACACTGTTAAGATCAAAAAGACATCAATACATAAAGACTGCTTAAATTACTTAAATTATTACCTGCTCATTCAACGTGACAAGTGAAGTGTGAGGGGCAAGAAAGAGAAATTTATATGGAGGTTAATTAGAGACGACCCGTTGGGATAATACCTGGGAACATGTGGGATTCATATCTGCTGCATGGAACATGAGGGATCAATTACTCTTGGCCCAATATCGTGGACGTCAGACTGAAATTGCACCATCAGAACTGCACCTCAGCACAAGCAGATGACTGAGGAAAGTGGAATTATCAGCTCAGTTCACAGCATATGATCATGACGTCAGTGCCGCCGCTGTGAATTGCAACATTGTCACCAAAACTAAAGTCATTGTTGCTATCTGCTTCTGTGTTTGCGTATCTGTCTATATCTGTCTGACTGTTCCTCCCTCTGGCTAACTGACCCTCTCTTGGTCTCTGCACTTGCCTCTCAAATTCTCTGTTTCTCTCTCATAGTCTCCATCTCTTCCTTTCACAGCTCCCTCACATTGTCCAGCCTACTCTGTGGCTGTGTCTGTGTCTCTGTCAATTGTTCTCTGTCTTTGCTAATCCATCGCTTGCTGCCTCAAGCAAGTCTCTAAGCAAAGTAAGCAAGTACCTGAATTCCATCACTATCTGCTTGTGTTCCGTAGTCTGTTTCTGTCTGTATGTTTGTCTACCTGTGCCTCTGTTTGTCTCTGAAACAACGTGAAGCATATTGCGCGCAATCAGAAAGACCAGTATATATAGAACACAGAAAGTGGGAGGGAGCCAGCCATGGCAGTTCTCTCTCTTTCTTCCTCTCTCTCCCCCTTGACAACGGCCATCATAATATATACGATTCTTGCAAGATGGCCGAGCATTTCCTCGGCGGCGTTTCGTATCTACACTGTGTCCCAATAAATCAAGACCCCTTTTTATAATGTAAATAAAACAGGCAAATCTTAATCGATTTTCAAAATTTTAAAACTGTTTTTATCCTGAGATAATTATCTTACATTGATTCAACTATGAAGTTTCTGGCATGAATATTGACGTCACAAGTACGTCATTTGCATCAGAGAATTCCTATGTTAAGTACCGAACACAACTTTTTCGGTACTTAACATTTAAATTCTCTGATGCAAATGGCGTAATTGTGACGCCAATATTCATGCCAGAAACTTCATAGTTGAATCAATGTAAGATAATTATCTCAGGATAAAAACAGTTTTAAAATTTTGAAAATCGATTAAGATTTGCCTGTTTTATTCACATTATAAAAAGGGGTCTCGATTTATTGGGACACAGTGTAATATCAAGCCTCTCTGCCCCGGTCTTCCATTTATTTTGATGTGTCCCGGGACTAAATCACAGCACCGGACCTCTGCCACTCCCCCAAGCGGCAACCACTAGAAGTCAGAACGTTCCCTCCCTCCTCCCTCCCCTCCCCCTCCCTCTCTCCTGGAGCGACGGACAACTGAGCGCACGGCTTCCAGTTATCTGCTGCTGCTGGTGGTATGGTGGTGGTGGTGCTGGTGGTGGTGGTGGTGCTGGTGGTGCTGGTGGTGGTGGTGGTGGTGGTATGGTGGTGGTGGTGGTGGTGCTGGTGGTGGTGGTGGTATGGTGGTGGTGCTGGTGCTGGTGGTATGGTGGTGGTGGTGGTGGTATGGTGGTGGTGGTGGTGGTGGTATGGTGGTGGTGATGGTGGTGGTATGGTGGTGGTGGTGGTGGTGGTGGTGGTGGTGGTGGTGGTGGTGGTGGTGGTGGTGGTGGTGGTGTGGTGCTGTGAGGTCGAACATTGGACGAAAGTCAAACGTCGTGGCTGCTGTGACTTCTTCTTCTTCTTCTTCTTCTGAGGAAATTCCGAAAGAGTCTGATTACGAAACATAAAGAGAGCAGGAAATTGGAGAGGCAATGCAGTTTCCGGATTCTAGCATCTCAACGACAAACATAGGCAGACACAGACACACACGCACACAGGGACACACGCATTCAAGCATCCATAAGTACAAAGAAGCACACTCACGCATATTCAGGATGGCAGAGAGTGAGAGAGAAATACACAGACAGATACACAGAGACGGAGAGACAGACAGACAGACAGACAGACAGACAGACAGACAGACAGAGGAATCCATATTCATTCAAATACATGCCATATACTAGGGGCACACCCGACTTGAAAGACATGCAAACAGACTGAGACAGACAGACAAACAGACTGACAGAATGACTGTATATTATAGTGTATTGTATATTACACGGTGTCCCAATTGAACTGATACCTTTTTTGTTTTGGCGATATACTTGTCAATTCTAAATGAAACTCTATAAACTTTTAGATAATGTAAGAGGGATAAATTATCAATGTTTCCTGAAAATTTTGTCAAATTCTAGGAACAGAGTCTAAAGTTATGCGTGTTCAAACTTTGGCAACGAAAGTTTTAAGTTTCCAACATGTAAAAGATAGGAAATTAGTGTTAGCGCTGTTCTTCAAAGCTGATGTTCAAAATGTCCTCCATTAGCTCGAATGCTTGCTCTAAGGCGCTTTCGCCATTCTTTGATTGCATTGTCAACAATCAGTTGATCAAAACGATTCCATTCTTCCACATTTCGCTGTTTGAAGTGGTCACTGGTCAACGTCACGTAGCCTATGCGATTTTCATAAGGCTGCGATGAGCCAGTTTCTGTTAGGAAATTCCTTTAAAGCCTTTTGCACCGTAATGTTTTTCTTCTATGAAATTTGTTAGAAAACTCAAATCATCTTTGCTGAAAACCATTTTTATTATTCTCCCCTAACATGGAAATGACGGAAACATAACGTCATATTTGTTAATTTAAAAAATAGTGTGTGCAGTTGCAAACAATAATTTCCTATCTTTTACATGTTGGAAACTTAAAATTTCCGTTGCCCAAATTTGAGCATGCATAACTTCGGACTCTTTTGGCAGAATTGGATAAAATTTTCAGGAAACATTGATAATTTATCCCGCTTACATTCTCTGAAATTTTATAGCGTTTCATTTAGCATTGACAAGTATATCGTCAAAACAAAAAGGGTATCAGTTCAATTGGGACACCGTGTATATAGTGATAACCATGAAGGTTATGGATATGAAGTTTTAGTGACTTCAATTACCAAAGCCTTGTCTAATGAGCTCGTGTGTGTGTGTGTGTGTGTGTGTGTGCATGTGCATGTGTGTGTGTGTGTCTGTGTGTCCAACCACATCCCTAGCTCAAAATCTTCCTACTGGCAAGTCAGTATACTCATCAGTGTTAGTTCGCATGACTAACTTCGCCCTCCATCAAAGTGCACATAAAAAAGAGGAACAACTAAAGTGAGAGGAGCTCTAAAGACGTCCATATCCTTCAAACGGAGGACTGGCGGGGGAGTTGATGTCTGTACCTGGTCAAAAACATTCATCAACATTCAACAGGTGCAGAACTCTGGTCTGTCTGTAGTAGAGAATATCAGTGATACAACAAGTGTCAGCTCATGCCATGGACACCTCCTTGGCTCATGCCTGACACCCTCCTTGGCTCATGCCTGACACCCTCCTTGGCACATGCCTTACACCCTCCTTCGTGCACACCACAGACGCCTTTCTGGCTCACTACATGGGCCCCTCTTTTGCTCAAACCATAGACCCCTCTTTGGCCCATGCCATAGACCCATTTCTGGCTCACATAATTATTACACCCCTCTTTGGTTCATGTCTACGTTTGAGCTGATGTCTGATGCCAAGTAATGACCCTGGCCAAGTTTATTCGTGCAACAAACCTGTTTTACATTTCACATTAAGACTTTTTAAGTGAAACAGATAAATAAAGCCATGGAAACGCTTCCAAAAGTTTCTGCAGTGGTGTGCAAACAAATGCGCCACCTTTGTCTTTCCGACCTTTACAGACGTCACCCATAAAAATGCAATTATTCCATATGCTCAACGCGATTCTAGCACAGCCCACGTTCCCTCTGCCCTTTGACCCTTTTGCCCTTTGACCCTTTGCCGGCAATGTACGATTCGCAATGCCACTGACATGGGAGCACTACGAACTTAACCTTTACGACCCGGCCAACCAGCGTCCACTGACACCAAATTCCACCGATTCGTGACAGAGACAAGTGTGCAGGCAAACAACTTATCCAAGAATCATACGCTGAATATACCCAGCAGAGTAGAACCCAGGAATTGGATACAAAAGACTGGCATCTTACACGGTGCTTGAAGGGATGCTATAGCAAATGCTAGAAATACATAAATAAATAAAATAAATTCACCCTAAGCCACCAAAACGCTCAGTTTGGTTTAAAAGCAAGATATTTGTATTAAATCTGACGACGTTGCTTCAGCACATCGAGGCAGGAAGCCAGGCCAAAGATCCTCTTCCTTCCTCCATCAGATCCTCCCATCAACGGTACACAGCCGTTGTATATATTAAGAGACTAAGAGCAAAATGTCGTAAGAAGAAGGCAAAATATCATTCTGTACCAGCAATGACTTCCAGACGAATCTGAACTCTGTTGGATTGACTGTCATTCATGCTATTAAGTAGCCAACCACTGAACAGAAACATTTCCATATTTATTCGTCACAGGATGTTTTCACTAAGATCTTAAATTTTTTTTCATTTCTGACAATTCGAGCAAAACACATCACTGCATGAAAGACAGAATTCTGTGGACGGAAAATGTTCAGGTGAAAAGGAGGATATCTCCAGAAATAAACAGGAAAAGTGCTTGTCAATATATATATATATATATATATATATATATATATATATATATATATATATATATATATACACTGTGCCCCATAAAAAAACACCAAAAAACTTTTCAAAAATCTATACTATAAGGCGAAGTCGAATAATATTCTGTGGCGATGTCGCGTTGTGCGCAAATCTCCCGCGGTCAAAGGCTTTTACTCTAAATATATCTAATTCACAAAATTATTATTTTTATATTCGTATGCGAATCTGGAATTCATTGTGACTATTGGCAGCTCTCAATTCACTTTAAAACCAAAGTTATAGACATTTTGAATTTCGATGTGGTAGCTAGCGCCTATACAGATATTTTAAGAAGCGATTTAAGCCTGCGCCGCCATTATTTAGCAAACGGCTTCATGACGTCATACTTGACGCTCAAAGTATTAATCAAGCTATTAATAGGCGCTCTCAGTGCATAGACTAGAGAAAGGAGAATGTTAATGTGGATGGGTGAATGTGTGTGCGTTTGTAAATAATTATACACCTACAGTTTCACAGATATTGATCACCAGAACGACCCAGTGAAAGGGTTGGTGAATGAATTTAGCTAACCACGGAGGCCTGGGCGGATACGATATTCGCGCAGTTTCGGAGCTTTAGGCTACACCTCAAACCCTTTGCAGCTAGCCTACAGATACAATGCGACCAGGAACGTCACGCCCACAGTCAGCATATACACCCCGCCCCGCAGGGGCGAGTCGGGTTTGGTTGTGGGTGGGGTTTACCAAAAATGTGCAAGGGCTAACCAAAATGTTCCGGGAAACGCGTGTAGCCGCAAAGGAGTGGAGTCTGGGTGGGGCCGGGTCAGAGAGCGGGGAGGGCGTAGCGGTTGGAGGTGGAGTGATGCGGGGTGATGCGGGTAGAAGCGGTGAGCGGTGTATGGAAGCGGAAAAGGTGGGACGATGGCTGGGGTGGGAGCGGTGAGCAGGGTGAGAGCGGAGAGGGGCGGTGTGGGGGTGCGGAAGGGGGTGGGACGAAAACAGCGGGAGCGGTGAGCAGGGTTGGAGCTGGGTTCCGTGGAGGGATAGGTGAAAACCCAAAATTTCCCCGGGCAACGCCGGGTTCCACAGCTAGTATTCTATAAAACTAAGCCAATTGTAATAAAAGTTTGTACGTTGTTTCTCAAATAATTTTGCCACAAAATATTTTACATTTTACTTAATCACAGAAGTGGTTGATGTTGGAGGCAGTGACGCAGACTAGGCGTGTTTGGAAACATTTAAACAGAGATTAGTAACTTATAGGACAGCGCCCCAGCACATCGCGCAAAGGACACCATTGCGTTGCTGCGACGTGAAACACCAAACTTCATTGGACCGGAACTTGGCCAGCAAACTCATCAGACCTCAATCCCGTTGACTACAGAATTTGGGGTCTAATACAGGAACGCGTCTACCAGACAGCAATATGGGACATCAACGAGTTGAAGAAGCGCCTCATCGTAGTGTGGACACAGTTGAAGCAGAGTGTCATTGACAAAGCTATTGAACAGTGGCGGCCAAGGCTGAGAGCCTGCGTTCAAGCGAAGGGACATCACTTCGAACATCTTCTTAAATGAAACATTACTTTTTCTTATTTAACATTAGACTTACATGCGTTTCATGACAAAGTTTTTGGTGTGTTTTTTTATGGGGCACAGTGTATGTATAATATATTATGTGTGTGTGTATTAACAAACAAATATACATAATTATACACACACAAACACACACACATAATATTATATTATATTATACATACACAAACATATATAATATAAATAATATATAATATATATATATATATATATATATAAGGATGCCCAAGGGCTTGGAGTGGCACCAGCTGCTGTTGACAATGACTATTAGTACAAACGATGATGCTATCATTTTGACAGTTTTCCACAGTTTTGGCTATAGATAGTTCCTGTATCAGTACCCAATGAATGACAGTGCCATCCAAGAATACAGCACACACATGCACACACTCACCTCTGTCTGTGTGTGTTGATGTTTCCCTTACACTCCCACACTCTTGCCCCCCACCACCTTGTAGATTTTGTCCGCCTGTTTGTTTGCATGTCTAAGTTTCTGTTTGACTGTCTCTAGCTGTCTGTCTCAGTCTGTCTCACACTCTCAAGCAATATCTATTGACTCTCGAGGAAAATTGTCTTTCTATCTCTGCATAGATGCATTTCTTCTCCTGTCTACACCTTTCTACCTCTCTCTATGTCTCTGCCATGCTAATATTTGCTTCTCTGTTGTATGTCAGTCTGCCTGGCTGGCTGTCTCCTTGTCTAATGTCTGCAAACCCATCTGCCTGTCCACCAGCAACACTACTATTGCTCAGCCCTTTATCTATGTCCATCTGTCTCTCTCTCTCTCTCTTCCTTCCTTCTTCTATTTGTCTATTAATGATCAGATGATTTACTTTCAGAGAACTGCTGGAGGCATCTCTTTTGTGTCTCTCTGTCTATCTGTCTCTGTCTGTCTGTGTCTCTCTGTGTGTATGTTTCTCTGTCTCTCTTTCTCTGTCTCTCTTTCTTGCTCCGTATGTCTATCTGTCTGTCTATCTCTGTCTGCCTTTGTCTCTTTATGTCTGTGTCTGTCTGTCTGTGTATGTCTGTCTTTCTCTCTCTCTGTCTCTCTCTCTCTCTCTATGTCTCTCCAACTCACATTGATCTGTGCGCTATATAAATCCTCTCCTCCTTGTAGTCCTCCACTGGTTATGAGCAGCAATGATCACCGCGAAATCGACAACGCATCCTCAACACTCTCAGACATTGGCGACCAGCAGATGGCAGCACCAGAAGAACAACAGCCTCAGGCAACAACAGCATTGCAAACAACATGTTGCTCAAACTCACCTAATTGCTTCCTATGAAGCATGAAACTAACACATTATGTCTGTCTGCTTGTTTGTCTATCTGTCTGTCTGTGTGTATATGCAGGCATGTATTAATATATGAATGTATGTATGGGTATATATGCATGCATGTAATGCATATAATATTATGTATGTATGAATCTGCATGTATGTAATGCAAGTAGGTACGTAACTATGTATGCAATGTATGTGTCTGCAAGCATGCATGCCTGCATTTGCGTATTTGTGTAAAGTATGCATATATGTCATTCTATTATAAGCATATTTATCAAATGCATGTTTGCATGTATGCCTAAGTAAGTACTATGCATGCATGTATGTATGCATGTACGTACATACAGAATGTATGAACGATAAATTTATGTATGTAAACATGTATATTGTACATAAGTATGTATACTATGCATACTGCATGTAATGTATGCATGTATGCATGGTGTGTAATACTGTATGTATGTGTGGATGTATGTATGTATACATGTATGATGATGAATTTATGTATGTAAACATGTACATTGTACATAAGTATATATACTATGTATACTGCATGTAATGTACAGTACATATTAAACACTGTGAAGGATTGGTCCAGATAGCATTAGAATGGCATCCAGTGAGCTGTTATTCATTATATAATAGATAAATAATTATTACAGATATGGATATAATATTATTATAACCATGAATTATAAATTTTCAACTGGAAACAGTAAGAACCAGAGAAGAGGTGGTCTCCCTCTACCTTCCTCCAAACCATTGATTGTTTCAAAAAGCATAGATATTATATCAACGTCAAGAAAGGTTGAACTCTTCTGCTGCAAGGCTGGAAGAGATGTTGCTTTAGACGTTGGTCGTCGTCGTTCTGTTCAGCTGTGTGTTTGTTTTGGTCGTACACCGTTCCCGGCTAAACCTCCAAAGAAAACAAAGGGTCCGTCCCCCATCCGTCGGTCGGTCGGTCGGTCGGCCGGTCGTCTGCAGATCCCATGGTCTATTAGCCAATTCACTTTCGATGTTCCACTTTGATTTATAAAACATTTGCGGCCATGCAAATGCCCGTGGTAGGGGTGATCTTGACTTTTCATGCATAGAAATGCTCGCACAATTTCGACTCGTGCGCCGTGGACACAGTCTCCCCTTCTCCCCCTCCCCGATGACAAATCCCATCCCCTCAACCCCCCACTCCCCCCTCGTCGTCGTCCTCTGCTGAACGACGTTGAGGCTCAAAGACCCGGCTGTAATCAATAGCAATTGTGGCGTCCACAGCAAACAGTCACCGACCGATGCCGCCGACGGTGGCCGTGGTGGCGGCGGTGGCGGCGGCGGTCGTGGAGGAGGAGGCGATGGTGGCTCCCTCTTTTCACACATAAGCTATTTGTTGAAGGCATGGTTTAATGGCTAATCCATATTAGCCCACTTGCGCTGAATGTAGCGCTGTGCAGTCGGGTTCTCCATCCGGTGCTGCTCGTGTCTCCATTGTGGATACCAACGTACGCTCTCCACCAGAAACGACACTTTCAACCCTTAACTCAACCGACGTCAGGTGTCACCCTGTTCCACCTTCCATGATGGCGGCAGTGGTGCCTCCACCAGGAAGCATGACCGCCTTAGAAAGGGGTTTGCATGGAGTCAAGAAGGGGAATAAGGAATCCAGTCAGAAGCTCAAAACCACACATACATGTATAACATGTTATTGCCACATATTACAAACTCTGCATTACCAACTATAGACAACTCAGCAATATTTGCTCTTGTCAGTCATTACGTAGCAAGCATAACTGTCCTGTAGCTACGTTAAGAGCCTTCGTGAGGTTATTGTGACGCGTTAAATAAATGTTCATATACATACATGCATGCATGCATGCATGCATGCATACATACATACATACATACATACATACATACATACATACATACATACATACATACATACATACATACATACATACATACATACATACATACATCATACATACATGCAAGCTGTGGAGAAGACTCTTCAGGACGATCTGCAGAGAAGGCATTGGAGAAGTGTGAATAGCTACAGTGAATTATAGCAGAATTAGATAAGATAAGAATATTATTTATATGATCAATTTCTATCGGCATTTTGGTGCATACAGACATGGTAATAAACATGCAGTTTATGTTTATCAGCATTCAAGCTACAAGAGTGTCTCGTTTTTAGCACACATCACTAGATAATTGGATAAGGACTCTGACACAGTCAGGGCAAATTAGACCCAACAATTGGCCGAAATCCAATTGGTCCCTTACTTGTGGCTAAAAAGGGAACAGATTGCTGAAGCCGTCGTTATGTCACCGCTTCTGCTAGGGATAAACATGCCGCCAGCATCCGCAATTGCTGTGACCGCTGCAGCTGCTGCAGCTGCTGGTGCTGCTGCTGGTGCTGCTGCTGCTGCTGGTGCTGCAGCTGCAGCTGGATGCCTGAGGAGTCGGCCTTGGATGCCAGAGCTGCAGTGGACTAATCGCTACATCGTAAATCCGTTGCATATGCAGATACATAATTCATATTACGACCACAGACGAACTGATCCCATTCTGAAGGGCTTTAAGAAGGTGCCACATTAATGGCTCTATATATATACACATACACACATATTACACATATATATATATATACAAACATATATATATATATATATATATGCATTCAACCATATATATAATAATTATATATATATATTATATATAAAAAAAACTGTGTTTGCTGATGCGCAAACAAGATAAGGGTCTGCTTGCAGCTAGACAAACACAAGTTGCTCATCTCGGTTACATCATGGTCTGACACAAAAACGTTCATTCAACCCCAAACACACTTTGAGGGATTTAAGGGCAAACAACATAACATCAGGATTGCAGTGTTGAACAACCAAAGAGAAAAGGTTGAGGACTAATGACACAAGATGTATGACAAAGCTGTGCATCGCATTACAATAGACATTGTGAGGACTGTGAACAATGGATTGGATGACAATGCAGCTCAGCCTCTATTTGTCTGAGGCAAACTCCCAGTGGAGACCTCACCCAGCTATACGGAATCATAATGCAACAACAATAGACGAACTTCTTGTCACCCTATCAAATGATCATGGTAACTATGAGGAGGAGGAGGAGGAGAAGGAGGAGGAGGAGGAGGAGGAGGAGAAGGAGGAGGAGAAAGAAGGAGTGCCTTTGAGGAGGGGGGGACGTGCACCATAAATCTGCAGGGAAAGCAGCTGTCAAGGTGGCCAAGTGCTCATTAGGAAGCCAGAAAAGAGCATAAATTAATTGGCAGCTCCTTTTTCCAAAGAGGAGGAGATCAGAACAAACTACGCCTGAGAACTAACTCCTCATACTCCTGCAGCAGGAAGTAACCGCTTGGGTTCCCACAAGGAAACGGCCAGTCACCGTCGTCGACTGGATTCTTATATATGCCACCACCACCACCACCACCACCACCACCACCACCACCACCACCACCACCACCACCACCACCACCACCACCACCACCACCACCACCACCACCACCACCACCACCACCACCACCACCACCACCACCACCACCACCACCACCACCACCACCACCACCACCACCACCACCACCACCACCACCACCACCACCACCACCACCACCACCACCACCACCACCACCACCACCACCACCACCACCACCACCACCACCACGTGTGTTGCCGATGAATTGATAAGCCTCCTGGAAGAAGACGAGAGCTGCCTTTACCCACGATCATCGCCCGGCACAGCAGCAGGAAGGCAGAGGAACCACCGGTGGTCGAAGTGGGAGGTGAATTGATCGAAATAATTAGATTTCCAGGCGAACAGACAATAGACTGGCGACGAGTAATAAACGACGATGATGATGATGATGATGATGATGATGATGATGATGATGACGATGATGATGATGATGATGATGATGATGATGATGATGATGATGATGATGGATCATTTGGCAAAGATAATTTTATCGTATTGATATAATATCGACTGGATAAAAAAAGTAACACTCACAATTGACTGGAAAAAACCGTACGTATACAGATCACACATGTCTGTAGTGGACAGACAGACGACCATTTCCACGAAACTCAACGAAAGACTGCCCTTCACTCTCGCAATAATAACATTAATTTCTCTCAATTATAAACATTAATTTTGTTCATTCCGCTACAAATTTTCATAAATCCTAAATTTGTGAGTCAAACTGCTGAAATTTAACAACTTTCATAGAAAAACTTCATTTTTGTAGTCTAACCAAACTCTTAGAAACTATTTATCACAAAAGCATCTTTGTCAAGAGTTTGTCATTGAAGAAAGAGTTGAGAAGTTCTCAGTTCGTACGTCACAAGCAAACTAAATTAAGAATTTCTTTAAGTTGTTGAATTTTTGCAAAAGCCAGATAATTGATACGGATGCTTACATGAAAAACTGCTGGGCGTTTCGTATGACATGATAAAGTCTTAAAACTCGAGGTATTAGCGGATGAAATTATGCAGTATTGCAAAGGCCATAGTGTCTGGTTCATTGGTCATTGCTCCTTCCCAAATGGATGAAATCAATTTCGTTCGCTAGATTCTGTCGTGCTTTTGTGCAGCCGTCAGATTCTCAATGCAACATTTAAATGAGGAGCTCCCAGTGGCAGAACCACATAACTGCTTTCGAACGAGTGGGGAATAGAAATGACTTTTTAACCACAAAACGAAGTACAGATCGGCTTTTAAAAAAACCCAAACAAGTTCCTTTCTGCACTTACACAATCATTGGATGGATGGATCCAGATTTGACGAGGGCCTATGACAACAGAGGCCGTTGCCCTCGAAAAGAATTTGTTTGGCATAATACAGCACTCATTGCCAATGCCAACTGCAGATAAGTTCAAAGCATACAATGATAGATGTTTTGCAATAACGGATATAAATTCGTTTTCTGATATATGTCAACTTGACAAACAAGGGCATTTTGATACGTACAGTTAGAGGTGCAATGCTTTTCTGGCCACAACAAAAACTACGACATATCAGGCCACAATGGCAGCTATCCAATGGCAGCAACCACATGATGGCCTGGCAAAGGGTTCCTAACCTATTTTTCAGACGAATGTCTGGAACAGAAGTACGTGAGCAAATTTCGAGAAAATTGTATGCTCCCACGGCAAAAGAAGTCTGCAATTTGCAGTGTAATCGTAACATGGCACCAGAAAGATGAATACAATGATGATTGGATTCACTTTGATGCGCTGGTCGCCATGGTAACTGATTCGGGGGATTACCCGGGACGTTTGTCATTCTTCTACTCGCACGGTGGAATTGTGGCGTGATGATGACATGACGTCTGGAGTTACTTGTACGGCGCTTATAATCTGGTGACGCTTCTTCGATCATTCGATCATTTGACAATCAGAGAAGTAAACGAAATCAGCCGATAAACATCATGTCAACAGACACATGCCAGTCGGTCTCGCAAGAAGGCATTGCATATAGAAAGAGAGAATGAAGTGATAAACCAGCAGAGCCAAATAAGTCATGACTACACCAGTGGCGTAGCCAGGAATTTATGATGGGGGTTATGGCCGGATGCCCTTCCTGACACCAACCCAACAGTATTACAGTAAGTACTACCTAGGGCGCTTCGCGAGGTGGACAGGCCCAGCAGGAACCCTGAAAGAGCTGGCTAACGTGGGTGGCAAGTTGGCAACCAGTCTCCAAGAAGGGGTTTGTCAGATGAGTGGCGATGCGCTGACAGCAAAAGAAAAACACGATTGTAACTTGATGCCAGTAAACTCGAATTCACAGACATAAAGCTAGAACTCTTTGGGCATATAAATTATGCAGGATGGATAACAGCAGAAAGATCAAAACAGTTGTACTTGGAAGAATGAAGGAATCTAACAGGAAAGGATGACCATTGACCACACAAAGAATGGCTGGGCAACATAACAGATTGATGTGGAGCACCACTGCAGGACCTAAACACACGGCCTTGGAGAGACAAACCTGCCATGGCGTGGAATAACAAGAAAGGCATCGGGCACCTACGGGCACTGGTCCCTCGGTTGATGATGATGATGATGATGATGATGATGATGATGAAGTAGTACTCCTTTGAAAAAACTACATAGAGGTGCTCACAGTCCAACCATGGGAACACAAATTAGATTTCAGCAACGCGTAAAATATTATCTAGTCTTAGTAGACTGTCCTACAAACATCTCCGTATGCACAGTAAATGTTTGGTAAGCAATCACTGCGAATGTGATGGTATTTGTGTCAACAGACTGTTAATGTAAAAAGAGAGAATATTTTGCTCCAACCTTGCATTGCATACCAGGCCTTACCTTACTCATTACTCATATTCATTGTTCATTTACTGCATCTAATAAACGTGCAGCATTGGTAAATCTGAGTCTGCTATCATTGGAATACAGATCCAGATCGAAGACACTTGATCTGACCCTCACCTAACCTTAGTACCTTCTTCATCTCACTGTACTCTACATTGCATTATCACTCTCGACATCTACTTCCTATACCTGTGTCTTCTTCTGCAAAACAAATCCGTACGAGAGCAGAGACTAGGGTGAAATCGCAGTCAAAAACCATAATTTGCCTGAAGAATTGTGCCACAGACCTAGAGACAAGAAGAGCATTGGCCGATGATGGCAAAAAGGAAGAGTATCATTCCAGTCGGCTTAAGATATTATCTTCGCCCGAGAGTCTGCAAGACGAGCTGCCTCCGCAGCTGCACACGCAGCAGTGCACCTGAATAACAACGACGACGATGACGACAAAGACGTTGGCATCGCATATCCAAGAAAGACATCAGTATACGATGCAAAAAGATGGCTGACTGCTCAGTTCCGCGTAGCAGGGAAATGGAGACAGCGGATGAGAAACAAGGCCTATGGTTTCCGCAAGGATAATCCATGATAAATGAATTCGATATTAGCGTAAACCTAGGTCCCCGCGTACACTCGATAAATTTACCCACACAGGTGTAGGCTTACGTTTGAATCCCATCGGAGACAAATCCTAGAAGAGTAATCTCTTGATAAAGCAACAGACAATGGCAATGGAAATGCTCTTTTCCTATTCTCATCATCTAACTTGTCTTTGAACAAACAAACAAAAATTCCTTAGCCTTCGTACAATAATTGTGCAGAAGACAAGAAGATGAGAAGGAATCACGTGCTACAGTGGTCAGTTCAAGAACATGTCAAAGCATGAATCAAGGTAGTGATGATAGAGGATGAAACAGAACGAAGAATGACCTGCGGGAGACACCTCAAATCAAAGTATGATGCTCCTCGTCGTGTGAGATTAGAGATGTGCTCGTGTGAGATTAGAGATGTGCTCGGTAGTCGTGAGTGAACTATCTTAACTATATTAAACACCCAGATCTCGTAGACTTGTCGAGAAATAAAAGAGCAGGAAATGTTCAAAGTGGAGAACGAAATCAAGCTTTTGCAGCTGCTGAGGGATACACCAAATAAGATACTACCGTTACATGTACTCTATGTATGCTTGTATGTATATGTAATTGTGTAATGCATGCATATTCACAGTTACGCACATATATTATATATAAATGTATTAATTCATGTACAATATGCATATATGGCATGTGTTTGTATGTATGCGCATTGTGCCACATTAAAAAAAATCTATACACACGTCATGTATGTATGTAATATAATTATGTATTTGTTTATGTAGTAATTATATTTAATTATGTATTACATGTAAATATACTGTATGTATGCATAATTGTATAGAATTCATGAGTAATCAATCAGACACATCACAATTATGAATTCACCTAAAAAGTATAAGCAGCTGTAGAAAGTTTTCGGCTACAACATTCATAAGATAATTGGCATATCTACAAACAAATAAACAAACATGCCAGTACATAAAAACATACATGTCATACATACAAGCAAACATATGGATATAGACATGGATACCTATTTACAAGGTGCATGCATACCTGTATACTCGCAGACATGTGTACATAGATATAAGTACAGTACATAGACATGAGAGGAGAGGTTCATAGGTAGGAGCTGTGTCTATTTTATACATATAGTCAAAAGCAATTACTTACAGGTGACGGACAGGTAGACCCAAGTGCCATTCGGATTGTCCTCGTTCCTCTGTATGAAGACAATGGAGCATTCGTACCATCCTTCGTCCTTCGTCCTCAGGTTGTTGATCTCAATGGACGCGTGCTCCAGCAGCTGGACCCGTCCCTGGTAGTTGCTGTCGATGTGTGGAGGCAGGCGATTCAGTTGGATGAAGATCGGTACCTCGATACCCTGCTTGTGCCACTTGATCATGTGCTCCACGTACTGACCACCAGGGTAGTTGATGTCGCACTCGAGCACTGCGCTGCCCCCAACCGTCGCTGACTTTCGGACAGACCTTCGCTGAACGCCGTGCTGTCTCGAGTTCGTCACCTCTGCTGCTGCTGCTGCCGCTGCTGCCGCTGCTGATGCGAGGGGCTGGACATCATCATCGTTGTCGCTACCTGAAACAGATGACCAATTCCAGCGACTGAGACTCAGGACTTAATAGGGACAGACAGATAATTAATTAAGGTGACAAAGGGCAAATGAGGGCAAATAAGGGCAAATGAGGGCAAATAAGGGCAAATGAGGGCAGATGAGGGCATTCTGAATGCAGTTTGGCAGCTGGTGGTGATAGGCATTCAGTCGAATGACCGACCATGAAGGGAGCAAATAGTGTTCACTGATTGCTTCAATAGATTTATACAAAGAGCTTACAAGCCCTGGCAACCAACAATTGCAGGCACTTTGGGTTTATTTGCATGGATCCTGCTACATTGTTCTAGAGTCCAGACATATTCATCTTTCTCCACCATCCAAAGTGTTTGATATGCTTTCGAATTGAATTCAAATATTTATATTTAGAATTCTGTTCAGTTGGACCAGTTTTATTATTATTCATTTATCAATGTCAATATTTTTACTTATTTATATATATATATATATATATATATTGCAATTACTTCACACAAAAGGTCAGTAAATCTGAATTTGGTGCGACACATAATTATGGACGAACAGCTTGTGGTGTCGGTCTCTACAAGAGAGAAGGTCTGTAAAACGGGTGTAATCATTTGATTTCAGATCCAGCACACTACCAAGCAGACTGCAGTGCTGCACAAATTCAGTGAAGTAGTCTTGAGATGCGCTGGTTCCGTGTTAAGAGCGTTCAAATTGATTACTTCCAAACAATAAATGTATGTGTCTCAGTAGCACCTCCTTTATTACACATTTCAAGAATGGCTCTTTGCTATTGTTTGCACGAAAGAGAACCACTTCAAAGTTCTATAAACACCATCACTTGACTTCTGTAAGTTAGCTACTTCTTTTTTATCTACAATTCTACATGGTGGGCCATAAAAAGATTCCCCATGGTTTAACAAGATGACTGTATGCAAATGGACGAAGTAGAAGCAAGTGTCTTACAGCTCTGCACTTAATGAGGTTCAGCTCCAAGTGCATCAGATGAAAATTACAATTCGTTGCCAAGTAACGTGACCACTGACCAGTAACAACAAGTTTTCAGATTGCTATTGTCCTGCTTGCACTTCAACCCTTCAACCAAACTACCATTCAGTCGAGAATTCTGTCTGTGCAGATGAATAGCAGGGTCGTGTTGATAGCTGATATATTTAATTGCATCGGTGTTCTTACATGACAACCACAGCTCGTCATCTACAGCGCAAGATTCATCAAACAAAAGTCAACTGAAAATATCACAGTTTCATGATATCATTCTTACACTCTTCTCCATCACAGTTTCATGATATCATTCTTACACTCTTCTATATCACAGTTTCATGATATCATTCTTACATTCTTCTATATCACAGTTTCATGATATCATTCTTACACTCTTCTCTATCGCAAGTCGATAGTCAAGTTGCAAGCATTCGCTTGGCAAGCTTTATATGTCAACGAGTATAAATTTATTTTTAGTCGAATGTATCTTCAACGACGCCATACAAATATTTAGATATAATATATCTACGTCAGATTCCTCCTTGCAAGTGTCTAATATCTGCTTTTGTGTCGCCGAAAGTTGTTCTCTTCAAGGAATAAAAAGAATAATATCAAAGGAAATCATCTTCAGTCTAATTTGCATGATCATAGATACCCGGCGGAGTGTAAAAAAATTCACGTCTTCATATTATTCTGCACACGCTGAGCTACACACACAGACTACTGCAGCGTCTAGACAGCGGACCAATATCGAAATGGAATAAGTATTGTTCGATAATTTCTTATATTTCCTCAGGAGACAGCAGCAGCAGCAGCAGCAGCAGCAGCAGCAGCAGTAGCAGCAGCAGCAGCAGCAGCAGAAACGGAAAATGCAGACGACGAAAAGTCTGCGTCGAATAAAGAATGTCATCTATTCAGCGAATGCCACAAATAAGACTTGGCAGGAGATTCATTCAAACAATGCAGAAAAACAAAAGACAGTGACAAAAATTACAGTGATGGCATTTGTAATTTATGTAAGTGTGTATATATATATATATATATATATATATATATATATATATATATATATATATATATGCAATGCTTATGCATGCATGTAGGTCGTAGGAATATAATAATAATGCAATTTTATGCATGTTGAGGTGCATGTTTGTGTAATGTGTATGTATATTGTATATAGAATTGTAGTTACATATATATATATATATATATATATATATATATATATATATATATATATATGATATACACGCACATGCCAAGTATGATCTGTATACGAATTGAGGACAACAATGTTCATTGAATGAATGAATGAATGAACGAACGAACGAATGAAAGAATGAATGAATGAATGAATGAATGAACGAACGAACGAACGAATGAATGAATGAATGTAGCTGGACTTTATGAACTCCATTTTATGGACCCTGCAGAAGCACCATGAACAAGGCTTGCAAACGATCGTGCGCAGTAGGCATTGTGACCAACTGGTATTATTTTGATGTTTCTGGGTCCGGATATTAGGCCTGCTTTTATGCCGATTCCAGATTCGATTAATTACCAACATTTATTGTTTTTCATTCTAAAGTACTAATTTAGTCATTTTTGCAATTATAATGTCAACCACTTTTGCTCATGTGTAAACTCATAATTTTTTTAAATTTTACACGGATTTTCAATGATAAAGATAACCACAGGAGGTCACCGAAACAGGTTACTAATTTTTTTATTCATGAAAAAAGAAATTGATCTCGGTCAAAAAGATTTTTTTCTTTTTGACATTTGAAAGCTGATTAGCTGATCAAGATTTTGTCCATCCATATATTGAACATGTGCGTCTAACGTTTACTGAGAAAAAGTACTGAGTAGATTTTGAAGGGCAGCTTACATGTTAAAAGAAAGATTTTATTCCAAAGGGATGGACGAATGCAGGAGAGTACGCAATGGAAGAATCGTGTTGACTATGACATCAAGGGACCCGCAGATCTCCACGGGCTGCTGATCGAAGAGACCAGATTCAGCTGATACTGTAGGATGCAGCAGAGCCAATGAACAAAGTCAGGAAAAGAGTGAAAAAAAGAGTGAATATCTCGAATTTGATTCTGTCCTTGAAGAGATGTATAAGTAAGTTTATCACAGTAAATATTATAATTACAATTATTGCTACTGCTACTATTATTTTATCGTCTTTATTATTATTATTATTATTATTATTTTTATTATTATTATTATTATTATTATTATTATTATTATTATAATCTTTTAATATCTTCAAGAAAACATATCAATAACAGGAAATACAAAAAACTTTAAAAAATTATTATTATTATTACTATTATTATTATAATAATAATAATTATTATAATAATAATTATTATTATTATTTTTTTATTTTTTACCCGAGGTATCTATAATCCCTCAGATGTCAGATATTAATAAGCAATTTTAACTCTGGAGTGGCCATCCGAGTCAAGATTATTATTATTATTATTATTATTATTATTATTATTATTATTATTTATTTATTTTTTTTAAAATTTTTTTATTATTATTATTATTATTATTATTATTATTTTTTTTTTAATTTTTATTATTATTATTATTATTATTATTATTAACTACTATTAGCCTACATCTACTATCGGATAATCGTCATCATTGCATGTTATAGTTCTATGGCAAAAGAAATCTGAGAGTGATGATGATGACAACGATGACAATGCTGCTGCTGATGATGAAGATGCTTGATAAAGATGATTGATGATGATGATGACAATGATGATAATGACGATGATGATGATGACGATGATGATGATGATGATGATGATGATGTAGTTATGGCAGAAAGAGACCTGCGACTGAGGTTGCGTTTTGCGTCAGTACCTAATTTTTATTAATAGCTACCGAGATGTAACAGACAAAAACACACAGAGTTCATTAGTCGTTGTTGCTAACGCTGCTGCCTAACTGTTTGAATATTTATCGTTAGAACTCTGAGATACGTCTTGCTTCTTGTCTGCACAGGCGCCGAGATATTATGCTCTTGGTAATAATGGTAGGGTCAATCAATAGCGTAGGGACATAAGGAAATGGTAGGGGAGCGGAAGGGGAGGTAGGGGAGTGGGAGCGGAAGGGGAGCAGGGGAGGGTGGTGACGGTGCTGACTTTTAACTGGACAAAGTGACAGAATTGCGGCTGCAGGAATGGCGTGCAGACACAGTTCCGTGAATTTCGGCTTTTGCCAATCAATATATTACATCGTTGGCAAATGACTACTGCCCATTCCTAACGCCACACTGACCACTCTGTATAGCATGTACATGTATACGTTGTCGTCGTCGTCCATGTATTTATGTACGAATGCATTGTATGTGTTACTCCTGGTCATAATTATACTCTTATATATATATATATATATATATATATATATAATATACACGTATAAATGCGATTGTGTGGTGCATGTGTGTGTTAGTGTGTTTGCATGTATATACAAATTATATACAGCACCTATATTTGGCTCTGAAATGGTGTCATAGCATTATTTACGGATCAGTATATGTTACAAGGAACATGTAAGTCCTATGTCCCTATAGGTATTGTATAATCAGCGTACATGTACCTATAACCACACCATAACCCTACACCACAGTTACCCTTATAAATCCTAAATTTGATGGTATATGTATGAATGATATACATGCACATCTCTTATATATATATATATACATATATAAAAATATATATAATTTGCATGTGTGTATGCATCTGAGAAGGTATAGCACTCTGTGTGTGTGTGTGTGTGTGTGTGTGCGCACGTATTATTGACCTTTAAAAGTGCTTATGAGTCTGGTATCTATCTATCATCAATGGGATCTAAGTATAGATCATGTAGTCATATCTTATAAATAATAGAAGCACATAACAGCTTGGGTACAACAATATACGGGTCGGGTAGATGGAATATTACTCTGCCACTGGGTTACCTGTGCCAGTCTAAAGCGTGGAGAAAGGAGGGTGGATCGATAGAATGCAGAGAGTTATATACCAGCAATAAGACAAGAAAAGACGACAGAAGTCGATTTGGATGATGTCAGACATAAAAACAGGAAGACATGCGAAGACATGCGAAGACATGCGGAGACATGCGGAGACATGCGGAGACATGCGAAGACATGCGAAGACATGCAAAGACATGCGAAGACATGCGAAGACATGCGAAGACATGCGAAGACATGCGGAGACATGCGGAGACATGCGAAGACATGCGAAGACATGCGAAGACATGCGAAGACATGCGAAGACATGCGGAGACATGCGAAGACATGCGAAAACATGCGAAGACATGCGAAGACATGCGAAGACATGCAAAGACATGCAAAGACATGCGATCGACACGAACAGCAGGTGACGACGAATGGTGAGTTGTCGATTGACAGAAGAAAGAAGAAGAAGAAGAGGAAGAGGAAGAAGAAGGAAAAGGACGCATAGCGGGGGTACTATACGTTCACAGGAAGACTGTTTGACACAGGAAAGGTCCACGAGCAAACAAGTATGTACGCAGTGTTGTTTGATATGAAATAATTATACAGTCACGAACAAAAAAAAGGCAGTGGAAGAAGAGAACAGAACAACAGTTACTGGTAGCTGAACGAAGAGGGTTAAAACCTGCACCAATGCCATCCTATTGTATGGTGAACTCTGGCTGAGTAGCACGATATATGAATGCATCAACATACTTACAGCAGTGCTGTTTAAGTACTTGAAAATGCAATGCACAAAAGAGGTCAACAAGTTCGTTCATTCATTTCAGAATTTATATATCACGTACCCTTAAAAGAAGCCCACTCAGATGTGCTCCAAATCCAACCACGATGATGCGTATATAGGTTTTAAGGAGCCTGTAAAACACTGATGAACAGGTAATTCTCCATCGGAGGCTATTCCAGAGAGATGGACCTATAGCTGAGAAAGAACGATGCTGGTACGGCTACATGTTTTGCCTTCGAGAGACAGTCAGACAGACAGACAGACAGACACACAGACAGAAACAATGCGATAGACTGAGTGACAGATAAAAAAGACATACAGACAAAGACGTGAGATGGAGACAGAGCGACAACAGCAAGTGGCACAGATGCACAGACAAGTACAAATAAGAAGACAAAGACAGAGACATTTACTAGCACAAAGAATGACATCTGCAGAAAGCCAGACACAGTGAACAGGTGCCCCGTCTCTTCTTCTCATTCATTCATTCATCCATTCATTCATTCATTCATTCGTTCGTTCATTCATTAATTCATCTATTCATTCAGAGCATCAGTCGTATATAGTGCCCTTCCTGACGACGACCAATCACGCCGTGACATGTGGAAGAGAAGGCGGATTGAGCTGCTGCTGCTGCTGCTGCTGCTGCTGCTGCTAAAGACATCCTCCTCAAAGAAGCAGACACGATGGACGGATGGACGGACGGGGTGGGTTGGGGTGGTTCGGGTGGGGGTCGGTGAGGCAGTCATCCACGGCAAATGCACCAAAGGACGACGACGGTCACCGGAAATGCCAAGACCTTCACTGCTGCCACGAAGGCCTTTTAGTTGTTGTCCAATCAGTCAGAGGACATTCAGAGACAGGCCATTCAAGTTCATGCCATTCAGAGGCAGGCCAATCAGTTAAAGGAAATTCAGATGCTGGTCAATCAAATATCATTCTCAGGCAGGCCAGACAAAGGTCATTCATATGCAGGCCTTTCAGTTAGAGGCCTTTCAGTTAGAGGCCAATCAGTCAGAGGCTAATCAGTCAGAGGCTAATGATTGGCCTCTGACTGATTGGCCTCTAACTGATTAGCCGCTAATCAGTTAGAGGCCAATCAGTCAGAGGCCAATCAGTCAGAGGTCAATCAGTTAGAGGACAATCAGTCAGAGGTCAATCAGTTAGAGGCCAATCAGTCAGAGGCCATTCAATCAGTCAAATGCCATTCAAAGGCCAGTCATTTAATAGCAGGCCATTCAGAAGGAAGCAACATTCTGTGTATTCAGTTGAGGGCCTTTCAAGACCATAGGCCCAGGGCTTTACTAGGCAATGTTGATGCCTGGGAGAAAGTGATAGCAACTCTCCTTAAGATTTGTTAAACTTTAACGAAAACCATTAATCTATGAAAACAGCATCATTGCATTTGTTGTTAATCAGATGACATAGTATTATGCATAGATGTAAAAAAAACGATGGAAACAAAATAAAAAAAACGGTAAAAAACGACGTTTTTTTCGAAAAAATAAAAAACGACAAAAAACGATAAAAAACGGAAACGAAAAATTATTTGACTTTGCTACATCTAAAACCGCATTTAACCTTGAAAACCTTGATTAGGAACCTACCACACGCAGGCTATCTCTTAAATGATGATGTTAAACAATGAAATAATGACTTTAGTTATCTGAATCCTTGAGAGCTGGTAGAAAACTCAAGAAAAATTAAAATTAAGGAAAATAATAACAGAAAGTAAATGAATAAATAAAGATAAATAAATAATAAAAAACGATAAAAAACGATGGGAAAAATAAAAAACGAAAAAAACGACGTTTTTTGGGAGCGAATAAAAAACGAAAAAAAACCTTTTTTACAACTATGGTATTATGCTATTTAGTGTAAACTCAGAACTAAAGTTCTATTCTAGTGTTGATATAACTGTAAGATCTTTGACAATTTCATCAAAATTAATATCTGCGGCCACCTTTGTTCCCTGGTCTAGACTTCCTCCTCCTCTGTGATCAGCCAGAGCAGCAAACACACTTCATCCTACTTCTATAATTAATTATAAGCAGTTGCAAAAGAAGAGCCAACGTCTTCTTGATTAGTAGGCCAACTTCACAACTCACAGCAGTTCTGCATTGCCTGGAAGAAATTGTGGTTTACTCCTGGGATTACTTCAACCATCAAACATCACATTCATTCTCGATTCAGGTGACCTCGGTCATCCGCCACTGAAAGCTGAAGCTCTATGTAGGCCTTGTAGGGCGCTACATTCTAATGGCTGGTGACTAGGATCGCAAAACAAGAGGTCAGGATTTGAAATCCCTTCCATGGCAGAACTTTGTCTGGAAATTTTCACTCCATTTGAAACCATCCATTGAACTACCAATGTTGGTTGGAATATATCCGATAATGAATGGTAAGACTAACCAGCCATCCGTCATACTATGCTGAGGTCAAGAAATTTAAGTCGCTAACACTTTGCATCCATGGCTGCCTTTCAAGGTTATAGTTAATGGACCGCTCTTCTTCGTCTCTTTCTTACTTACTCACCATCCTCCCATAAATGGCAAAGTGGCATTTAAGAAAGGTCAGACAGTTGACTTGCTAGCAGGACCTCATGTTCTATACAAATGTACATGTATGCTAGACAGTGCTGCTGCCACTCTGGGTTTGAAATTTAACAGAAATGACATTGTCACTGAGAGACCAAATTTCTTCATTATTCCAGAAAAGAAGGAAGTTAAGCTAAATCTGGCAGGCACACAGGCAGGCAGGCAGGCAGGCAGGCAGACAGACAGACAGACATGCAGACAGGTAGGCAGACAGGTAGGCAGAAAGCCAGACAGGCAATCAGGCAGAAAAGATAATGCACCTAACAGAATGAGGGGCAGGGATAGTTTGTTTGTATGTGCGCTTGTTACAGCGCCCCTTTAAGCTCTCTCTCTCTCGCTACTCAGAGGCGCTCCCGAATGCAGAGCGGACGCTGCATCGGAGTTTCACGCCGAAGCGCTGAGCAATTGTGAGTGAAAGACTTGCCCAAGGTCCTTACGCGGCGAGGTAGATTCGAACCTCGAACCTTCCGGCTCCAAGGCAACAACGCCACCACTACACCACCGCGCCCCACAAAGTCATACAGAGCCATGCAGACAAATACATTGTAGGTAGACATCGTGCACAGATGGATAAATAGCAGCAGCAGCAGCAGCAGCATCAATCCGTCCATCACGACTCCAGTGGACCATACACTAAATCGACCAGAGTTCGATGATCGGCGGCAGAGGAGGATGGGGAGGAGGAGGAGGAGGAGGAGGAGTTATGGAACAGGTGGGCGAAGTGTGCTTGTCATTCAAACACCGCAATTGAGACGAGAGCAGACACGATGGATGTCCACATGGACGACGATGTGGAAGTGGAGAAAGTGTCAGTGGAGAAAGTGTGAGTGGGGAAAGTGTGAGTGGGGAAAGTGTCAGTGGAGAAAGTGTCAGTGGAGAAAGTGTCAGTGGAGCTGCAATCGGTCGAATCTCTCATCTTTTATATAGCGTAACAACGATACTACGATACACTGATATCGATCGATAGTACTCTATTAGTTCCTCTCTTCAAGTCATGTTTAGTGGGTAATGTGACCCGTCTTAAGAAATGAGAAGGAATAAATGTGAACTACGTATGATGTGTACATTACCTAATCTTACCAATGTTGTCCTTTGCTCAACACACAACCATCTTCCCATCTTGAAAGATCCATTTGGCTCCAATTGCAATTGCATCACACAAATATATTTGTCTTTTCATCGTGATATATGGTCAGTTCATCATCGATTCTCAGCACTTGACATTCGAAATGACTTCAACATTTGCATCGGATGATGACGCAGTTAAGTACAAGAAACTCTGCGTAAATCTAGGCTGTGTTCACAAAGCATAAACTTGGTTAAACTCAGTGCCCATTAAGGGTGATGAGAGCATGTGCGCTGCGTGTGTATGCGTGCTTGTGTGTATGCGTGCTTGTGTGCGTGTTTGTGTGTATGTGTGCTTGTGTGTGTGTGCATGCATGCTGCATGTGTATGCATGCCTGTGTGTATATGTGAGTGTATGTATGTGTGCATGTATGTGAGTGTGTATATGTATGTATGTATGTATGTATGTATGTATGTATGTATGTATGTATGTATGTATGTATGTATGTATGTAATGTATGTATGCATGTACGTATGTATGTAATGTATGTATGTACGTACGTATGTATGTATGTATGTATACTATTGTATGTAGCCTATAATGAACATTTATATAGCGCCTAACAATAACCTCACGTAGGCCCTTAATGTAGCTACCGGACAGTTCTAAACAAGTGCCACTTCCTGGTTTATTTATTTATTTCTTATTTTTCGCATTGCTATAGCGCCCCTTAAAGCTAAGTTTATCTGTTTAATAGGTCCCTCAAGGCAAAGATTACGGACTACGGAGGTGGTGATTAGGTCACTATGGAAACTCGTGACACTACGTGGGATGAAGAATCAAGAGAGCTGGAGAGTAACACCGTTGGGTAAGAAGAAGACATGGGTAGCGGAAGTGAGGAATCGGTTGCCTCAGATCAATGATTCAGCGAAGTCAACTTGACCTTTAGGAATCTCGGATTAAATATTGACTTTATCACGGGGTTCAGTGACAAAATATATTGTGATTATACAGGGCCTGTTTAGAGCAGTCACATGCTCGAAGCCTAGCTATCCACAGGACCTTAGATAGATCTATACATATAAAGAAGAAAAGTATGTATGTAACTATGTAACTATGTTTCACTGAAAAATTTCATGCACTCGACCAATTGCTCCCAAATTTTTCACGAATACTTTCTAGCACCCGACAAAAAAAACATGGGGGATCGTGGGGTGAGGCGTCGTGAAGGAAACCGAAATTTCCCGGGCAACGCCGAGTATTTCAACTAGTTTGCTTATAAATAAGTTTACAACTTAACGGAGACAGCGTACAAAAAGTGGCTGGGAAGCCAATGTAGCTCATCGTTAAAGTGTCGAATTTGTCACTAACTTATATTGTTTTGTATTGCATTTAAGCATACATACAGTGCCTCTTGTAGGTTTAACCATTCAGAAGCGCTCCCATAACGTAAAGCCCATGACAATAAGCAGGTTTTGAGAAGAAAGAAGAGAGACTGCCAGACAGAATTGTATAGCGAACAGAAGGAGAATGTACATTCCAAAGAAAGGAACAATTGAGGCAATTGATCGAGACTGAGCCATAGCAGTTCTAGAGGGAGGAACCAAGAGATGAAGCCTGTTGGATGAACAAAGTGGACGGTTGGAGGAAGCTGAGTGAGGATGAAGTATAACATCAACCAGATATTTTGTGGCAAGATCCTGCCATGTATACATATTGAGGATCAGAGTGAGGATCTTAAATTGTATGAGAGCATGGACAGGAAGTCGATGAATTAAGCTGTGTTATTTGCTGATTAATATTACATTGCATAAACAAGGTTTTTAATATTAGAATGTGTAGGCCTACAAGATGTAACAAAGTTGAATTATTTTCGTTTTCTGTTTTGTCATTTTTACCGTTTTGTATTTTTTTGCAAGTTAGCCTACGTTTTAGTCGGTTTTTATTCCGGTTTTTAAAAATCGATTTTAGCATCAATAGTTTTTATGTCCAATGTGTGCTTGCCAGCGCAGTAATAAAGAAAATACTTACTTACTTACTTTATTGCACCACTGATTCAGATCATTTGGTACGCGTCTGTTTCGAATGCGTATGCGTTAATGGATATAACATGAAGAAGGCAATTGGTGGACAGACAGAGGTATGCAAAGAATTTCATTAAATTAAGGCTGAAGAGCTATACATAGAACTGCTCTTTCGCACATCACTGTGACATCAGCAGCAGGAGCAATACTGCCATCGACTATATGAACATCGCCATCTTCATCACCATACCGCCATACCCATTAGATTCAGCAGCACCAAGGTGATCATTATCACCTTCATTTACATTTTCATCATCACTATCTTGATTATCAATATCACCAACTGCAGTGGCATCATCATTATCACTGTCATCATCATTTCAGCATCACCATCCATATTATTGACTGTCAGCATCATATCAGCATCATATCATCATCAGCATCAGCAGCATCATGACCGGTGTCCGGACAATTCGGAGCGGGACAATTGGGAGCGGACAATTCGGACCGGACAATTTGGAGACGGACAATTTGGAGCGGACAATTCGGAGACGGAAAATTGGTAGCGGACAATTCGGAGCGGACAATTCGGACCCGGATAATTCGGACCCGGACAATTCGGAGCGGACAATTGGGAGCGGACAACTGGGAGCGGACAATTCGGAGACGGACAATTCGGACCGGACAATTCGGAGACGGACAATTCGGGCCCGGACAATTCGGACCCGGACAATTCGGAGTGTAGGCCTATATAAAACAATTGTGTCGAATTGAAACATCAGAAACATCACATGCCTGAGTCAATCAAAAACAGTGTGGCAATAAAATACTTAAAATAGGCCTACAATTGTGTCGCATTGAAACATCACAGGCCTGCGTCGATCAAAAACAGTGTGGCAATAAAATACTTAAAATACAATTGTGTCGAATTGAAACATCACAGGCCTGCGTCGATCGAAAACAGTGTGGCAATAAAATACTTATACGGCACCAAACAAAACGTCCTATACCAGAGGTGTCAAAGAGCTGGCCCGCGGGCCATTTCTGGCCCGCCGACGATTTTTTCTGGCCCGTGGAGCCTTCCCTAAAGATTAAAAAATTATTTAAATTGTTGTCAAAATTTAATTAGAAGCGAAAAGTGGACATCGAATCAAGATCTTTTCGCAATATTTTCACTTTTCTGAAAATTGGCTGACCAAGCCCGGAGCTCCCTCTCACATTACTATGCCCAATTTTGCTCAGGAACTTCTACACCCTGGCCCGCCACTTGCTAGAAAATGTTCACACTGGCCCGCCACTTGTTAGAAGATGTTCAAACTGGTCATCCACTAAAAAAGGTTTGACACCCCTGTCCTATACGATCTTCAAGACCCTGCATTCCAAAGCTTAAACTAAGCAACTGAAATTATTAGTTAAATGCACTAATTTACCAATCTATAGGCAGCTCATTTAAATCATTGCAGTTTTCTTACAACCATAGTCCTGTTCCTTTATGCTTGTTAGTCAGGTTTCTGATTATAGCTAAACTATTAATATATTTTACTGCAATTTAAGGTTTACATCTAGCTTAAAGCAGGAGCCCTATGACTGCTGCCAAATCATCGAAGACAAACGGGCAAAAGACATACGAACAAGTAGACGTAGCCTACACGCAGACTGAGAGACGGTGGGGTGCTAAACTGACTAATTTTAGTATTGACTCTATAGTGTCCAGTGGCCCATCCGGTCAACCTATTCTATTCTATATTTGGACTTATTAAGAGCATCTCACAGTACCGGTACAACCTAATCAGAGGCACTCCAGTCCCAGTGCGAAGACCTCATGGAAAAAGAAAAGTCTTAAGACACCTGGCAGAAAAAGTAAAGCCTCCTGTAGGTCTATTTGGGTGATGGAGATGGGTATGAAAATCTGAGTTCCATCATTATTTTGACTGTTATGCATTGCCTGCTCCGAATTGTCCGCTCCAAATTGTCCGCTCCAAATTGTCCGGTCCAAATTGTCCGGTTCCGAATTGTCCGCTCCGAATTGTCCGCTCCAAATTGTCCGCTCCCAATTGTCTGGGTCCGAATTGTCCGCTCCAGAATTTACTCCAAATTGTCCGTCTCCGAATTGTCCGCTCCAAATTGTCCACTCCAAATTGTCCGGTTCCGAATTGTCCGGTCCGAATTGTCCGGTCCGAATTGTCCGCTCCAAATTGTCCCGCTCCGAATTGTCCGGGAACCATCATGACCACAATCATTGTAAGTACTTATAATACGCTTCATTTCAGAATCCTCATTTTATCTAAATAATCACAATCACCACAAATCATTATTACATGTACAGCATTAAAACTCAGTCTTTCGTTTGGTAGGTGGTATTGGTAAAACGAGCAGTGGGACATGATGATGCTTTGCATATTTCAACAACATTAACCCTTTACCCGTTCATTTTTAAATTTTAAGCCCGTTTACAGCGGATATTCTCGGAGCAAATGGGTAAAAGATTAAGGCTGCATTATTATCACTATAAGCTTAGTCAATAGTCATCCTCATCCTCGTCATCATCGCCACCACTACAGTCTGCACTCAATGCTGCTAGCAGACTTATTGCCTGTCTTCCTCAGTTCTTCTACATTTCTACATTCATGACTGAACAACTTCAAAGGCGCCTTCTCTCTCTCTCTGCCCGTATACAACTGTAAGACTGAAGTGTGCTTACAGCAGATACAAGCTTCCGGTAGATAATAATCTGTGCAGAAGTGTGACAGCTCAGTATTGTTTTGTATGTGACCATTTATAAAGAACTGCTTGGAGATGTGTCCAGGGCATTCCTTCCTGGCCTCTGTCCATTGCACCGAGAACAATCACACAATTTTTAAAAGTAGTTCACAAAATGACCCTCCCAGAAAAAGACTGGATAACGTATATCCCAAGAATGTTATAAAGAAGCATATAATATATGTTTCTTTATAACATATAATATTATAATTAGCAATCTCAACCACAAGTAGCCATAGTATCATTGAATTGTTATGGCACAATTACAATGTCTTTCCTGTTGTTTTTTGGAATATACAAATATACATACATACATCCATAGATAGTATTATATACATTCAATATATATATACATACATACATACATACATACATACATACATACACACACACATACATACATACATACATACATACATACATACATACATACATACATACATACATACATACATACATTCATACATACATACATACATACATACATACATACATACATACATACATACATACATACATACATACATACATACATACATACATACATACATACATACATACAAACATACATACATACATAGGGCCCATTATGAATGCCTAATGACGTCAATGACGCGACCAGCACATTGTCAACTTCACACCTGGTTAAATGAAAGATCACAAGTCAAATGACTAGCCTGCCAAACAGAGCAATTTAGTTGAAGGTTGTTAACAGTCCGAACATTATTGAGGAAAGTGAATAGAAGCAGTCAAAGGGCCTTCCTTATTGCCATCCGATTATGTGAAGCATCTTGTACTATGTCTATTGTTTATGGGTTATGGTTACAATGACAAAAATGAAATGAAAGGTCTGTTGAAGATAGCAAAGCAGTGTGAGGATGAAATCTGCAAAGCACAGATACCAAGCTATGCCAATAAATAATAATAATTAATTAACACAATATCCAAAAGTGGACTTTTAAATTGAAACTGAATAGTCACTTGCCTCCTTGAGCTCCGGTATTCTATTCCTTCTAATTAAGGATGTGAGAGCCAAAGGTAATGTAATGTGGCTCTCACAGTAGGCCTACAAGGCTACAACTTAATCAGAGGTGCCCCCAGTGCAAAGACAAGGGGCACTAAATAATATCTCACCATGACTAATAGCCTTCCTGCTATAAGTCATGCTGAGATATTATCTTTATATCTTTATTACTATCTTTATTATCTTTATGCTGAGATATTATCTATTATGTTGGCCCTGTGCAGTTACAGACCAACAGAGGCAAAGGCACGATGCTGTGCTCCGGCAGTCTGAGACCGCTGTACAAAAAGATTGTAATTGCAAACGCAATCTCCAAACTTCTAAACTGCCACTCGAAAGCCAAGCGCAGGGCACAAGCTTATTCACAAGGGTAGTGTTGAGTCAAAATGAGTGTCCGTAAGAATAGTCCAAAGGAGGTCTGGGTCGGTTGCCATAGGATCATGGTGGGTGGAACAGCTACTAAGGCGGGTGTCATCTGGGTCGAGAATTGGAAGACTGGCAAACAGCAAGTTGTTGGGGAGGGGCGCCGTGATTCATGAGCAAAGGTTTGGACATCATCAGCATATAAGTGGCAAGAGGTTGAGAGTTTAGCAAAAGAGAAGATGAATATCAGCTGTAAATGAGATATAAAGAAGTGTGCCCAATATGGATCAGTTGGCTATAGGCCCATTAGTTGGTTGCCATCGCCTGAGATTTTGGCACTGGAAAACATTGATTAGATCCTCAAATTTGAATTTGTTGCACCTTTGTAAGTTTCTACAGTGCTAATGTATGCATGATATGTAAATCCAAACACACATGTACACTGGGCAGATTGAGTTGAGCAGACCGTGACAGCGAAGACTGAAAGCTGAGAATGAAAATTAGAAAGCAAATGATGACAACCTCATAGCACATAGCAATCGTACTCTTCTGAAACCAATGTGAAAATAGTCACGGTCCATTACCATTGACCATCACATAGCCTGCCTTGCTGGTCACAGCAGCATCTCCTCAGCAGAGAAAATCTCCGATCCAGTCCGTGTTCTCTCCCGTGGATCATTTCCAAACAATCGTGCAACTCAGTGTGCAAAGTGTTTCGTTGAAATCGACCACAGAATCAGGAAGCGGACAATGAACCACATAACAATTAAACGCGAACCAATCATGCATGCGCCTACCAACGGACAACAAATGCCTGGCAGTCTGGAAGGCGGTCGCAATAAAATGCCTGTAAAGTAATTTGAACCTTGGATCAAACGAAAACAGGCCTGATATGTTGGCATATATATGTATATATGAGCATAATTATGTGGAGGCATGGTGACTTACTCTCACTCGATCTTCATCTCTGTTTCCAAGGTTCGAATTCTGGCATGTCCAATGAAACTAACAGTGTTGTCAAGCCATGTAGCCTATAAGGCAGTGTAAGCCATATAATCCAATAGTCCACATGTTGTGTAACTCCTGAAACCTCAATTTCATCTAATATAATATTAATATACTTAAATTATCACATGTCAAGATGGTTTATACAGAACAGTTATTGTAGAAAAATAACTGTGGTTGACAGACTATGATAATGATAATATCTTTTCTTTAATGAAACGCCTGCAAGACGCACTGCGCTTTACAATTACAAGTTATGCAGTAATCTTAATTAAATTTAACTACCAACTGAGCAGACAGCTTTGCAATTACAATGGCGCCAATAGCAGCCTACAAATCAAATCCGCCCAACGGGGGCACGAACCTGCTACCTCTCGAACTCTTGGCCAGCGTGTTAACCAATACTCTACCCCCCCCCCCCCCCCCCCAAACGAGGAGTTGGGCATACAAAGAAGACTTTGCTATGAGTTAATAAGAAAGACTAGGAATGTTGAAACCCCCAACCCTTGCCAATTCTCAACCATGGTTTATGTACTTTCATTTCAAAATCATAGATGAAAAATCTGAGGCAGACAAGAGCTCAAAATAGGCTATAGGCTACTCCATTTGACATCACAAACCCAAAAATTGTGTTGTTCCTTGGTGCTCCGCCTATGACTTTGGCGCTTGAAATCCCCCCATTCGGATGCCATAGCAGGTTCCTTAACTTCTAGATCAAGGTTCCGCCTCTGCTGGCAACCATGAACGAAGCACCATCCCTGGGTCCATCCCTTGCCATCAGCACATCAGTCACAAGTCGTATAGGCTACCTCACAACGTTGTATCCCATCTTTTATCTGACAACACTTAACAAAGATCCAAAGTTTCGAAAACCTGTTCAGCATAAACTTGGCAGACGCTACTGGAACGGACGCAATCTCCTCGGGGGTCATTAGCTCCGCTAATAAGCAGGTCCAACAGTTATTAGAGACCACAGATGTCTCAATGGAACCTTTGACATAATTGAAATCTACGTCCGCAGACGAGGCATCACGTCATTAACCGTCAAACGAAATGTGTACTTGATGCCCCGTTGCACGGCGAAAACCCCATTAAGGGTGTGCCAAATGCGGGACTGGTCCAGTCGCATACAAATGCGCCCTCTGGCTTCTCATATGTAGGCTACGTTCGTCCGTCTGCCGCCGCCTTTACGCTGCACTTTTGATTCAATTTTCGCGAAACATATAATAACGGGCGCTCTGTGCCGACAAAGAAAATGGCGTTTGGCTGGCTGCAAAGAATTTCCAAAAGACTAAATCGTTCGACATTAAAGATAATGCGAGCCACGAGAAGAAATCTATATAGTTGCGTATTGCACTGTCAGGAGTCCAGACTGACGACGCTGGGCTCCTTTCCAATCCCGGAAATGCCTAAGCATGCGCCTTCATTGATACGTCACGATTCTTTCGAGCGGCGATGGCGAATATTGCACGGTTTATGTGCGGGCAAAGTTTATTCCGCCTTGCGGGGTCATTATTTGGATAGGCCACCCGTCGGAGGCGAGGGACGGTTGTCACTCCCCGATGCAAATGCAATTTGGTTAAAAACATGACGAATTGAAGTGCTTGCGGGCAAAGGCGTAGCAGCGTCGGTCAACCACTGTCTGGAAATATCAAGCAGAACACTTATTCGGTGACAAGAATTGTCCCACGAAACCAATCCTCAGATACGATCAACATTACCCAGAAAGGTTAAGAATTGACCAGATTCATTCGCAGTTACACTTTCAACAGATTATTCACAGTGCAATAAGATGACGATGATGAATTCCATTCCTCCACCAGGACTCTATAGCCATCCAACATTTCAACTGCTCTCCAAATCACCGAACGTTGCCACCACGCACATAGACAATGTTATAAACTTCAGAAATAAAGCTGTCCCAACTTTTATGGACTTCAGAATCATAGGTGTCTAAGGTAGGCTAGGAAGTAAGTAAGAATCGACCATTGGTCCATTTGGCGCCTGCACATAGGGGCAGGGCTGTAAAATTTGAGGTTCTATAATCTCGATCTTTGACTGCTTTCTTCTCATGATTTTATTGATCACAATTTTTTACTTTACTCTTTGTGAGGTATAAGTACACGCTGCATACCCACGTATACCCTCGTTTATGGAACTAAGCACACAATGCACACGCTGTATACCCATGTATACCCCATGTACACTGTTGTACAGCCCTGATGAGGGGCACTTGCCCCAACTGGGAAATTTATTCCTATTTTAAAAAAATACTAGGGACTCCTACTGGACACTATACAATGTATACATGCAAAATACCCATATTCTTAATTGCCTGTCTAGCATTTATATATATATATATATATATTGTTAGGAGAATTTCTTACAAACATCGCTTTTGTTTTTTACTCTCAGCAAAGTCTTGTATAACATCATCAAAATCACAAAATGCAAAGACTCAACAACACATCTGTTTCTATGCTGATGACAGAAAGGCTGCAGTCACATCACATGGCTGTGAATCTCGTTCTGGGTAAATTTAAGTTCTGAGGAAGAACATTCATCAGTACAACGTGTAATCATCATTCACGATTCATGAATATATATTCTTATTACATTTTCAACATTCTGAAATAATGAGTTCAGATTATCATTCTTCATCACCATAAAGATTATTGACATAGATATGGCATTGATGTTTTTGCATTTAATTACACTGATATAGAGCATTTCCGGTGCTCACATTCTGAAATTTATTTAAAATCCATGCTCAGAAAGAAAGAAACTCTTGGCCTCTCAAAAGAGGAAGAAAAACAGCAGGCGGTGTCTTGGGCAGGCCAGTATGAGAATTGTGGAAAAATAACTGGGGGGGTTGGCCTATGATAAACTTGAAATTGGGGTATGAAAAACATACTTTAACATGGGGCTCTAAAAAAGACTGGGGGGGTTGAACCCCCCCGACAATTCTCACCCTGGGGCAGGCGGACCGCGTCTGGCATGGGACACTACAGTGTTTGACAGCTAGCTTCTGTTGATCATGATCCTCATCTGGAGGCTAATCAGGTAGTGTCTAAGAAGGGGTGGGTTTGGCCTCATGAGGAGTTTCTACTTGGACATACCCAGTGCAGTCTACATTGATTGCCTAACATTGGAATTGCTCCCAGTCAACGTTGTTTTTCTCTGAAAAACGCTGAGAACCACTGGTCTATTTTACGATAGTTTTATTGTTTATTGCACGCATTCAATTCTGTTGATACAATCATGAACAACTAAGTACAGTGCAACAGGAGCCAGCAAAAGCTAATAGCTTATACTATCCTGAACCCTCTTCCTTATTTATTATTCATGAATGTTATATAACCACTGAATACCAAGTAATGCACGTCAGCTTGTCAGATGCAAATAAAGGCAACTTACAGCTCACTTACATACTTACACGCACACAATAAGTTGTCTGATTAAAGCGAATATGAAATGTTTTCTGTCCGCCTTATCCTTCAGACATACCATCCATCGATTGATTGCAAACTGGTGGCCACAACCACCGCCGAGACCACCACTGCCACCACCACCACCACCTCCACCACAGAAGAAAGCCAAATTGTCTCTGTTTCCAGAACTTGACCTCTATTCATATTACAACTCTCTCTCTCTCTCTCTGCCTCTGTCTGTCTGTCTGTCTGTCTGTCTGTCTGTCTGTCTCATTCTCTCAGCCATTTGGTCATCAATTTTCATCAATTCTCTCTCTCGCATTTTGATCGAATCCTTACAAAGGATTACGAGCATAAACTACGGTTTCCTTCTAAGCTAGAGTCAACTGATACCTTGTGTGCTGCAACCACATCACATGGCTATGGTGGTTCACATAATTTGTCTGCTTGTATGCTTGCATATATCACTAGTGCATGCATTTAAACCTGTGAATAGTTAAGTTCAAGCAACTTAGCATTCTTCAAGCACGTCTCAAGCACGTTTAAGAAGGTTACAATAATGATTGTGGACACATACACAGACATGCATTGCTGAGCAGACAAGAATCAGTTATGAACTTACACTAAATACAGTTTTTTCATCTTAAATCTGACAAAAATTCTTTTAGGAAAACAATGTATGGATAATGGATCCAATAATTGACTACACTATCCCATACTGATATGCCACCCATTCATAGCTAAGTTCACTGATTTTCATTTTTGTTCTTCACCATGATTGGACATTTGAAGTTAGTGAACTGAAAATTGGTGAACTGAAAATTGGTCATTTGAAAATTGGTCATTTGAAAATTGGTCATTTGAAAATTGGTCATTTGAAAATTGGTCATTTGAAAATTGGTCATTTGAAAATTGGTCATTTGAAAATTGGTCATTTGAAAATCTGATGATTTAAAATGAAGTAAAGAAAATCTATTAATGAGGTGAAAATTATAATTGCAATTAGTAATGCCTATTCTGCCAGTGTCTACTACACAAGTCATTAACTGAAATCGTGGTCAATATTCAGAAGACTACTCCACTCAGACAAAGTAGCAGCTGATGCTGGATAACCAATGGTTAATCTAAACATCTTTGGGGAGGGAAAGTTCCCCATTTTTCCGGTTGCCGTCCGCCCAAAGCGGACGTTCTCGCCCCCCCCCCCCCAGAAATCTGACCCCCCCAAAGCACAGGGACTAGATTAAGCACTGCTGGATAAGCAATATGAAAATGGAAAAATCTGCTCAACTTGGTCGTGCAACTTCAGTCGGATGTAAAATTCAATTGAACGACAGGCATGAGGTCGTGCAAAATGTGCTGACGTTAAATTTGTCCATATTAAACTTGTTTACGTCTTCTCGTGAACTGGCACCATTAGCACCATTTGCTGGCACTTAAGCAGCCTCTGAACTCTGCAGAAGCACACCTAATCATATCTCAGCCTCTTGCCTAACAAGTTTAAAAGCCATTTAACCGGGTTTCCTGTTCTGCACGATGTGGCTCTCCTCCAGTCATTTCACTCAATTACGAACGACTAAACAACAGCCAGTAAATTCATTCGCTTCAACAAGTTTCAGTGTATAGATACTATGCTATGCAAGTCTTACATTACATTACTACCGTTATCTCCAGATGAACATTAAAAATTACAATCACTGATGCAGTTTTATGATCGCATTGCCTTTGCTTTTATACACATTGCATATAAAACACACACAAAACTTTTAGTAAATCAATTGCATTCATTTCTGCACTGTTCAACGAATGTAACTAGTTTTGTGATGCAAATTTGTATGAATATGACATGCTATGATATGAAGTATTGCAAAAACACAGCACAAACATATTTGTGCTAAACTACATTAATGCAGCAGATTCGTTTTGAGTAAATCGGGATTAGGATCTTGCTGGCAGTACATCCAGTTGCTGCGAAGTTTCGTTCCAATGGAATCTGTACTTCGTCTATGTTTTAAGTCTTTTACTTTCCAGGTCTAGTGTAGTGCATCAGAGTAAGTCAAGTCATGCATGAACGACTTGCATAAGATTCGTACTCAAATAGGAATCCAGTATTAGTGAAGTTTGAAGTGGCATAATGTGTTGCAAGCCAATTGTTCCACCCCACATGTAAATTTTGTAAATAAATACATAAGTATAAACTTACACATAATTGAACAAAGAATTTTATATGAAGTGAATATTCCACGTCCATAGCATTGCTTAGAAATAAGTGTGCCCCATTTCTAGAATTTTACTTGAATAACAATGCAATTTAGTGGCCTAAGTGAGTAAGTGGGCTAATACTAATGCAAGACATTAATCCTCCCATTTTACAAAATAGATTGCTGTTGTAAAACGTTACTGTATTTCGATCAATAAGAGCTCAGAATGATCTGTCATCTACTATAACCAGGGCTGAAAGTGGTTTGAAAAAGTTGCCGGGTCTCACTTTGGCGGACGAGCACGCCTTTGGCCCATAAATTGTTCTGACGACGTTTTTCCTATAGTCATTTGGCCAAAATTACCGAAAATCCTACCATTTTTACCTACTTTTTGCAACCCGGCTGAGACCCGACAACAGCAGGTCTCGAAAATCGATGCCGGGTCTCAGACCCGGACCGACCCGGCTCACTTTCAGCCCTGACTATAACAGCTGCTATGAGTGCCCCTGATTCGCACTTCCCTATGTTAAACTGTTAGAATTGCTTTAGTTCACATGTAGCCCACTGATACTGTGAGGTGACATGTTCAAAGTAAAGTTCCTGATTGTAGGAAGTCCCTAGCCAACAGATGGTGGGATTCTTCAGTCTTTATTGTTCAATTCTGAAAGTTCACAATAGAAGCACAAGGAAATCTTGTGCTCTTCATTGTTGTTATTTGTGATCAAAACCATGGCAGTGACCACGCATTGACGGCATTAGTAAGATTATCCTGCACATTTGTCAGTTTGAAATAATGAAAGGTGACATTTACTTCTGTTGAAAGCTTACAGAACTTAATTAAAACTGAAAAGTTCTGGAAACTGAAACTAAAACTGAACAGATTTTTAAAAAACGATATTTGCAACTAAACTGGAAAGTTAATACAAAACTAAAACTTAGACTGAACAGCAAAATGAAACTTTTATAACACTGCTGTTAAACCTCAATGCAAAAGGTACATTAGGAGAAGACATTTCTGGATGCAATGATACTTCAAATTTATACAAACCCACCATAAGTGGAAACAATTTAACCAAACCTATGTTGATCACAGATACATTTACAACTGGGTATCATAAGATTACATAATACAGTAGCGTCAAAGCCACAGAAGTTCATAATGGATATATATATATATAATTTTTTTTACATATATCGCTATTTTGATTTACCTTAACGGAATGGCTACTGAAGGCATTATACATGTACATTATACATGTAGGCTCCGCTCCATCTCTCTTATCAAATAGCAGCTCACTTTGCCATTTTTACACAAGTAAACTTCTCTTATGTACATAAGTTGGTTAGATGCACTGTTTCAAGGCAGTCCCAGATCCATGCAATAATTTAAAGCACCGTCTACTGGATATGCAACAATAAATGTCTATATAGACACATATAACAGATTTACTGCCCCATATGCAGGGTGCAATGAAGTCCATTCTCACAGAATAAGACTGTCACATAAAATAAATTCAAAATTATGCACCATTTACATTTTGGTAGATTTGCTGAGAACAATAATATATGAAGCACTCAGAAGTCATGAAACATAAATAAAGCAAGATTTGGAAGCAAACTCCATCCATCCCTGTGTCTATAAAATGAGGGATTGGCAAATTGCTACAGCTTGGCCATTATCCTAACATCAATCCAACTGATCAGAAATTTACTCCTATGCCCATCTGTAAAAATACATATTCATGCACATGTACACATGTGTCATTCAGTTGATATATTTACATGCTTGTATGCATGCACAATTATGTATAAAATACATAATAACTTGATAAATCCATAAAAAGATTAAATGCAATGGTTTGCGGGATTTGGGGTCATATGCAAGTCAAATCTTTAACCGATTTAATTTACCATGTTGGCAATTTCTTCAATTGTCTACTCATATCCTTGTTTTTCGATACCGGGAAAGAATTGACGTAGCCAGCGTCAACTTTTATCACAAAAGAACTTCACTGTCAACAAACTCCTTCAAAATAAGTCAATTAAATTTGAGTTCATGCTACCAGAATTCAGACAGGAACCCAGTCATAAAACCTATTAGTCACCAGAAATATGTGCACACACAACACTCTCAAACACATAGCCTACAAACACATATTCACACTGTCAAGCACACAATGACACGATCTTTCAAACATACGTTCACACCCAAAAGCACACCAGAACACTCACATTCAAACACCCACACATGCACCAGCGTACACAAGCATTATGCCTCACCAATGAGCAGGTTCATGCACACATACAGACAGACTTTCAAGCAAACAGACCAGCAGAGAGAGCCCCATCTCGTCAAGTTGTAATAAAAACCTCACTTCATTCTAAAGATGACAGATAATTACACGAAATGGAAAATAATTTCTTTTCAAGATGATTGCATCCACACCAATAAAGAAGTCAGGTATATCTCCACGCTGATCCCTAAATAAGCCTATTCCACCGACGACGACGATCCCACACAGTGCAGCGGTTGCGAATCTCTAGACGTGCAGGGCAGAGGAAAGCCGAGCTATTGATTTTCGGTCCCGCAAGCGAGAATAGTCTCAAACCGTATAATACCGAAATGAAAACGTTCTCATGATGGACCCAGAGGATTTCTACAGATACGGGTTTCAAACTGTATGAAAATATTTTCTGCATGTCTAAGTAGCAATAGAACTACAATTTAAGCCTAAATTTTTGCTTGCATCAAATAACAATACCAACCCAGACAGCAGTAATTCCTATATAGGAAACACTTTTAATATATTTTGGTCATGCTACATAGGCCTACAAACAGAAATTGACAAATTACAAAATCTACATATCTAATAAAAATAGCTTTATTAACCCTTTGAAACCTGTTTGCCTGTATATAAAAACTACTAAACCCTGAATCCCTCAGCAAAAAAGCGTAAATTTATGGAAATGTTTAGAAAAAAATTATTTTCACTTGAAATTAATTAGTCAATCAATGTGTGAAACACTTTAACGCCAAAATTCTTTCTTTGAATGATAATCTGACCAACAGCGGCTGAGAGTGGAGATGGGATGAGATCAGTGAGGAGAAGGCAGGTGACCGGACGGGCAGTTGCGTCCAGCACCGATTGTAGTGGGAACAAACAAGATTTAGGTAGCCCGACAGGTAATGACTTGCAAAAAGTTGCAATAATCAATAGGCTTACATGTACATATACAAACAAAAGCAGTTATAAGCTAATGAATTAAAGATATAAAAGGAAACAGAATGTGTAATAACCCAAAGATGCTTCAGGTGATAGTAATTGAATCAGGTAAGTTGATAAATATGCTCAGCAAACGAGAAAGTATTGTCAAGAACATCACCAAAATTGCGAACACTCGTCAAGAAGTTAAAGAAAGGAAATGCTCAGCAAGTAAGACAACATCAAGGTCAAGGATTTGCCAAGCGAGTGCCAAACCAGATCAACTGAGTCTTAGAAAAGTTTAAAGAGAGACAAAATTTTAGAAGACATTGAAAGGTGAAGGTCGAAGGAAAGTAATAACTCAGTAGACTGAGCAATTGAGTAAAATTTGCTGTGACAGGAGAGCAACAAACAAAAGTCTGAACATTGTCAGCATAAATGTTTTTAATAAAGAGTCTGTGGGCATCATGTCGGTCTTGGAATGGCAATCTTTCAATTGGGCTCAGCAGTGAGTGGACGCCATCCAGTGGTGACTCTTCTAGCTACCATGGCAACGTCTTCGTACCGATGAGCTGTTTGCTTGGAGAGACTTTAACTTCATTTAGGCTAGCATAGATATTATTTGACTAGCATAGATACTGCTTCTCTCAGGTACTTACAAGGTGCTATAAATGTCTATGCGTAGCTAACAAGTAACGAGATATAAACACAGAAATACATGGATGCATACATATATAAAGTAGCTCCATGATTCCAGTCGTAGCACCACCCCCCCCCCCCATCCAATGATTACATATCATTGCTACCGAAAAACGCCTTGTGATGAGGGCCAAGCCCACACGATCAATCATAGAACACACTCGAAATGGTCTCAGGGATAAACAGATGGAGTCGAGATCTGAAGAAGGAACTCGACTGTAACGCCGCCGCTGCCACGATATCAAACTGTCACAGCACCGGAAGCACTGTGACCATAATGTGAGAATAATGCTGCAGCAAATATCTGCAGATTTCAGACGAATATGCCTGTCAGGCTGTCACCGTCGTATCAAGTCTCTGATTATCATTCGGCGGAATTCGAAACATAAATACATAGCATTACAAAGTATAAATAAGCAACGGAAGCATAATTAGACGAAAATAATGGTAAAATGAAAATGAATAAAACGATAATTATACAACAACCTCACGTCACCCATCTCTTCCATTTATGCTTTATGCATATCCGTGATCTTCGGAGAATCCACGCGTTGTTCGACTTAAAAACTGCATCTACAATCGCTACATCGATAGTTCATGTCAAAACTTGCCAATTGCAAGTCTTTCTTCTTGAACATAGACATACCCAAATATATCGCCTTCAAGCAATGCCCATGCCCATGGTGTCACCAAACCCCAAAACTCCCACCATATCACTCCTGTCCCCAAATCACTCCACTGCCTCAAAATATCTATAGGTGAAGAGAATACAAAGTCATATCACTCACCAGTCTCACCTACAATAGGCTACACCCCAACCATCGGAGCCTTCCTTGAGACCTCTTGCTCCATAGGTCTTTCACTTGAATGTGAAAACATTGCCTTTTCACAGATCCTAACCGTATACCTCCCAAGTCGTTTCAGCTCTAAACATCCTCCACCATACCACGACCATACCCAATTACCCATCTGCCTAACTACCTGCCTGACTCTCCAGGTCTTGACACCTCGCCTATCAACTTTGTTCTAACTGAGCGCCTGTGAATAAGCTGGTTCCATCACTTTTCAGTTGCGAACGCTTTACAACATCAAAGTCTACGATTACGATTGCGAACCTTATTCCTCAACTACATCTGCAAATTAAAGTACACCTTAAATACAAGTTATAGGACCATTGCGGGCCCTTCTATGTGGAATGACCTCCCTCCATCTGTCCGTAGTAGGATCTTATTTGGCTGTGTCATCTTCATCCCTTAAAGACTTTCTTATTTCCTCCAGGCTGTCACACTGAATAGTAAGCTCTCAAATACAATATTGCCAATACAATACAATACAATACAATACAATACAAGTACTTAGGCATTAGGTATGCATACAATTAGTTCTTTGGTCTCAAGTAAGAACAGGCTGCAAACACCTGGCTAACCGCGCACATGCACACAGCAGTAGGCTAACTGTAACATGAAGACTTAAACAAATGGGCATTTTCACAGATTATGCCACAGGACACATGCATTTATTAGGAATTGCTCTACAGAAATATTAACAGGTTCACATCTTGTCACTCATGTACTTTATCAGAGCTTTCATAATTATAAAAACATAATTATGTTTGACGGGTGTACAATAGGCCTATCTGTTATGCTCAATGCTCTAAATCCTGGTTGACGCGCTTTTGCTAGTTTCGCTGCATTTCCATTAGTCCAAACAATTTCGACTTCCAACAATTTCCTCAGTCATCGTGGCTTTTGATATTCAAATGCATTTCAATTTTGAGTGACGTGGGGACATTTTGCTTTGTGCAGGAATTCTTTGCTAATAAAATAATTTGGAAAATTCCATGGCATCACAGTAACAATACCCAAGTAGGCCTAACAGGTTACAGATGACCATGGGCTTCGGCCAGGAAATCTTCACACTAGTGAATACTGTGTCAATCATAAGTGGCTAGAACACCGCAATATATATTTATATATATATATTATATATAAAGTATTAAAGTTATATATATATAATTATATATAAAGTTATATATATTATATACTGTGTTTTGGGCTAGTCCAGGGTGACAATATCTATGCCTGTGCTCTGGAAATGATGATTTAAGTACTTCACATGCGCATATGACTCAGATGATTATGCAAGTTGAATAAAGCTAACTACTAGCAGTAGTTAATGACTGATCTGCTGTGTAGAGCATAATTTAAAGGGAGGGCCCTAAGGAGTCCTGTGAGATGCCAAATGGAACAGGTGCCGAAGCTTAGTGATCAGCACCCTTGACCATCATCATAACCAGAAGAGAATGATCAGTGCTGAGCCAGAAGAGGAGCTAATGGTGTGCGAAGAGGATGTCATGGTCCACAATGCAAAGTACACTGTTGTCACATGCAAAGGAACATCCAGATATCAGCGACATGACATAATTAGGTCGTAAACCAACGTTGGTGGTACAGTCTTTGTTGAATGGATCTTTTTGAAGCCAGTGCAACTCTGGCATGAAATTTGCATGGTTCTAAGTAATTTTCAAGTCAGTAGGTACGTAGTTCTTTTATGAATTATAAGACACTTAGCAAAATAGACAGTTACTGCAAACTGTTAGAAGACTGGCAAGTTCATTTGTTGCCAATGGATTCTTCACTGCAGGCAAAGTATTCTATGCATATCGTATAGTGACCGATCGTAGAAGTCTCCGGTCACGATATTCTTGGCACCAGATGGTGTGATGTTCAATTCTGAAGGCTAACAATAGAAGCAGAAGGAAGTCTCCAACTGTGTGCTGTTATTTGTATCAGAAGCAAGGCGGTGACCAAGTATTGATGCCTGTAGGGCAGCGTAGGCGTTAGTAAAATCATCCAAAACACGAGTATATTTCAAGCCATTGACTTGACTGCGATGCAATATTTCCTTGAATACGCGAGTACTTTGTGAGCAAACTACCATACTTTTAATCAAACAATGGGTATTGCAGTGTGTTACGATAGTTATATGAAACTATGTTTGACACATCTTCATATGATAAAAATAAAAACACTCCATCAGAACAAAACTTGTTGGCAACCGGATGTACTGTCAACGATTCTCTGATCTGTTGAACCACAATCCTTTGAACAATCCTTCAAAGGTAAGGAAGGTTTTGGTCCATAATTACTAACGGTATTATTATCATTACTTTTAATTATTTTTATTATGAACAACAACAATAATAATAATAACAACTTGAATGATTAGGGTCCATTCCAGACAAAACTGCTTTCAATGGTTAGTGTTGAAGTCCCTGAGGGATCATGCTTACATCAGGGCCCCAAAAAATTATAATAATAATTAACAGAACTAAGTCCGGGTACCCTGACAATTCAGTGATAGTATTTTAGTGTTTCTTTTTACTTTCAAATAATCACGTTGCCCACCCGTATTTTGCCGAGACACGCAATAAAAGGTATCAATCTTATCAGCTACAGCATCAACATCATCATTATTTATATCACAAAGAATCTACATAAATATTCAGTACAAGCACATAATATACTGGCACATGCGCAGTTGCGCACATACAAACACGCATACATCACCACTCACATTGAATCAGATATATTATTGATCACTAAAGCCCAAAAAGTACATGACAATCGATCACGTTGTCATGAATAATATCCTATCCCTGCGTAGTTCTGTCTCTTCAACAACCGTCGTCGTCGTCGTCGTTCGTTGACAAAAGACTCGTCCAACTGATCTGACAACAATTTTTCACCGCAATTTCACTTGATGCTGCCCTGCGCTGTGCATTATGCAGAGGGTTTAGTTTAAAAGTTTAGTTTAAAGGGGTTTAGTTTAAGTATTGTTACCTATCTGTGGTCGTTAGTTTAGTTTAAAGGGGTTTCGGGGGAAATGGTAACACTCTGGCATGATGGGACGAAGATCTTCCCACAACCTTCCAAACGGTTGACTCAGCCTTTCACTCGCCAGATGGCATTGTTAAAATGAATAGTAGGATGTTATGGACGACCTGCATGGTTGCCAAACAGTTAAATTCAACTTCTTTAATAAATTGTGATCATCCGTTCATACTGTGAATTGTAGTCATACTGCATTCCAGTTACTTTGAAATAGTAAGTGAAGATCATTATCACCACTTTGGGACAGAGTTATCCTCTGGTCAATGTGAAATTCATTAGGTTACCTTAAAAAAGTAGCTTGCACGCCATGGAAAGCAGAATTAGACAGTATAACAAGCAGTAATGTCATACAAAAATCGATGGATCACTTATGACATTTATTAAATGTATAGAACACTGAACATAAATACACATAATTATGTCAATTACATTAATATATTTAAATAATTTATTAAGACAGTTCTAAGATTTTTTTGTAAGGCTGTAATGTCTTAGGCTGGTCTCATCCCTTAACAAGTTAACAAGCATATTTGTTTAGATATTGAGATTATTCAGAATTTTCGACTTATCATCCACAGAAGAAAAGTCGGACATTGTGGCTATCCTTTGATATCGAGTGGCACTATTCTAAGTCATGCCACAAGTCATGCTACACGGCATGACTTAATGTGCCTTCGAGTCGCTGATCTCATCTCGAGATATACACTGGAGGATTCCGCAACATGCAGTAAATCTGACATACTCTCTGCACTGGCATGGCAAATGGGTGCAGCCACCCCAGATGACACCATTAGGGCGGTAAAATGAAATTTTAAGGACATTTTTATCCTTTTATCATCTGTATATAAATTTTATTCATGATGTCATAGAAAGCAATAAGCACTTATGTGCAAAGGATTGCTCTGATGCAGCACTCTTCTTCAGACTCATCATGGCTTATTATCATCATGCATAATAAGTGCAGTTCACTCAGGGCCTGCATTTCCACAGTCTCTACTTTGCCCTCTGCTACCTCCTTCCCCCCCCCCTTACACAGCTTTATACATTTACTGGCAAGTTCAAGGGTCACCACAGTCAAAGTAGTCCACTCACGCACCTCTATGAGACTACATCTCCTTCTCTCCCATCCCATCTCTTTCTTTATCTCTCTCTTTCCTTCTTGAAGGATGGAATATTGGGCAAGTCAGATGAAAATTTACTCCCTCTCTGGATTAATAAAAATGAAATTCTATATTTGAGCGAACAACATCACGCGAGTTATAGCTTTCAGTGATCTAGACTAAGGCATGAGGCCACAGTCAATCCCCTCACTAATATTTCCCTAAGGCCAGGATCGGCTTTGGGAGAAGTTCAGGAAGGCGACCACAGATAGGCAGCAATACTTAGTTATAATGCTGGGGATTACTGCAGGGTGGTGCAAGGTGGTTTCCTTTGTAATGCAGTTGGCACAGAAATCCAGCTGATGCTCGAGTGCTCTGATATTTTTACCTAATCACTTCTTTACACATAGTAATTTCAATTAATTTGACCAGCATCGAGTTCATGTGACATGATCAATGTTTACACACAGATTAGAAGTTACCTACATGTAAATGGCCAAATGTAAGAGGCTAGTTTGCCATAGTGATGCCAGATTTTTTCTCAGCCAATGATGGATGTGACATCTGAAGATTCTGCTGTTAATGTATAACATGTTGAACCTTAACAACAGAAGTGCGACTTATTGCTAAAACTCCAAAATTATGAAAATTTATCTCAAAACTTAAATCACTACTTTGGCTGCCCATAGAAGAGCGAAAAACCATTTAAACTGGGCTGATTAATAATCTGTAAATGGACGTCTTCAGTCTTTGCTGACTCCAAAGACCTAGAACGCTTTCGTTTGGCCTGCTTTGTGATAAACTGCCCTTGCCTGGTTGGCAAGTTGGTCCGTCCAATAAGTTCATCAAAGTTTCGGAGTAAATCTAAGCTTTGACGACATTCCTGTTTCGTTATTGATCAACTCACACAACGACAACCAAGAAAATATATTGCCTTGTTTCCTTTTGTCAGATCGAAAGAGCTAAGCCAGGTGCATGGATGACAAGATGGGGAAAATGAATGTAGAAAAGCCGCATGGGGAATTGAGAGCCTATGGATAGTCATGGCTCACTTGATCATAGAGGATACTTTAGTTCGTTTTCAACGTGGTTACAGTGAGGATTGTCCACTAAGCTTGTTATGCCATAAATGGGAAACCATAAAGGGAAAAGGCATACTCTGGGTAAGCAGAACGGTCTTAAAATCAGTGAACCTTCAGAATGCAGTCTTCACACAACATGAAATTAAATGTTTCCCGAACTTTCAATAACTGTAAAATCGGTCGATTTAAGTACGGTACGCAGTTTTCCTATCTAGCCCTGAATTCCTTTTGCAGCCCTCTAGCTATTTCCTAATTTCCCGTGTTGGTCACTGGAAAGAAGCAAAGAGCTGGTCAGACAATAACGCTGAGCAACCTCTTAAGTACACGACTTTCTAAGCCCGGATTTGTGTTCGATTGCTGCTAACACACTCAGGTTCAGTCTGAGCTGATTTATGACTTCTAATCAATATTCCTTTCTGATTCATCTGACGTTGCGCTCTGTTGACAATTTTGATAAAAGTCGCTACGCTACGAGTGACTAAGATTGAGAAGATTTTCTAGCCAGCCGCACCGACTTCTTTGCTAATGAAAACCTCAAAGGCCTTCATCGCGTGCGCCATTTCATCAGATTGGACCGCAATATGACCTGCACTCAGCCTAGATGAGGAACCCGGCAGCCGACATCACCAGATAATTTGAGTATTTTTTTAATGCTCTGTTTATTTTCTTAATGGACAAAAATTGGGGCAGGTGGTGAACCAAAAAGTATCAAGGCAACGTGAAATGGATCATGTCTTTGATTGCTTTTAATCTAAAATACTGCTAACGTGGTTTATTTACCAACGTCAGAAAGTAACACGGGAAGCATAGGCGTACGGGAGGTGTTTCAGAAGTGGGGGGGCAAAAATTGAAGTTCTGCCCGAAAAATTTATCCGGCCAAAAAGTTTTTTTTTTAGTCGTCCGCGACTATTTTTGCCCGAAAAACCAGACTTGCCCGAAAGTTGACGACCTTTTTTTTTTTTTTTTTTTTTTTTTTTTTTTTTTTTTTAGTCGTTTGGGTCTGTGTTTGCCCGAAAAAAACCACCAAACTTGCCCGAATCTGGGGGGGCAATTGCCCCCCCTGCACCCCCGCCTCGTACGCCTATGACGGGAAGGATGAATCATGGACAGATGGAGGAATGTTGTAACAACAAGTGCAGCAAGTTAAAATCTTCCAAGAAGTGGCGTGATGCCAATGATGCTATATATACAGAAATTGTTCTAATTACACTTATAGGAAGGATATAGCAGCAGGGTTAGAACAAAGAGAAATAAAGAGTAGAAAGAAAGCAAACAGAAAAAAGTAAAAATAACAGAGTGAATTCCAGTATCTGGTCATATATCAGAACCGAAAGTATATGATTGACAATTTTAATGAGCTGAAATGGGTAACTGACAGGTAATCCAGGACATGACCAGAAACAACACAGAAGGGCATCATTTGTACGCTAATCGTAGTCTGACTTGCCAATGGCCGGGTGGATATTAATTAATCAAAGCTGCCAAACTCTGCCACAGAGAAGTAAAGTATTTGTAAATCAGATGACATGGAAAAAATTGAAGCAGTTTACATTTTCTGACTTGATCAACGTTGACCAAGCACCTTCTACTAACTATGGCTGCACTCCAAGCAACCAATGACTGATGATGATGCAATTGATGCATTGTGCATTCTGGTGATGGTGGTGTAGAAAGTTATTAGATTAGACTAATGTGGCACAATGACCAATTGTAATGCAAGAGAGCATGGGTTCAAGCCCTGCCATAGACAATCATTCTGCAGCAGCCTTTGAGCAAGTCCTTTGCTCTCTCCCCTAAGCCAACCCCATTGCTCAACACCATAATCTTGCACACTTTTGAACTTTGGAAGGAGTGCAAAATCAAATATTGTCATAGCGTGCTGCATCAATTCGAACACACTTCAAAACTTAACTAAGTAATGCCACGTAAAACTTAGCTAAGTTATGTTACATGAAACTTAGCTAAGTTATGTTACATGAAACTTAGCTAAGTTTGTGGGGTGCAGCGGTGTAGTGGTGGGTTCGGTGCCTCGGATCCCAAGGATTCCAGGTTTGAATCCACCACAAACCGTCGCGTAGAAACCTTAGCAATCCTTCACTCGCAATTGCTCGTGCACTTAGGCGTGAAATTCCATGCAGTGTCCGCGTAGTTGGAAGCACCTCTGAGTAGTGAGATCGAAGGAGCACCACATAGCAAATGCGAGAAATAACTTTTTAAAAGTATAAGTAAAGGACAAAGCATGGCCTGCACAGGACCATAATCAGCCCTTAGGCTGCTGGTGCATCTGTCCCTGTACTGAGTGTCACATCACAGCAACTGCTCACTGACATTCACATTGATTAATAATAATAGTTATTACCAACTTTTGGAGCAAATTCTGCTGAAGATACGATTATACTACAAAGTCATTAGCATTCACATCTTTCTCCTTAGTTCTTTCTGTGACCATTTATTTCTCAGCTGTCCTAAGGTGCAGCAGCACTCATCAATCAATATTTACTATAACATATATTATGATTGGCATCCTCAATCAATCAATTCGAAATTTTAGCCTATACATGTATATGAATATGCCATATGGTTTTTGGGTCAAGATTGATTAAATAATTAGCAATTAATCAATCTGTGTGTAATTTATGAGGCATCAGCCGATGGTCTATCAAAGCCAACTTATAATCAGACCCAATAAATAAAAAATAATAGAAAACGATTTAAATTTGTATTACCAATGGCATCATCAAAATGGTACCCTAGGGATCAAGACCCTACTTTCCCATAATGCATCTCATGTGAAAATGTACTAGAATATTTGTACATAGTGTAGGGGGGGGGTAATCGCTATACCTGTGTGACCCACACTTTAGGTACATAACTTTTCTTACTCAAACATAAGCAGCTTAACAAATACTAATGCAGACAAGCAGTCAACATCATTGTGTTTCATTTCACCAAATTAAACATGAACATGTTGGTTTCTATCATTGACAAAATCTTCACTACAGGGCCGAGGTTACCAACAACAATTGCTGGACCCTCTTCAGAAGATCGAATTATGCGCCATATTGAACCAAAGAAAGTAAAAACGACCAGAAACATTACATAGAATATTCCTAAACCCGTATCCACGGATATCTTAGAAACCCTTAAATATATATTCATAGTGAACCATAGATTGAATATTCGTGACTTTAGGTTATAATATTCGTAAATATTCGTGAATATTAAGATTTTTTAATATTCGTAAATATTCGTAAATATTCGTTAACGAATTAAGGTGAACGATCGAAACCGCAATGTTACTCGGTATTAAGCAGTTAAAGCTTCTGTATGTCTCTATGACATTCACTCGCATCCAGGGCACGGTTGAATTAAAATAGGCATTGCGCTTAATATGCTGAGATCAGGATACATTTTGCTTGTAATCTGGCACTATTATTTTCTGCGTTGGCATTTATATTTACTCATCCTGCTACACTGATATAAAAGTACTTTATCAATATACAGTTACTATTAAGCTTATAGGCATAATAGGCAGTTAAAGTTTATTTATAATTTAGCCTACTATTGCTGCTACTAGTCTTTCCAACTGCCATCGGTGAGGCAGTTCAGGGGGCAGAAGTCAGACAAAGTGACTTACATTAAGTATTGAATGTGATATGAATGCCGCATGGCCACATTGACCAGACTCAGCAGAGACCTTGAAGGTTTCTTACAATAAACTCTATTAAAGTTATTGTCACTTACTGGTATAGGTCTATGCGTAGACTAACTCAATTTTGTACAATTCATTAAGTAAAAGTTAAACATTTTCATAAATAATAAAATAAGAATTAAGAATTAAGAATTTCTTGAAAAAACAAGAATAAATAATTTTTTGAATATTATGAATATTAAGTTGGCAGTTTTAATATTCGTTAATATTCGTGAATATTTGAAAATCTTAATATTCATAATATTCGAATACTCAATCTATGTAGTGAACTACATAGATGTAACATAATGCCCACAAAACCATGCTAAAAATAATGAATGTTCATGAATGTCTGTGCCTGCAAAAACCGTTGAAGCATGCCAATACATATACTTTGGGAAACCCAAAATGGCATCGGTGCATTTGGAAGGTTTACGAGTTCAACCCTTATCCAACCCTTCGGTCCTTCCCCAAAATAAATAATCGAAGAGGAAATTTCAAAATTGACCCCATACTCTTTGACCATATGCAATTGAAAAACGTAAAAAATTGCCATTGATGAATTGCATATCGCTGAAATGGAAAAGGATGAGGAAGAAGAGAGAAGAGAGTGCAAAAATGGAGAAGTTGGAGTAGAAAACTCGTGGTCATGCGGCTCATGCCTACCACCAGTCTCAAGAACAGTAAAAACAATCTTCAAATCAAATCAAATCAAATCAAATCAAATCAAATCTGATTTATTCGTAGCGATCAACAAATCAAATCAAAACAGCAAAAACATATATAAAATTAGAATGTGCAGTGAAATAAGGAGCCAACAAATGATTAACATCTAATAGGTAAAAGATCACTAAGAAAGGGTCACCCAGAAAGGGAGTGATCCCGCTAAACCTGGGCAACCACAAACTGGAGTTTATATCAAGATGGTGGTGTCAGAAAAGTGATGTTGATACTAGGCAATGTAGGCAAAACGAAATCAAATAGATGGGTTAATGTAGAGAGAGAGCGAGAGATCCAGGACATAAGCAGTGAAAACAGAGAGCATAATAATAAAACATGCATACAATGTTGATGCAGAACAAACTAGAGCTAATTCATAAATTAGATGACAGTAGGCCATGGGATTGCAGACCATGGGCAATGACCACAACTAGTGGTAACAAATGTTAGCATATAGCGGACAACAATAAGACTGTAGCCAGACACGAAAGTTATGATCCACAACAGGTGGTTAAAAAAATAATTACTGTAGCTATAGTACCGAAATAATACTATATATCAGATCAACACAGAAAGACCTGTAATGACACTACGTGTATTATAGACATAATAAACAAGGCAAGGTCAAACTATTAACGAAATCAGTAAATGAGAATATTACACCAAAGGAAAATATACTAAAACCATAGGGTTGTAACCAAAAAAAATGTAGTCAACGGGTAAAAATGTCAGTCAGAGGCAGTGGAGGAATCAGTTCAGAATAAGAAACTTTTTTAAACGATTTTTAAAAAGGCTGGTGGATTTTAAGGTAGATATATGAACCGGAAGGCCGTTCCAAATCTTAGGACCCAAATATTTTATTGAAAATTGTTTAATTTTTAGGCGTGCATATTCACTACGGTAACAGCTAGCGTGCCTAGTAGCATGATCGTGAAGTTTAGAACCAGTAGTAAAGTAGTTATTGAAAGTGTGAGGCAATAGGCGCTGGTGGTAGCGATGCATAAATAGACATATTTGGAACTTATTGATGTTTAGTAAGGACAGTAACATATGGCTTAAGTAGAGAGGAGCGGAGCTGGATCTCCAATGAGCACCACATATTAATCGTATGGCACGTTTTTGTAATATAATCAGTGGATTGAGTCGAGATAGATAATTAGAACCCCAGGAAATGTTACAATATGATAAGTAAGGAAAAATAAGCGTATAATAAAGATTAAGGAGAACTGATTTAGGTAGGCAATGTTTAATCCTGTGAAGGACCCCAATGTTTTTAGCAATTTTCTTCACAATAGTTGAGATATGATCCTTCCATGTTAGGTGGCTATCAACAATGATCCCCAGAAATTTAGATGAATTTGTTTGTGTGATAGGGACATCATTGATTAGAAGTGACCTGTTAACATCAAAGTCAATTTTCTTTTTAGTGTGGAATAAAATGAAGTTGGTTTTATCAATATTAAGGGATAATCTATTAGCTTTAAACCATTGCTCTATTAAAGATAACTCGTTATTAGCTATATCAAATAGATGACCTAAGGAATGGTGAGAAAGAAAAACATTGGTGTCATCAGCGAATAGTATAAATTTAAATACAGATGAAGTCATGGACAGGTCATTAATATATAAGAGGAAAAGAAGTGGTCCAAGTATTGACCCTTGGGGGACACCACAGGTAACTTCCAAGGCCACAGATTTTTGACCCTTAAAGTAAACATATTGGCTTCTGTTACTTAAGTAGTCTAAAAACCAGGAATTACAAACACCTCGAAAGCCATAGTATTCAAGTTTTTTAATCAGAATTTTGTGGTTCACAGTGTCAAAAGCCTTAGACAGGTCAAAAAAGATACCCAAGGAAAATTTTTTATCATCCATTGCATCAGTAATATTAGATTGCAAGTCCAGTAAGGCCATATAAGTTGAGAGGTTATGCCGAAATCCATATTGCGCAGAGGATAATAGTCTGAACTTGTTAAGATAATCAGTTATTCTATTAGACATAAGTTTTTCAATTATTTTGGAAAAAAAAGAAAGTACCGATATTGGTCGATAGTTACTAGTCATATTCTTATTCCCAGTTTTATAAATTGGAGTGATTTTAGCAATTTTTAACTCATTGGGAACTAATCCAATAGAGAATGAGGCATTTATTATAGAGCTAAGAGGGGTAGCAACAGCATTTATAGTTGCTTTAGCTATCAGGGGGCTAATTTCATCAGGACTAGATGACGAGGCTTTCAGTAAACCAGAAACCTGTATAATCTCAAGATCAGAAGTAGGAGCAATACCAAAAGAGCACATAGGTGGAGTGGGCATAAAGTGCTCAAAGGAGGTGGTTGCTATAGGGATTTTAGCTGCAAGATCAGTGCCTATGGTAGTAAAATAACTATTAAAGGAATTGGCGATGAGTACCGGATCCTGCACAAGTTCCGACCCAACAATAAAGGAGTCAGGGAGACAAGATTCTTCCTTGGTATTAAGAATTTGCTTAATTATTTTCCAAGTCTGATTAAGATTATTGCCACACTGAAAAAAGCAATCAGAGTAATAATGTGATTCACATTCTTTTCTAACAGATTTAAATTTATTACGATATTGAGTGAATAATTGTTTATTTAGAGCTGTAGGGTTCAACAAGTACTGCTTATGGAGTCTAGATTTTTTCTTGCAAGATTTTAGGAGTGATTTAGTCATCCAAGGTTGTTTAATGAAATTACGACCCTTAGTTTTAACGGTTAGTAATGGAAAAGCTTTATCGTATAACATTTTATACCTATGGAAGAAAGCAGTATATGCTGCGTTCGGACCACTATTTAGGCATAAAGCATCAACAAAAGCCCAGTCAGTAGAGTTAAGAGAATTGGTGAATGCTTCTTTGGCTTCCGTGGAAAATTTGCGTACCCGTGAAAATGGAGCAAGAGGCTGAAGTCGGGGGCAGAGATCAATGTGAAGAAGGATAGGGAGATGATCCGAAATATCATTAATTATTATACAAGAATCTTGCCCAAGGTTTAAGCAGTTAGTGAATATATTGTCTATGAGGGTTGCAGTAGTTTCAGTAATTCTAGTGGGTCTAAGGATGGTTGGGACAAATTTATGAGAAAACATAGTACTCAGAAAGGTTTGAGAGAGGGGGTGTTCACTACATCGAAGGAGATTAATATTAAAGTCACCCATTAAAAAAGCACGGTTAGTAGACTTAGATAAATATGATAGCGAGTTATCAAAATCCTCAAGAAAATCCGAAATCGAATTTCCAGGGGGGCGGTATACAGAGCCAATTATTATATCTTTCTTTTTATTTTGGGGCAGTTTGATGAACATACATTCAAAGGTATTCATTTTAGATTTTGTCCAGTCCGCCTCCAGGACTTCGAATTCAATATTAGCTTGAATAAAAAAACCAACACCACCACCGCCTCCAACCATCCTGGATTTATGGAGAAAGTTATATCCCGGGATTGAGATAGTAGACGCCAATTCGTCAGATAGCCAGGTTTCAGTAAGTGCAAGAACTGATGTGTTAGATTGGGCCAAGAGGAGATTAATTTCAGGAATCTTTAAATTCATGCCACGACAGTTAAGATGCATTAAACAAAAATGGTCAGAAGCATTGAGGCTAGCATAAAATTCAGGAAGCTGAGTAACGTCTTTATATGTACTTGAAAACACAGTCCTAGAATTGTAAAAGTTATAGTCAGCGTCCAGATCCTCATTCATCAATAGAGATCTACATTCATCGTTAAAGTCACACAGTTTCAGAAAGTATTCACTGTTGTCAGCCAGCAGAGAAAGTCTAGATCTAGTAGTATTTACACCTATACACTGGCCAGTATCATCATCATCAACAGAATTAGCAAATGGGAGATTAGCATTAACACACTCATCACAACACCATTTGGATCTCAGTGATCCCTGTGCTCGGGAGACATAGCACTGCACATGAGAGTTAGTCTTGCAAACTGAGCACTGAATATAATCAGATGATTCATTGATAACACATCCACACTTAAAGCAATCATAAGGTAATAAGGACATAAACAAACAATAAACAAAAAACAAAATCGAACACTATAAAAAGAGATAGCAAAACTAAGGTGGCACAAAGCCAAAATGATACAAAACCACACGCACAACACAGAGGAATGGAACGATTGAGAAAGGGGGGCCATTTTTGCGCGGCTGTCTGTCAGTGGGTGATTTGGTGACCAGTGGTGCTGGATACTGCTATCTTAGCCAGGTTATGAAGACTGGAGGATCAAAGAAAGCCATCGATTTCCACACAAATAGAAAAAGCAGAAGAAAAATTAAACAGCTAAAAGACATGCAACATTAAATTTGTCAATTTAAGTTATCCGTGACATCAACCAATAGCTGAAGAATATCATTATTCAAGCACTTTTTGACAACATGTAATGCATAACTGATGATCCAACGTCATGGAAAGTAAAATAAATGCAAAGAAAGAAAAACATCTGTGATACACATTAGTAATGACAGCACAAACCGTGGGCAAGAAGAAGCAAAGAAAGATAAACTGCATGAATCAACGGGGAACCAGACAGCCGCGCAAAAATGGCCATAAGCAGGACACCATCACGCAGAGATTTCGGTCAGAAACTACTGTCGTAAAAATAAACAGAGGCGATAAATTTTATATTAACGGCCAGCAGTTTCTTGTGCACGAAAACTGGCAAAAGGACAAAGTTAGCGATAAATTATAGAAAGTAGAGGCATTTCTGTTCTTGATCCATCATCATTAGGGCGACCAAAAGGCAATCTGGAGAGAAGCCACGCTTCTTTTCGATTGAGTCATATTTCACTGCGTGTGTCTCTAGCTTCCTCAATGCTAGGCACAAACCAGTCCCTAATTTTCCCACTGTCTCTATAATTAGCTGATGATCTGAACGTATGCTGCATTCTGGCTGGCCGTGTAGATGGGTGGGTGGATGCTTGGGCAGTGGGTGATTTGGTGACCAGTGGTGCTGGATACTGCTATTCCTCAATGATAGTCCGGCAACTAGTCTCAAATTTGTTTCTCTCTCTTTTTGTAATTAGCTGATCATATTATGAACCCTGGCTGGGTGTTTGGGTGGGTTGTTGTGCTGAATAGAATATCAGAGGAACTAAAAGACAAGAATGCCAATGATGGCATTGTGCAGACATCGGAATCTCAGGAGCTAGAGCATGGTCTGTAGACTCTTTATTACATCATGTGACACTCAGTCAGACAACCAGCAATGATGAAGTATCGGACCCAATCAATTCAGTAAAAATGGCCAAGGTTGGAGCCCATAATTATACGGTCGCTGTAGAATAAATGTGTGCAGGTTTGTATGGTGGGAATCCTCCATTTTACAAGCTGGATTATTATTTTTTTTAAATACATAAGTAGGCTATGAGGCTAAAATCGATGCTGCTTAAGCGCATAGCCTCGGAACTGTCTTTGACCGACGACGATGCAGTAAGCCGACTTAATATGTGCAAACGATGAGTTCATCATAATGGACTTGTGTAAAACATGGTAAATGTACTGGCATATAATCACATGGATATTTCACATATTTTACACAGACGATTCTCACAGTTTGATTTTGTTTATTGAACTTATTTTGTCATGCGTGATTTGTTTCTGTCTACCTTCAAGTGGAATGAAATGCCTATGGATGGAGACTACATAATTATGCCTTCAGTAACCATTCAGTTAAAGTACATCTAATTTTCCAAGCGTTTAAGCATCCCTATTAGCAATGCTAACTAACATCAGAGTCTTACAGACGTGCCAAGCCATTTAATGTTTTTACAGTTCACGCATGACACTTATGCATGTTACAGGAACTGTGTGTGAATGACACATAGAATGTCACTGATCAGAATGTTTATGATACCGTGGATTGCAGACTCGAGAATGTGATCATGTGGTGTGG
>OX243811.1:21938820-22003621 GCA_945859605.1 Lumbricus rubellus
TGATTGGCAGATTGTATTTAGTGGAGAGGCAAATTCTAGAATTCCGTTGCAAGGAACAGGACAACATTGCTTCTGGTAATAGGCAAGCGCATTATCTTGCAACAAATGAATGCGAGTGACGTAATTATCTGCTTTAGAATTAACAGGTGGAACAGTCAGTACACTGACATCACAGGTCTATTATATGCTCAAGTACAGAAGACTAAAAAGAATGGCACAATAATCTCATACGATTAAATGATGCCTTGCCAGATTTGGCAGATTTGGCGGATATCACATTCATACAATACAGAAGATATTCAATATAATAACACAACAGCTGAGATGGCATCAAATTAATTTCCGAAGAATACACATCAGCATTTTCTGGTTTCTGTTTCCAAAAATAAGAAACTTTACTTAGTTAATAAACCATATTCACATGATAATCCAGAACATGGAGAAAAATTTTCCAAATATAAGGCTGTCAAGCACAGCAGGGAAGGTAATGCAATCCCATATAAGAACTTCCTGCACCTGCTGTGAAGGCATTTTGTGGACCCTAGGGAGCAGAAAACACGGAGAAAGCAGCGTGAAAAAATGGGTAAAAACGAAGTGGTTCGTTGTTTCGGGTGAGTCTGGTCCATCACCGTTATGCTCACGACCTTTGACCGCCTCTGAGACCCCTTTGCATTTCTTGTGCATTCAATGGTCTTCTTGGAACAGTATTCCTCTCAAAAAAATTAAATGGCTTAACCTGATGCTGCCAGCAAGCGGTTTTTGGCTTATCCTAAATTGAAAAGACACTTTGATATAGTCTGCTGGAGACAAGCAGAAGTAGCCTATAGGCACAGGGCCGGATGAAACAATGTGGGGGCCCTGTTCGGGAAATTTTTGTGGGGGGCCTATTTTGCGGATATTCTTTTTTCAATTTTTCGGAGTCAAATTTTTTCTAGAAAATCGTACCATTTCATTCGACAAAAAAGTTGATGACCTTTTTTTTTAGTCATCTGCCAAAAATTTTCATTTCATCCGCCAAAAAAGTTGATGACTTTTTTTTTAGTCATCTGCCAAAATTTTTCAGAAAATCATACCATTTCATCCGCCAAAAAAGTTGATGACTTTTTTTTAGTCATCTGGCGAAATTTTTCAGAAAATAGTCGTTTCGTCGAAATTTCCCTCGAAAAACTTTTTTTTAACCATTTTGTGGGGGCCCCCCCTAAAGTGTGGAAAGTGTGGGGGCCCCTGTTCGGCCGAACATGTTGAACATGCCTAAATCCGGCCCTGTATAGGCATATTCTAAATCAAAAGATCATTTAACGAGGCTATGCAAGTAACAAGCACATTGTATATTCATACATATAAACAGACTTGTACTCTGAACAAATGTGTGATTTTTAGCGGGAGTCGAATATTTTTTATCAATTTCTATCTTCATCAGAGATATTTGGCCAGAAGGAAAGGAACAGCAACAATGTAGGAGGAGGAAAAGATTTAGAGGAACTCCATCCGTCTATATTGGGTGGAATAATTCTGAACAAAGTTAGAGGCGACAATGACATACAGTCAGAAAGAGAATAATAATTATGGTTCAGCAGAACACATGTGGAAGACGGTGGTCTGAAGGAACGAGGCTCGCCTTCTTCGTCTACAAATCTCAAGAACTGTCTCCCGCTCTGCTAACAACGGCACTGAGAACACAAGACAGGCAGGATGGCGATTTCTTTCTCCACATAGACACGTCATCATCGTGTTGGCCGTGTGACAGCAGCAGCAGCAGCAGCAGCGGAGAGTGGAAGGGGGCGGCTGAGGCGGCGGAGTCGGCGGCGGTTCAGGCAAAGCATGCCTGGCAGTCCATCATTAAAACATCATTTCAGAGATCTTTATAATCCAATTACATAAGATTTATGCCTTACAGGCCACTCGAACCGAGTCAATGCATCCACATCGTTGATCAATATTCCACCAGCAGTAGCATCGTCGTCTCCTTCTCTCGAATGCGGGATATAGCTCTTCGCTCCACCACGGTCGTGGAGTCGTCGTCCGCGGTGGTGGTGCTGGTGGTGGTGACCGATGTACGAGGTCTGTTTGTCAAAGGATAACTTGACAGAAACGTAGGAGGAGGAGGCGGAGGAGGAGGAGGCCAGCGCCGTCGCCTGAAAGGAGAGGCCTGGAAAATCCTGAGCTGACTGCTCCGCTTCACGGCACACACACTTGGACATTGCGCGGAATTAAGATCCTCCTCCACTCGCGCAGATCTGTGGACCTTAATTTAATTTACGCATGAATAGGCGGCACTTAGTCGTGGTCCAGCCGCACGACAACAGGACAGGTGCCTCAGGCGCAGACGCAGACGCCAAAGTCCTTCTTCTCATCCCGAAAGAAACTTCAGCAACTTCTCTTGCATAGAACAGATCTGCATGCATGGTGAAGACCTGGTCAACCATATTAGACCTACTAGCTTACTACTCTCGGCACACTGGAGTAGGGCCAGGAATGAAGAAAGGCCAAAAGAGGAAGATGGCTTAGTAAAGTAAACCGATTACCTCACAATATAACATAATTTACTACATTACGGTATTCATCTTTGCTACAAGAAACTGTGCATAGAGTCCATTAGACAGATTCAAATTCAGGATCGTTAACTTTAGCAGATTAGCAGAGAGCCTGCGTATGCTAGATTTCTTATCTTAGATTATGCCACACACTTCAATGCAGCTCAAAGAAGGCCCGAAGAAATCAAATATTTTTAAGAGCAGCACTTCAAAAGAGTCCAAAACTTGGAAGAGGAGGATCTCTAAAATCGCATTTCCTGACCACTGCGTTCATCAGCTCTTACGACCCCATTAACAGCACAGGTATCAAAACAATTCCGGCTGGAATGAGTTAATGAAGACTTTGTTACTCCCTTCTCAAGACAGGTCGACATCCTTGCATGCTACCTATTCCTAAATCTGAACTGGTTAGAAGCAGTGTTGTGAATCAATACGTCACCAGAGTCATTCAGTAGTGCATGTGTGGTCAAATGTCTATACAACACGGTCGCATTTAGGGAGTGGGGTGGGCTTTACGGGTTCAAACTATAAAAAAATAATTGCCAAAGTTATAAAGATGTTGTTTGTGAAAATGGATTGGACACAAGCTGAGAGAAGATTCTCTGATCAAGGGAAAAATGGAGGGAGAAGAGGAAGAGGAAGGATTCCAAGAACTCAAGAAGGTAAAGCGGAGGATGGAGTGACAACATTTTACATTCGAACCTGCCTAGGGGCAGAGCACCTGGGAGGAAGATTGCTTGTGAAGTTTGCGACTATGTCCATTGGCAAATCCCCCAAGTGAGAAACTCGAAATTGTTCACTGACTACGCCCCTGCAGGTTTATAGGCCTATCAATTGTTCTGTCACAATAGCTTATTTCAAATACGTAGGTAGTCATTGTATGCAATGCAATGCATGTTCGATTGTCTGACAAAGGCTACCTGCTTACTCAGCGCACTGACCAGTGACCAGCGTGTAGTGACCAGCGTGTGGCACTGAATGACGCCCTCTGTGGTCGGTTGAAGGACCCCCTCCCATGGAAAGGGGAAAATGTTGCCACTTGGGATGAAGGGCGTCGTCATAGTCTAGGACGGCAACATGACGATGACGATAACAAGGGATTAACGATTATTCAGATATCGACGCCAGCAGACATCAGACAATATCAGCCCACCACAAATGGACAGATAGGCCCCCCTGCCAGGAGAGATAGGCCCCTGCCAGTAAGGGTCAATGACCGACCGACCGACCACCCTAGGGCGGAAGGAACGTCCCCGTACATCCCCCTCCCATGCAGTCCACATTTCAGAGGGAGTGCTATGCTAACGATGGATCAACTTAGAGGAAGTCAAGACTGTTGCTGGCCGTGCTGGTGATGATGGGGGTTGGGGATATGCAGACCCCATCTTCCAAACCAAGGTCCGTCAGCTGGAAAGATTTTTGGACCAAACCAATTCACATGGATGCACAAACAATCAGGTGCACTGCACCAGATAGAAAAACGTGAACAGCAATTCATTTTCAAGAGTTCAGTCTCGACATCATAGTGAACAGCTAGACAGCTCATTTCCACAGTAATTTCCAACATCACAGTGAACAGCTAGACAGCTCATTTCCACAGTAATTTTCAACATCATAGTGAACAGCTAGACAGCTTATTTCCACAGTAATTTCCAACATCACAGTGAACAGCTAGACAGCTCATTTCCACAGTAATTTCCAACATCATAGTGAACAGCTAGACAGCTTATTTCCACAGTAATTTCCAACATCATAGTGAGCAGCTAGACAGCTTATTTCCACAGTAATTTCCAACATCATAGTGAACAGCTAGACAGCTTATTTCCACAGTAATTTCCAACATCATAGTGAGCAGCTAGACAGCTTATTTCCACAGTAATTTCCAACATCATAGTGAACAGCTAGACAGCTTATTTCCACAGTAATTTCCAACATCATAGTGAACAGCTAGACAGCTTATTTCCACAGTAATTTCCAACATCATAGTGAACAGCTAGACAGCTTATTTCCACAGTAATTTCCAACATCATAGTGAACAGCTAGACAGCTTATTTCCACAGTAATTTCCAACATCATAGTGAACAGCTAGACAGCTTATTTCCACAGTAATTTCCAACATCATAGTGAACAGCTAGACAGCTTATTTTCACAGTGATTTCCAACATCATAGTGAACAGCTAGACAGTTTATTTTCACAGTAATTTCCAACATCACAGTGAACAGCTAGACATCTTATTTCCACAGTAATTTCCAACATCATAGTGAACAGCTAGACAGCTTATTTCCACAGTAATTTCCAACATCATAGTGAACAGCTAGACAGCTTATTTCCACAGTAATTTCCAACATCATAGTGAACAGCTAGACAGCTTATTTCCACAGTAATTTCCAACATCATAGTGAACAGCTAGACAGCTTATTTCCACAGTAATTTCCAACATCATAGTGAACAGCTAGACAGCTTATTTCCACAGTAATTTCCAACATCATAGTGAACAGCTAGACAGCTTATTTCCACAGTAATTTCCAACATCATAATGAGCAGCTAGACAGTTTATTTTCACAGTAATTTCCAACATCACAGTGAACAGCTAGACATCTTATTTCCACAGTAATTTCCAACATCATAGTGAACAGCTAGACAGCTTATTTCCACAGTAATTTCCAACATCATAGTGAGCAGCTAGACAGCTTATTTCCACAGTAATTTCCAACATCACAGTGAACAGCTAGACAGCTTATTTCCACAGTGATTTCCAACATCACAGTGAACAGCTAGACAGCTTATTTCCACAGTGATTTCCAACATCATAGTGAACAGCTAGACAGCTTATTTTCACAGTAATTTCCAACACCATAGTGAACAGCTAGACAGCTTATTTCCACAGTAATTTCCAACATCATAGTGAACAGCTAGACAGCTTATTTCCACAGTAATTTCCAACATCATAATGAACAGTCTAACTCCCAAGTAGCTTGCTACCGAGTACCGACGATTACGTATAAATTGTCTTGATTACAATTACAATTACACCACTGGCAGACACCACTGCAAGCATTGGAAGCTTGAGAAAGATATAACAAAAGCATAGCCTACATAGTTATCAGATATCAAGATGTGATTTCCTATGGAGATCAGAATACTGGATATGAATATGAAATGCATCCTCACAAGAAACGTGCATGGCTTAAAACAGAAAATGGCATTCATCCAGGGCTGAAGGAAAGTTAAGCATTATGAAATACAAAGGTCGCTGCATATACATATAGACAACATTCCATGATAAATTTGTCCATGGAAGATTCCAATGGTTTGGCCATGCCGAAAGAATGCGAGCTGCAACCTGAATCCCAAACAATGCATAGCATGCAAGATACATCAGGAAGAACGGCACATCAAAGATCACATAATTTAAACAATATTATAACTAAGACATATTGCGAAACACGAGAAGAGCTAGCTGTACATGTCAGGACGTATGAGGGTCTGCCATATGCACCACCACCACAACCACCACCACAACCACCACCACCACAACCACCACCCCCACTACCACAACCACCACCACTACCACCACCGTTGCCTCCGCCAACACCACCACCCCAACCACCACCACCACCACCACAACCACCACCCCCACTACCACAACCACCACCACTACCACCACCGTTGCCTCCGCCAACACCACCACCCCAACCACCACCACAACCACCACTATCACGACCACCACCACCACCACTACCACAACCACCACCACTACCACCACCCCAACACTACCACCACCACTGCCACCACCACTACCGAATGACGTGTCAGGAACTGATGATGATGATGATGATGATGATGATGATGATGATGATGATGATGATGATGATGATGATGATGATGATGATGATGATGATGATGATGATGATGATGATGATGATGATGATGATGATGATGATGATGATGATGATGATGATGATGATGATGATGATGATGATGATGATGATGATGATGATGATGATGATGATGATGATGATGATGATGATGATGATGATGATGATGATGATGATGATGATGATGATGATGATGATGATGATGATGATGATGATGATGATGATGATGATGATGATGATGATGATGATGATGATGATGATGATGATGATGATGATGATGATGATGATGATGATGATGATGATGATGATGATGATGATGATGATGATGATGATGATGATGATGATGATGATGATGATGATGATGATGATGATGATGATGATGATGATGATGATGATGATGATGATGATGATGATGATGATGATGATGATGATGATGATGATGATGATGATGATGATGATGATGATGATGATGATGATGATGATGATGATGATGATGATGATGATGATGATGATGATGATGATGATGATGATGATGATGATGATGATGATGATGATGATGATGATGATGATGATGATGATGATGATGATGATGATGATGATGATGATGATGATGATGATGATGATGATGATGATGATGATGATGATGATGATGATGATGATGATGATGATGATGATGATGATGATGATGATGATGATGATGATGATGATGATGATGATGATGATGATGATGATGATGATGATGATGATGATGATGATGATGATGATGATGATGATGATGATGATGATGATGATGATGATGATGATGATGATGATGATGATGATGATGATGATGATGATGATGATGATGATGATGATGATGATGATGATGATGATGATGATGATGATGATGATGATGATGATGATGATGATGATGATGATGATGATGATGATGATGATGATGATGATGATGATGATGATGATGATGATGATGATGATGATGATGATGATGATGATGATGATGATGATGATGATGATGATGATGATGATGATGATGATGATGATGATGATGATGATGATGATGATGATGATGATGATGATGATGATGATGATGATGATGATGATGATGATGATGATGATGATGATGATGATGATGATGATGATGATGATGATGATGATGATGATGATGATGATGATGATGATGATGATGATGATGATGATGATGATGATGATGATGATGATGATGATGATGATGATGATGATGATGATGATGATGATGATGATGATGATGATGATGATGATGATGATGATGATGATGATGATGATGATGATGATGATGATGATGATGATGATGATGATGATGATGATGATGATGATGATGATGATGATGATGATGATGATGATCTCAACTTATAATGTATAATAATAATGTTCAGCTGTTGAATTCACATGATCTTATAGATTTGCATTTCAGACAAGAGATGATTAAACATTAAGACCTGTGCAATCCCTGGCCACACGTCTGCTGGATCTGGACACTGAGGGCAAGACCATGAACCAGAATTTTTTTATAAATCCAGTGGTATTTTAGGGCAGAGTGAGAATTGCGGGTGGCAAGAGGAGGTTGGTGTTGCAACACCCCGTCTTTCTTAGGGCCTCACAATTTAGTCTTCTTTGCCCACCCCCAAATCCACATGGATCATAGTCTGACTCCTAAGTTATGTTTTTTACAAGTGACTATTGGCTTTGCTCCATACAACCAATAAGTGTCCTACTATAAAAAGTAGTTTCCAGAAAAATTCCAGCTATTTGGTGAGAGGATGGTAGATCTAAAACTGTTATTTATATATATATATGATAGATAATATATATATATATATATTTTATATATATATATACCTATATATGCACACAGAAGAAAAGCCTATAACCTTCAGGCAGTGAATGAGATTATGTGATTTACATATAGATTGTTCTTATTATTTAAACCACATAGACATATCTACTTTGCATGGTAATATTGAGAGTTTGAAATACATTGAGAATATTGTAGATTTTGTTGGACTTTTCTGTTTGCTTCATCAAAACACTGAACGCTCTGATGTGCTCTGTGGTCACAAATAATAATACCACAAATAAATAATAATACGTTTAATTCTTGTTTGCTCTTATTCGTGAATCTTCAGAGAGATGCAAGGAAACTGCACACACAACTTATACAACTATATGATGGTTATGAAAAGAAATTTAAGGCCAAAATGAATACAGACAAGCCCAAGTAAAAGACGAGCTGTTACTAGGCAAGAGAAATTCTTAAATTTATAGAAGTATCGTAGAGAAAATGCTATTGAGAGATTCTTTGCACCAATTAATTGATAATACGAACTTGACAACAAATCAAACCAACTGAAGAAGGAAAACCACCTCTAGGCCCTAATAAGTACAGAAAAGAAACTGAAGAATTATCACATCATGTTTGCATTGTGCAAATTAATTGTTATCCACATAAAAGACGACCATAGCACAAAAACACTGCCTGTAATATAGTCACCTCAAACAGCCTTCAGCCACATGTGTGAGTATCAAACAATGTGTAGAAAAAGAATAAAATATTGATGGAAGAAACAACTATAAAATGAACTGAAATACAATTATTATCATTAAAGACGTCAATGGCCATTGTTGTCATAAGGTGTTGCTGAACTTTCGAATAATAACAGTAGCAATGTTGAAATTACAAGAATAGCAATGGTGAAATTGCAAGAATAGCAATGGTGAAATTGCAAGAATAGCAGTGGTGAAATTGCTTCAATCGATAGGTGTCATCTCGTCGTCTGCTACACTAAAACTGCCATAGAACTGCAGCACAGATTAGATTATAGGAGACAAGTGCACGCGTTATTTGCACACGCTATAGGCATTAGGCATCTTCTCGATGTATCTCTAGAACGGATCATTATATACAAGTATGCGTCTACCTGAATCATGCGACACTTAATATACATATATATAAATATACATACACTTAATATACATTGCTTTAAGGTTTAAGTGCGTCGCAAATAATTGTGGCTGATGCTTTGCAATAATATTAACACATGGTGCTGTTGACCGCAGCCAAACAATGCTAAGGTGGCAACAATAGCAGCGGAGGAAATGTCCAAATCACGTGATTGCCGGATGGGGAATCCAGTGAAGACATCGTCAGTGAAGATGGCAATCTATGCAAGCTAAAGGGACAATGACGACGGGCAATACACGGCATATTCCAGACCCTGCAGTGGCAGCTGCATCAGACACAATGCATTGGCAATGTAAATGGAATGAATTCACTGCTATTAGGACTATTATTGTCCACAGCAGCTGCTGTTGTTTCTCGGCACGTCAATCCTTATCGGAGCAAAATTTTGTGTTGAAAATGGAGTTTGACGATTAGATATCTCACATTTCTGGTGGTTGGGAATTATGGGATAGGAGACCGAGATCTTTGTGGGCGAAAAGGAAGAGAATTCCAAGGAACCTGACAACCCGCACAAAACAAGACCAAAGAGATGACCCACTGACTGGGAAGGACCATCCATGCTGTGGATGAAAATCCCTTCGGGAGGAGGGGGTTCTTCAAAGACAGCATATACATCATTGATTACTTGTTCTTTGTACAATCAAATGGACTTCAGTTCAAGCCTAGATTCCACATACAGGCAACCATTCACACACACACACACACACACACACACACACACACACACACACACACACACACACACACACACACACACACACACACACAATAATTGTAAGATGCTGCTGCTGTAAAAGTCATTGTATTAGGCCTACTTAAAAAATTTGAACCGGACTATGACCCCACTTCGGCCTGCTCTTTTGAACAACTCTTTTGTTCTGGTGAATATGCTGGTGGTGCCCTGCACTTGGCTCTTGAGTGGTGAAATTTGGTGATCACGATAATGAAACATGTTAAACAAAATGCCAACTGACAATTTATTTCTTTTCACCATCTCAATCTTATCATTGCTTGATCTGCTCTATGGTCAAACGATACTTCTGAAGGTGCGGAGAGAGACATCACTTATCTTAAATGAGCGAAATATCAGTTTCTGATTGATACGATTATTCTGAGCTTTTAATGATTTTCAGGCCACAATGCAAAAGCAACAGATCCCCATTGAAGAAGGCTTCAATCGCATAGAACGAAAATCGATTTTGCCTGCAGTTATAAATTAACCCCATAAACAGACATATTCCATTCTAAGTCGACGCCATACCAACACAACCAGCACCTAATGAAAGCTTTGTTCAGCAAGGCTTCTTCATGATGGACCAAAAAAACCAACAGCTGTTTATTCCCTGAAGCAACGGAAATTTCTTCTTCAGACACTGCTGACCACTTATTAGACGACCAATGGAACAAACTAGGAACCAAAACGTAAATCGACAAACAGACCACAACCAACAACAGACCGACGACGACGATGTTCATAAGGACTGACCGATTGACCAACAGATCGACTGACCAGCCAATACACCCACCAACAGACCACCGACCAATCAACAACAGACCCACCGATTGATCGACCCACCACCAGCTGCAGACCCAAAGGCAGACCACCGACCAAAACAGACCGACCGCCCGACCACCAGACCAACCAGCCACGAAACCGACGGACGTGCATCTTGAAAGTGCCATCAGCATTCCATCGAGAAATGCTGCGTATAATCTAGTGTTATTGCCGCCAAACGGTCAGCACTACCAGTTTAGAAATGACCTGAAGCACAACCGCTAGATCTGACACGCCTCATTGCCCGTCTTCGCCGTTCCACTTCACCCGCCCGCCACTGGGCCGCCAGCCCGCCCGCCACCACCCATCGCCACCGCCCACCGCCACCGCCGCCGCCTGGCTTTATCTCCGTTGTCCCTCGTGGACTGGCCGCCCAGCAAGTCTGGAAAGGGATTAAGTATATGTCAAAGCCATTTATAATTATGCCACCAAACGCTTACTGACGATTCTGCAGCAGCCGTTGTTGTGCATCTGACTCTGAGGCAGAAGCAGACAATGTCATCAGTTACAGGAAGAAGCAATCTATCTCCCACTTCTGACAATAATTCTTACACACCGTGGAATCAACGCAAAATCTCTTAAAACTTAAAATCAAAACAATGTCTGTCTGGCATCCACACAATGTCTGTCTGTCTGTCTGTCTGTCTGTCTATCCATCTGTGTGTCTGTTTCTGTCTGCATGTCTATGCATGTAATTGTGTGTATGAACAAAGTAGGCCTACGTATGTGAGTATGCATGTAGGCTATGTATTTATTACTGGCGGAATATGAAACCGCTGACAATTAGGTCATTGACCTAATTTTGTCTGTGGCAACATCCGGGAATTTTTCAGGACGAATTGGCCAAAATATCACACGTTGTGTGCATTTCGATATTCTCAATATACAACATGCATCTAGATAGAAGTCTGGTCTCTGACCCTCAGGATGAGGATGGACGGCATCATCATCAGATGTCTGTCTGTTCAATTCTCTATGTAAGCCTATAAATGAGAAAATAAAAGAGAGGAGGAAGGGAAGGAGAAATTGAAAGAATAGTAGAAAGAGGACACTGAAAATATGAGATGCGGCATGGTAGGTACGAAGAGCAGGAATAGGCAAATGATGAAGGAGGAGGAGAGTGCCAACGATGACTTATTAACTTGACATCAACACCTTAACCTTGACGTTGACCTTGACCAATCCACTCTTTTAGTTGCGAGAGATCATCATCGACTGAATATTTCATGCAACTGATGCGAGTTGAGATGACAAGATCAATAGAGCTGAGCTGCTGAGGTTGTACGATTAACACGATGGTTGCCTCGCTTTCACCTCTGCCATCAGAGTTCGATTCCTGAGTCCATTGTATGTGAGATGGAAAGAGACTGCAGCATGTCAGTTGACACTCAACATCAATGGCCGTCACCCTATAATTAATTATTTATGCATGACCTTCTTACAAAATTTGAAGCACAACAGTTGACCTACATAAAGGTTCAACCTTAAAGGTTCTGTATAAGTTGCAGAGTGAGAATTTTCCGGGAGAGTTAAGGGGGTTAAACCCCTAGCCTTTCCTAGGATCTCGTAGTAAAGTCTTCAGTCCACACCCAATTCTCCATAAATCAATGAATGACCCCTCCCCACGTAACTCTCTACAATTTTCATACTACTATAATGTCATAGGTGCCGGCCTCCTTGAGGTGTACTGTGTACAGTGTACTGTACACTCATTGGGGGGGCTTGCCTTCATATGATGCACTGATACAGTAGAGTGACATGCAGAACTGACCAATAGAAAGACAAGCTACATTTCTAGTCAGACACTTACACCCATAGCAAGCAACAGATCTTCACATTACATGACAGTTGGTAAACCATTTCGAACATGCATTTCCTAAGCATGCATGAACATAGAACAATCATTGAACACTCCACCCTCATCCGCCCCCACCACAGTCAGTGCCCGTCATTTCCTGTAGGGCTATACCAATGAAACTCCAAACTCCTCAGAGGCGTTATAGACTTAAAATCGAAGGATAGTCTTAGGGTGAGCTGCAAACACCCCATAGAAAACCAACAACAGGACATCTTCAACCAGACGGTGTCTTAACATACACAGACAACCCCTATTCAAACACTATTTCAGAAAGGTTTAGCATCACTGCCGCCTGGCTCTATTGTACTCCAAAGCCATCAGTGATGATGGGGACAAAAACTGTTGACATTCGCACAATGTGGCAACAGATAATTTCTTCACAACAGTCTGTACAGATATGTGATGTATCTTCAGTTTTCTGGTCTTCAAGTATGCCAATCAGTTTTTTGCAATCCAAAAATGCTTAGCAATATCCTACAAAAAATCTTTCTTCATCTTTTTCCTTTACCAACTTAATCACATAAGTAAGAAAGCATACCAAAATGACTAAGTTGCCATCTTTTTCAATCCATACTAAAACAATCTTACTACATTCTTCACAACAAGTTAAATAAAATCCAACCAAAATTCTTTTCCCATCTTCAGAAACTGCCAGCAAATCTTCAAGCACTACATTACATTACACTACTACTACATTGCACTACATTACATTACACTACTACTACATTGCACTACATTACATTACATTACACTACTACTACATTGCACTACATTACATTACACTACTACTACATTGCACTACATTACATTACACTACTAGTACATTGCACTACATTACATTACACTACTACTACATTGCACTACATGATACATCGAACAACCTTGGGAAACACAGCACATGCTGCACATGACAAAAACAGGACAGCACGAGGAGCAACTGGAAATTGCGCCGCTCTGCCTTTCTATATTTCATTGTTTTTCTTTCGACGATTGGCTTCTGTACTCGTGCTTCGTTTCTCTCGACAGACGAGATGTTTATTGCTGCTTCTTTCCAAGTTCTATGTTGGTGTTCGACGCATGCTCAGCGCACAGGCAGCGAGCTATAAGAGGCTGGGCGTCTCCTCCACTGCAATGGCTTTTAAATGTTCTGCTATTCCTTGGATGCCGTTCTTGTATGTTCACAGTGCATCGTGACCTCAAGTGTTCGGAGTGAGAAAATACCGGAAGTGAGAAAATACCGGAAGTGCTTTATTGAATTGTATTATAGCATTTGTAAAGTGCCTCTATTAGGTCGAACCGTTCATAAATGCTCCCAGTGCGCAAGAAGAAGCAGGTTTTGAGAAGAATGAAGGAAAAAGAGAGACTGCCTGATCAAATTGAAGAGTGAACAGAAGGAGAAAGGCATTCCAAAGAGAAGAACCAATTGCAGCATATGATCAAGATTGAGCAATAGCAATTCTAATACAGAGAAAACCAAGAGGTAAATAGGTAAAGTCTATTGGAGAAATGAAGTTTAATGAGGCAGAGGTATGATGCATAATGTTTTGGGGCAAGACCCCAACTGAGCTTTGAGGATGAGAGTGAAGATCTTAAATTGTATGCGAGAATGACAAAAGACCCTGAGCTGCTTTAAATGAAATTAGTGCAGAATGAACAATTGAAAGACCAAATGAGTCGAAAGGACCGACAGAAAGACTGAAAGACAGACTGAAGGACTGGCCGACCAAACGACTGAAAAGACCAAATACCAACAGAAGGAAGACTGAAAGACCAACCAACCAACTCCCAACAGACCGAAAGTCTGAAAGACCAACCACCCGACTCCCGACAGACCAAAAGACAGAGAGACCAAAAGACCAAAAGACCGACCGACCGAAACAGCGCAGACTGTGAAGACTGTTGATTTCGTAAAGAGAAAGAAGCGACGACGTCCGTAGTAGTATAATGCAATTGAAGGAATCGATACGACGACTACGACGACAACGACGACGACAACGACGACGAGCGCCTTTAATGTCGTCATCATCATATAATGGAGTCAAGTTTCGTTGCATGAGAATTACACAGAGCACCACCAGCAGCAGCAGCACCACCACCATCCTCTTTTCTGCCACCGCCGCCGCCGTTGATGATTATTTCTTTCCGTGGCTTAAGGAACGGCGTCCGCGCTCGGATTCGAAGACGCGTCAACAACCAATCAATGCTTTAATCGCCCGATCGATCGATCGATCGATCGATCTGTTTGTTGGCTCATCGTTGTTGCAGCTGAATTCGTCAACCGATGCCTCATCGTGGTCATCGTGATAAATTATTATGCTCTGCTCTTAAGTCTACTACATATTATATCGAGTATCAATGCGACCAGTGGCAAGGAAGGAAAGGAAAGATAAGAGAGGAAAAGCAAAGTATGGTGAGATGATATGATATGAGGAAGACAAGTCGAGGTATGGTAAGGTATTCTAAAGTGATATTGGCAGAGCAAATAGGGTCAAGCAGAGAAAGACAAGTCCAGGTATTGTAAGGCATTCTAAGGTAATATAAAGTGATATTGGCAGAGAAAAAAAACTCAAGCAGAGGAAGACAAGGTTAGAGTTGAGCTGAGGTGCAGTGCAGTAATGCATGCATTGCTGATGTTGTGAGTCTATGGTGACGAAAACTAATGCAAAGGAAGCATTATCTCTTCAAGAGCAGCAGGGACAGAAAGGACTGTATTGACTAGTATAAACATTATAGTATATACAGTATGTGCAAGGTATGTGATAAACCTGTATACCTTTATGCTCTTAGCTACAACACTTTTATTTATGATTTTATAGATGTTATTTAGTCTTTGCAGAAAATAAGGCTTTTGATCATAAAGGAAAGTGATTCATTTTCTCCATCTCTGATCATTCATGTATTCATGAGCGCTTGGGTAATTAATGGGTACCAGTGCGACAGAACTAATAATGCTTGGGTAATTAATGGGTACTGGTATGACCGAGTTAATAACTGCATACATGTGGCTTTTGTTTAGATAATAATCACTGCCACTTGAAGGTATCGAAAAGAACACAGAACACAACAATTATTATGGAATTAATGCGTTAAATGCAATAAAGAATTTTTTACGAAGACCCAGTTGCTTCAATTTGGCATCTATCTATCTATGGTTAAAATCCATCAGCACAAAGAGAAGCGAACACATCGCTTTTGTGACCTGCAACACATAAGGAATGATCTGAATGATCCATTCCACTCATTTACAAATGTTTTTATACAATACAATACCATGTTGGTTTCATTTATTGTTTCAAACTGGCACACAACTCATATTTTGAATGGCAGGTCATTGCAGAATTTAGCTGCTTGCAGCTCATCATCATGTATCTTATTGATCCTTTTACCAACGCCATCTGGTGAATGAAAGGCTGAGTTGGTCGATCTTTGGGACAGTATAATGATGGGTCGCAATCCCATGATGTATGTGTGTAGTGATCTTCTGCCTTATTATGCATATCAAGAAAGTTTTGAAACACTTCTAAAAATGGCAAATTTTTTACATAAAGATCAGTTTCAACCTGTCGTCATCAATAGCGCAGATCTATTCGATTATTTCAACCAGACTACTGAAGCTAATCTCACCAATTTAGTAAATGGTCAAACTTGAGCTGACCATCAGTTGATGTCTAGTGCATTACGACAACAGTGTTGTATATATGAGACATTAGCTGCCAGTGCTGCAATACGTCATTGCAAAAATAACTGTCAATCCAGTTTCATCTAAAACTGAGGTATTCACTCCATGACAAGCATACCCTATAAAATCATGTTGTCGTACACATCCTAAATTGTTGCAGCCCCACCACGAACAGCATTCCGTATTGTCGTTGAAAATCTGGTTCGTCCTTGAGCAACAGAACAGAATGGAACATGCATGTCAGCGTCAGTTTCCAGCTCACGTAGAAACAATAAGGACAGATAAGACTCGGTGGTGGTGACTTGAATAGACCGTCCGTCGGTGGTGGTCAGGGTGGTCAGTCGGTCGGTCGGTGGGGCATGCCGTGAAAAACTCGATGCTTTATGGAATCGGATGAGAAGGAAGACAAACAGACAAAACAGCAGAGACCGGCGATGGCTCGGCGAAGATGGCTCGGCGAAGATGGCTCGGTGAGACCGGGGAGGATGGCTCGGTGGCTCAGCCGACGAGACACAATGAGAATCGTGAAAGACGAAGACCAGGGAAGATAAATAGGGAAGAGATAGAAAGGGTGGACAGGTTTATGAGTGAGCATAACAAAGCAAATGGCCTCTGCTCAGCTGCAAGAGAAGAGCCTAATGAACTAGATGGGACTGGGCATCAGCAACAGCTGTTAATTGCAACCAACAGAAAGCGGCGACGACGGTGGCGACTGTGGCGTCGGCGGCAGGCACAGAGCAATATGGAGAAGAGGAGAAGGACGAATAGGAGGAGGAAGAAGAGAAGGAGGAGGAGGAGGAGGAGGAGGAGGAGGAAGTGTCGGTGTCTTTGCCAGCGACGCATAAACGCATGTTTTTTTTCCGGTACTAAGATACTGTTAGCCAGTCACGTAGGATGATCTTTGGAGACAAAGAAAGGTCAGAGGAAGAGTCACAGAGTGGCCAGTCCTCTGATTGTTCCGTTCACAACAAAAGATGCTGAGGATCATGATGACCATCGCACGATGAAAAACGTTCTTTCAGATTGAAAGGATATCGTATCGTATCGTATCATATATCGAATCATTTATGGAGCGCCTCTCAAAGCAAAGACTGCTCAGAGGCTCCATGTACATTGATGTGCGTAAGTACGAACTGAAACATACTAGAGATGTAATTTCATAATGTACTGAATTGAGTACAGATTGCAGTATATACAGTTTCTGTTGTTCATCTACCAATGTATAATAACATTACAGCATGAATACAACATTTCTGCTACACTAATACTTTGTGACAGAGTTGTTTCCCTTTCCTCCCACAAACGTAATAATTATAGATATTCGTTTAATGAGCAAAACAAGTTGGCAAACCGCAACCTGGTACATTGAAACAGACAAAAATTACACTGAAATAATAATAATATTAAAGGGAGCAATCAGTTATTGGAATTGAATCAATAGTTAGACTGCTTTATTAATATGCTTGCAAAGAAATCTAGAGACAAAGTTCCCACAAGGGTGGAGTAAGTTCAGTCTTCTGTCACGCTTTGGAGACTGGAGACCAGTAACTTCCCTAATCCACAAGGCAGCACAGGCCTTGAATCAACCTTAGAATATAATTTCATTACAATATGGCAGTGTATGGTAAGGTCTATATGTGCCAGGAATGATACAAGTTTTCAGTTTAAGCAGAAGCGTTTGATCTCTGAGATACATCAGGACTTTAGCAAGTTATGCACTCATCATTTGATTCAATCATCATTTGATTCAATCATCATTTGATTCAATCATCATTTGATTCAATCATCATTTGATTCAATCATCATTTGATTCAATCATCATTTGATTCAATCCTCATTTGATTCAATCATCATTTGATTCAATCATCATATGGTCTAATGATTTCGACAAGCAATGAAGCGAGTGTGAAGATCAACATGGCAGACACGCAATTAATAAGCGCCTCCAGCAACCACTGTGTTCTACGACAGAGGTTATACAACAACAGGTTGGAAAACATAGAACTCAAAGCTGACGGTGGATAAACAATGCAAACGATCATTTCCCTCTGGCTCTGACAGTCTGAATAATCAAAAAAAAGAGAACAATGAGGTCAAAGGGAAAACAGTCAAAAGAAAAATTAATTATGCTGAGAAGGTCAAGATGGCGAAATGGGATTGAAGGAAGACGTCACTAAAACTGTTGACACGACTGAAGACAAAGGAGAAAACTCAACTGACGATTAAACAAATGAGTCAAAATGATGATGAAATGCAGGAACTAGATGATTGCTCATTCGGTATGTACACATAACAAGTAACGACCAAGCTCTTCGAAGGTCAGCATGTGTCGAATTTATTATTAGGTTAAAAAAATTGCGGCTTAAGACAGGTCTCACAATCAGCGCAAACCTAACAATCTCTGTAACATGTTCAAAGTATTTAAAAAATTATATCTAAGTAAAAACTTAGTATTGCTTCCACCAGGGCATATGTTATTAAACTCCATAAAAGAGACAAATTCATAAACATGATAAACATTTAATCAATAAATGTAGGCCCCCTACTCATACGTAATAATTTGAGTGTCTCATTTTTAAATGACATTGACAAAACATTTTATTCCCATGAAGCATACATTATATCCAACCTGTTCACAATGCAACTTAATTACCTAGTATGCAACATGTTCATAATGTGCAATAAACACAACATAATATCTATAAGATATAAAAAACCCATTTAGTTGCGTAAACAAAGGAAGGGGAAGACCCAAAAGGGGCAACCCACTTGGTTAGTACCAGCTCTGTAACTTGCCATAAAATTAATTAAAAGGCATACACATTTTAGAGATTTGTTAAGACCCTCTGGTGTAACTTTTTAACAAGGGCCTCTAAGCTTTTATAGCTTAGGACCTCATCCGTCACCAAATCTGAATCCTGCATTGGGGATAAGTGGACCAGTCTAATGACTGAAAACTGAGCAAAGACAGAGCTTTGAACAGACGCAGGCCTACATTTAATGGAGGCTAAAAGAGTGGGAAAAAATCTCTGATGCTGTGAAACACACATTTGCATTTGCGTTTGCTAAGTGGACAAAGATTTTATGTGGTTTGTCATTAACAAGCTGTGGCAATTCAAAACGACAATATGACAATGGAACTGATTTGAATGCTGACAGGGTAGCAACAAAACCGATATCATTGCCTAGTAAATATGGACCCAGATGTCAGAATCTGTCAGCATATAGAGCGTGTATTTATAACGTTCAAAGACCTACGAAAGGTCCGACAGTGCAAAAACAGCAGCAAGGTAGTGGACTACTGATCAAACAAATGCCAAGGCAAGATCAACTGCAGCCGCTACAGTAGACTTCATAACATTGCACAAGTTCTGAATCAACAAAGAGAAGCCAAAGTGTCACAGATGTTAAGATTTTATATAACTCAGCTTACACAGCTTACAGCAGCACATCGTGTCTAAGGAGGTGAATTCAAATATAACTGAGAAATTGGTTGAAGTGACGCCGAAACAGAACAAGGAATTGAGAATGGCTGAGTAAGTTGTACCGGAAGTTGTAGCCATGAATGCCAAACTTGTATGAAATGGTGGCACGCTGACGATCCACCCTGGCACAGATTATTTCATCACAAAGAGAGAAATCTTGTTGCACTGCAAATTGAAAATCTAACAAAGCAATTGTCCTCAGGACCCTCCTCCTCTGCAGCAGCAGCTCAGAATCATTTCCAGAGGTCATCTCGTTCGTCTTGGGTGCGGCGCCTGAGACAATCGAAGACGAAGACAATAAGGAAGGCGTAAAATTATACAAGCGGTCAGCACGTTCCTCTTTGATGGCAATCTAATCTTTCACTGGCCCCAAGTGGCGAAATTACGAAGTGTGAAGCAACTGCTTGAAAATATTATCGTCACGATGGTTAGGACAAGCGTAACGCAATGGACGACGAATGTCTTGATGGCCTCGCATTGAGAGCAGCAGCTGCAGTGCTTCGTGCGTGGAGCAGCGCACGATAAATCGATATAATATCGTGTGTGGAAGAAACATGTTCACGCAAACTTCTTTTATTCATGGTGCACCTTGTAACGAAGGGAAGACCAGGTCCTGCGATTAAATCATCCACTGCTGCCTTCAGATGACATTCCTCAAATGTAAAAGCATGTGGCTGAGGTAAGAAATAACAACGGAAATATAATGATAACACAATGCCTATATTTTACCATCGAAAAGTGTAAAGACGACCTAGGCAGCATTACATGCGTATAAGAATAGTTTACAACATTGGCAAGCGACCTGAAGGCGCAATGTAGATTGCGGAAAAGCTAAGCCAACGGATGGAAGAGGAATGATGTTTGAGATCCAAATGGAAAGGGCACATTGATGTTGCTGAATACAGACCAATCTACGTATGTCTGCAGTTGGACCAAAAACATGTAAACAGTGAAGATAGAGCGCTACTGCAAGGATGAAGGTAAAGCAACAGAAGAAATTACTAAACACATTTCACATTGAATCTCGGAGGAAGCAACTTAAGACCCATTTTTTTTTCTCTTGGGGATTCTTGCACTGGAAGCGCTGCTGAATGGTCATGGTTGTAAGTGGTGCTATAGAAATTACTAATTACATTACATCACATTACATGTTGAACATGTTCAAATGTTGTGTGGCCAGGATGGCCACATACTTTTCTATCATCATTGCTATATCAATCATTGGCAGGTCACGTGAGGAATTCCTGGATAGTCAGAAATGTAACTTATTGGTACTATGGGTTTCTGGAGGTGTTGCTCTCTTTTACCTTATTTTTAACGTGTGCTGTAGATGGTGTTTGGACATTAGCCTTACTAATAACATGCATCCAATTCTTCTTGAGCAAAATACATCGACAGTAAGACTTAAGCCTTCCAATTCTTCCATTTATCTTTCCATCTCCTCAACTTCAAGACGTTGCTTTCTCTGAGATTTTTCCATCATACTCTATAATTATCTCCTTCTCAACCAGTTTTCCAATCAGTTGCACTTATAACAATTCACGTTCACAATCTTGTTTTCTCATCTCTTGATAAGCTATGTATTTTAAATGTCATTCTTATCGTTTCTCTCAAGAATCTTCATAGTCCAGGACATAGCCATTACATTCATCTGGCAGTAGCTTCTCCATGCAGTTAGTCTAGTAGAAGGCTTCCTGCATGCCAAGTTTCACTCATGCTCATCATTTTTCCATTAATTAAATAGCCATCTTCTTCTTGGCAATCTAAAAACTATTGCCTCTAACATCATCATTGGTTCATCCTACCTGGTCCTGCTCACAGATTGCTACCATCTCAGCTACCATGAATTTCTATTCTCAATCAATTTGCATAAATCATCATCACACTTCTTCACTCAATGTCTTGAGTTGTGCTGTTCCACAACGTCACTTCGAACTGGTCCCACTCCTGTTGACATTAATGTCGCTCCACTCTGTTCACTACTCACTTACAGCGCTCAGCACTAATGAAAAACGCACTTGTAAGCTATTAAATGACAATCAACTATTGTCTTATTTGATGCTGTGCTTCCTTTCATGCAAACAGTGTTCAACCCTTCCTGCAGGGGCAGTCTCTTGGCTGATGGTCCAAAGCATCTACTGTTCCGTTTGTTCTGTCAAATGGCTTGATCGACTGATGTCTTGGGCATTAAGAACAAACACAAAGGTAATTGTAATTACAATAAGTAACTTCAATTGTTCATGTTGCTAATACCCAAGGCATCAGCCGACAACCCATGGACCACCAAAAGCAAAGCTGTAGTCAGGCAAATATCCAGACAATCAGTCATCTACAACGACAGAGGCTGTGGATGGGGATAAGCAGTTTGAAAAAGAGAATTATTCGGAACAGAATGACACAAGCAACTGAGCAAAACAAGGAGATAGGCTAGTTCCAGAATCTAGGTCCATCAACTGGAAAGTTCATTTGCAAGAAATGGTTTTAGCATTAGGTTATAACATGAAGAAGGCTAGCTATTAGATGACAATACTGACGAGACAATATAAAACTTATGGATAGGAACTGATTTCAAGTACTGCTGTGTTTGACCAAGGTTCAACATTTTATTAATGGTGTGCAGCTGCAGTGAGTCCATACTGGACCAAAATGTTTTGTTGAACAAGAAGCCAATGAAAAGATCTATATGTGCAGAAGCCATCAGTTCTAACTTCATAGACAACTAAAGCAAGAGCATGTGTGACCCCAAATATTTCTGCAGATAGGTGGCTAAATATTTAACAGAGGCCTGAAATATGCGAAGCAGTAAGTTAAAAACATGGGGGTATTTTTCATAGAGGTTACTAAATGTAAATTTATGAGTTTCAATTGTGTATCATTGGTTATTATCAGTGCTTTAGTGTTTCAAAAACAAAAAATAGCAGCCAAACGATAGGTGTCAATTTTCAAGGGAGCCTTGCACATGGTTGTCAATGGCCAAGAGACAAACATCAGACGTCGTCAGGGACACTGAATGACCTACTGAATGAAGTTAAGGGTCACTTTCTTCCACCAAAACAAGCCCAAGATATCTTGCCTGTTTAAATGGAGGAAAAAATGGGCAAAAGAAGGTTTTTGCCCGCCCGCTCGCCTGCAGAGAGAATGAGCAGGAGGCAAGGCAAACGTAGATCCTATTCTGTCTCTTGGTACGTCCACGAGATCAGCGGAGAGATCATTATATACACTGATCGAAATGGTTTGTTCCAGTCATGGATCACGTAATCCGAGATAATCTAATCATCAATCCGTGCGTCTTCAGATTATGTGCGTCTTTAGATGGGACAACATCATCATGAGATCAATGTCCTCGTATAGGACTATACGACGTTGCAAGATCAATTCCAACTCCGGATTTGTCATTTTTCTTGCAGCCAGCGCACACTTGACGTGTGTATGGATTATGTAATGCTAGAGTCTGCAGCTGCAGTAGGCCAATCTCACTGGTCTGAGCTTCTCTCGCTTCAGTAACCCGCGCCGATTGTATATAAGGCCATTTCTGTCACCAAGACTGACTTGGATTAGGTGCTGCAGCAGAAGAGTAAGGAGTACAAACAGACGACGACGCAATGAAAAATATGGATGAATGGATGGATGTAATGAATGGATGGATATAATGAATGGGCAGACGAACAGTTGGATGGACAGATGGATGCTTTGATTGAAACATGCCATGCCAGGAAAGAAGAGACGGATGGCAACATGCATACATAGACTAGGATCGGTTCATCAATGGGAGAAGAAATGGACAAATGGATGGATCCATGGGCGGATGTGAATTCGTCAATGGATGGATAGATGGATGGATAGATGGATGGATAGATGGATGGATAGATGGATGGATGGACTCATGGATGAATGTGTGAATGGATATGTGATTTTGTGGATGGACAGATGACTATAGATGGATGAGTGGATAGATGGAAAGGTGGAAGGATGAACAGGTTTTAGGTGGATCCATGGATGAATGAGTAGATGTATAAGTAGTTTGGTGAATGGATGAATGGATGAGCGGATGGATGGATGGATGAGTGGAGGGGCCGACAGGCATACATAATAGAAAGTTGGATGGATGGAGTGAGGCAAAGAGACAGATGTCGATACGAAGATTGACATATTATACAGATTGATAAGTTAGTGGAATACATAGAACTGAAGCAGTGTGTGATTCAGTGCAAATGGAGGAGGCTGAGGAAGAGTGGAGGAATTCATGGATGCAGGACAAATGAATGGATGGATGGATGGAATGCATTGAACCGAATCCAAGGTCAACTGAATGTCAATCGTTACAAGCTGCCTTGCAATATATAGAAAGGTGTTCCTCTGATCCATGGAGACATTATATGACTTTGATTTACACTCAGAATATGATGATCCATCTTTTATAATGTACTCCCATACATGCGAAATTTCAAGATTCAGTGGATCTCAACATCTCTCTCTCCCTCTCTCTCTCTCTCTCTCTCTCTCACTCATGCACCTCTCTTTTTGTAGTAGCACCAATTTATGTGAGGCATATATAGTTGGAGGCAATTATTAAATTGAAAATATGTGAAAATAAGGGTATCCTAATAAATAATAAAGTTGAGAACAAACGGATTTTGAGAGTACATGATATGCCTAGAGCGGCGCAAAGCAGCATGCCAACAATTTTTCTATATTTTCCTGAAGCAAACTTAATGTGGTCAGTACAGGTCAGATATTGATCAACATGTACGCCAATCAACTTGTCGAAAAGACCTGGGATTAAAACTGACTCTTTAATTGATAACATGACTGAGTCTATTGGTGGAGACTTTCTCTTGCGCAATTTAAACAGAATAAAAAGGTTTCTTCCAGAATTAGAGATTAAAACTTATTTGCAGCAAACCATTCAGAAACCATTCAGCATAATTAACATTTTTCATAAGAGGCAAGTTTACACGAAGTATATACAGGAATAGAAAGCGTCTGTGTTGTCCGCAAAGACAATGAAAGTCAAATGGAGGATGAGTTCTAAGGTAAGTCATTTATAAAAACAGAAGAAAAATGGGAGAGGTCTTAGATCAGAGCATTCCAGAGAAACAAACTTGGCAGAACACAAATCAGATAGTATGCATTCCTGTTTCCCTCTCCCCAAACTCTTCAGTTTCTGTTTATACTCTCTTCTGCCTGCCTGCCTACTTGTCTGTCTGTCTGTCTGCCTGCCTGTCTGTCTGTCTGTCTGCCTGCCTGTATGTCTGTCTGTTTGTCTGCCTGCCTGCCTGTCTGTCTGTCTGTCTGTCTGCCTGCCTGCCTGCCTGCCTGTCTGCCTGCCTGCCTGCCTGCCTGCCTGCCTGCCTCTGTCCTACTCTACACCATTTGTGGGTCAATAAGAAATGGCCAATGTCAGACAAACGATTCTGATTTTTCCTACGAGTTTCCGCAGCACAAAGTAAACAAAGCAATGCCATCGTTAATTTCAGTAGCACAATGACAACAAACAGCACCATCATCAGCACCATCAGAGCAACACCTACGACTAGCACCACCACCAGTACTACCAGCAACACCACCATCAAGCATGACCACAACAACTCTTATCAACACCAAGATTACCATCACTTCCATTACACCCACTATGATAGTGGCACTATCATCAACACTACTAATCACCATTACCATAACCATTATACATGTACCTCTGTCACCTCCAATGCTACAAGAAACGCCACTATACTACCACAAGAACCACACAGTCAGGGCTAACCTTAGTTGAAGGAGGCAGCAAGTGTGTGTGCGCGCTATCTAACCAATGTCTGATAACAATTGCAATTATGAAGCAATTGCTAACAATGGGGTGATAGAAGTCACATTATGACCCATGCCAGAGTCGTCATCGTCGTGGGGCCACATCCGCCATGGGGCCCGCATCCGCCACGTGCCCACATTCACCACGGGGCCCACATTCGCCACGGGGCCACCATGGGACCGAAGTGGACGACCGAATGCAAAGAGAAGGAGCAACGCCAGCGCCGCCGCCGGACATGCATGCTAAAATAGTAAATTAATGTAGCAGTGCTACAGAAGCAATAAATAGGAATACGGAACACAGATGCAAAGGGATCCATGGCAATCCACCGGACCCATGGGACACGCAACTACAGAGAATCAATCGCCTGCAAACTGATAGAGCCACCACCACCACAACCATCACCACCACCACCACCACCATCACCACCATCAGCAGCAGCACCTTGGCTGCTCTGCATCATTGGCGGGCTGCTGCTGCAGCAGGCGTCATTGATCTAGCCTGACCGGCTTCAATGCCTTGCGCCGCTGCTGCTGCTGCTGCTGCTGCTGCTGCTGCCGAAGACGCAGAAAGATGTTTATGATATCTACATATTATATCCATAATTACGAAATTCAATAATGCTCTACACCATCCGTTCATCCGTTCATCCATCCATCCATTCATCCACCCATCCATCCATCCATCCATCCATCTATCCATACATCCGTCCATACATCCATCCATACATCCATCCATACATCCGTCCGACCATCCATCCATCCACCCATCCAACCATCCATCAATCCATCCACCCATCCACCCATCCAACAATCCATCAAACCATCCACCCATCCAACCACCCATCCATCCATCCATCCACCCATACATCCATCCATACATCCGTCCATCCGTCCGACCATTCATCCATCCATCCACCCATCCATCCAGCCAGCCAGCCAGCCATCCCTACATCCAACCATCCATCCATCCAGCCAGCCAGCCATCCACCCATCCAACCATCCATCAATCCATCCACCCATCCACCCATCCAACAATCCATCAATCCATCCACCCATCCAACCATCCATATATCCATCCACCCATCCATACATCCGTCCATCCAGCCATCCACTCATCCATCTATCCATCCACCCATCCATCCGTCCACCCATACATCCATCCATCGGTCCATCCATCCATCCATCCACCCATCTAACCATCCATTAATCCATCTATGCATCCATACATCCGTCCATACATCCATCCGTACATCCATCCATCCACCCACCCATCCATCCATCCATCCATCCCTACATCCAACCATCCGTCCATACATCCATCCATACATCCGTCCATCCATCCATCCATACATCCGTCCATCCATCCACCCATCAATCCATCCACCCATCCATACATCCGTCCATCCATCCATCCATACATCCATCCACCCATCCATACATCCGTCCATCCATCCACCCATACATTCGTCCATCCATCCACCCGTCCATCCATCCATCCGTCCATCCATACATCCGTCCATCCATCCACCCATTCATCCGTCCATCCACCCATCCACCCATCCATCCATCCACCCATCCATCCGTCCATCCACCCATCCACCCATCCATCCATCCATCCGTCCATCCACCCATCCATCCATCCATCCATCCGTCCATCCATCCATCCATCCGTCCATCCATCTATCCGTCCATCCATACATCCGTCCATCCGTCCATACACCCATCCACCCATCCATCCGTCCATCCACCCATCCACCCGTCCATCCATCTATCCATCCGTCCATCCATCCATCCATCCGTCCATCCATCCACCCATCCATCCGTCCATCCATACATCCGTCCATCCATCCGTCCATCCGTCCATCCACCCATCCACCCATCCATCCATCCATCCACCCATCCATCCGTCCATCCACCCATCCATCCATCCACCCATCCATCCGTCCATCCACCCATCCATCCATCCGTCCGTCCATCCATCCGTCCATCCGTCCATCCATCCACCCATCCATCCGTCCATCCATACATCCGTCCATCCATCCACCCGTCCATCCGTCCATCCACCCATCCACCCATCCATCCGTCCATCCACCCACCCATCCGTCCATCCATCCATCCACCCGTCCATCCATCCATCCATCCGTCCATCCATCCACCCATCCATCCGTCCATCCATACATCCGTCCATCCATCCACCCGTCCATCCGTCCATCCACCCATCCATCCATCCATCCATCCACCCATTCATCCGTCCATCCACCCATCCACCCATCCATCCACCCATCCACCCGTCCATCCACCCATCCATCCATCCATCCATCCGTCCATCCATCCATCCGTCCATCCATCCTCCCATCCATCCATCCGTCCATCCATACATCCGTCCATCCGTCCATCCACCCATCCATCCATCCATCCACCCATTCATCCGTTCATCCATCCATCCACCCAAACATCCGTCCATCCACCCATCCACCCATCCATCCACCCATCCACCCGTCCATCCACCCATCCATCCATCCATCCATCCATCCATCCGTCCATCCATCCATCCGTCCATCCATCCACCCATCCATACATCCGTCCATCCATCCACCCGTCCATCCGTCCATCCACCCATCCATCCATCCATCCATCCACCCATTCATCCGTCCATCCACCCATCCACCCATCCATCCACCCGTCCATCCACCCGTCCATCCACCCATCCATCCATCCATCCATCCGTCCATCCATCCATCCGTCCATCCATCCACCCATCCATCCATCCGTCCATCCATACATCCGTCCATCCATCCACCCGTCCATCCACCCATCCACCCATCCATCCACCCATCCATCCATCCATCCGTCCATCCATCCATCCGTCCATCCATCCACCCATCCATCCATCCGTCCATCCATACATCCGTCCATCCATCCACCCGTCCATCCACCCATCCACCCATCCATCCACCCATCCATCCATCCGTCCATCCATCCATCCGTCCATCCATCCGTCCATCCATCCACCCATCCACCCATCCATCCACCCATCCATCCATCCGTCCATCCATCCATCCGTCCATTCATCCGTCCATCCATCCATCCACCCGTCCATCCGTCCATCCACCCACCCATCCATCAATCCATCCATCCGTCCATCCATCCATTCATTTTCTACAACAACAACAACGGCCGTAAGACGATCCGATCCGTCTTTGATAAACAAGCGGCTCTCATTCCTCTGATATTCCTTTTCTTTCTATCGCTGTTTACACGGAAGTAATTCTGTCAGCATATTGTAAGACACGTAAGCTTACCTGTTCTACATCGGATCTCACCTTTCAAATCACGCGAAGTCTACTACTAATGGTAATTGGGTCACGTGTCATAACAACATCAGGCAGCCAGCCCACCCCTCGATAACGTAGGCTACTATCATGGCTGACGCGTCTTTGAAACCCATTGACAAAAGCCAATAGCAACATTGCATTATGTAGGCCTATATAATCATGAGACTTTATGAACCATTTAAAAACTATAGAATGCTTGGCCTGTGCTGTGCTCGCTAGGGAAAAAAGGAAAAACCAGACGGAAACTGTAATGTGGCAAAACAACAAAATGCAGAAATCCTGAGGAAGCTTTCACAACAAAGCAATGCAAGAAGTATATCCCCATAATAAGATAAAACTACTCACAGTACAAAGTCGGTCAAAATAGGTAAATGGCACAATACTAGTAGACATAATATTCAGAAACAACGGAAGGAAGATTTCAAACAACCAATAAATGTCTGCACACATAACACTGGTTATTTCCATTTGAAACTGAACTGAAGAATCCAAAAGTTTCGACAGTAGGTGTGATAATTATAAATGAGGTCATAACATCACTTCGACTAAAACTAAGGGGAGTAATAAACAATGTTGGACAAGAGAAATGACCGAAGACAATTCATGTAATTTATTCGTACCCATCACCGCAAAATCGCTGGCACCATGTAATGATTATGATAAGGATGAATGTCACCTGTTATGACATTTAAAACCATGAGCAAAATGTAGGCTCTCTTCAACTTAAAGACTTCAAGTGCTCCGAATCAGCAGCATAGGATTATAGGATTACAGGCCATCTATGAGCAGAGGCTAATTGTGTTTGGAAATGTATCTTCAAATGACAGCCTGTAACAACTGAAGTTGGAAACCAAAGGGTGAAAGTCAAATGTTGAAACAACTGAAGAGGGAAACGAAAGGGTGAAAGTCAAATGTTGAAACAACTGAAGAGGGAAACGAAAGGGTGAAAGTCAAATGTAGGCATAGCCCACTCTAGTTTCTTTTGATTCCACTTCAAACACATGGTATGAGTTTACTCAAAATATGTCACAAGTACGCATGTGGTAACCTACCGTGGTACGCTTCCACAGTAGTATATTGAGTTCGAGCAGCACATGATGAGAAAGGTGGTCGACACTACAGTAGTGTCTGCAGACTGGAGATAGCAGCAGATAGCATGCGCTGCATCCATGCAGCCGATACTCAGGGACCGTCGTCTCTTCCGGAAGCTTTTGTCACGCTTCTGCGTTTCCTTTCTTCGCTCGTCGTCTTATCTTCCCGCTTCCAAGCGGCGCAGACGACACCCGAGATCGTCCGATCATCGTCGTCCTATATATGCTCCTCCTCACCCATTTACCCATTCGCCCCATTCACCCATTCACCCATTCACCCATTCGCCCCATTCGCCCCATTCACCCATTCACCCCATTCGTCCTAAGACGTCCTGTCGTCGTCTGCCGGACTCGTCATCTGCCGCTGATGATGCTTCAAACTTCTGATCGCCGCTCTATCGACGACTGATCGGCTGTTCTTTGCTCGTTCTATCGTCTGCTCTTTGGTCGTTCTGCTCTTTGGTCGTTCTGCTCTTTGGTCGTTCTGTTCTTTGGTCGTTCTGTCGTCTGTTCTTTGGTCGTTCTGTCGTCTGTTCTTTGCTCATTCTGTTGTCTGTTCTTTGCTCATTCGGTCATGTCGTCTGCTAGTTTTGTCGTCTGCTCGAGGAACACACAAATCGAAGAAACGCGAGTTCCGACAGCTCATAATATTCCATCTTTTAAGGATTTTCGTCTGACGTGGTCAACTCTATAAATTTGTCAATAACTGACAACTGACCTAATATCATAAATAAGCTAAATGCTGCTGTCACTCTCTCACTTTTATAACCTACCTCTCGTTCCTTCTCCCTCTCTCTTACTCTCCTTTCTTGCATGCATCTTTTCTTTATACAGGCCTTCCTCGATGCTCCATCCTTTGTATCCTGCATGTCTCTTCCCACCTATGTCCATGTCCTCCTTTACATGTCATGCATGTTTTGTCTGAAGAACTGGCCCCTAACTGACCCCCCCCCCCCCCTATAGGTCTTTGTCCCTCTTCTGTCTGTATACTTGAATCTGATTAGACAAGGTTTCCTCTCCCTTTCCCCCTTCTCCTACTCACTCTTTCCAAAATTATCCCTATGTCTCTCTCAACATTCATCCCTCTCCTTCACTCACTTTCCGTAATCTATCTTCCATCTTACTTCGTCCCATTTAATTCTTCATCACATTTTCCATCTTCTCATTCATCCTTTTCCATCTGTATGCGTTCTCTCGTTCATTATCTTTTCCATCCATCCTTCCTTCCTATCCATTCATTCTCCCATATCCGTCCTGCCTTCCTCCTTTGCTCTTATCCTGCCATCCTCTCGTCCACACACTGTCGTCGCTGCTGCCTCGACATTGATTGCGAAGCAGGACTTAAGTTGACTTCCGCCCTTAAAAGGGTTAGAAGTCTACAGAGAATGAGACTGAAGCAACAACAACTGCAGAGATCAAGTCTTTCTTCGTCGATCGGTCAAAGACGAAGACGAAGATGAAGACGAAGAAGACGAAGAAGACAAATAAGATGAAGAAGATGAAGAAGCAATTCAACCATTGACCAATCAGACAACAAAACGCAATCAATTCTTAGTCTCAAGTCAGTCATGTCTGGTTATCTGGTCTGTATATAGTATGCGCTGTCCGGTAAGACAGACACAAGAACATAATTATACAACAGACCATATACAAATGGCTGTATATATCTGTCTAGTCTGCTTGTCTTTTTGGCCGTGTGTCTTTCGACTTCCTCTGCCCGTCTTCGCTGTCTTCTCGTTGACTATCTGTCTTGACTTCTCTGCCTTGTCTGTCCTCTCTGCCTTGTCTGTCTTCTCTGCCTTCTCAATCGATCAATAAACTGACCACTCTGCTGGAATTGCGCTCATTTCGATGTATTTTTTTGAATGTCAATTACCATAAACCAGTCAAACGATCATTTCCGGCAAATATGAAAAATCACTCGCGTCAGATATAAGATGCATTCAACATAAAGTTAGGCGTACATGATACAATGATGCATGATACAATGATACATGATACAATGATGCATGATACAATGATACATGATACAATGATGCATGATACAATGATGCATGATACAATGATGCATGATACAATGATGCATGATACAATGATGCATGATACAATGATGCATGATACAATGATACATGATACAATGATGCATGATACAATGATGCATGATACAATGATGCATGATACAATGATGCATGATACAATGATGCATGATACAATGATGCATGTAAACACAAAGTCAAATTCATCATGAAAACCAATTCAAAATGGCTGCTTTATATTGCTTGTGCAATGACACTCTATTGTGCTTCAACAATAGTTGTAGTTGTAGCAATAGTGGTACTACTGTACTGCTGTAGTAGTGATTGCTGCTGTAGCAGTAGTCAGAGGTTAAAGTGGCTTGGGTGAGCAGTGGGAACTCTGAAGAGGAGCTTAATTGGAACATTACGTGATACCATGGCTCCATTGCATACTGAGCAGAGGAAATGCAAGCAAAGAATTAGCATTCAATTATGAGGGTAATGAGAACGCTATACCCATGCGTTTCGCTGACTTTACCTCCCCCCCTGCAGTAGTATCAGCAGTGAAAGCAGCAGCAGTAGTAGCAATAACAATAATAACTTATAATAAGAATGAAATTGAAATATATTGATTAATATTGAAAGATTAATATTAAATCTGTTGCAAAATTATGGACTATGTTGAAAAAGACATGCTCATAACTAACTATCTTAGCATGGGCATAATTTTGTTATGGTACACAGAAGAAACATGTGTAATGAGGACGTAGGCCTACTTCCAATGTAGTGGCCACATCCATAGACTTCTAGATGTATCTAGATGTCTATGCAACACCACACTCCCAGTAAGACCACAAACTGATGAACAAAGAGACAGGGAAAGAGACAGTCATCGAATTACTGTCAAGCTGTCAGCAGTGATGTCATCAAGACCCAAAGCCGAGTCCGAGTCGAGACCATCCAAGCAGAGTCGAGTCTGAGTTCAGAGGTGTCCGAGTCGGAGTTGGAGTCACTAAAAATCGAGTCCGAGTCCAAGTCCATCGACTCCAATCAGTGAGCCATGCCATTCAATAGCATAAAAAAGAGCAGCACTATTTATGCAGAGAGAACCGTCAATGTAATGATTGTAATGAATCCAAAAAATTATACTTTAAAGACATTAATTGAAATAAAGTTCTGTTTGATAATTAATCTGATACAAGAGGGTGCCTATAAATTCTTCTGTTATTAAACACACATTCGACAACTTTTATATTAAGTGATGCTGCCACTTAAGTTGTGACAAGAAGTCTTGTGACAATACAATTCCATGTTCTGCCCAGAAATCGTGACACAGCAACCAAGTCAGCAAGTAAAATTTGACACCATGGGCTTTAAGTCCGAGTCATGACAGTCCAAGTCCAAGTCCGAGTCGTGACAGTCCAAGTCCATGTCCGAGTCGTGACAGTCCGAGTCCAAGTCCGAGTCGTGACAGTCCGAGTCCAAGTCCGAGTTGGACTGAAGTGCCTGACTGAGTACTAGATCACTGCAAAGTGGTAGACACATAGGCAGACAGCCTGAGACAGGCTTAAATAAATAAGCATGCAGCGACAGGACAAAGTAAGAGAACTGTCTATTAATAACCCTAGTGTACAGCTGCAAATTGTACACAGGTGGTTGGAAGGTAAAATTAACCTCTCAAATATGAACATATTACACTTTATAATTATGGAATGCACTACACTGGCTGCCATTATTTTGACATTAACATTAAGTTTGCTGGTCGAAGGTCTTGCAATTTGCTGCCCTGGTACTTCTGCTCCAAGTGCCAAGCAGGATTGAATATACAACTGTGAACTAAAAAGAAATTAGAAAATAGCTGCAAGTGTGATAGTCAAGAGCTCTGCTGGACACAAGTGCCATATAATACAAACAGGAGTGGGCACAACGCAGAACCATGTGCAACACTGCATATCACAACAGCAGGCATAGAAGTACAGTATGTTTGCACATAATAATTGATTTAAATAGCAGTAAGAAATAAAAATTGATTTAAACAGGAGTTAGTAAGACATAAGAGCTGATATAAACTGAAGCTAACATAAGATGCAAATCAACTGAAAGCTACACTGCGTAGACCAAACCAGTGTTTGAGATGGTCAAGAAGAATTTTATGACCACAGGCTTTCCATATAAATAAAATGATGTATAAAAGAACACTTTCTCAAAGTTTTCTAATTTGAGTTTTTCACTTTGGATATTTGTAAATGTTTTCATGTAGTTCATAGTGACTGCTTACTTCCAAAGTTTTTTTTGGTATAACAACCATTTATGTTAAGTGACTGAAGCAGGATAAAAAATACAGCATAAACAAAGGTCCAACCGTTCTTACTGTCATCTCCTATGGAAACTGCTGCCAGTGATTTGATCGCAAAGAACAACTGGCAGGGAGTTCTCACACTGCAGCCACTTTGGCCAATCAATCAATAAATAAACTAAGCAATCAATCAATCGACCAATCAATCGCACGGGTCATGGGCCTATTTAAGGTTTCGGACACCAATCAGTCACACGCTAAGTTTATAGGAAATGGCTAAACTCAAAACACAGAGAGGCAAACACCGAGACACATGCAGAGAGAGACGCACATCCAAATACGCACTGAAAGACACACACATGCACACAAGCACACACACTTGATGTCACACATAAAAACATTATACCAACCATTCCAGTAATACAATCAGGACAGACACAACCACAGAAACAGTAAAAGATGGACCAACAGAGAAACAGCTATCTATAGATGCATTGCCATCCGAAAACAAAACATCAATTTAAGACGAAAATTTCACACCTATATGTGCAGAAAGCTAGAGATGAGTCACAAGTCTAGACCTGAATAGTGAATACACCAAAAGATCTTTAAGGAAAGAATCGTAACTGGGTATCAACCTCTAAAGTAACCGAAAATGGAGATGCCGGCACAGGCACAACATCACGTTACTAACATACTGCAATGTAGCATATTTGTTTGGCGACAAGTAAAAAAAATTAACAAATTGAACGAAACAACAGACAAACAAATGATTTAAGAAAATAGAAAACAAAAGAACAAAATAAGAAATATGCCAAAATTAAAAAGAATAAGAAAGGCCCACCAAACAAAAAAACAGAATGAACATAAATGAGAAAACAGATGAATAAACAAAAACAGAAATATAATTAAAACACTGATGACAAAGCAAAAACAAAAAACAGGCAAAACCAAAAATATATGAATGAAAAAACATTCGAACGAAGAAATAAACTACTGAAGAAAAAGCTTCACGGATTTGATGTTAGGCACTAAATAAATCGAAAAAACGCAAAAACATCCTTAGAAAAGCACCACTCATTGTGTGCTGTGGCATCATCAATTGTCTAGAATTATTGTCTTTAACACGTTGACCGCCTACGAGAACTCGTAGTACAGCCAGTCATTTAAAATGGCGTGTGGGCGGTTAATGTGTTAAGCCATTTGTCTCACAGTCAACAAAAAGATAAAGAAGCACTTCATAAAAAGTCTGGAAAGAAATATATATATATATATATAGTATTATATATATATATATATATATATTTGTTGTGTTACTTTCTTATAAATATACATATATATAAGATATGAAACCTATTATTTTAGCTGTGGCTGGGCTGGGAGCGTCTCTGAGTAGGTTTCTTGAAGAAGCGCTATATAGATTCACGAAATGAATGAATGAATGAATGAATGAATATATATATATATATATATATATATATATATATATATATATATATATAGGAAACGAATTTCAAAGAAACATCTCAACCTAACTACAGATGCAGAGAGTATATATGACAAACAATGAATGTGAACAAAAGGAATTTAAATAATAGAATACTTTTGATTGAGGGTTATCCGATCCAATTAATCTCGATGCTTTGTAATATGTAAAAGAAAATAGCTGACAGCAGACTCTGACAGCGATGGTTGTTATTTCGGATAAGAAGAGAATAACAAACGAAATCTAAGGAACCTGAAGCAACAAAATCTTTGATCATTGGGAGGAATCTATCTCAGTGTCACCACTCTCATTACTACAATGCTTGCAAGGCATCAATCTTTCTAATGAAAGGACTTAACAGGATATAGATATATGCATGCCTCTTACATGCATACATACATGTACATACATGCATACATACATAGCCTACATTAATTGTTTCTAGTTGAACATAGAACTTTGGTTGTCAACTATGAATCTGAAGACGGTGTCATGGAATATTATATCCCCACTTAAGGCTATCCGGGGGTGGAGAGGAATAGAATATACCGGGTATACAGTATCCGGGGGAGATAAAACATTCTGTCCAAATTATTGAAAAATGTGTTTACCGGTAATTGATAAATTTAAATTGCAAAAACAAAGATACAGCCATACAACTAACTTAAGATCCACTTCACAATAATTGCTTCTGGGATCATTTGAAAGAAAGAAACCTTCATCTGTACGTTTCTTCAGCTTTGTACTTCAACCTACCTTTCAGATCTGTAGATGACAGATCTTCATGATAATTGGATGGAGTCACGTTGGGTATGGACTTAAGTCACTGCTAATGGACGTCTATGGCTTCTGTAAGCTTCTAAATGGCTCTGCATAAGTGTTTGTTAGGAAGACGAGAGAACACTGCTCTCTCTCTCTCTCTCTCTCATTGCAAAAGCGCATGGCATGTCTAAGCCACGTAATTATTACGAAGAGAGAAAATTGAAAGTTAACTCTGACCATATTAACTCAGGTCAAATGAATGCTTGGTATTATTTTTTTTTTTTGCCCTGAGGTACTTCATTCCCCCAGGGACTTATGGACTATTATTAACTGAAGAATGATCGTCTGGTGGGTCAGGCCTCGTCTTCAGGGTGTGAGGCAAAAGTACCTTTGAAAGCGACCAGGTTGAAGCGTTGGATACAAATGGACAGACGTTGAAAAAGAAAGAAAGCTTCACGTCTGTCACCAGTGATAGAAGAGATGCGGCTGCCAATTTCATTTATGAAGTCTGAGGCTGAAGGATTGAACGGGCCCAATCCATAATTATTATTATTATTATTATTATTATTATTATTATTATTATTAATTTATCATCATCATCTGATCACCACCGTCGCCGTCATCATCGTATTATTATTGAAACACTACTGAATGGGCATTGCTGTGAGCCGCACTGTATAAGCTTCATATTACAGTACATTACATTAATGTTCAATAACCTAATATCGTTAATTCTACATGCTGTTCAATGTTCATGCCTAAGTATTTATAAAGCACATGTAGCCACTTGCAATAATTACTCAAGCACTGGTACTTATGCTATGAAATGTGAATAAGACATTGTTTAAGAGTATTTAATTCAACATAAAGTACTCAGTAGACACGAAAGTGCCTGTACACCAAAACTTCCTTATCTACGGCATGCAAGTCTTGGAAAAGAGCATCAGAATGCAAGCACCTTAGTACCAATTGTAAGTACCTTAGTACATAGATGTAAAAAACGATGGAAACAAAATTAAAACGGTAAAAACGTCGTTTTTTCTAAAGAAAAAAAAACCACAAAAAAACGATAAAAAACCGAAACGGAAAATAATTTGACTTTGCTACATCTAAAACCGAATTTTAACCTTGAAAACCTTGATTAGGAACCTATTATACATGCAGGCTATCTCTTAAATGATGATGTTAAACGGTGAAATAATGACTTTAGTTAGCTGAATCCTTGAGGGTTGGCGGAAAACATAAGGATTATCAGAAAAAATAAAAATTAAGGAAAATATTATCAGAAAGTAAATGAATAAATAAAGTTAAAGAAAAAATAAAAAACGATAAAAAACGATGGGAAAAATAAAAAAAATAAGAAAACGACGTTTTTTGGGAGAGAATAAAAAACGGAAAAAACCGTTTTTTACAACTATGCCTGGTACTTGTCGGTTAATTCACCCCCACACACAGAAACCCTATATACGAAATTTTACATGCAGATATTAATTCACCGCCACTCACAGAAACCGTATATACGAAATTTTACAACCAGAAATTAATTAACCTCCGGTTACATGTGAACTTTAATAGAAATTTAATTACGCCATTGGCATTGAAAATAAACTGTTCAAATTAGAACTGTTCAAATTACATGTAGGTTGCATAAAAGACGAAAGAAATAATCGTAAACATGACTGTTGATGGGGGGACTAATAGCCTACAGCCCTACAACTTGCAATGTAACTATCCTACTGTGGTGGCCAAAATTGTGCGATGTCATTCAGAATGGCAGTGAACACATCCAGTCCATTCACCTTCACTCTTCTCCTCCACATAAACTCACACATATACGAATCCAGCATATGCCTGTGAGTGCCGTTATGTCGTTTGTTTCTTTCCTTCGCTGACTTCCATGACCGCTCGATGTTTTGAGTGTGTGCTCCAGAATTAGGGTCAACGAAGTGAACAGAGTGATTAACTGTATAATGAGTGAATCCAGGATTGTTGGCAATTGCATTGTAAGCTCGCCATTGGTCCGATATAATGATAGTACCAGGACGAACATGGGTTGCAATGATGGGCATGAGTGTTGCTGCCGATCTGTCTGGAACGCAGAACATGAAACAATGTCCTGTTTGGCGACAGATGCCACCGAAGACCCACTGCTGTGGGAAGACTCGACCCACCGCATTCTTACGCCGAGTGAAGAGGCTTTCGTCAATCTCAACTATTGTGTTTGGCCCACCAATCACTACAGGATTGTTAATTAGGGTGCTGGCGCAAACTTCACGCAGATAGTTATTCCAGTCTATAACCGTTTCTTTCGCAATTTCCAGTTCACACTCGCAAAAACGAATGCTCGTCATTTCTTTGGCCCAGCAATATACGAACAGGATGACTTGTCGGTAAGTTAGGCGTGATCCTTGTAGCCACGTGCCTTGTCGCAGTGGGATGTTTTGCCTACAGCCACGCTTACGACATCTCCATCTGTCCTGCCGATCTTTTAAACTTAACACCATTTGGTGGTTGTTCGCACACTGTCTTGCAGCATGTAGGATGCCATGCTGCTGCAAGAAGTTAACGCTGCTTTGTTTATCGTGAACTAAAGCCGAAATTCTTAAAAAATTCATGGCGCTCAAGACGGCGTCCAAGAAATAAACACGTGCTATAAGTTAATCGGATGTCACCATTACATGACGTCACTGAAAACCAGTGCGTAAATATAATATATGCTGTGCGTAAATACACGCAAACTATGGGGGTGAACTAACCGACAAGGTAGACAGACGAAACCTGTGGGGGTGAATTAACCGACAAGTACCCTATGCCTTAGTATCACATAGCATTTTCCATTATGCAATGGTTTTAACGACTGGCAGGAGAATGTGTGTGTAATGGTAGAGTAAGACAGTCAGTTATTACAATACGCAGTGCAGTGTAAATAGCCATTAACACAGCATCTTTCAGGTGACAGATCATTGATGAAACGGAATAAGATATGATAATTTATGTAGTGCAATTTGTTTCAAGCATCATCAGCAGCGGCAGCATCAGCAGCAGCAGCAGCAGTTAATTAGCCACATCTGGATGATAGAGTCCCTCCTGCTGCTGACAAATACATCTTCCGGTCTGGCAGTCACACGGAACTAATTGCACCAATCGGTGGTTGCCCACCTGAATGAAAAGGAGGAGAGGCTGGTCGGTCACTCGCTCTTCATTCCTTGTATACTTCGAAGGCTCTATGGAAACACACTCGTATCCTACACCTTGACTGCGCCGCCGAAGTGCCTGCTCAAGAAGACATCAAATTTGTGGCCATTTCGGCCAACTCATTCAGGATGGCTGTGCAGAGACTGCACAGTTACGATTCTGCACCAGACACTTTCACCGTTTGAAATAACATATTACAAAAGCTAACTATTATTACACCGTGGTTCAAAAAAAACTAAGCCAAATTGTTTTTCATATATCTCTGATGCCTGATAACATATCACGCAAAAACTTTCCAATTATTTAGAGAAGTGGACCAAGAATATGATTCCAAAATTTCAAGAGATAAAATTGAGCGGATAAAAAGATATGAATCTTTCAACTTCATATGCCAAAATTGCAGTTTACAATCAATTTTCTGCCAGATTCAGTAAAAAGTAAGCTAAACTGGTTTTCTTATATCTCCAATGCCTGATAATTAATCATACCAAAATTTTCCAGATATTTAGAGGATTGAACCAAAAATAGGATTCCAAAATATCATGTCATAAATTTGAACGGATAGAAAGATATGAATATTTAAACTTGATCTCCAGAAATGTCTGTTTTCAGCAAGTCTGTTATGGTGTTCGTTGCGGTTTCGATGCTTGATAGTTCCAAATTTTGGTCTTCAGGGATGATGAAGTAAAATTAATTAATTATAAAGTGTGTAGCGTGATGTAAGACCGAATCTACCAAACAACAATCCATGATCTAAACGATCTGAAGCAACCAGCGCTTGTTGGAAGTGTAGGAAGGCCTGGACCAGAGGATAATCGACGATGCTGTTGCGTAATGCATGGCGCCAGCGCTTCCAGGCTTGCGTGCAAGCAGGAGGACATTTTGAGCATCTTAATTAATTAAATAATAAAACCATACTGTTGTAATCATATTGTTAGTTCAATTCTCTACATATCTGGAAAATTTTAGAATGATTAATCATCAGGCATTAGAGATATAAGAGAACATTTTACTGAACCTGACAGAAAATTGCTTGTAAACTGAAATTTCGGCATATGAAGTTTAAAAATTCATATCTTTTTATCCGTTCAACTTTATCTCATGAAATTTTGGAATCATATTCTTGGTCCACTTCTCTAAATAGTTGGAAAATATTAGCTTGATATGTCATCAGGTATTTGAGATATATGCAAAACAATTTGGCTTAGTTTTTTTTGAACCACGGTGTACAAGCACCTGCAATAATGTCTATGCATCTATGAACGTATGTCTGTATATAATATATAATTATATATGTATGTATATGTATGCATATATATATATATCATATATGTATGTATGCTACATGCAACATCATGTATGCATGTGTGGTGTTCCAAGACAAAAAAGAAGGGAAAATGGGATTGAGTGGAAGGGTGGATTATTTTGGCAGTATACTATTTCTGGCCATTGACTACAACGTTGATTATCAGCCTATCCTATCTATCTATGGATCGTTTTATATGAAGACCTCTCACATTCCAATCTGCTTTATTCCTAGGCAAAGGACTTTTCTGCGAAATTTCTTGCAGATGCAGCCATACGAGCACAGACAGTGATCATCGGCCGCATCTGCTTCAGTGTGTATCAGTAGAGGCTTCAAGCCATGCAGGGCCCCAGAAGACCATAGTTATTAGGGGGGCCCACCTAGCAAACTACCGTCCACATAATCACCCACCAACTTCCCAACCATCTACTCACAGCCCACAAACAGCCTTGCTCCCCCCCCCACAACACCCAAGCACTGGTCTTGCTTGAAGCCAAAAGTCAATAGACGATCTCGCATCTCGGATCGGGCAAGGCAGTAAATTCTACTTTCGTTCATCATATTATTATCGGACGGAAGATCAGAAAAGCCGTTCCTGTAGAAACATGTGCGAAATCCTACATTAGCGAGCAATAAACATAATGCTACTATTATATGTGAGACACTGCAGCTAGTGTGGCAACAGCGGCCGTGGAATTTTTTTACAATGGAAAGCAACGTAAAAGATGAACCGTTTTTACGACATAGTTAAAACATGGCTGTTCTACAGAGTCACATGGTTACATGGCTGGTTGGTTGATTGGCTGGCGATTTGGTTGGTGATTTGGGAGGCTGGCTTGCTGGTTGGTGGGTCAGTTGTTGGTTGATTGATTGATTGGGTCATGAGTTAGTTGGATGGCAGATTTTGATTGATTGGTTGGTTGGTTGGCAGGCTGTTGTCGTTGTTAGGCTTGTTAGTTGCTTGCTGAGTTAACTGTCTGAAATATTGGCTGGTTCATTGGTTGGCTCATCATAGTTTTGTTTACTAATCTCGTTCTATGGTTGATGTGCTGGCTGACTGGTTGGTGAATTGGTTCACCTGGCTATTGAATTGGTTGAAGGTTGAATGAAGGAAAGTGGTTGGATATTTTAATGAGCAAGTTGGCTGGTGGCCCGCTCTCTGCTTGGTCAAATACTGGTTAATTGATTCACCGGTCAATTTGAACAATCCATTGAAAGTATTCAATAGAAAATTAGCCATCAACTGTCATGTCAAGTGAAAAGAATAACAAACATATTCACGATCTGAAGGTGTAAATAGACACAGAAGATCTATGAAGAAATACATGGATTATGGAAGGAACAAAAAGGCAAATAATATGATGAATGGAAGAACTAATGGAAGGGAAGAACAGCATGAAGAGTAGAAGAAAGAATAGAAGGAAGTACGAAGGAAGAAATTGTGGAGGAATAATGGAATAACGAATGGAAGGAAGAATAAGAGTGAGAAGAAATAAAGCAATCAAAATGGAAGAATGAAAGAGACGAAGAATGGAAGAGAAATGAATAAAGAATTATAAGAAGAGAATGGAATGACGAATGAAAGAATGGAAGATGTCCACAGAAGCGAAAGTCGTCGTATGCCATCTTGTCTAAACGAGAATGGAAAGCTAGAATTAAGGCATTTTAAGAATGGAAGAAACAATAGAATGGAAGAAATAATAGAATGGAAGAAACAATAGAATGGAAGAAATAATAGAATGGAAGAAATAATAGAATGGAAGAAATAATAGAATGGAAGAAACAATAGAATGGAAGAAATAATAGAATGGAAGAAATAATAGAATGGAAGAAATAATAGAATGGAAGAAACAATAGAATGGAAGAAACAATAGAATGGAAGAAATAATGGGGAACGAATTAAAGTAGAATGGCCGGAAAGTCAGAGGAAGGTACGAATATAATTCGCATCATTTCCAGAAGTCAGGTAATTCCAACACATCATGCCATTGTCCAAATTGGTGCCATCATCGTCATCGTCATCATCATCATCATCATCATCATCATCATCATCACAGAGCAGAAATCGCTAGACTTCATCGTCTATGGCGACGGAAGTTATCTGCCATCTCGTTGTCGTCAGAGGAACCTGACACCACCTGTTCTCTTCTGTGATTCTGCAGCTGATGTCACAGAAATACTCTGTCACACCTGCCACCACAAACGGAAGTTGGTAGACTAACGCCACCTGGTGATAGTGGCTGTCATCAACTGACCACTGACCACTGACCAGCTCTCTATTCACTTTCACAGAGAAGTGTCAAACGACCGGTGGTTGACAACCAGTTGAAACGGATGGGATGATTTTATACAATGCAACAACTGTACAGTAGGTTGAGAATTGATAGGACACAGCAGATGTGCACAATAATTATTGTTGATGTGTATACGTGACTGCATATTATGTGCATTTTGTTGAAACATTGCTGCAGCACAACTGGTGGCTGCTTGTATTTATTCAGTGGCATTGCCAAGGGGGAGGTGGTTTATTTCCTATGAAAATATGTGTATTTTGTTGAAACTTGTGAGCAAGGTGTTTAACAGATATTATATCTTACATGGATTTCTACTTCTGCTGTGCTAATTGAGATTTGCAGATTGCAGCGATGTCGTCAACTGTGGTCGTGTTGCTGATGATTTTATCAATGCAGTATGAGCGTGCAACATGGCGGCTTTTTATTGGGTTAGTAGGATGGGTCTGTAATCAACACACACTGTGTAACGACCCTGGACAGACCATTGTTTGCACAGGGAGGAGCCTCTGTCAGCAGCAAGCAGTTGAAATTCGTTCATCCTTAAATTCTGTGAAGTAAACAGTAATGGCCTAGCAGCAGCAGCAGTAGCAGCAACAGCAGAAGCAGGGACGGTCTTGTGCTCAGAACCTCTTGCCATTTATCCAACTGTCCGGCTCAAATGCTGAAGACAGGGAAATCCCAGGCCGTTCGTTGTTGATCCAAAGGAATGTGCGCAGCCATGCTTCTAGATCAACAACGAATGGCTCCGTATTTCCACATGTGTCACCCATAAGCCATATAGCTTTGGACAGTCAAGACTCCAGCGAAACACCATCTGTGACCAAGAGTCTTGTGCCAGGAATCTTCTCATAATGACCATTGACTCATTGTACTTGGAATCCGCTATTTTTCAGCAACCACCAAACAAGACCGTTGTTATCTGAACTGAACACTAAATGATGAAGTGAACGACAGAAGAAAATAGTCATCGAGATGAGAGTAATTATTGCTGTAAATGGAATATTTCCAGCTTTCTAATTCAGTAACACTCTTGCTAAATCTACTGTCTATTTGTAAATAGTGAACGTCATTTGTAAATAGTGAATGATAGTCTTAGGCTATTAGTATTAGCAGCTAACTTCATTTGTTACTTAATTACTTGATTTGGTTGTTTACGTATTTCAACTAATTACTTAATCACATTACAGGCTTAATTGAGTTATTTACTTACTTAATTCAGTTATTTACATACTTAATTCAGTTACAGCCTATATTTAGGCCTACTTAATTTAGTTATTTACTTTTTTAATTTACTTAGCTATTCACTCAGGTCTATTAAACATGTCATGGTGCAGTAGAGTTGGCATTCTGCAGATCTAAAAAGGTACATAGATTCTTCTCAATATGAAGCCAGACCTACATCAATATCAACCAATACTACACTCCGGATATATCATCGGAACTGGTCTGACAAAAAGACGACGCAACACCTTCGACCGTGTCTCTCTCTCAAAATGGCCGCTGCCCAGTGCACAACGGTTATTGATCAACAACAGCCGCATCCGTGGCATCGGCGGTGGTGGCGGTGGTGGTGGCGGTGGTGGTGGTGGTGGCGGTGGTGGCGGTGGTGGTGACCAAGTCATAGGCAACAAATCATCTACCAAGCTGCTTAATAGCGTCACTGGATGGCACAGGTCTTGGCGCTATGCTGAATCGAATGCAGTTCTATCCATTAAGATAAAACACCTTAAGCACATGCATACATGCACATATATATATATATATATAATATATATATATATACATATATAATACACACATTTATATATTTATATATATTATATAATTATATATACACGCCACGTGTAAACACATAGACACACACATTTATATAATATATATACATATAATTATATATACATATATATAATTATATATATATATATATACATGTCATGTATGCACACACACACACACACAAACACACACACATTCCTTCACACACCCAAAACATACAGGCAGAAACGCATAGAAACATGCACAGAGTGGCTCGCGGCGAATCTACGATATTAAAGTTCCGCTGGTACGTAAGTTTAATAATTAATGGGAAATATTTGCCAAGACGGAAGCAGTACATATGCTCCACCAGTGAAAACGCAACCTGACGTATGCGACACCTCGGCAGCTGTTGTTTATGCGTCTAAAGAAATGCACAGAATGTTCTATGACTGTACAATGATCTACGAATGATCAGCTATAATTATGGCATCTTCCTGCTGTTGTAATATTTTTGGATACGTAGAAATGACCAAGAATTTTATGTGGTTGTACAAATAAAACGCTTAGCATTCTATCAATCAATCAATCAATTGATAAGAATTTATTTAGCGCCCCTTCAAGATATCTACTCAGAGGCACCATGCTGTTCTGTGTCAGAAGTTATACCATGGCTCTAATTGTGTTGCAAAAATATTTATATCATTAATTGAGAACTTGTTGGTATTATGCCGTTGTTCTAACCATGAAATGACCTTGAATAATCTTGAAATTAGTGCAAATAAGGTGAATAGTCTCAATTGATCCATCATCACGCCGTGCATGTCACTCATGATTACACAAAATAGTTACAGTCAGTAAAGTTTTTAGGCATCAAACTATCTGTGGGAAGAATGTTACGATCATGAGCGTGGGGCACAGGAAGTAGAAACACCTATTCATGAAGACATCAGATGAGCAGCCTACCAGTACATACTATGAATTAATAGTTGATCTTCTCGCTTCAGCAGCAAAACAAATGCTTACCCACCGTTACTTCAAGCCAAGTTCAAGGTGAGGTAGACTACAGCAATGGGGAAGGCCTTTATGCACTGTCAGGAAATTACGAGGCTTTTATGTCATTAAAGGGATATACAATGGACCAAATAGACTTATTCATTGCAGACACCCTAATATATAGAATTGCATGGTACAAGAAATATTTATAGTACCATATAAGAACATCCATCTCATCAATGTTCTATGAGTTAGCAAATTATGTTTACAGCATCCAGGCAAAATCAAAATAGTGTGAGTGACAAAAACGCGACAATAATTACGGCCTACCGTTCATCTATATTAGCAGTAAAAATACAGTTTGCATGGAGAAGTGTGAAGTTCTGAAGTTACCAATTTTTCAATGTGTTTTTAGGCACTTTTAAATAATTGAGCAGCACATAATAGAGTCACCTTCAGGCTTCAGCAATAATTACGTACCTAATAATTATCATCTAATGAAAAATAATTGAAATCTGATGTGATTGCTGCATATTATGTTGGTTGCCAAATGAAACATGTTATATATGACCTTTCTCATTGAATAGCAGTAATTTGATAACTTTTATAAGAGATTCTGTAGCATGACAGCTTCTTGCTTTTGCCATGATAAATCCTGAATGGAATTCTTGACTGAAGTTGTATCTGATGTTGCATGAACTCCAACATCGCAGGAATTCAATTACATACAAACGTATGTACATACAACGCTCTAACATACATATACACACACGTGACACATACATACCTGCACACACACATTCTTTCATATTTTATTTCTCGCATTTCTATAGCAACCTTTCAAGCTCTCAGAGGTGCTCCCGAGTACAGCGAGGAAACTGCATCGGAGTTTCACGTTGAAGCGGATGAGCAATTGCAAGTGAAGGACCCCTACGTGGTGACTTGAGTTGGATTCAAACCTGGAACCTCCTACTTCAAGGCACCGAACCCTCCACTATACCACTACGCCACCATGCCCCACGCATGCTTGCGTGCATAAGATTATACATTTCACATTATCTTTGTGTGGGATTCACCAGAATTGAATGTTGTCGTGTTAACAACATCTGTCAATGCGCTGTAAACTCTTTTCTTCTGGTCAACATATTGTCCTCGTTCTAGGAGACACCTGCAGCTTCAGGTTCTGATGTGGCTGTGACAAGGGATGATGCAGTGTGGCTTCACTCCCTTGAGACATGAGACAGTTGTTCATCACATTTCACCTTCAATGATGATCGTCTGATTCAAAGTACTTAGAAGAAACGACGTCTGACAATGTCAGCAGTGGATAATAATCATCGCCTGTGTCGTCGACCTGACAATGGTAGACCTCCTTTATACCAGTGACTGATGTTGCCATCTCAAGTTTACTACCATCTCATGGGTCTTGTGGAATACCTGAATAGATAATAGAGGAGTGGGGGGGGGGGGGGAAAGAGTGTACAATTGTTCAAAATTTCTCCCACACACTGTGAATGAGATATCCCATGCAGTGTGGCATCCACATGTGTCCGATTAGGTCAGAGGTTCTTTACTAATCTGAACTAGGCTGATGAAGTGGCTCTTCTGGTCAGCAGAGATTCTGTATCCATCTTTGAAGTCAATGGATCACGATGCATTTAAATTTGGGGTTGAAACGAATGGGGTCAAGAGAAAAACACAGACGACTGTGGACTCACAGCTAACAGTGGGTGACATACAAGTGACAGGAAAATAAATATTCAAAGGAACCTGAGAAACCCGAATCCATAAAGACGCAAAACTGCAGCTATTCGCAGCACACACAGCTGCGCATTACCCATTCTCCCACAGACACTCTAAAACTTAATGCATTTTAAAGCGGTGCTGTGGAGAATCTAACGCCTTCTCTGTAGCCTACCACTAATGTTGCTAAGAAGTTTTGTGCCAATGCATGATGCACATCTCAGCTATACAATTTCAGCAGATGACGTCATAGTCACTCAGCAGGCTGAGGAAATTGGATGTAAAAAGTTACTAAAAACTCCAAAGAATTCTTGGCAGGTCTTAGATTAGGTCAAGAATAAAATAGGCATAACGTCAAATGTCCTGCTACAGTAGCGCTGCAACTGGTTCAAACAACGTGCATTGCAACAGCAAATGGTAGCACGTAAGAGATCAGCAGGCTATCTAATCCAGCTCTCCATGAAGTTGGAAGCGACCAGATAGGAGGTCCCAGCCACACATATGAACACAAGTGGTGAAATCTGTCTGACATCCATTAAATATCAAACTACACGCAGTTAGTCACCAGCGCACAATTGAGATGAGTTGCGATGTGTTGTGGATATACAGTGCAGTATTCAAGGAGGAATGTCATGCAGATGATTATAAATGACAATAATGATGACAATTATGACAAATGTCCAAACTCATTCGTTTTTTCATTCATTTATTCAATACCCATCCACCTATCTATTCCTACTTCACTACTCACCCCTCCTGTATTCTTCCATCTATCTATTCCTCCATCCAGTCGCTTTCTTTGTCCAACTTTTTCTATCAACCATTCTTCCGCTTATCCATGCATCCGTCAATCCGTCCACGTGGGCAGAAAAAAAGGGAAGCACAACAACGATAGACAGACAGACCAACAAGTAGATAGACTGACAGACCAGACAGATAATTCCAAGAGTGAACTAGGGAAGTCCTATCTTGTGGGTCAAATTTGGCCTGCAGCATCATTTCATCTGGCCTGTGGGTTAGCTTATCTCTGAAACTCTTCTATTCAATATTTATATTAGCAGAGCTTCAATTATTGCTTTGCCCACAGCAACTGAACTACTTGTCATCTCCGTGGAAAATATTTCTCGCATTGTGGGTGGAAAGGCCAAGTGAGCGCTGTTAAAAAATTGAGATCTTCAAATGAAAGTCAAACTGCTTACGGAAGTATTCAGAGGCTTTTACAAATCCTAAGATCAAGAAAATGTGTCACAAATTTGTGCAGTTGATGCTAAGAAACTTATTGATAAGCTGCTCAAGTCACAATCTGATGATGTCTAGATGAACTTGTAATCATAACTGTGTAATGTTTACCACCAGACAAACAGTGTCTAATTTAATCTATGCATCTCCAGGGGTTGGGAAGTTCTCCCCAGGAATAACATTTCCCCAGAAAATTTTCAGAGCTTATTTTTTACATCTGCAATGCATGAACGGTTTTACTGTTAGGCTATATGATGAAAGTGTTATCCGCTACTAGAATACAGAAATTAACGATACAGTAAAAATAGCCAAATTTAATACTGGGAGTTGTATATTTATTTAAATTTTTAACACACAAAGACTAAGGAACAAAGACAAAAGTGTTGCTGCTGTCAAAGTTTTTTCAGGTCTGTCCTACAGACTCCTGACATATTTCTGTTCTGTCTATTTGTCCCACAGCAATCAAGCCATTGAAATTCATTTAATCATAATCCGCTTATGACTTTATTGTTGCCATTAATGACTGTATAAGAACTCATTGAATCAATGTACAGTTGTACAAGTGTACAGCATATGAAAAATAAATTGGTGAATTAAATGGATTCCAGAAAAATAAAACACTTCTCCAATGAGAATTTGTGGTGGCTCACTGACCTAAAAAAGTAGGTGCTAAGCAAACAGCCTCTGCATTATTGCATATCTATGTCATTGTTTCTAACAAGAATGCTTTAATATGATGCTTAATTTCACTAAACCAAAGTGCAGTTATGCAATTGGATTAATAAGAATATACTGGCTTACTTTTTCTTTATATAGGTTTTGTAATAAATAATAATTGATGCAAGCGCGTAAGCTTACTCTTGTATCTGTGTACAGATATGTGTGTTTGCATGTGTACATATGGTTGCATTGTACAAATGTCAGTATGTCAGAAATGCCACGGGTGACTTGGTATCTATATTATATTTCTGAAAGTTTGTCCTTCTGTTTCTATGTATCTATGTATGCAGTCCCAAAACAGGCTCTGAAACAGAACACCTTAGCACTTCCAATATTTTTTTTAACACTGTCATGCAAATTTGTAGGAATGTAGGTCAACGCGACTGTTATCCGCTCGTAATTCAATTTAAAACGTGCAGTATGAATTTTTAAATTTCGATGCAGCAGTTTAATAGCGCCTACAAGCTTAAGAAGCCATTTCATCGTTGCACATTAATTATCACGTTGCACATTAATTATCACGTTGCACATTAATTATCACGTTGCACATTAATTATCACGTTGCACATTAATTATCACGTTGCACATTAATTATCACGTTGCACATTAATTATCACGTTGCACATTAATTATCACGTTGCACATTAATTATCACGTTGCACATTAATTATCACGTTGCACATTAATTATCACGTTGCACATTAATTATCACGTTGCACATTAATTATCACGTTGCCATTGCTCAGCAGACGACAGTTCGCATGACGTCATACCTTGACGTCATTCTCGCCTCTTGCTGTATAATTAACTAAGTCATACAGAGATGCTCTCTCAGTGTATAAACCATAGAGAAAGGAGAATGTGGATGTGCATGTGTATGTTTGTCCAGAATTATACGTCTACAGTTGCGCAGCTATTAACCACCAGAATTTCCCAGTGAAGGGGTTGGTGAATCCCCTCACCACGGGGGCCTGCATGGGGGTGGTGCGGAGTGAAATCCAAAATTTCACTACTTTCAGTTTCGCAGCTATGCACCTCAAATCTTACAGCTAGATAGAGTGCAACCAGGATCGCCCTGCCCCACTCAACACCCCCCACCCACCCTGCAATGAAAATTTCACATGTATCTTTTAACAGCAGCGATATTTTTGCTGCACATCTGGTGAGTTCACCTAATTTGCACAAAATGCACTTTGATAAGTGCTAGAAGGTGTCAAGTTAATAAGACATGGAAGGTCTTCACAAATGTTGTCAAAAGACGTTCCTAACGGCAATACAATCTCAAATTACATTCGATTGGCTCAAAATATTAGCATTCAAGATGACGAATTGCAACATGGCATTGAAAATACATTTTCTGCATCCACATTCGGATTTTCCCAGGAATTATCACCAGTGACATCGGTGATGAACGTGGTGAAGAAGGAAGAAGACATGGCCAACACAGAAGAATGATGATATCAAGGCACGTTGCTCAATCTCGGTAATATTCTGGCCGGGAAATGACAGAGAAGCACATCTGACGTTGATTACAAATGAAAATCAGACATGCAATACTTTCCGCTTCTCTGTCCTTCTTCTTTTATTGCAAGCGCAAAGAACACGAATGCAATTATATCCAGGCATTGATCTATTTCTGTGTTTAGCAGTACACTGTCTTTTTCTCCTATATCTTATGCAATACAATATTTTTAACATAACTGGGTCAGCATTGTTCAGTGCACTGTAAAGCAAATTCGTACATGGAAGGTGGAAAAAGAGTTGAATGTAGTGAATTGCAGCATAGCAGATCTAAGATCAGGCAAGTGAAGGGACAACAAGCAAGGGCTGGAGTCCTGTGAATAGGTGGAAATTGAATCAGAAATAAGCAACAGCTATAATATAAAAATATATCTGAATGCCACCATAATAATTGTTCCTTGAGCATAACAGTGCTTAAGGCATGTTTAATGATTGTTGCTAAGCAGCATATGTGCAAACCAGGACCCATAGGATAATTCCAATCTTAAGCAGGAGGGAAATCTAAAAAAGAAATGAGACGAAGAAGAGATAAATGCTTAACTAACAACTAGACATCTTAATTTTTTCATTATTTTACATAAGGCTAAGCCAGGTCTTGCAGATTCAATGTTTTCTGGAATACAATTGCAGAAATCAACATTTGTCGGATTCCCAGGTCCAATAAACACTCTCCTTGTTGTCCTCAGCACATTCAGTGAGAAAGTCAGAGATAAAGCAGTGATAAGTCTTAAAAGACAGCATAGGAAATGCAGCTTTCATAGAATATACCGGCAGCTCCATTAAAAAAAATTATTCTGTGAGTGTTTTAATACCCAATGTAACAACTTAAGACTTCAGAGAATCTATGTGCACTGAACTAAAGTGCAGTAATAGCTCTCCCAAGCTTAATTAATCAAATTGATGTTTGAAATTCCTGTTAAGTTACAAACTATACCAATAAAGATGGCTAGAGATCACAGCATTTTGACCAAACAAATCATGGTACATAGCAACATGGCACCTGATCCAAGTGCCCTGAATATGGCAGATGGCTGCTCAATATATTGAATATGTTCAGTGAAGGACAGGTTAGAATGGAATACGGCTATGAAATGATGTGCAGGACAACTTTTGCTGAATGACAGAATTGTCCAGGGTGGACAAAATCCAAAGAGTTTCATCCTTGGTCACTGCAGCTAATGAGACTATGATATTCAAAAATAATTAAACCAAAGCCTCACATGTAGCTTCGACAATTAGACACCTCATTGGCATTGAAGGAGGATGTAATGTTGCTGTTTTCAAAAGCAATTTTAATCAAGATTTGGTCCATCTAAGCACCACCAGCTGGTACCAACAAAATACAATAATGTCTAAGTCATAACAGATACAGTTGAAGTGCGACGACAGAAATGGATGCTGGGAGGCAAACTGCTAGAATCACATGCAAATGAGTTGCTGAGTCCTACCAGAATACATGGAACCGATATTTGTCTGAATTAACCTACATGCAGTTGTAAACATCTACATATTAAAATTTTATGTAATCCTCATAATTGATAACAATTTCAGAACCACAAATAAAGAACAGGTACCGTAATTAATAAATGTTCAAAATTCATACAATTGCAAAAAGTACAGAGTTATTATACAAATGCTCATGTGCTACCGTTAAAAATACAAGATAAAAGAACAGGAACAAGTTCTCTTCATACAACGAATACACAAACGGGCAGTTACATAGATGATATATATGTACAACATGTCCAAGACCCTTTACCAATACAGAGTATACAGGGAAAACAATTACTTAATATATTGAGTCCACAGGGTATCAAGATCTTGGATCAGTGTCGGACTAATTTATAGAGAAAATCACCATGTTATTTTCTGCGGTGTTTTATTTCCTACTTTTTCAATCGTAAAAGTCTTTAATTCTTCTCCAATGAATTACTTCTTTCTGTTCTTCAGCTTGCCTCTCTAAAAATCATATTGCAGCGTCGTCTATACCGTTGAGATCCGCCATGGCTTTCATTTCGATGACCTCGGCCGTTATTTATGCCTAACTTTGAACTCCCAACATCAACCTCGATCGTAAAACTCAATGGCATTTCTTCCTCACACAAAACTCCACCACAAAGTATAAATTTGCTCTTTATGGTAATTTTCATTTTGCACATGTTTTTAATTTGGAAGGAAATGCGTTCACAACCGTTCATTACGCAGATCAAAATTTTCCAGAAAATGCTCCATGGAATAAAATGTCATGGCATCTGTAAAACTAATTTAGTAAACTGTCTTGAAATGATTCGTAGGCCTACTCAAAGTGGCTTTCCAACTATCATTGTTTCTATCTGAACAGTCCATTTGGTGAAATGTTGGTGCTTCTGAGCAAACTGTGAGCACAATAATTCTGAACTTCACTACTAATAATCATAACAATAGTAACAATTCCTGGCCGACCAGGAAACAGAAGCTGAGAAGGGACTTTCCAGACTTTTGATTTTATATTAGGCGATTGTGAATTCTGGGAGGGATCCTCAGTAGACCTCGTGATAGAAAATAATATTTTAAACGTTAATAATAATAGTAATAATAGTAATAGTAATAATAATAATAATAATAAAATAATAGTAATAATAATAATAATATAACAAATAAATCGGCATTAAAGAATTTTTTTTAAATACATAAAAATAAAAATAATAACCGTTAACCCCAGAAGAGCTCAGCTTTTCTGAGAGTTTCTTAGAGTCTAAGTGATTACACTTACTTAAGGATTAACCTACTCGACCAAAAATAATAATGATAATAATTATAATGATAATAAAAAATAAACACGACTTATATGTCACCGTAACATAGCATGTTATTACAATTGTGCCTATAGAACCATTTCTTCCTCATCCGAGAATAGTTCAGTGTATCTGTTCTCTGTTATTCTCGTCTATCAGAAGAGCGCACATGTGTTTGCGCAAGTCAATGCCACCAGAATCAATATCTTCTACAAAATCACGTAGCTGCCTGCAATCGCTTTTCCGCCTCCAACCTCAGACGAGTCATTCATTAACCTCAAGATCTCCAGAAACTTTGGCCCCAGCTTCTCCAACACATATACGTCACCAAAGAACATAACGACAGCATGGGAGTGTGTGCATACGCGCATGATAATAATGTCTTGCCAGATTCAGAAATCAGAAGAAGGAGGAAAAAGAAACACTGAGCAGGATGTTGTCATATGTAGCATGTAAGTAAGTAAGTAAGTAAGTAAGCAAGTAGGTAGGTAGGTAGGTAGGTAGGTAGGTAGGTAGGTAGGCAGGTAGGTAGGTAGGTAGGTAGGTAGGTAGGTAGGTAGGTAGGTAGGTAGGTAGGTAGGTAGGTAGGTAGGTAGGTAGGTAGGTAGGTAGGTAGGTAGGTAGGTAGTTAGGTAGGCAGGTAGGCAGGCAGGCAGGCAGGCAAGCAAGCAAGTAAGTAAGCAAGCAAGCAGACAGGCAAGCAAGTACGTAAGTAAGTAAGCAAGTAAGCAAGTAAGTGAGTTAGTAGGTAGGCCTAAGTAGGTAAGAAGATGATAAAGTCAGAATGTAAGCAAGTAAGTCAGTAAGAAAGCAAGCTAGCAAGCAAGTAAGTGTGTAACAAAATTCTTTATTAGACTACTAGCAAACGCACAGTAGCTCACAGTTCTAAGAAAGGAATAATATAAACACAATTTTATGCACAGACATACAACATCCTCATAATAAAACTTCTTGTGGCAAAGGCATCAACTAAGTAGGGTTAGATCATGTGGCCTGTGTCAAGTATTGTATGGAGTGACCTTGTGTTTGTATGTGCACTTGTTATAGCGCCCATTCAAGCTTTCACTGCTCAGAGGTGCTCCCAAATGCATCGGAGTTTCATGCTGAAACGCTGAGCAATTGTGAGTGAAGGACTTGCCAAGGTTCTTACGTGGCGAGGTGGATTCGAACCTTGAACATTCCTGCTCCAAGGCAATGACGCCACCACTACACCACTGCGCCCCACTTTTGGGAAGGGAGTCGTGATTCATGGATGGTGTGATGACACGGGTTTAAGAGGATAGAGTGGAACAGAGCAGAATCAGCTCTAGAACATAGTTCATCAAAATTAGGAAAACGGTAGGGAGGAAAATATATGACAGAGCAAGATTAACATGTCATGTCATGTCATGTCAATACGCCATGTCGCTACGCCACGGTTGGCTACATGAGTGGACCAAAGTACTCCAGCAAGATCTATCCTTTACAGTTCGCAATAGCGCCGCTCCTGATAAACATGAAAACTATTATTAATAAACAGCTTGTCGAATTACAGAATTGCCTATGTGGACAGTGGACACTGTAGTCATGCCTACTAGTGACCAGAATATCTTCTAAAAGTCAGTCAATTTGTTCATTTCTACACAAATTCATTCCAAAGAACTTCACACTTGTCATACACACTTACATGTAGTACAACCATGAGTTGATCTCAAGTACAACTAACAAAACGAGGATGGCAGCGGGCACCTACGGGCACTGGACCCACGGTTCTTGATGATGATGATGACAACTAACTGTACAAGTACTTAAAACTTGCAGTTGAGTTGAACGCAAGTACAAGTATCAAGTTCATCCCAGCTGCGTGAAGGTCTGTATCAAATAATTATTATGTGTTGCTCCTGGCTATAATAGTATGCACTTGTGCATTCCTAAATACATATTACATGTATGCATGAATTATGCATGTATGTGTGCATATATAATTGTATATGTGTGTGCATGCATGTATGCACGTATGCATGTATGTATGCATATATGCAGCAGCACACTATTAAAGCACATTTTAAAGTAACTGTTTGTACATTATGTCTGCATGGATCTGCCAATGTGACTTCAGATGTGACTGCATGAATGTGTTAGTAAGTATGTGTGCCTGAGTATGTGCATGCAAGATGTACTCGTGAAATTACATGCCTCCGCCTGTGTGCATGTCTGTCTGTTCTTGCGCACCACTCAGCCTAGCAAGTTCTAGACATTCATCTATTCAGCTATAGGTAAAACTTCTCGATTTAAGGTGCATGTATAAAACAGTCAAAACGTTACACTTTTCAAGCATTTATACCGGTCCATTTCCAAGCTTCAAGAGAAAAACTTCTTCTGCTAAATAGCAAATAATGGTGATAGGTATAACATACACAAGTGCAATATCCTCCGTTTGCACTTTGTAATAACCTACCTTACCTTTTACATTCACAGGTTCACTGCTGGCAACTTTCTTTGCAAATCTTAAGCAGACTCATTGCATTTAAAGAAAAAAATGTATTCCCTGCATGTCTTAATTATTGGGGGAAGAGATCATTGGGTGGAGGGGGGCAAATTCATCCTCCATGGGTGAGTCATAACCAGTTATTTGAAATTCTGAGTGAGTGAAATATTTTGGAGAATGCATCATAACTCCTTCAATGGCAGACTTAGGTCTAGTTGGAAAACAGTTATTCACAGTGGGTGATTATAATTGCATGTAACCCGGTATGTAGGCTATGAGCACTTGTTATAACACCCATTCAAAATTTTTACTCAGAGGCACTCCCGACTACAGCACGGGCACTGCATCGACGTTTCATGTGGAAGTGCATGAGCAATAATATTGCGATGTTCAGGGTTTCTATACATGGTAGGTTGAGGCGGATTTGAACTCACAACCTTCAGGCTCTAAGGCCCCAAACATACCCCCTACACCACCGCACCCACAATCTAAGCCAGAAGGAGAAATATTCAGGAGCATGAGGGAACTGGTTGATATATTGTGAAGTTGTGGTGAATGACCAATTGGCAAAAGTACAGGAAATGTCACAAATGTGTAATAAACCAGCAATGATATGATCCATGTAAAACGAATGGCCAGAGGAAATTATCATCAATGGTACATTGCAAAAAAAAACAGCGGGGCAGGGTATCCCCACCTTTCACAAATAACATTCCAAAGCGATAACAACAATTAAGAAGCAATTAATCTGAAAGCAAGTTTCTTACCTTGTTGCACATTTTCCGAAAGAGACAAAGCCACAGTGACATAGACAACCGTAACAACTTCAAGAAGACAGACGACAACACTCGTGCTGCATAGACTCCACATTGCCGCAGCTCTTACCTCCTCCGTCAACGACTATTATGATGATGATGATAATCACGACCACAACAATAACAACGACGACGACAACGACCTATTACGCATCGCCACGACGACTTTTTACGACAACAATCGCATTATCATCAGGAATTATTACTCAACGATTGTTCGCTTAAGAAGCCATGCAAAGATCGATGCAAAGCCATTGCTTCTTGCTGACCAACGATTCAAGAAGAAACCCAGTACAAAGATGATCCACGCTGATCCGCGGTCGCTCTTTGCGGTGACGGTGGCAGCGGTGCCTCCGGAAACGCAGACGTTCCTTATCCGCTGCTGATGATGCTGGACACAGAGGGACTCTTTGAGACAACCCCGTCGTCGCTGCAGGAGCAGCAGTTGCCCCATGGATGCTTTCGCCGTCAAATCCTAGCAGAAGAACGATCGAATCCTACTCTAGCAACAGCTGAGACGACTGGCGAAACTCGTGTTCAGGGCGACATGTACATGTATACGTTTACGAGAGTGACAGGACGACGAAGGTCAAGTCTACAATGTCCATTTCACGGACATAACACGACTGGACATCATGCGTACACACATACACACACCACACACATACACACACGACGACGCAACCAATCCAATGGCCATTGCTACTACTACGGCTCGACTCCCCGCTCAGCACCGTTCACCATGATAGCCGATGCTGCAGCCGATGCTGCTGCTGCTGCTGCTGCTGCTGCTGCTGCTGGTGGTGATGGTGCCTCTGCTGGAGCCTGGGCTGCTGCTGCTGCTGCTGCTGCTGCAGCCGTCGACAATGCAAACTGGTCGACGACTCCAAGCGACGAATACAGACGACAAACCTCAGCAGACATTTAAACCGGTCGTAAACGACAATGAATTTGCCGTCACGTGCAGCGATTCCTCTCGAGTCCGTTCCACTAAACCGAGTGTCGTCCACGTCGGCGTTCGTGCGCGCGCTGCACACGTTCGTTCGTTCGTTCGCTAGTAATTTCAATTTTGTGATTATGATCGCATTAGTATGCATTTAGGCGTCTGTGCGGCTTACTAACGGAAGTCCGATACTCTGCAGCATTTTGTTCTTGCTTAGTGCAGAAATGTACGAGCAGCTGCTGTCTTCGAAAGCAGACAACATGACAAAACAAAACGCACCATCTAGCGAATGTCTTGATAAATAATACAGTGGCAGTGTTGCGCCATCTAGCGAATTATCTCGTTGCACACGCTAATAAAATAAATATGCCTATTATGCAGGCCTAGCTTGTAATAATAGACCTATTATGCTACTTTTCTAAGACGTTCTATCGATAGGCGTGCGTTTACGTGCAAAAGTCGTCTAGGCTTAATTCCCAAATAAAAAATTATCTGCATAAGCTTATCGACCTTCAATCGTTGTTCCGCTGCAGGTTCCAAGGCGAGTAGGCGACAGTGACAAGGGCAGTATGAGAATTGTGGAAAAATAACTGGGGGGGGGGGGGGTTGGCCTATGATAAACTTGAAATTGGGGTATGAAAAACATACTTTAACATGGGGTTCTAAAAATGACTGGGGGGTTGAACCCCCCCCCCCAACCCCCCCGGCAATTCTCACCCTGGACAAGGGCATGGATGGGTGATTGTCTGATAGAGCAGGCCAGGGCTTAAAAGTTGTGCCGAACGGTCGATCATGTGCAGAGCCCATGACAATCACTTATTTTAAAATCTCAACACCGTCCTGCCTCTTATTTGGACAGCCGAGCCTGGAGAAGTGATAGGCGTCTCTAGGCTGTATAGTCCTACATGTTTGCACCTCTTTTTCTACTCTTTAACTTAAGCACTGCATTAGGCTGCAAAAATAATAATTAGTTATTATTAATGACGACAACGTGATTGACATGTTTGCAAAATCGAATTTGTTCAAAGAAAAATGAAAAACGCTTTCAAGATAAAAGAAATGCGCTACATGACGTTGCTGCCTGGGATGGCGAGAAGCACAAACACCTGACCATACCTGTGTGGATTGCAATTATTATTGTACGCTACTGTGGAAGGCAGAAATGGCTTCGCAAAAGATCCGAAAGAAAGAGGCAAGAATGTTAAAATGGTTCAAACATAATTTAATCAATTTCTTTATCTTGACTTTAGGCTACAGATCAGTTGCGATGTTGAAAATGGAATGTATGCTGTGCTTAGTCGTTGTATACGGGGCATGTAGCCTGCTAGGCTAAGTTACGGTAGGCTACTCCATGGCGATAACCCTTCATAAGCTTCTTCAGCAAGTTTAGATAGAAAGTATGGAGCAAACTTCTGACTTGGTCGTGACTGTTGAGATGTGAAATGTAGCGGCAAGTTGAGCACATGGAGGTGCAAGTTAGTCGTCATAAAAAGAAATGTGTCGATTGGTTACACATGTATAGTTGTATAGTTGTATACATGTAGCAAGACGAGAGACAACAGAGACGGAGGAAGAAAAACGGATCAAACAAGAAGAGGCATCAATACGGAATCAAAGATACAAAGTTACATGTAGCATGGATATAGAGGACTAGAGAGAGAAACGAGCAGAAAGATGCACAGGAAACTGGGGCAAAATGGTCAGGCTGTTTTTTTTATATAGAAAATGTGATCGAAATGTAGAAACTTGGCGCAGCAATTCCAGAACCTGAACGGATTGTTGCATTTATATTAACGTGCGAAATGAGATTCTCTAGAGTTATCTAAGATAGTGTTTGTCATTTATTTTTATGCTTATGATTTATGCCTGTGATGACTGAGGAGCTTATAGGTGCAGCCTAAAACCCAAATCGACCGGACAATCCCGAAATCGATTTTCTAAAAATGCAGCACACGTAACCTAATGATTTTTAGCTTTATCAACAACTCTTACAGTTCTATTGTGTCAAAGATTTAGGGAGTTGTGCTGTTTCCTACAAAACTGTTGTCGGAAAATGGGCTTTTTGTGCATTATCAGCATGTTTGGGGATGCAGATTTCGAGGATTTGGGTTGACCCCAGCTTCCGGCTCCAAGGCAATGATGCCACCACTACACCACCGCGCCCACAAGCTGTGGTTGTCTAGGCAGGAAAAAGCAAACACAAGAACTATTTCAAGTGTATTATTACCTTTACTTATTTCAGACTTGATGTAGGTCTACAATGTATTCTCCAGAGTGACATCACATTGGCATAACATGTTGTAACATAATTATTTAGGAGGAGGAGCCGAGATTAGACAGCTACCGGTTTGCAGTTCAGCCGGGAATCGCGGACGATGGACTTACGGCCGAGGGAAAGCCGCTGCGGAAGAAGAGGAAGATCAAGAGAATGAGAAGAGAAGACATTGAGAACCTGAAACAAGAGTTGGATCTGGTAGGAAAAAGTTCAATTGACGTTTCTCGTAAGTATCATGATTCATGTGTTATGTTTTGAATTTTCTTGAGATTTTCTGTTAATCTGTCAACATTAATGGTTGGAGACTTCAGCCAATATTTAAACTTAGTATTTTATATAATTATTTTCCATCATTTTTGTTGGATTCATTACACATGATCACAGTCCAATTTAGTCCTGGGCATGACGTTAAACTGCATCCATTCTCTGCCACAGGGAACCAACAACGTCCCTGTGCCGGTCCTAAGCTCGGACAAAATGAGGAAGGTTTGCCAGATGGGTGGCGATACACTGGCAGTGAAAAACCAAGACGATTGTAATCCGCCAAAACCACGACACAAGTAACATAGCTACACAGATGCTTCAAGGTGTCATGATGTGAAGCAGACATGCACAGGTCGGTCAGGACAGACTGATGGAGAGGGTCGGGGGAGAGAGCCTGGGACACAACGGGCATTGACCCACGTTGTCCTTCGTGCCTCTTTTTCACGATTCTCTTCAATCAGACAAGGTGGTTTAGCTGCTTCAAGATGTTAATGGTATGGAGCAGACCTGCTGACCCGACCGGTTGAAGCTGGGCAGCATGGCACGAGACAGACTCAGACAGAGAGTGGCATCGGACTCCTACGGGCATTGAGCCTAAGGATATTGATGATGATGATGACAGTCCAATTGTTTTTAGATACTTTATTGATCACCACACAATGTACGTTACACTGAAGTTCAATTGTTTAGGTCAATCATTGTTCAAGACATTGTAGTAAAAATTGCACTTTAATTTTTTAGGTGGAGCACAAATGCAGTCTTCAAGAATTAGCAGAACGACTTGGCGTTAATTTTGACACGGTAATTTGGTATTTTCCTCTACAAAAATTAAGAATATACCATATTTTGTTTCGATCTGCATGCAGAAATCTTTCAATTTTCCGAGTGTATAACTTTGACATCTGTGCATTTCATTATAAAAACCTTCATAAAATAAGTTTTATGCAATATTTTGTTTAATCTACATACTTTAAGTAAGTAAGTAAGCATGTGCTTTATTGAACCTCTTGAATAATAATCTTTGCACTTGTTATTGTTACCTCCGAGAGTTTTGACCCAACATGGAAAAATTTAATTTAGTAAGAAATATTTGCATTTTTGTGTGGAATCTTTGCCAACTTTAATGAGGAATGGAAATGTTTGAAATTGTGTTTCTCTACATGTGTTCATTTACAGCCATGTTTAATCTCAATGCTGTTGACATGTTCAGGGAATCAGTATGGAGCGTGCGAAATACACACTTGAACGCGACGGTCCAAATGAGTTGAGCCCTCCAAAAACGGTTCCAGAATGGGTTCGACTTTGCAAGCACATGTTCAACTGGTTGAATATTCTGCTGTGGACCGCGTCTTGCCTGTGCTTCATCGTCTTCTCAATTCATGCAGCTACCCTTGAAGAGCCTCCTTTTGATGATGTGAGTTAAGAGACATTGTGGTTGTGCAGTTACTTGGTATTTTAAGCATACATCTATATAGTGCCTATAGGAGAAAACCGATCTGATATCTTAACTGTACTGTGTCGTAGCTATGCTGTACTTATGTGTATACTGTGCTGAGGTGCAAAGTTCTTGAATCATTGAGTCCTTACCTTACCTTGCTTTTCAGCACCTCACCATGCTTTTCTCTGCCAACATTATCCTTCTCTTCTTCTTTTATGCAACATACCATGTAAGACACCAAGTCAGTGCGAAGTATATGTGTTGATAGTGTGACTTCTGAGTGATATGGTATTGCAGAAAGTGATGTGCAACAGGATGTTTAGTGTTTACCTCGTTGTGGATGTGGATTGTGGTCCTGCTGCTGCCAATGGACCAGACTGTTGCTGAAGGACACACCTGTAGTGTATACATTCATTGGATGGGTGATGTTCTCTGGCATGGACTCTGCTGATGATCATGTGACCTTTTTAGCAGAAGTCATTATAAACCATTGTTCTGTTGGAAGTACTAGACTAGGAGATGCACCTGTTTGGACTGAAGATGAACTCGGTGAAAACAAAGATCCAGATAACAGTTGGACTACTTTCATATTTGTAAAATATGTGAGTAATTTATTTAAATTAAAGAGTGCTAATGAAATTGCTTGGCTGATTTTATGTTTGTTTGCACATTTCCAGCTTTACCTTGGCTTCATTTTGGCCGGAATCGTCGTGATCAACGGAAGCTTCTCCTATTACCAAGAGGCACAAAGTTCACGAATAATGGAGTCGTTCAAAAAGCTGGCACCACAGGTTATTATCGTTTATCTATTTGTTCGTAATATAACCGAAGAGAGAATTGATTCTTCAAGATGAGAAAAAATTTGTTAAGAGAGGGAATTTGGATTTTCCCAAATAAAAGACATTTATGTGATATTTTTTGGTATTTTTTCTTGCCTGCATTCAAGTGTCATCGTTGGTCATGTTGGCTTTTTCTCTGTACCCTGCTGGTTTTCGCAAGAGAAGGTTAAAGCAGAATATTCCTGATGTATTCTGCACTTGAACCTATGGCTGATCACCAGTGTACTCGGTTAAGAAAGTGAGATCACTTATGCAGCATTGATGCTATGCATCTGAGATTGAGAGATTTATGTGGAACTCTGGTTACGTTTAAAGTTAGGGTTCATGCCTAGGGCTCCCAGACTTCTTAAAGCAGCCATACTGCTTAGCTACTTCATGATATACAGTTGTATATAATTTTATTACGAATAAATTTACATAAATGCGTTGTTTTTATTCAGTTTGCTGTGGTCGTCCGAAAGAACGAAAAGATGAGTATACACGCAGAGGAGCTTGTTGTTGGTGACATCGTTGAGGTGAAGACAGGCGACACAATTCCTGCGGACATGAGAATCATAGCAGCAAAAGGATTCAAGGTAGAGATGAAAAAGCCGCTTTATTTAGCTCCATAAATAGAGTTCGTAGCTCAGGTCTGTATACAGCAATTTGTTTCACAAGTTTATATTGTTTCACTCACTTCTTGATTTGCCAGCTCTGACATGGGGAAACAAAGAGATAAAGCCAGTCAGAGGATTAAAATGGACGGAGCAAAGTGGCAGAGAGGGGTCAAAGAATTATACAATTTTATAGAATTTATATGGGGAGAAATACATTGATCGTATGCTATGTAAAAAATTTTGATTGTTGATGATTTTAGGTTGGTAATTTTTTTTATAATTTATATTTTTGAACTCTTTATATTATGATAATTTTAGGTTGATAATTCTGCACTGACCGGAGAGTCGGAGCCAAAAGTTCGAACTGCTGACTACACAAACGAAAATCCACTGGAAACAAGAAACCTCGTCTTCTTTTCAACAAATGTTGTAGAAGGTAACCTCATCCTTTCCTGTCTTTACCTTTCATAATTTCAACAACCGTAGAGCATGTATATAAACTGTATTGGACAAAGGGTTTGTGTGCATGGTTTTTTTACTTGAACAGTATGGAGGAAGAGAGTCAACAGATTTCAGGCATATTTGACTGTTCTGCATATCTTTTATGTATATTTGTCCAATTCACAGTGCTTAGATATGCCAGAGTATTTGTATTTCTCTGCCTCTGTTTCACTAAATCTCTTCACTCTATCTGTGTGTATGACTCTGTGTCAGTCTCATTTGCTGTTGCTATATATGAGATTAATCCTCTTCCTTCTTGTGTCTGCCGCAGGTGCTCCATGTCTCTTCTTCCACCCTAAGAAATTCTTTGTCACTTTTGTCTATATCTCTTCATGTGTCTGC
>OX243811.1:22003821-22366321 GCA_945859605.1 Lumbricus rubellus
TCTTCATGTGTCTGCCTGTCTCTCTCTCTATTTGCCATTGTCTGTCACTTTGAGTCTGTGTAAGTGTCTTCTCTTGTCTCTCTTTCTCTGTATATAATTGAGCTTTTGTGACTCTTTCTTACTGTCTACCAATTCCCTGTTTGCCTCTCTCTCTCTCTGTCCCTATGCTTCTCACTCTTTGTCAGTCGTGCACTGACCCTCTCTTTATCTCAGCATCTATTGAAGCATATAAATTCCACCTGCCAACCAACTCCCAGTGCAGTTCACATGGCTTCAGCTGCTACATAGAATTCCTGATTGCAGATTGAATTCTTGACCTCGGTCGTCTTTCAGGGGTCGCCCGGTGCGTCGTAATTGGGACCGGGGATCGGACGGTCATGGGGCGCATCACCCTTGTGGCCGCACGGACGGAAGTCGGGGAGGAGACGCTGATCGCGCGTGAGATCCGATATCTCATCACGGTGCTGGCTGCGATCGCTGTCTTCGTCTCGCTGCTCTTCTTCTTCCTGTGGATGATGATTGAGTCGCAGTTTCTGCATTGCCTCTGGGTCGACGCCCTCATCTATCTCATCGGAATCATCGTCGCATGCGTTCCCGAAGGACTTCTGCCAGTTATGACTGTGAGCAGACGACTTATTTGATGTTTATTTGTGTATTTTTCTTTTTGACAAGCGTTGTTCTAAGCACTAAGAAACGGTTATTTGTGTGGTAGTGTTATTCTACCTTAATAAAATAATGGTTTATTTATTTTTGTCTGTTATGTTTCACTGTTCATTGGTGGTTGAATTGTGTTTTATTTATTCATGATGTTTTGAACAGCTAAGTTGATATAATGACTTATATAGTTAGTTATGTTTAAATTTCAAATTCTAAGAATGCGGAAATCAAGGATCTGTTTTGGTAACCGCACCTTTTCCATGACGGGACCCAGGTGCTGGACTAGCATTCCACCTTCTGTACATTCATCAACCACCTTGAAATGTAGATTTAAGTTGCACTACTGTGAAAAAATGTATCTCTGACTTAGTTAGCGCTGTCCTGTCAAAAAGCGACCATGTAACAACGTCTGCTGTATTTAGCATCTGCATTATCACATCATCATGGTGAAGACAGTCAATTGTTGCTTCAGATAAAATTGAAATCAACAATAGGCTATAATCATTGGAAAAGCCAGGTTTAAATTCAATTTAAATTATATTCTGAGATCAGAAGCCAGACTGTGGTAGGTAAGTAGGTTTAAATAGGCGAGTCTAAGGTTTTAACCTGAGTGAAATGAGGCAACAAATGGAATAGGTACACCGAATTCCAAAGCAAGTTATTATGATATTGACAGAAATTTTATCTTTTATATAGTTTAATTACTCTGCAGTGTTCTTTAATGGTTAGTTTGACTACAATAGAAAATGATGAAATTGCTTGTTTCTATTAATTTCAGTTATGTCTGGTGATAGCTGCAAAGGCGATGGCTGATAAGAATTGTCTGATCAAGAACCTCGAAGCAGTGGAGACGCTCGGTTCAACATCGATCATTTGCTCTGACAAATCTGGAACACTGACGCAAAACAAGATGACCGTCTCACACATGTGGTTTGACAATCAGATCTGGTACGCTGACCTCAGCGAAGACCAGCAATGTAAGAACCTGAAATCTGCGTTGACACTGTTGAGAATAAATATGTAACTGGAAATTTACAGAGAGCTTGTTGAAGGAAAAGGATACAAGCTGCTGCAATGTTGTGACCTAAATGTAGATTTAGAATGAGAGAAAAGTGATAGAAAGGAGAAATTAGGATCAGGAAAATTAATTGAAACTTATTGAAACTTAACTTAGCGCAATACTTTGTAAAATTTTGAGGAAAAAATTATTGGATGCTTATTGGGTACTAATAAAATTTGATGGAATGGATTAAAATAAATCAATAAATCAGAATGAAAGGAATATTATGAAAGACCGTCGTATGCAGAATACAAAGTGATGTCTACTAGTTCCAAGAAAGTTGAGCACGTTCCAGATTCTGGTTAGGTACTAATGGATCAGGATTTTGATCTTGTTGTACCTGAATTTTTTAACTTTCAACCTGTGTCTCTACTTTTTTTACTTGCTTGTTCATGTAATTGTGTTATCAACTTAAGACTTGTATTTTTCTTATTGTTAATCATCTGCTGCGATAAATATGGAACACTAGCACAAGACAAACTTTAGTGTCTTCACAACAAGATTAAACAGCAATGTGAAACACTCCATAGAAAATACAGTCTGCATAGATAGAGAGCAAATTAATTTACTATTATAAATACCAGAAGCATTGTTGAAACTGTGAACAGATGTTTTATTTGATTAACAGATGCCACTTACAACAGGGACAATGCGACGTGGATGTGTCTTGCGCGAGCCGTCATGCTCTGCAACCGAGCAGAATTCCGTGGAGAATCAGGAAATGCATTGCGAAGGCAAGTACTTCTATTTCATCTAAAAATACATTTGATTCTTTTAATAGTATGTCTTGAGTAAAGGTTTCTGCTACAGTGACTATTATAGAGTTAGTGTAAAGGTGTTAATTTTTTTATACTCAGAAAGAAAATTTTAAGTGGCTCGTGCTTTCGTGGCTCTGTCCCTTTATATGCTGTCTCTCTGCTGCTTGCTTCTTTTTCTCATTATCTATCTGTCAGTGTCTCTCTCTCTCCCTCTCTCTCTCCCTCTCTCTCTCTCTCTCCCTCTCTCTCTCCCTCTCCCTCTCTCTCTCTCCCTCTCCCTCTCTCTCTCTCTCTCTCTTTCGACATTGAGATCTATCATCTATGCTCATTCCACACAATATACACAGAAGTCAAAACTTGGATTTGATGGCTTTGGTGATCTCTTCTGTAGTGAGATGAATCTGTAATCTGTTCAATTCTGTTGATTGCATCTGGTGCACAGACTCCATGCAATAATCCAGACAAGTTCTTGGGTTACACCTACCTCAGACCAGAGATTGTAAATTCAGGCATGTGACAGAGTAAATAATAATTGAATTAAATAAAACATATAATCTCTCTATCCTCACATAGATCTTCTTCATTTTTATAAGACTTCATTGAAATACATTTCAGATCTTGTCACGGAGATTCAACGGAAGTTGCGCTTCTGAGATTTGTGGAACTTGCCGTGGGAAATTCCGCTGAATTTCGACAAAGAAACCGCAAAGTCTGCGAGATTCCATTCAACTCTGTCATCAAGTATCAAGTACGTGATATGTCATTCAGTTTATGATACAGAGTATTGTTTTACCAACAGAGAAATTTTTCAGTTTTTTTGCCGTTTTCATTGACTTCTTTATGGCAGTTAATAATTAATTAATAAGGATATGTAATGAAAAATTATTGAGGATCCATGCATGCTATGCATAACAACCTAGAACTGTTGTTAATATAATTATGCTGTTTCGCGCAAACAATTAATTAGTAATAGGTGTAATAAATGAATAATTTGCAATAGCGATGTTATAGTTAAACTTACAATTACTACTCTTCTGTTGCTTAATTACAATTACAATGTGGCTGATTGGCTTCTTCTTACTCATAAAGTACTGTTTTGAGCGTCCCCTAGATGGCTGCTCTGTAGGAACTTTAAACAAATTCTTTGCTCACATGGTCACACTTTGATTGATGATGGCTCATTTAAATCTTGGTGCTTAATTATAATTATATTATTAAAAAATATGTGATTTGAAGTGAAACTCTTGAATCCAGGTGTCAATTCATGAAATGGACGACCCTCGTGATCAGCGCTATCTGCTCGTGATGACCGGCGCGCCAGAGCGAGTCTTCGACCGTTGCAGTTCGATCATGGCTGGCGGCCAGGAGCAGAAGATCAACACCACGTGGAGACAGGCGTTCCACCATGCCTTCGTTCAACTCGGTGGAATGGGAGAACGTCTCGTCGGCGTCTGTGATCTTCGTCTTCCAATCGAACAATTTCCGCATGGATATCCGTTTGACGTTGACGATGAAAACTTTCCACAGACCGGTCTGCGCTTCCTTGGGTTGGTCTCGATGGTCGACCCACCGAGAGCCGCAGTTCCAGACGCGATTAACCGGTGTCACATGGCCGGGATCAAGGTGATTATGATCACCGGCGATCATCCGATCACGGCAAAAGCAATCGCAAAGGGAATGGGGATCATTTCAAACGGAAGCGAAACTGTCGACGACATCGCGGCCCGGCTGGGAATTCCAATTGTGGAAGTACTTCCAAGGTTGGCAATCATGAGACAATGTAAATGTGTAAATCATCTTTTTCTGTGAACAAATATTTTTTCTGAGATATATGGAAAGTGACCATTAGATTTTTGAGTCCTCTTGAGGGTCTCTTGAATTATATACAGCCAGCCTTCTTCATTTCATGGTCTTCATTTTCAATTTAGACGTAGCATTTTTTAATAGCACACCACACTGTATTTGCTTTGTTGACCTTGTTTAATATCTTTATTTCATAGACATCCAAACCATGCTGAAGGTGCATTTTCTGAATTTTTTAACTTGTCTAAATAGGTTATTGATATAATATTTTGATATAATATTTTGCCATTCCTTTTTACTAGTTATCATATCATTATTAATATTTGTCTTTACTATCCCTCTCTTTATGCATCTGGAATGTAATGCAATTATTATTTTTTTATAATTCTGCAGACCTTGGATTTGACGGATGTGTGTCATTATTTTTATAGAATTCTCTAAATGAGCGATTGTGCTTTTGGAATAATCTAGGAATATGTCGTTTTGCTTTCACCAATGATTGATGCATTATGATCTGCTATTACCTATTGATTTCTCCAAATCAGATTACATTTTTCATCATCATCAGATCCTGATGCAAGCCATTGTTTGGCAATGGTATATAATACAGATGATCTCCATCCTTTCTCATCATTTGTCAAATGAATCGAAATATGATGAAATGCTTTTCCAACGTGTAGACGACTAAGTCTTGTTATTTTTTCTGCTGGGTTTTGGTTTCTGTTTTCTCGACTTGTCAAACTCTTCCAAGGTTCTCCAACAGACCAACAGTTGTCACCATCATTTCACTTGCAGCAACCATCAGTTACCATGATGTGTTTTATACCATGATGTGTTTTATAACAGCAGACTTTTGGACGTCATCAGAATGTATTGTAAAATTTATTTGATTTTTGACACAGAGATGCCAGAGCGTGTGTTGTTCATGGGGCTGACCTTCGTGACATGACCCCTGCACAGCTGGACAATGTTCTATTCATGCATCCTGAGATCGTATTCGCAAGAACAACACCGCACCAGAAGCTGATCATCGTTGAAGCGTGTCAGCGACAGGGAGTGCTCGTTGCGGTGACAGGTGACGGCGTCAACGACACACCGGCACTCAAGAAGGCCGACATTGGTGCGCTACCAGCTGTCTTAATTTTTTCCTATGAACTGTAGTTTGGCAATAAAATGTATCATTAAAAAATGCCTGTTGATGTGAAATTTGCCATTTTATATGTTCATTTTCCACCTTAATTTAAGCAAACGATTTACACACATATAATTGTGAAAACATGGCAGTTTAGTGGTTGGCATGCTCGACTACAAGTGAGAGGTTGGGGTTCAAATCCCCCGTCAGTGTCAAGATTTCAACTAAACCTGTTCCCCTAGCCAACTCAGCTATTACGAGTGCACAGACCAACACTGTGAATGGGAAGATGAGATGGTGAGGGACAGGACTGGCCACTCGCCCTCGTATGCCTAATATAAGAAAATAGAGTTGTTAGCACTTCATAGTACCCATATATGGGTTGAGGTATGTTAATAGGAAATGTTAATTGTGCTGTTTTTCGTTGGACCGTGTTTATTTGGAAATATGATTTCTGTAGGAATTGCGATGGGAATTAGTGGATCCGACGCGAGTAAGCAGGCAGCCGACATAATTCTTCTCGATGACAACTTTGCATCAATTGTCGCTGGAATTGAAGAAGGTAAAACTCTGCATAATGTACTCGTATGTATGGTGTTTTGTCTGAATTTCGTCCACAAAATTTTTAAACATCTTTTTTCCTGACATTCGCTGAACATTATGAATTGGTCATGTGATGATTTCCAATATTTTTCAGCAGCCTCTTCAATGCTCTCAAAGGGTGGACTAAGTACGTTAATGAGCATTTCTTTGCTCACCATATGTCCAATGGCCGAACGAGATATTTGTTAAATGAGCTACACAATGCCAATCGATAATTACATCATGTTGAGTTCCTGTGCATGTTCAGGCCGTCTGACATTTGACAACATGAAGAAAACGATTGCGTACACGCTGACGAGTAACCTTCCAGAAATGGCTGCCTTCATGCTGTCCGTCATTGCTCACATTCCACTTCCGCTCGGCGCTCTCACGATCTTGTTCATCGATCTTGGCACGGACCTTCTGCCGGCGATTGCTCTCTCGTTTGAGAATCCGGAATCGGACAACATGAGACGTCTGCCGCGAGATCCAAAGCGCAGTCGTCTCTGCACTCGAAAGTAATTATACGATTGACTGATTGTAGTAATTATTGCATCATTTTTATAGCACATCTTTAAGGGAATTCTCAGGCTATGTATTTATAATGATAATTATTCGTCTATTGGTTTCTTGTCATATGATGTTTCATAACTTGTACTGTTTATGTTGTGCACCAAACCAAATGGAATACTGCTCAGCTGTATGCTCAGACGAGGATTTCAGTGCAGTTCTATGGTTCCTAACTGAACCAAAACAATAGATATCAGTCACTTCCGTGCCTCCTGGTTGATCATAAAATCATGTACCATTTCCATGCCTTCTTACTGAACCAAAGGTGTCTTTCCATCATACAAAGTGTTATAAAGTGGAAATGAGTTTATTTTAAAAAAAATAATAGTACGGCTTTTCAGTAGTTCAGCTTTTTCAGTAGTTTCTTTTGCTTCAAGTTGTGCTTTCTTTGAACAACACAGCTCTATCTAGAGAATTTCTTTTCACCTAAATGTGTCATAGAACCTTTTAATTCCTAGAGCATATTTTTCTTCTTAAAATGGTAAAATGCTAAGTTATTTTATTAATAATAAAGCTGCACTCTTCCTTGCTATTCAATTCCTGCATAATTTTTATCTTTCAAATAAATAATTATGATCTGTCAGCCAGAATGCAGGAAGACTACTATACCTCATGAAGAAGATAATTTGACACTGAACTTTCTTTGATCAGTGGGTACCTCGGGTAAAAAAATAAGGACTGGTTAATGTTATTTTTTAGTATGTTCGCATTGACATTTGGACAGTACGGCTTCATAGAGATGTTTGGAGCATTTTTCACATACTTTGCCATTATGGCTGAGGCTGGTTTCTGGCCTCAGCGATTGCTTGGACTGAGAGCAATCTGGGGAACAAGGGGAGTCAATGATCTTGAGGATGCATTTGGACAAGAATGGGTATGTCAGAAATAGAATTTTTTCCGAGTAAGACTCTACAATAGGCGCTACATAAATTCTCGGAGTATATAGTCAGCCGCTTCATAAATTTCTTTGTGTAATTTTTGAGTTGCTTCACTGTTTTGTCTAGTTTGTAAAAAACTTCAATAGAGAATATATTTTTAAAATAGATATTTAGCCTTTCAATTTGGGCAAATGATGCTTTCTTTTGTTAAAGATGATAAAAAAATTGGAATGTTAATTTGGGTGAGTGATATATAGTACTTTTTGTTATTAAAACACAAAAATGAGAATTTATATGTATCAGGCTGTGCTGGTGTTGATGATTAGTTGCCGTGAAAGTCTATTGTGTAAAATAATTGTGCTTAATTCTTTCAGTCATTTGGCCAACGTCGAGTCTTGGAGTATACATGTCAGACAGGATTCTTCTTCAGCATCGTCATGCTTCAGTGGGCGAATCTGATCGCTTGTAAGACGAGGACAAATGGATTTGCTAAACAAGGATTTGGGTAGGCTGATTAATGATTATTAAAGACTAAACATTGTCTGGATGATTATTATTTTTGTTGTTGTAATTTTTGGTTGTAGTATTATTGATACTGACAAAAAAAGTTTAACACGTTGGACGCGAGGGACGTGTATACACGTCCCCCATTGAGTCATTTAACACAGCAAATAAGCAGTCAACGTGTTAAGTTAAAAATGCATTTATTACTATGGGTGCTTTTTCTAGGATAAAGGTGCCAGAGCTGAACAGATTCATAGCAATCATTGAAGGGTTTTGTAAATAATATTATTTGTCTATTTTTTTACTTGTATTTAGACACCCGTTCATCAACATGGAGCCCTGTGTTACAGCACTGGTCAACAAATTGTTCTCATTATTATTATTATTAAGCATTTGAAAAAATTCCCACCATAAGTACATAATATACTGCCACTAACAGGTCAAGAAACATTTTGAACATAAGTGGCAATTTTCAGATCTGTTAGATAGCCATGTTTTATGTCTGTTGAATTTTTCCAATTTTATATATCGTTTTGATTTTACACAGAAATGCCTACTTGATTTGGTCACTTTTCCTGACGACATTCCTTGCGTTCTTCTTCATCTATTGTCCTGGCATGGACAAAGGTCTTCGAATGTATCCAATCAGGTGAGAGAAAATACTTATTAACAGTGTGGATTTCTTTTTCGTTGTTTTATCACAGAACTTGTTTGGTAGGCAAATCTAAATGTGCATATAGTTTTTCGTGGATTGTGATATTGTTATCTGCTCAGCACATTCAAAACAACAATCACAGTTTCACCACACCAACAAGGAGACCACTATACTGCTGGATGGAAACAAGTTTCAGTGTTATATTTAAATTTTTACATATAAATTTAAAGACATTTTATGGTGCTAATTTCTCACCCAAATTGTGAGAAATTTTTCATTTCCATATGCCCCATGATTTTCCAGCATCATCTCTCTCCTTGCTTCAGACTACCCACTTGAAATATAAAAGTTTCACTTTTTCTGGAAATCCTTTGTGAAATCCATGATTTCTCTCAATGGTAGAAACAAAATACCAATCAGATTATTTTTTCTTCCCTTCTGGGTGTCTGGCAAACAGATACTTTCCTCTATATGGAAAGTTTCGGCAGCCCCTCATGAATACGCTGGTGCAAATTTATAATGTTTGAGTTTCCTTAATTTAATATTCAATGACTTTGTGCGTTTTCTCAATTTAATTCAATGATTTTGTGCGTTTCTTTGCAAGGTGGCACTGGTGGTTTGCACCGTTGCTGTTTCTCGTCATTTTCACGCTGTACGATGAACTTCGCAAACTGTTTGTTCGCCTGAATCCGGGTGGATTCCTGGAAAAAGAGACGTGCCTGTAATGAGCAACGAACTATACGATGGTCGAAATATGCGAGACTTTAGATGGTAATGAATTGATTGCCAGGAAGAAACATGTCCATGATGCTTTTGTATAGTAACTTTGTAAAACTGTTTTCCCTGTTGTGAGATCCGTTACACCATGGAGAAAAAAAGACATTCCGCGGTTATGTTTAACGTTGCAAAAGCTGCTGTTATGTTAGCACAGTCGGAAAGTAATCACCGGCTGGCGCTCAATGTATGATGTATGCAGCAATGTTGCAGAGTCCTTGGGACCTGTAGAAAACTACAAATTGTTCTCCAGCTGCTTATGTGATGCACGAAAATTATTATTATTTTTGTAGCTCATTTTGTTTTCTTCAGTACGTTTAGTGCCAGAGGTGCTTGTCTTGCTTTCTGCTGATTTGGGGGAAGTAAGCAACCAGCTTGGTTGGTTCAGCATTATGCAATGAGCAATTTGTTTTCTCGGTAGTTCAAGCCACATTTAATTCCTGAACGTTAACCTTTCCTGGCGACAGTTCTTATTTTTGTGAATCTGTCATGTGTCATTAAATCTGAATATATGATATAAAGCAAGGTAGAGGAGGCAAGCGTTCAGGAAAGCAAAACATTAGCTAGTGGTATCAAGAGAACATGTGGCAATAGAGATCTGATTCCATAAATAAATAGATCTGATTTCATAAACGAGGAGATCTGTTACTGTAGAATTTTATCAATATAATTTATGTGAAATTGATCTGATCTGCATGTCTGAAAATAATTTAAATAATAATCATGCTGTAGGCAAACACTGTGTTGAAACTGCATGCAAGGAAATACTTAGAATCCTATTTGCCCTGCTACTTGAAAACAGTTTTTAGAGGTAGTTCACAGCAGGCCATCTGTTTGCACTGTGGAAAAGATCTTCACCCAGAGATTGTGCTTTTGAGGAGTTTCTGTAGATGCCACCAAACAAGCGTTTTATTTTTGCTGATGAGATTCATGTAACTCCTCGAAAGCGTAATCTTGGGTCAATTATGTCAATTATAAGAGAGTGTAACTTCTATCACCTTGCCTTGCAGACTACCATCTGAAATGATTATTATATAACTTGGTTTGTTAAATTTTGTGTAGTATCTGATTTAAGTGCTGTTGTTCAGCTGGTTTTACTTAATTTAAGTGAAGCTTTAGAGGCAGCCATCTTGAATTGTAATATGTGATTACTCAATTTCTTTGTTAAACGGCTTTTGATTAAATTGCTGTGGAATCATCTTCAATGAGATCTGATAATTAATTATCTTTGTGATTATTGTTTAAACCACTGATGACATCTGATCTGATTTTTTAACGAGACTGGAATTTTTCATTATTGAAAATTAAACGATCTGATAGTTAAGTCTGTGCTGTGCAGTTATACTCAGGTAATAACTGTTGTCATTCTTATTAGGCATATGGGCCATCCATATATTATGTATGCAAAAAGTTCTTTTTCATGCCCCTCCCTCGGTTATACCTCATACATTTTGTGGACCCCCATGGATCCGCAAAGCTATGTTTCTCTACTCCCCTTTTACAAAAGTTAATTAGCTAAAGTCATCTAGAAGACATTCATTTTACCGTACTATTTACAGCACAGAATAAACTGCACGTAGCTTTTTATAATGCAGCTAAATGCCGTCGGACAACTAAAGGATAATAGTTATAAATAGGCTAATGTGGACATCGTAATTTAGAGATTTATTTTGTGTAAGTACACAATTTGTTGAGACCTCTGACCATACACATCCATATGCAAAACTGCTTATATCCAATCACCTCTACTTGCGTACGTAATATATGGATGGGCCCTAAGGTGACACAATTTGTTTTGAGTCAACAAAAACTGTTGTAGAAATTTTCTAACATAATTTTGTCAATTATTTAAGCTTAAAATTATTAGTGTCAAAGTGTTAGTGATGATAAAATCTGTAAACTTTCGGGATCAATAGTTGTGACAATTCAGGTGACTACGTGTTATTTTGTGCAGGTTACAAGTGATTACAATAAAATTGAGAAACAATGACTGAGGAGTTGAAGCTGTTTTTTAACTACTAAATCACTTCTTTGATCTATGCGCTTGTACTATTGTCAGTTTTGAGACTACTTTTAAGATGCTGAAGGTTCAATTTCTGTCAGAACAGGAAGATGTAACTTCAAGATTTTTGGCCCCACTTATGTTCCTAGCAAACATGGCAAAAGATGTGCACACTGCTGGTTCCATTGTTGACCAGAAAATCAGATGGCAAGGAAGAAGATATAATCCTCTGGACAATGTAAAGACTAAGAAAATGAAGTCATTAACACTTCATACTGATAGCCACTCTTAGGGTTTATGTGCGGTCAGGGTCATCCCGAATGTTCTTCGATAATATGCTACAAATTGCAACATTTGGCTGTAAGAATATTTTCCCAAGATTGCTGATCCATGGCTGTCTGCCTTCTGGCATCAGTGAACTTATTGATCTTAGTAGGACCTTTCTGCATCTTCATTTTGCAGTAACCAATACATGATGCTACCCTTATACATTTCAGCAAACAGATTCATTTTAAACTAAAACCACATTGCAGTTTTAGTTTTTGAAGCGGTGTATATAATAGTTGCGGAGTCGTAAAGGGCTTTCGTTATAATTGCATTGTTTGGGCTACTTGTATTGACTGCATTGCATCAGAATTCATGTTGTAAAAATTAAGTTAGAAACAACATTCACCATGTTGCCCAGACAGAAAGACTGCACACTTGCTCGGAAAGATATTTCATTGCAGGTACCTATTCGTGCATAGATTTACAGACTGGTTATCAAGAGTTAAGGGCAGGGTCAAAAGAAATCTATTGTGCCAAGGGAGTCGGTTACGGTGAACGTCCTTTGAGTTCTTTATGCATGAACCCACTGCAATAGAGTAATGAAAAAACACAGTTAACAGTCGTTTCAAATGAGAAACTTGTAAATGGATCTTTTTTATTTTGACCGCAAATTCGAACTGTTAGAGTCATATCCTTTGAGTCTTTTTCCGTAAACGACCGATTTGTTTCCTAGAAGTTGTTCTCTTGCGCTCGTAGGTCTAAAGAAGGTTCAAGTTCTCATTCACGATGAGCTGCGTCTTCGCAAGGTTGCTCAGGTAAACCACCATCAACAGATCCTTAGAAACACAATGCAAAACCACAATTATCAGTAAAATGCAAAGAAACATGTTTCTCTTAAATACTGAAAAACTATCATCATAAGACCTGTGTGAATCTTATCAATAACTGCATTACAATCAACATGACCTCTGCATCATGCAAAAATTCAGCTTGGATTTCCTGAGCTCCCAACTGTGACAATACTTGTCATTAATTCAAACCAACAAAATGTAGATAGATTCAACCAACAAGTTAACAAATTTTGGAGTTGCCCTAAGGAGCTGAAGGTTCAGACAATCTACATCAAAACCCAATCCCCCTGACCTTTGACCCAGCATGTTACCATTCAACATCTCTTTATCCCATACGGAGGACTGAACCAAAAACCAGAGAAATAGCATCACTAGCTGAATAATCCTAGCTCATGAGGATAGAGCACCTCAGAAGTAAATATGCATTCAGGATTTGATTTGAAATCATATTCCTATATACCTTCATGTTAGCATTGATTAATTCTTCAAAGTCCTCTGGACCGATCTTCGGAACAGCGTTGACCAACTCCATCAACATTCGACCGGTTGAGCTGTCTGCCTGGATTCGATTAGCCTAACAAAACCACACAGATATCTACCAAGCATCACTGCATGCCATTGAAAAGTTTTATATACCGTCAAGACCATTTGCAAAACTGATGAAAATACTTAAGAGAAAGGCTGTGAACATATAAAATTATAAAATCAAATTACCAAAGACTGAAATGTAAAACCCCATAATCGGATTTTTTTTAATGATATTCATTAGAAACAATAACAGAGCAGTGCTGACGTATCTATCTGTTAAATCCTATTATTGTCTTAGTTTTAAATGTTTTCCTTGACATTCAAAACTGATGGACTTAAAAGAGAAAAGTCAGAGAGACGGAATATAAGCAGAGAATGAAGCCAACTTACAATGACACCGTCAACATACTCTTCGAGCTTAGTCAACAAGCTCTGCATGTGCAGACAGGTTGAGTTGACCTGCTGAAGATCGTTGACAAGGCCAACAACTCGCTTTGGTCTCTCTTTGGTCAACTGAAGGAAGTCAACTGGTTAAAGAGACAGAAACCAAACAGAGCAGATGCAAACACAAACATAGCAGCACACTTGTTTACACACTCTACAGAACCCCTTAATAATTGTGTTCCTCCCCTCAAAGAACAATCCCTCGGAAGTGCAAATGTCCATGCCGAAGATCTCCATTGATAAACACTTCCTAGACAACAACCTCTTTAACATGTCACATGCTAAACCAACAAAGTGTCAGCTAATCACTAACACATACACTAAAAAATTTATCACAACTTGTCAGAGAAAACAGTCAAAATGTTCAATTAACATAAACACAAGCTTGGTGTAAAAACAAGAAACTCCACGGTGGTTTTTTGACATTCTCACAAGGGGCCAAATAAAGAATCAGATGGATACACACATACATACATACATACATACATACGTTTTAAAACCACATTAAAATGCAACTTCTTTACAACGTGTTACATCGTGGCACAGCATAATCTTTATTTTACCTCCAACGCGCTCTGGGTCGTGAGAGACGGCCTCAAGTGGAACAGGGATGAACATTGTTCCTGTTGTCTTTCCTGGAACTCCCATCTGAGAACTACACAAAAGAAAAACATTCAAAAGTGTCATTCTTTCAATATTTACTCCTCCACGCATCAACTGTGAACTGCAGATGGAAATCAGTTTTTGGTCTCCACACTTCTACATGTAACTGTTCTGCTCTCTGTGTGGCTCAAAGCCAGCTGCACATATATCGGCAACTGTGCACAGTTAATAGATAATTAATGCTAAACACTACACGGCAAGTTTTATTATTGTGTTAATTCAGTGCATCTCTAGTGCTATAGATCTATGTAAGTTGGGAGACAAAGCAAAAACCACTCACCAAGCAGTCCACTAGTAAATGGATTGTGCATAAATTGTTGCCCACCATACTCTAGGATCATCTAGTGAGGAATGTGGCTTTCAGCTTCATTTACATTTAAATTATACATTAAAACCAGCATGGTTTGACAATAGAAGTGCTATCATCTGAAACCGTGCATATTTTGTCTCTCCAAGAAAACTCATAAAAGTGCTCTTAGCCAGCGCTTAAAGTGTAGAAAAAGAAGTGCATGGACGCTCCTTAACTTTGCAGTATGTGCCAACGAAATAAGTGGCAGGACGGCGGTCAGATTTGAAAATGAGTGTATGGACACCATCCATGACCGTCCAGCCACACTTTAAGCCCTGCTCTCATTACAAGATCCCAATCGAATAGAAAGTAATCTTGTACGAGAAACAGAAAATATAGCAAAAAATTGGAAAACTATTCATACGCAAACGTTGTTAAATACTTGTAACAGACTTTGGTCTTACCTCACGAAAGCTTTCATGGCCATGCGAGCGTTTTTCAGCGACGTGTCGACCGTCAGATGGACCGGATTCTTACATTCACGAGCATAATATTCGTGAATGAGAACAGAATGTTCTGTGACATCAGAACCAGTTGAGTACCTTGCAAAAAACAACAGCATCTCATAAAGAAAGGTTTCTAGAAAAATCAATCGAACCAAACAAAGTGCCGGTGACAATGGTTGTAAAATGGACTGTTAACCTTGGAAGCATTCAACTGACAAAATCAAATTTCCAGAGGTCAAAAGTGCAAATGCTAGGTTGAATGAGCAGACCATCCAACATTTCTTGGTAGGTAAATAAGACTCAGTGCATTGGATTGCTGTAGTCATGCTTGCGCTTCAGTCAAATGATACTTAACAATGTGTTAACACACTTTAAACTACGTCATTCTACAAGACTAGAACCCTTAACCCTTAACGGCTAAATGATGACCATAAGTACTGTCAGTGTCTCCTCATCTGTAAAAGGTTTCTACAAGTGCATTATCTCTATCTTTACACTTCTAGCAACTTTCAATGGAGGCAGGTAAACAACTGTTACTTTCAAACTGCAAACATCTAACGATATCACTCGATTGCAATACATTTAAAATCGCAATATTTACTGTTTGCAGCCTACTTCTGATGTTTATTGTCAGTGAATGACAAAAATGAGGGGGGGAGGAAGCATGGTAGACCTTAAGGCATTACACATCCAGAATCAATGGCATCACATGTCAGATATCACCATCATTAGTGCTATTGAATGGTCCTTTCTGACGCCAGATAAACTCTAATACACGATTGCACTCAATGCACTCTGCTGCGTAGCACACGATCAGTTTTGCTATAACTCACAATGTTCAACCTTAGGAAGATAAGGTTTAAAATTCAGGTCACAAACCACTCTGTGAGTAGCTTGACAAAATATGTTTTTAAAAAAACAATAAAAATATTTTAAAAAGTTAAATAATTAGAATTGAGTGCCTACCATCCAACGATAACTTCGGACACGTTCACCTTCTTATGCAGTTCATACATATTCTTCGCAAAGTCAATATCAATGGCCACCTACAAAAGAAAAGCAAAATATTCTAACTTTTCCATGAAATATTAAACTTCATTTTTATCACCATTTTTGTAACAGCAGTAATTATGGTAACCTTGTACTATAGTCAACAAAATTTTTCCAGACACTATTTTTTCCGCAGGTGATTGAAACGGGACAGTACCAACGGGGTTGGGGAAACAAACTTGACTCCAAACCACACTGTGATGGCTGACTAGTTAGAGAAGGGTATTTGGCAGGCCAGCATGGTGAACAGCTCGTTATATGAGAATGATCTAGTTGTACGTCCTGTCCCAGAAAACTTTTAACGTGCATAGCATTGTGTAGCAGTGTTTTTGTTTCATGTCCAGAAAAAACTCATCATTGATTGGACGCAGGAGACACAACAGCGAACAATGCAGCTCGCTTGGCTCTATTACAGCATCATATATCCACAATATTTAATAATGTTCGCATTTTATATCTAAAAAACAATTTAAAATGCTAATTTTTTTAAATGCAGTGATGATGTTGTAAAATGATGTCTGCGCCAGTTGTGCCTGATGTTCATATTTTAAAATAACATCTTTACCTGAATTATTACACTGAATTTCTTATTATTCCGTCAAATGCTACCAAAGCCTTTACCGTATGTTCTCATTAATTAATCTGTTGACCAAATTCTTCTGGTACTGGTCACATTGGTCAGTTCAATTGCACAAAATCTTTAAAATGCACAACAATTCAAGAATTAACATCTAACCTCATCCTCTGATTCATTGTGTGGAACTGTGAAGCAGTTTGTCACTTCAATATTGCCTTTCTCGATTGTACCTGAACAGAAATTGAAGCGAATTATAATAACGGTCTCCAACAAAAACACTATGCAGTCTATGCTAAGCAAAGCGCAGCTTACGATTGACCCGGAAATCATCTACAATAAATTTCTGGCTATTTTGGCCATATTGTTTGGAGTACGGTGACTCAGTGTGCGTGTTTACCCAAATTCCAACATTTAGCTTTGCTTTCATTAAGCCCACCGACAAATACCATTTTCGGCTTTTAGCAAGACCGCGCATATGCTCCGATAGCCACGCTCTCGATCAATTACGATCAAAAGTCAAAATATAGTTCTCACCCAGCAAAGTCCCTATAACCCTTCTGGCATCCTCATTCCGTCGCTCAAAAGAATCGACGATGCTGAAGAAAACGACGGGATGAACATGACAAACGACGTTTAACGACATTTTTGCTGAACAACACTAACAGCACAAATCAACAGGCACATGTACACAGAGAGTAAGTAATTGTCGCTAAGGCTTCTGGGTTCTCTGGGGAAAATTCATTAAAGATTCAAACAAGGACTACACATTATAGCGGCTCGGATGGCTGCGCTAGATTGCAGCATAGTAGGCCTTATAGATAACTGTGATTGTAGTTAGAAATGTAGGCCCCAATTGCGATCTAATTTTAATTTTAATTGGGAGAGGTAGGCCTGCATGCACACGGGGAAAGATAAGAAATCAGAATAAACTTTTGGTACAAAGGATAAGTTTTAATTGATTTAGGTCTCTACGGACCCGCCTAGAGATTGCAAAATGTGCATTGTTTAATACATTTTCCATAATTCTAGTGAGCGTTTTGTCATAGATGCGTGAAATTGTAGGCTATAATGGCTTGATTGGTATACATGGGCATTTATTTTTGTAATTGATGTCAAACCGCATTCAGATAGAGGTTAATATTATGATTGCTGCTTATCGGTTGTGTGTTGCTGGTTAATTTAGATCGAGTAGCTGCAATCAGTAGCTGCAATTATAACAGCGTATTCCAAATCCAGGTAAAGACTGGGACCGACGAATAAACCTGTTTGAAGAGCGAAGTGAACAAATCGACTGCAACTCTGCGAGGAAGCTGAAATAAACTAGATGATTTGATGTGTTAAAACATAGAGCTAGATGAAAGAACAATAAAGATCGTACTTATATTTTACTACATTAAGTAGCTTGTCGATTGTGTTATATGGTTAATGTCAGCATGCTGTTGCTTGATGGTGCTGCGGCTAAAGTTTCTGAATTGTAAATCTTGAGTGATCTGTCGTCTGGGGCTCAGCCTTGGTCTCCGTGGATGACGTCAATATTGTAAGGATGAGACGACGGCCATTAGTAACGAAAATTGAACTAAATTTCGTTGTCATTTTAGTTCATATTTTTCTTTTATTACGTTCTTTTTTCTAATATTTGTAGTATCAGACGAATCTGAATTTTACAGCCGTATATAACCACCTGTTTGATGTCAAACTGAGACGTCGTTTGTTTGAAATTCAACGCTTAGTTCGTAGGTCAAGTCTGCACGTATAGTTACAATACATAACGGTAAAAATCATTAAATTTTGTGAATTACGTTGAACCGGTTTGATGTTATACATAATGGTGACTATTACATAAATTGTCGTGTTGCATTAGATTAAATCGCATTTAAGGTAAGTATAGAGACTAGCTGATGCGTATTCGTAATTGAAATATTTATACAACGCAATTCTATAAAACAAAAATCCACAATTACGGTTGTATTAAGATCCGCAAGAAAGCAGAGATTTTACTAAATAAGTTACAGCTTTTGTGTAAAGGTTTATGTCAATCCGATTGTGACCGTGACTGACCAAGATAAACAACATGGCCACCCTAGACTTTGATAGGATAGATTGCTGTGACCTCCTGCAGTCGGGGTCATTCCGAGTCCCTGAAAACGTTGAAAATACACAAAAACTCGATAGACATTTTAATCTGTTTAATTTGGGTGTTTCTTGTTAAAAAATGTATATGAGAGATCTGGCTTAAATTCTTTTAGGTGTTTCAGGTATTTTGGTCACCCCTGCAGTCCAATTAATAACAAAGTGAAGGATCCGAATATTTAAGATGAAAATGAACTGTTATTAAATTATGAATGAAAGTAGGAATTGTTTTCCAGTCTAATTTAACGTTATTACTGATACGGGTTAGAATTGAAGTAGAAACTATTTTTGAACTGAATTGTCACTGCATCTAAATATTCTAGCAGTCTTGAAAGCATGTGTTCTTCACACGGTGCTGTACTATATTCAAAATGTACTAAGCACATGCATCAATTACATTGCATAATATGTATATACCCATTGTATCATTATACAACTACTTCAGGTCTATGTTTTTTTGACACAGAGCAAAATAAGGCGAAAGGTTTTATGACTCTATTAATTCTCTTTGTTGCTCTGACTTGAGCACAAACAGTGTACCGTGGTGGTCATACCTATTTATTCTATCTAAGTATCGACAGTCATTTTTTTATCGTGGTCACGATTGCCATTGAGTTGATGTAAACCTCTACTTGCAATATTGTGTTTCTTTATTATCTAAACTTGGCTGTAATAGTTGTGATGTGATTCATAAGTTTATTGGTTATTTTGATCTGTGAAGGTTTGACAACGTAAAAAAAATTGAAAATGAGTGGGCGTCAGAGACCAGCTTCATTTATAGAAGGTGCCAAAGCAGGACAACAGTCGCAGCCTGGTTCTTATTCTGGAATGAAAACATTTAGTAAGTTTGTGAATCAGTTATTAAGTTGTTAAGGTTTTTAGACTTGAGTGTGTTGTACATAATTCAATCATTCTAAGTGACTCAATGTTGAGGGACTGTCAACAGCTAACATAAACCTCATCAGCAGCAGCATGAGGCTGCTGCTTAGTGGCTGGACACGTTCTGCAAACCTAAATAAGTGAATAATTCCAAGTAGACCCCAAGTACTATTAGCGTGCTATATTCTCAGAGTGACTAAGGACATACATTAATTACCTTACCTGCTTGATATGTTTTGGGTGCTTGCAGTGGTTGCTCCCTGTGCTCTGAGATGAAAGGTTGCTCTCGATCTCGTTTGCTTGCACCACTGCCATGGAGAGCGATGCTTTTTGTTGTCTGCTCTGTGGTATGGAATTGCCTTCCTCTTGATGTCACTCCAACACATTCTATGAGCACTTGAAAAGTTTTTTGACTGCCGTTGAGTTAATCACCTCTGAAGGGGCGTCGTAAATCCTTGAATGAATTAACGAAGTGCAGTATAACTACACTTCACTGGATGTGTGAAAATTTTAGTGCTTACAAGTACCATTTGAACGAGTACCCAAACACTGATCACTGTGATCAGCATACTTGTTAGCAATAAAAAAATCTCTATAGATATTTTTCTTTAGTGCTGAACTTGCAAATGTGACAGTGCTGCTTAGTTGCAAATTTATTTCTGTTCAAGTTTTTTTGCCGTGGACCACAATATCCCAAAGGATCTCAGATCATGTTTTGAATTTATGTTTATAGTGAATTGAATCGTCTATTATCTGTAAAACTTGGTACTTTTAACTAAATTTTAGGTAAAGATGGTAGTAAAGTGACAACAGTTTATGCAACCCCTGGGCAAGGACCTGATAGAGCCTCTGAGGTTTCCTACATGGATGCAAAAGTGATCGGAAATGGTTCATTTGGAGTTGTTTACCAGGCAAGGCTGTGCAACACCGGTGAGCTGGTTGCCATCAAAAAAGTCTTGCAGGATAAAAGGTTCAAGGTATTTGATCAATGCTATGCACTTTATCAGAAATATACTTGAATCTTCCAAATCGTCATGATGTTTTTCAGGTTTTCTGTGTGTTTTGATCATGCTTTTCTGCTTAGCACAACCATTGTTTGATGGCGTTTTGAAGCACTGCATTATGATATCAACGCTGCATTAGGAATTGCATTAAATTAAAATATCTGATGAAATGTATTCAGTATTGAAATTATTATGATGCATAAACAGACTTTGGAAAGGTTACACATAGTTTTGTCACAGATACTAGACTAACATGTATAGTTGCATGTCTGCATTGTAATCATGAATTTATATAACATCTCTACTAAAGATAGTCATTTGAAGCACTGAACTGACTACACGATTAAATGTATGTTTCATTTTCCTAGCAGTGACGTACATTTCTAGTGGTTGTTGATAGATTTGTCAATGTACTGTTTAGAATCGTGAACTTCAGATCATGAGGAAGCTGGACCATCAGAACATTGTGCGGCTGTTATACTTCTTCTATTCGAGTGGGGAGAAGGTACGTCAGAACAGCAGTCTACTTGCATATTATATATATGATTTAGCGTCATCATTATTTGTTGTGCTGTTCCCTGTAGTGACTTTGTTCTGTTGATGTACTTTCCGTCTGTGGTGCTGTTTATGTTGTGGTGTTGGTTTTATTTTGTCTGAGATTGCAGAGAAGCAAATATGTCTTTGTGTTGTCAAGATTGTATCAGTGTTGATGTTATTTTTTAATTGCTCTTCTTAACATTGGTGTTGTTACTATTGTTATTTGATATCTGTTCTGAGGTTATAACATTGATTGTGCCAGTATGTTTCTAGTTCTTGATTGTGGTGGTGTCATTGTTTAGCTTGTTCTGTTGTTGATGTTTTTATTGTTGGTGTTGAAAGTATGATCATTAGACATTTGCAGGTTTTTTAAACCATTTTCAGTTTGGTCATAATATCAGAGTTTTCAACACTGATCACTCATCTCTTCAGCATGTCATCTAAACAACAAAGACTAAATATCCTGAAAATTTCATAAAATTATCTATGATGTTATTGAAGTTATGAATTCTGAACATCGTTATAAATTTAGACGTGAGTTCCACCATTTTATTCGCCCTTCCCGTATGTTATGTTGCATTGCAGGGCAAATGATAAACTTTGGTCTTAATATAGCGTAATTTTTTATTTTAACTGTCCATTGCAGAAAGATGAAGTGTACCTCAATCTGGTCCTGGAATATGTGCCAGAAACAGTTTACAAAGTCTCAAGACATTACAGCAAAAGCAAGCAGACCCTTCCACCAATCTACATCAAGGTCAGTTTGGGTGGTTGAAATGTCCTGTCCTCAAGCTTTCTTTGCCAGTAATTGTTTACTTACCATCTTTGAACGAAGGACAACCACTCAAGCACTTGTGGTAGGGCGCTGCGCTTTTGTGAGCCTTGCTATTTGCAATGTAATCACTCTTGTGTATGTTGAAAAATGTTCAATGAGTCTGGGTTGAAATCTGTTACTTTAATAGTGCTCTATTTTGTGACCTTTCCTGTTATTTATTATTTGTAACATTCTGTTACTATCATTATGCTGCATTATCAGTATGTCACATCTAGAGTGATGCTTTAGTGCCAATTTATTTAACTTTACTGAAGCCGTTTTAATTTATGTATTTTCCAGGTCTACATGTACCAATTGTTTCGAAGTCTTGCATACATCCATTCACAGGGTATATGCCACCGTGACATCAAGCCCCAGAATCTTCTACTAGATCCAGACAGTGGCGTTCTGAAACTGTGTGATTTTGGAAGGTTAGCTGAAGCCAACTTAGCACTTAAATTAGTTCAGGATGATCATATTAATTGCACCTTTGATGGGCAACACTGATCAATTTTTCTCTGTGCATTTTGACTTTCGCTCAATAGCTCGAAACCAAAATTCAGATGTGAATATCAAGTGTGCAGAGTTAACAACTACGTAAATTTTAGCAGTTACTAACTGTTAACTGACACATGCGGCAATGGAAAGACAAAAATGGCGAGGAATAATGAGGATGGCAGCGGATACCTACGGGCACTGGTCCCTCGGTTCTTGATGATGATGACGATGATGATGATGATGTTAATGCCTGGACCATTATTGCAGTGGTAGGTATAAGATTTTAAATTAGATTTTATTGGGTCAAGGTACTAGATAGGATTAGGTTAAGCTGTCTGCCACGGCATTAATCTATTAATCTGAATTTTATAATTTTAAAGTGTTGTTTTGGTAGTAAATCATAAAAAGGTTTCATATTTTTCTTTCTTGTTGGCTTCTTAACCGTTCTTGTATATATACTTTCAGTGCAAAGCAGTTGGTGCGTGGGGAACCAAACGTGTCGTACATTTGTTCGCGTTACTACCGAGCTCCTGAGTTAATATTCGGTGCCACTGACTACACATCTCAAATTGGTACGTGGTGGTGGTGGTGGGAACATGCTGGCTTTCTTGCTCAAGTGATGAAGTAATTTCTGTAGAATAAATAATTTTGTAGCACTGATTGGAAAACTTTCTTGGAAAAACAAAGCTGCTTCCTCACTTTACCTCACTTTCTGGAGGTGTTCAATGAAGAGTGTTCTTTGGCATACATTGATTAGCTAACCTGTACCTTGTCTTACCTTAATATGGGAAAAGTAAAGAAAATACATTAGCTAACCTGTACCTTGTCTTACCTTAATTGGGGAAAGTAAAGAAAAACCATTTTTGGTTTTGGTTTTATCCCTTCATTGAGTATGGTAGTTGTGTAAGGCACTACCATTCAGCTTAGACCTGTAATTTGCCCTGTATGCTTCAGAACGACTGTTTTTTAGAGCTCCAAGCATCTGATAAGACTCAGAAAACGAACAGTCAGGGTACTTTCAAGATGTTTCCAAAGAAGAGATGGTGTATAAATTTATTCCTGTTGATGACCTGTTGTATAACAATGTATTCAGTGTTTTGAGATGTCATCTCAAAGTGTTTTATGATAAATGTTTTCATGCATACTTACATCATACTTACATAGGTACACGTTCTTACCTTTAACAACACTTCAACGTTGATACTTTATCTTTCTGCACAGAGTTAAAATTGCATGTCATTTGTTCAGATGTGTGGTCGGCCGGCTGCGTGCTAGCCGAACTGCTTCTGGGCCAGCCAATCTTTCCAGGAGACAGTGGCGTTGATCAGCTAGTTGAAATAATCAAAGTTCTTGGAACTCCAACCCGGGAACAGATCCGTGAAATGAATCCCAACTATCAAGAATTTAAATTTCCTCAGATCAAGGCACATCCATGGTCGAAAGTAAGGACTTGTGTTGCAATTTTTAAGTGATTAATTAGCCATTTGAATCCATGCACATTACATTTAATTTCAATAAGAAAACTAAAGACAATTTGCTGAGGAACTTTACAGATCGCTTCTACAACAGAAGAAGACTTTCGCTTCAGTTTCCAACTGTCAAGTAATGATCCCGTGTCCAAAACAATAGCTACTGAGAAATAAAAAAACCTTTCTTGAGATCAGGACAGGACAACTACGGCCAGTGCTGATTTTATCAATTATTCTAATATAATCATTCTAATATGAGTGTGGCCAATTAATTGATGCTGCCTTGCCGCAGATTAGGCATCAGTTACAATGTATTTGATTGCGGCATTTTAACAAGATGTTGCGGCTGCTGTGTCTGACTGACAGAACGACTTCTTCATTTGTAGGTCTTCAGACCTCGAACAACGAGTGAAGCAATTGATCTAATCAGCCAGCTGCTTGAGTACACGCCGTCACGAAGGATTTCACCGCTCGACGCCTGTGCTCATCCGTTCTTCGATGAACTTCGCGACGCAAACAGTCGACTTCCAAACAGCCGGGAACTTCCGTCGCTGTTCAATTTCTCATCTTTAGGTCGGTGTTTATTCATTTCAGCCAATTATTATGTGCACAGGGTTGATAAGTAATGATTCTGACGTACAGGTGTACATTCGCTGAGAGCATGAGAGTCATGCACAGGTCAGAGAAAGGTAAGTTGAAAGCATGTAATCCTACAGTTGTCTGGAACGTAGGCTCTCGCAGCATCTATGTATGCATCAGACAAAGCCAACAATTTAAGAAGGTTTTTACAGACGACGTTAGCAATGCATTAATAGTTGACGGAAGGTTGGTATTTGTTGCCTTAACGCTTTAACGACAAGCTGCATTGGTTTCCCAGTTGCTTTTTGTGCACTATGGTGGTTAAAGTGTTAAAGATATGGTATGCAATTGTAAACCTAATTTTATATTCGGCGATAGGTGATTGAAGCGTATGGAGGCACCGTAATCAAAGTGATGGAAGTGAAGATGAAGAACATATATAATCACTGTTGGAAGAGACTTTTGAATGATCTGTCAGTTGTTTAGATTAAAAGAATGCCACATTGCATTGCACATGCATGGTTAATTGAGGACCAACCATTTTGCAAGCAACTGTTTTAATCCCTTCCCTGGGGGGTTATATGCTTTAAGCCTGTTTTGGACGTATATATACGTCTTCCCCAGGGAAGGGGTTAACGTTGTCATCCATGATATGACGAAGTGCCCTACTTTGTTAGAAATATGTCATGCAAATGACTTGTCACTGTGAGCTGTTTGTGAAATCCCGGGTAGACTGTGTCACTACCTCCCACACTTTTCCAACTCTAAACATCATCCAACCCAGCCGTCTGTTTAACTTCACGCCTGACTCTCCGGATCTTGACTGTTAATAAGCTGGTTCTTGCGATTTAGCTTTTGTGGACGCTGTAGAAGTTCCGAGTTTACGATTACGATGAGTAACGATATGACAGCCAATGACTGTCCAGACGTCCTTTGATGACTCGGCTAAAAATAGCAACATAACTCAATGCTTGCCTTACCTTCCTTCATCCGACAATTCTGTTGATGGTTTTCTTTTCATGCAGAGCTGGCGATCAAGCCATCACTGAATTCCAAACTACTGCCGTCACATGCACAGTCAATCGAATCGTCAGCAGCCGTCGGCAAATCCTCCTCATCCGATTTATCAGGGCTGACGGGTGCCATGGCGACCGTCTCCTAAAGACTGGTGCAGCCCTTGTGCAGTCGCTTGAAAACTGACGTCCTGCCAATCGTAGACATGTGGTAGTAGGCTGGCCGTCATGTGACTAAGATGCTTTATATAAATATACAGACATGCATATGTATGCATACGCATTATATATACAAGCACACATTCAATGTGTGTGTTTATATGTATGTGTATGTATGTATGTGTGTGTAATTAGGTGTATTGGATAACAAACTTGTAAATAAGCTGTAAAGTAATTCCTCTCAAACTGTTTAGGAATTTGGTAGCTATAACGAATTGTTGTACTGTATCACACAGCTTCTCTAGAAAACAAAAAAACATGCGTATGTGGTAATAACACACTTAAAATATTTCTGTTCGAGTATATATATATATATAGATATGCTTAGGTTTGATGTATATATGTAGATATAACAGATATGTATGCATCTGTGTCATATATGCTCAAGCTTGGCTTGTGAAATTTTACAATTAGAATTCCCATGTGAAATATTTGAATTTAAATACAGCAATCACCAATATGAACATATATGTTTGCGTGTTACCATGCCTGAGAAAAGTCTCGCATAAAATTTAAAGAATTGATTTAATATTGGATTAATCTGAAAAAGCGCTGAACTTCTGTTGGAACAGGAATTGTTTATCACCAGTAGTAACAGCATTACAACTGTTTAACTGTATTCATCTGCTCGGAAACTTTAAAAATTTTACATGTCAAATCTTACATAAAATTCTAGGCCTGGTGTAAATTAAATCAATTTTTGCATGCAAGTAAAGTTACGACCCTAAAGTTTAACACAGTCATGTATTGTGCGTCTAAGAAAATCTTTACAGAACTTTATCAGACCTATTTTCAACATGAATGCCTCTGTCTCAATTTTCTCACGCAAATGTTTTTGGACCTTGAGGGTTTTTCAGGCACGATCACATATAATTGTGTGCATTATATATATGTCTGCATGTAAATAATTGTAGGTTTGCACTATCGCAGAGGCAAGTTAAAGCCCAGTTTTCACTTGAGATATATTCACTGAGGATTACCATCAAATGTCTGGAATGAGTACAGTCCCAGGAAATTTCTATTAACGCTTTTTCTTTCTTCTTGCTCCTCCCATCCCCCATAAGGGGCGATGAGGCTTTGACAAGGCATCTCCAACTCATTCTTTTCTTGGTTTTATCCACGGCTTCTCTCATGTCCATATGCTGTGTCTTTAGATCTTCCATCACGCTCATCATCCATGTCTTTTTCTTCTTCCGCTTCCTGTTCCCTCTACCTGCCATATAGAGCTGTGGCCAGCAGCCATCCTTGTTACATACCCAAACCATGTGAGTCTTCTTTTCCTGATCTTGGCGATTATTGTCTCTTTTTGTCCCAGATCCTCTCAGGTCACCTCGTTGCGTATCCTGTACTTTCTCGATCTACCTAGTATTCTTTCTAGCCAGCTCATTTTTGCTACCAGCAGTTAACACTTAATTAACACTATTAGCACTTTATATTCTGTGTATTATTACATCTGCCTGAGAAAAATTTAAGTAGTGAAGATAGCAGTGCTCATGAAGTCGTGCATACATTAAGCTGCACACATGCTTGCGCCTCTCTTGAAGTGACACTGTATAAACTTGTAATTACCATTAGCCAGGGCTGCCGAGAGGTGGGGGCAAATGCCCAGGGACCTGGTAACTTTTAGGGGACAGGCCAAGGTAGTTATATATAGAAAAGTTTATGGTTTATGCCTTTTAAAATATATAATATTGCAAAGAATTAACTACATTCAGTTATTAACTTTAAATTAGCAACTGAATAAAATCATAATTTATATTCATGAATATAAATTGTAGGTCGTACCTGCACTTTTATCTCTTCAATTTGTTTCGAAAATTGTTTCTTATTAGGCTTTAACCCTTTGAACCCGACGGGCTGGTTTTCCTAGCGTTACGGGAGCCCGGGTTCAAAGGGTTAAAATAGTTTAGGGACCTGGAATTTCTCTCATCAGCCTTGCTATTAGCATTATCATATATATATATGTATGTATGTATGTATATGAATGTATACATACTTGTATATTTATATATGTTTACACACAGATTTATATTGCACATTTTTTATTCACAACTTTCCAGTTTGCTCGTTTCATGTTCTGTCAAACTCACAAGAAACAAGCATCACTTGCAGAAGTTTTGCTCATGAATAGTTGGAACATATATAATTGCAATACATTGCTACTACATAATTGTATGAATGTATGTGTAGTTTGCGTACTGTATATTCTAGCATTTATCTCTGTAATTTGCATGTACATGTCTGTGTCTTTAATTTATAACCATTACAACTCGTATTATTATATAATTTCAGATATTATTGAATGCCATTTCACTGTGTATATATATAAATATATACAGTAGAAAATTATACATATATAATATGCATCATATATATGTGTATATATATTATATATGTGTATATGTTCTGTGCATACATACATTTCTGTATGTGAGAAATGCTGAGTTATAGTGACTGTGTAGATATTGCGTTTAAACTACTAGCTGTGCAACAACGCATTTGAGTAGAGAGACTCTCGTCACAAAGTCTCGAAGATCTTTTTATCGAATTTTCTGATGGTGGCAGATATGATCCTTTGCAGTAAGTGTTGTATTTCTTTTAAATCCTGTGGAACCGTGCGATTGTGTGTGTGTGGAACTGTGGATGTGTGTGCATGTTATATTTTGTAATATAGACATACATATGCATAAGTAACATTTGTATACTTGTATGATGTTAGCGTTGGTCTCGTGAATTAGTTTGGTGTCGCTGTTTAGTTGCCGTCTGGAATTTCCGTCATGCCGTGCTCTCCGTTCTGGTGCAGGCTCTTTTTTAAAAGTATTTTCAGGATGTCTCTTGTTGTGGCTTTTCTTATCATAGTTTAGTGGTTGTCATATACTAAAATGGAAGGTTCACATACCTGCCTGGTAGAAAAAAGCCTTCTGAACTTTATTATAATGCTGGGACCTCTTTCAGTATATTGGCTATGAAATGAGTACATTAGCATTGGAGAAGACTGAACACTTACTCTCATTCATATGCCTTTGTATGTGAATCTTGTATCGTGCATAGCACATCATTTTTGCATCAACTACACATGGGCTTACGTAATATATATATATATATACATTACATGTGTATAATGTATATGGATCATATATTTATGCAGTTTCTGTAGTTGATAATTGAATGTCCTGCTGAAACTACTAAAGCCAGTAATAAACACAACTAAAAAATCTGGAATATCTGCAAAATCTTAAGTGAAATTTTGTCTTTGTGTTTTTTGTTTAAAAGGGTTGCCTTGCCATTTATTTAACCATCTGTGATCACAGTTTAAAATGGAAATGGTTTAATAATTTAATTTTTTTACTCAGGGGTATATTTCCAGTTTCTGGCTCTGCTGGAGGGGTAGGATTGCGAATCTGGAAGAGAATGAAGGTATGATGCCAGCAGCACTTGCACGTACTGTGTAACTTGTGTGGTTGACTTGAGTGACAAGGTTGGTCTGGCTGCGTGCACTAAAAATTGAAAATCGTTCTTGGAAGGTGACGGGTATTCTTGGTGCATTCCTTGTCTACATATCTTCGTTTCTAATGGTCACCATTTGTCTGTTTTCAAAAGAATCAGATTTTGTCTTATTATTTCATAGACTGGCTTGGTTTTAGCCAGTTTTCCACAGTTTTCTTGGTGCCATTTTGCCATCTGCTTTTTCTAGGGTCATAGCTTTGCCTTTTGGAATTTCTTTTTGTGTTGGCTGAAGTAGTTTAGTCCTCAGAGACGTTCATCAAGGATGCCATATACATAGCCAGATGATGCATGAATCACAGAGAGTACTGCAATTCCTTCCTTCCTTATTGGCCTTCCCAAGGTCCATCTATCCCACTACTGAATCTGTTGTCAGCGCTGCTGCTCAGTTGATTGCTCACTTTCCTAATACTCCTATATATCATAGTTCATGAGCAACCAGCTGCACTGGCTTCCTCTCTCTGCTTGCATCCAATATAAAGTCCTTGCTTTGGTCCTCAGGTCTAAACAAAGTCTGACGCCAAAATATCTCAGGGATCTCATTCGTTCTCCTCTCCGTAATTCTCATTAACCACTCTGATATCTGTACCAGTTTGACTGCTTTATTCCATGAGCTAGGACCATGGTTGCTCAAGATCAATTCTTTGCCTTCACAGGTCTATTCTTAACTGTGAGATGCCCTTCTCTCCACTCTGCATGTCGGACTTTCTTTTCTGGATCGGTGCCCGCATATCTCTCAAAACCTGTTTTTACTTTCAGGGTTCTCGCACTTGGAATTCTACTGAGTGACCAGGACTGAGAACAGTGCTATAGAAAAATAATTACATTACATTGCTTACAATACTAGTTACTGCATATTTGGAAGCATTTTAATTACGAATGTGTTATCTAGTAAACCATAGTTGTTTGTGCTTGGAATGCGTCATACTTTAATTTGTTTTAGACGTTGGTAAATATGGATATCATCATTACTATGGCTTGGTCATCTGAATGCATTTCTGTGACTTGGCAACCACTGAGAAAAATAATTGAACCCAAACGGCTTTTGTTTACTTTTAAACATGAATTTCCAATCACACTGTGGTGCATACTTGTTAAGCATATCTTTATGGCCTATGTGCGTATATGCTTGGAGAAAGGCGTCATATGCTACATTACCTCTTTAGTTTTAACCTAACCCATGAGGCAAAGCTACGCATCCTCAGATAATTGCTTTTTGTTCCTTAATCTACATATGGTTTATTTTTTAGGTGAGGTCCTACAAGTTCAGGAAACATGTTTATGTTTGAACCTTTTCATTGTGCTTTAGGTTCTGTTCTTTTTTGGCCCTATTTGTTTTATGTTTTTACTCTTTCCCATGCTACAATAATTTTTATTGTTTTTCTGCTTGATTCTTTGATGCAGAAATGATCTACATGTGATTAGTTTTATGTTTTTAGATAACTAATTTTGACATTCGTAGAGAATAATGTACATGGAGGAACAAGTTTTGTACATAGTTCGCACTTTTAACAAGGCATTGTTAGCAGGTGGTATCTTGAACCAAGATATTCGTAATAAAAGCACAGGCTTTTTTAAAATTTAGTTGAATGCCTTTCTTCTGTTCTTGTTTTAATATACAGCATCCTTTGAAGACCGTGATCCGATTAGTTTTCTCTAACTTCCAATTACTTTCTCTGTGACTAAGTTTGCTCTTCTGTAACCTAACTTCTGCTATCCTGTGACTTTTTGTCCTTCCGTGACCCCTCTTTTTTCATTGTCATCCAGATCTTTGTGACACGCTGTCATTTTTCGTGATCTACCTTGCTTTCCTGCAGGAAGCGCTGTGGGTGTGAGACCATGCGTAAAGATAGCAGCACGACCTGGACGTTAATCGCATCTCGATTTTAGAAGATTTTTTCACAGCAATGGCAGCCTGTAGGCCTAGTAAGATTAAGCTATTGGTTGGTCATTAGTAATGTTCTATAGCTTACAATGTGATAGCCATTTCATCAGCATTGACAGAGACTGTGGCCAAGCTACTACACCACGAGAGTCATGAGTCCTGCCAGTCCTCTAATGTACAGTGTGGGCCAAAAAATTTAATTCCAAAATATTTTTTGCTAATTTTTGGCCAAAGGTAAGGATTTCTAACTCAAGTTTTACAGGCTTAAAGGTAATTCAAATTTACATACAACAGCCAAATTTAACCAAAAAAGTTCAAACAGAACAAAATTTATATCACTTTTAATGAGTCCAGCCACTGTTTTTCTGACAATGCAAAACACAACGCAACAAAAAGTAACACAAAACCATTTTATCACATCTCATATATTCATATCTCAAATAATTGTTATAAAAAATCTTGATAATGGTTCACAACTTGTGTTCAATGCGTCCACCACCAGTGCCTACACTTGTTCTGAATCTTGTTGTAAAGTTCTTGATGGTCTTGTTGATGTTTTCAAGAGGTAAATCTTTCCATATCAACTCATCTAATGCAATTCATCAATTCTCTTATTGCCCTTGGTTTTGCCGCAGATTGTGGTATTTCTCCAGCATAGCACTCCACACTTGATTATAATCTATCAGATCCGGAGATTTGGGGCCATTGGTTCTCAATGAAACCAGGACAGTAATATTGACGTTGATCCGAATCTCCTTTCATCAATGACACATTTCTGGACTCTCAATTTAACTCTTGATTTCTGTGCTATCATGTTTATTCTTGAAGTAAATGGTGATTATAGCTTTAGTTCCAGGACCTTGCTTCTTATGAAGTATCTAAATACATAGTCCTTGGAGAATGGGTAATAAGGACTTGGAAGGTAGGAGTTAAAAGTAGGTCATTTTGCGGCGCCCTTTATGGATGACCCTTGCTGCTTGCATTTCAACTGAAATGTCCTTGAACATGACCACATGCGAGCGGTTTCTTTTATTAGGGACACGTTTCACACTGCACGCCTAAACACTGTACTTTATAAATAATATTATGTTTATCAGACAAGACAAAAATTTTATTTAGGCCTTTAGGTGATCACTGTTTCGGTTAAAATTGGAACATTTTCTCACATACAAAACGTTCTTGTTGACACAATAGGCTACCTCAAGTTGATTGTAGATGGGTTCGGTTAATCCGGTTTAAATCATAGCGTCACGGGAACCAGAGGGGGAGCAGTCTTGAGTAGGGCCTATCAGTACAATGGATGGAATGCACGCAATATCTTAAAGCCGGCGCCATCACAAAAGCGCGCAGACAAATGCGCGCAGACAAATGCGCGCAACAGACACTACTCAAAAATAGCACCCACAAAAGCGCGCAGACAAATGCGCGCAACAGGAAACAATTTATGTATGTATGCATAATATGCATACATGCATACATTCAAATGCATGCATACATACATACATATGCATACATACATATGCATTGCATACGTATGTATGCATATGTATGTATGTATGCATGCATTTGAATGTATGCATATTTATGTATGTATGTATGCATATCTATGTATGTATGTATGTATGTGTGTGTATGTATGTATGTATGTATGTATGCATATGTATGTATGTAGGTATGTATGCATGTATGTAAATATGTATGCATATGTATTAATGCATATGTTTGTAGGAATGCATTTGTATGTATGTATGACATTTGTATGTATTACGTATGTTTGTGGACGTTGCGTTCTCACATATGTACATACTTGCAAACGTGCACACATACATACATACATACAAACATACATACATACATACATACATACATACATACATACATACATACAAATGTTTTTTTCTTTCATTAGTCTGTGCGCGTTTGTCTGCGCGCTTTTGTCCTGCGCGCATTTGTCTGCGCGCATTTGTCCTGCGCGCTTTTGACCGTGCACCCTTAAAGCCATGTTTTCAATAACAGTCATTGAACTAAAACTAATTTCGTAAGATGGCTAACCGGCCACTTTCTTCACAGAAGCTATCCTAAATCTAGTTCTAAAGGTCATGCACTGAATTTTGCAAAGGCCTTAAGAATTAGAATTTCTTACAGATAGGATAGCATGTGGGGCGCGGTGGTATAAGGGTGGCATTCGGTGCATTGAAGCCGGAGGGTTCCAGGTTCGAATTCGTCTAAAGCCACCGCGTAGACCTTGAGTAACTTCTTCACTCGCAATTGCTTGTGCGTTTCTGCGTGAAACTCCGATACAGTGTCCGCGCTGTAGCCAGGAGCGCCTCTGAATAGATGGCCTGAAAGGGCGCTCTAGCATATGCGAGAAATAAAAAAAAATTAACTGTTGTCTTAACAGTAGATTACATGCTAGCCTAAGATTACTCTGAGACATGCTGGCTCTTTCCCATGAGTTCAGACGAAAAAAAAAATACAAGCCACGTGCTAGAGATGGCCAGATAAACACGGATGGACTCGCATATAAATACCAAAAAATTTACTTCGCAGTTCTTCAGTTTGTCGATCAAAGTTCTACAGCTATAGACGTCGAACTACAGTAAGTCTTTCCGCAACACAGATTTTTCGGAGAAGGCGCGTGTTGGAAATATGCCTCTTTGGTCCGGTCGGCTAAACTGCATGGTTAACCTTTTTGACTCACTACATCAACGCATTGCTTAGGGCCTTATATAGAGTACTAGCTGGGGTAGGCCTACCCGGCGTTTCCCGGGAAGTTTATGTAAATAGCTGTGAAGCTATATGGCGACGAAATGGAAATAGCATAAGTTAGGGCTTTCAAGCCCCACCATGGTCCCCCTCTGGCCTCTACTGGCTGGGCCTGGCAGTCCTCTGTATACAATACATGCAAAGTTTCATATCAATAGCTGCGAAACTGCAAAAAATTACGGTCCTCTGTCTACATGCAAAGTTTCATATCAATACCGGTACCTGCGAAACTGCCAAAAATTTCGCCCGCAAAAATTTTGTCCACCCCTCATACAGCACAATGCCCCCACCAGGCTCATAAAGGGTGAGGTGTGTGTTGGTATTGGGCGAGGTGGTCCCACTGGCAGCTATCTAGCTGCAACTATTCAGGTGAAAAGCTGTGAAACTATGGCGATGGAATGGAAATAGCAAAAGTTTGGATTTTCGCATCCCACCATGGACCCCTGGTGGGAGAGATTCGCCAACCCTCCACCGGTTGGACCTAATGTCCTCTATCTAGATGCAAGGTTTCAGATCAGCAGCTGGAAAACTGCAAAAAAATTGACCCCCACAAAAATTTTCCCAAACAACACCCTACCCCACCAGACCCCTGAGTTGCAATGTGTGTGTTGGTTGGGGGCAATGTGGTTCCGGTGGCACCCTATCTATCTACAACTTTTCAGGTGAATAGCTGTAAAACTATGACGATGGTATAAAATAGGGAAAATGGGGTTTTCCACCCCCCATTCTTCCCCTGGTGGTAAAAATTCTCCAAATCCTCCCCTGGGTAGACCCGACGACGGTCCTCTGTCTAAATGCAAAGTTTCACATCAATAGATGCAAAAACATTTCCCCCTTTAAAAATGCCCCATCCTGGCCCCCATGGCGTTAGAAATTCGCCAACCCCTCCACTAGCTAATTCTGATGGACCCCTGTGTAGGTGCAAAGTTGCAGATCAATAGCTGCGAAACTGTGGGCGTGCATTCTGGACAAAGCCATACACATAGCCTACATACATACATCCTCAATTATAGATAGGATACTTATAGTCTCATCCATTGCTTGGCACTGCATCCTGGCTCAAGCTTCATCTTAACTACATGCATATGCGATCCATTTGCTCCGGACCCCCGGTCTCCGTTTATCTGGATCGCCGTTCGCTGTGCTCAACCACCAGCGGTGACTGACTACCTTATCCCTATTCACGTACCGGCGGTACCGCGGCCGTGCAGCAATGAGCATTTTCAGTCCAACTAGCCTATATCTGAAATGGTGTCCCTGCGTCTCACCGCTCTTTTCCCCGTGACTCTGCTGGCTCTTTCAGTCGTCTTCTCAAGACCGGTTTTCAGCCATGCCTGAATTGGGAGTGCCTCTGGGTAGTGATCTTGAAGAGGTGCATTATAAATCCATGTGATTGCTGGATTGATTGATTGATTGATTGATTGATTGATTGGTTGATTGATTGACTGACTGATTGGTTGGTTGATTGATTTATCGGTTGAATGATTTACTGATTGATTGAAGATGCTGATTCCGTTCGCCTTGCTGGTGATCTGTGTCGCCGTCCAAGGCATCGATGTTGAGACGGAATATGGAACGGTCAGAGGTCACCCGGTCACCGTTACTCTAGAAGACCAAAGCGAGAAGGTCATCAACAGCTTCCTCGGAATTCCCTTTGCCACGCCACCAATTGGTGACCTCAGATTCGAGGTATTGCAAGTTAAACGCCTATGCTAGCCTATCATAACTAGACTAAGTCTTGTCGATTACGACTTGTTCAAGGTGATCGAACGCCATGATTGTGTTAAAATTTTAGAAACAATATTATGGTTTTCGTAGCTTCCACGCTCATGCATGATTTTCATGTCGATCTGTTTCAAATTGGTTTGGGACGACGTTATTGATGTGGTCTACCTTAAGGCTTCTAGGAAACGTTCCATATACAGAGTGGGCCAAAGAAGTACCCCACGGTTTTTTGGTAATATCTTGAACAGAAGTAGGCCCTGAACATTTTAAATCATGTTTTACGGCTTGAAGGCAATTCATATCGGCGTCCAAATATCACCAAAACCATAGTTGTAAAAAACGTTTTTTTCCGTTTTTTATTCGCTCCCAAAAAACGTCGTTTTTTCGTTTTTTATTTTTCCCATCGTTTTTTATCGTTTTTTATTATTTCTTTGTCTTTATTTATTCATTTATTTCTGTTATTATTTTCTTAAATGTTAATTTTTTCTGATATTTTTTATGTTTTCCGCAAAATCTCAAGGATTCAGCTAACTAAAGTCATTATTTCATCGTTTAACATCATCATTTAAGAGATAGACTGCGTGTAGTAAGTTCCTAATCAAGGTTTTCAACGTTGAAATGCGGTTTTAGATGTAGCAAAGTCAAATTATTTTCCGTTTCCGTTTTTTATCGTTTTTTTGTCGTTTTTTATTATTTCGAAAAAACGTCGTTTTTTACCGTTTTTTATTCTGTTTCCGTCGTTTTTTACATCTATGACCAAAACATTTCAAATAGAGCAAAAGTTATTTCACTTTTATTGAGTCCACCCACTAATTTTTTGACGATCCAATAACATAACGCGAAAAAATAACAACAAGCTTTTTATTGAGCCACATAGATCTATCAAATAATAATTGCTGTCAATAATAATAGGCCTAATATAGGGCCTAAGCAGTTAAATTAGGCTATGTCACCTTTATTTGTTTCATATGAAACATTGCTCCAAAGTTTTACTTTAAGTTTAAGTGGTGGGAACTTGATTGATTTTAAATCTACGATTTGATTGACTCTACGTGTACGATCTGTTGTCTTTCATCTCAGCCTCCTCAGAAAGCTCAACCATGGACAGATGTTTTGGAAGCAGATGCCTTGAGAAGCGTCTGTATGCAGTTTCCTTTCGGAGTCCTTTCTTTGACTCATCCCACGTGGACAGACTATGACGAAGACTGTCTCAACCTCAACATCTACGTTCCAGAGGTAAGGATGATATTCTAAGATCAGATTCCTACAGATATAAAGTGAGCAGGTGTAATCTAAGGCATGAATGCAAATTTAAATATGAGGCCGAAAAATAATTTTCTCGATTAGAACTACAGTACTATAAGAGGACATAATTATAGTATATAATAAATATATATAAATATAATATAAATATATATATTTATATATACTATGTCATATATAATACATATAATACATATAATAATTATATATATTATTATGTATTATTATAAATTTTATATATAATTTATAATTTATTCATATATTATATGAATAAATTATAAATTATATATATAATTTATATTTATAATTATTATATGCGTAATCGCATACATAATTATTGACAAACAACCACACAATAGGAGTGATGCCTAAACAGATGAAGGACAGATGGACGGATATAATAATGACAGAGTTAGTCATATCTAAACTATACAACGAGGTCAAATGTACGTATATATAGTAGGGTGGAGTGAAAAAACCGAAAATTGGAATTCCGAAAAGTAATGGCAACCAAAAGTTGCCCAATGACATGGGGTCAAAAAATGTGTAAAAAGATTTTAAAAATATTAATGTCTTCAGCCCCCATAAGTGGGCCAAAGTTCCGAAAAATTGCATTTTTTAAAGAAAATTGCCGGTTTTATCATGAAATATTCTTAGTGCAAAATAACTAACTGCCATTCATTACACCTTTGGAAAGAGCTCTTAAAACTGAATAGAATGATGTATTCATTTACAGAATAGTCCCGTATTTGTAGAAGGTATTAACTTTTTAACCATACCTCCTCTTCGCGACATGTCACGAAGTCTAAAACAGTAAAACACTAATAACTTTTTTATCCTTTGAGATATTTCAATGCATAATATGTTATTCGATTCCGTTTAAGACCCTCTTTCTAATGGTGTATTGTAAGGTGAGATTGCATATTGATTGTCTTATACTATTGGGATGGTATCTAATATGCACCTTAACTGAAAGCACTTCCAAAGACTTTCATGGAAATCGTATTGCCGTCACAGTAGGGTAAAGTCACAAATGTCAGAATTTGTCTCATATACTGGCATGCATCATTGGACATCAGCAAGTAATCATGCTCTTTTAAAATTTATCCTATCCACTGTGTCTTAGAGGGACAATAGTGTGTTACAGTCCTATAGTTCCTTTTGATTTCAAATATCAGTTTCAGTTCTCGCGATCTTAATGGCGTCCGGACAGACTCATCTCTGTTGTCTGCACCTCAGCTACGCTGCAATAGCTTCATTCACACTTTTAAGACACCTTTCAAAAATACTCTAATCTGGACATTGAAACTGTCAAACTATCAAACATGCAACCTGACTGAAAGCACTTCCAAAGACTACAGTCACTCTATCAGTCTAGTATACCGCTATTGGGGTGGCATCTATGCCATCTAATATGCACACTCACTGAAAGCAATGCCAAAGACTTTCAAGGAAGTCGTATTGCCGTCGCAGTAGGGTACGGTAATGTCACAAAATGTCAGACATTAGTCTCACATACTGGCATGCATCATTGATTATCAGCAAACAATCATGTTCGCTTAACATTGATGCTAACCACTGTGTCTAAGAGTGACTGTAGTCTTTGGAAGTGCTTTCAGTCAGGTTGCATGTTAGATGTCATCCCAATACGGTGTATAGGCTACTCATATATGAAAGAACTTGGTCTGAGGAGAATGTCAATAGCTGAAAACAAGATAGAAAGTTGTCTGTGCAGTGCTTCCATGTTCTGCCTCAGAATCTCAACTCAACAGATAATGTAGAATTAATTGACTTTCATAGCTGGAGGGTTGCTGTTCCAACAATCTGTTCCAACACAGCCAGTGGACAGAACAGCTCCAATTTCATGTTAGCGGTCAGGCTCGATAGTTTGACAGTTTCAATGTCCAGATTAGAGTATTTTTGAAAGGTGTCTTAAAAGTGTGAATGAAGCTATTGCAGCGTAGCTGAGGTGCAGACAACAGAGATGAGTCTGTCCGGACGCCATTAAGATCGCGAGAACTGAAACTGATATTTGAAATCAAAAGGAACTATAGGACTGTAACACACTATTGTCCCTCTAAGACACAGTGGATAGGATAAATTTTAAAAAAGCATGATTACTTGCTGATGTCCAATGATGCATGCCAGTATATGAGACAAATTCTGACATTTGTGACTTTACCCTACTGTGACGGCAATACGATTTCCATTAAAGTCTTTGGAAGTGCTTTCAGTTAAGGTGCATATTAGATACCATCCCAATAATATAAGACAATCAATATGCAATCTCACCTTACAATACACCATTAGAAAGAGGGTCTTAAACGGAATCGAATAACATATTATGCATTGAAATATCTCAAAGGATAAAAAAGTTATTAGTGTTTTACTGTTTTAGACTTCGTGACATGTCGCGAAGAGGAGGTATGGTTAAAAAGTTAATATCTTCTACAAATACGGGACTATTCTGTAAATGAATACATCATTCTATTCAGTTTTAAGAGCTCTTTCCAAAGGTGTAATGACTGGCAGTTAGTTATTTTGCACTAAGAATATTTCATGATAAAACCGGCAATTTTCTTTAAAAAATGTAATTTTTCGGAACTTTGGCCCACTTATGGGGGCTGAAGACATTAATATTTTTAAAATCTTTTTACACATTTTTTGACCCCATGTCATTGGGCAACTTTTAGTTGCCATTACTTTTCGGAATTCCAATTTTCGGTTTTTTCACTCCACCCTAATATATAGGCTACGTAAGTTTGTTTGTGTATGAGGGTGTATGTGCGTGGCGCTGTGTAGTGTGTAGGCTATTATACATGTAGCCTACATACTAGTACATAGGCTATGTGTACGCTCTTGTGTTCGTGCGCACGCATGCCTACGTGCCAATGTATGCATCAGTGTTTGAATGTACGGATGGCTACATGGACGTACGTAGGCCTATGCATGCATTCATCGACTGTTTAGATCTCGAGTGCAACTTTTTCGAAAAACGTTTCATTGCTTTATTCTATAAATTAATTAATGCTGTCCAAGTGTCCATGTAGCCTAATGTTTGAACTGTGCAAAGGTGCATTATTTTGTTCTGAGCAAAAATAATAATACATCAACAATTTGATTATTAGAGCTTTCTCCAGTGACCTATCTTTGACTTTGAAATCTACAAAGGTTCTATTGGCGTAGGCTACCTTGCGTTACAGCCAATAAGCTCAATTATTAAATTTTAGCCTACGTAAGCTTATGCATTGATTGTCAAGCGTAGATGTGCAGAAGACGTGATTAAAAAGTATTTAAGACCAAATTTGCTTTTATCTTACAATCTGTAACATGTTGCTTGAGTCGGAATTATTTTTCATTATATATTGTCTTTAAATCATGGTATTCTGATATTACTAGAAATAATATTCAACTTAATAGCCCTACTGTGTTTGAAAGGACTTGACAGGAGGACCTTACGCGGTGTTGGTCTGGTTCCACGGTGGAGCCTACACCTCCGGGGGCAATATCCAATATCCGGGACATTTCCTAGCAACCCATGACGTCATTGTTGTCGTACCCAACTACCGTCTCGGAGTCTTTGGATTCGCAAACACACCGGAGAACTTGCTGAAGGGCAACATGGGACTCTACGACCAAAAGCTGGCCTTGGAGTTTGTCCGAGACAACATAGCCAACTTTGGAGGAGATCCGACCAAAGTTACCATCTTCGGACAGAGCGCTGGAGCCAGCAGCGCAGCGCTACACATAGTGTCACCCATCTCCAGAGGTTGGTCATTGCGCCAGATCATCGTTTGGTATTACTACTGGCGAATTGAGATAGAGCGTCAACTAGGCTAGGGCAGGAAAATTTCTTTTTCATTATAATTTGAGTTAATGATGCGATGTACAGAAGCTAACGCAAGGGAATGTTGAGACAAATAAATTAATTATGATAAGCAATATAAAGGGATTGAAAATGGAAGTAATGTTACCGTTCCTCGATTATCTACTGTGACTTGATAATTTATTATAATCTATTAGGCTGTGTGATTGTGCGTGTTGTTTAGGTTTGTTCTCCCAGGCAATTGAAGAGAGTGGAGCGGAGAATAACGTCTGGTCGATTAACGGTCCAGGGCAAAACCCGGAGAACTACATTTTCCAGGTGGCAGAGAATGCCAACTGCACAACCGACGACGAGACCGCCATGGTTGAGTGCCTCAGAGCTCTCGATCAGACGACGCTGCGCCAGTCCGACAGAATCAGATGCACCGTTAGTTTCTTACTAACAGTTTCTGACTCGTGTTATCTAATATCTGTGATGACAATCTAATCTGATCTTGCCTATATGCAAAGCCGCCATCTGGTGTTATCTAAAACGAGAATGAAATCTGATCTCGTCCATATGTAACAAGTATAAGATATGGGGTGAATTACATCGTGTTATTCATCTCATCAAATCCAATACATTAGTAATGATTAGTTCATCCATTCCAATTTAACGTTATCTGATTTCATACAATAATTGATCAAATCCCAGTCGTTTCAAAATCTTCCTAACGAATCCAATAATAAATCCCAGCTAATCAATATAATCCAATCCATTTAAATATAAAATTGTGAAATCTCTTTTATTTGCAATACAGTAGCCTACAATTCTATCCAAATCATTCCGCTTAGGCCTTCATAAAATCTCTGTTTAAATCCATTTATAGCCTATCTAATCGAAATCGACCCAATTAGGCATACATGATACATCCCTTACCCACTGCAATCCTACAAAAGTCCCAATCCTTCCAATCCTGTCAACTCTTTTCTATACCTATTCGAAATGTGTAAGCAATTTTGTCCAGACGACCTTAATCTCAGTAATCTCTTTTTCACTTCATATAGGCTATTCAGTAAGTTATAATTTAATCCAATCTATTCGTCGTTCGTTGATAGAAGATGCAGTTGAGTTAAATTGACTGAACTGCTTTTTCTTCAATCATCTATTTACAGCCTGGATATTTCTGCCAAGGATTTGCTCCGATCGTCGATGGACCTGGAGGTTTCATTCCTGACCATCCTTTGACCCTTAGACAGAACCTGGGAGAAGACTCCGTTCCTCTGTTGGCCGGTATCTGCAAGGACGATGGCTCGCTGTATACAACATTCTGTAAGACGAAGCGCACTCCGTTACGTTTATTCGTTGCATGGGTCGGTCCTTCATCCCATTAAAATAGGAAACATGCAATAGGCCTATACATAACTGCAATTTGATATGTACGGTAGTCGTTAGAAATTAATCTAAGAGGTGCAGGTATCGTTTGAGTCAATCATACACGGATGTTGGTCTAAATATCTGAAGGTCTACGCATGCGAGTATATATTTGGCAAAAGATTTTATTTTTTGGATATTTCCTAGACTACATGTATTATTGTCGTGCTCGTTGTTGATGATTAGTGTTGCCCTCCTCCTTTCTCATGACATGGGACTGGCACTGCCAAAGTAGGGGCAGTGGCGGAGTTTCTATTTTATTGTTTAAAACATAGTTGTAAAAAACGTTTTTTTCCGTTTTTTATTCGCTCCCAAAAAACGTCGTTTTTTTCGTTTTTTATTTTTCCCATCGTTTTTTATCGTTTTTTATTATTTCTTTGTCTTTATTTATTCATTTATTTCTGTTATTATTTTCTTAAATGTTAATTTTTTCTGATATTTTTTATGTTTTCCGCAAAATCTCAAGGATTCAGCTAACTAAAGTCATTATTTCATCGTTTAACATCATCATTTAAGAGATAGACTGCGTGTAGTAAGTTCCTAATCAAGGTTTTCAACGTTGAAATGCGGTTTTAGATGTAGCAAAGTCAAATTATTTTCCGTTTCCGTTTTTTATCGTTTTTTTGTCGTTTTTTATTATTTCGAAAAACGTCGTTTTTTACCGTTTTTTATTCTGTTTCCGTCGTTTTTTACATCTATGGTTTAAAATAAAATTAAGTTTATATCTAGGCGAACATAGTATATATCTTGAAGGTCAACATTGCCAGGTGCACGCCAACATACATGTATATACAAGCACGTGCACGTCGTGCAGTCGTGCACTGTCACATGTATAACTCAGGCAACGAGGTTCAAATCCATTGATTAGCCTACAGCTGACATCATTGGACGTTTTCAGATTTAATGAAAACGATATTTCAAGACAGTGTTTTAACTTAGCCTAATTTTCTATTATACTGCGCTGTGCAGTATTACAAATACAATGTATTGTTTAGTCGTTCCAGAGGCAAGTCAGGGTGGATTCAACCATTCGATGTTCGAGTTCTACCTTCAAGATCGACTCATCTCGATCTTCGCTCCTCGTTTCGACACTGACACAGTAGATGAGATCTTCAATGCTATGAACTTCTTCTACACCAACTGGCCTTACATCGAGGACCTCGAAGCCAACAGACAGGCCATCAATAAGGTCAGAGTTCAACCAGTCATTTTATTAGGCGCCTCAATTTGAAGAGTCAGTCAGACAGTGCCTCCGCATCGTGGAATTTTAATCCTATATCTAGCCACCGGTAAAATCAACAAATTCAGGTATTGCCTACACATTACACAACACTCATTTGTTTCCTGTAGTGCAGTCACTGCCTATGTCATGTCGTTAGAGGAAGTGGTAAATTTGCAGATTATTTTTAGAATTAAAACGATTGAAGTGACTACATTGATCAAAACTACCATAATAGCTCTTTAGGAGATAGACAGACCATCCGGATCACATCGGTGTTTGCACATGGAAAGAATTCTCTGAAGTGATCCCAGGTATACGGCGTTGCTGCATGGGTCCTGCAGTTAGATGGCTTTGAACAAGGGTCGTTGGTCTGCTACAGTTAATCTCATTAGGAGATCGGATGTTCGACACACCATAGATAATTAGTATTTTGTTAGGCTGGGCCTATGTGGAATTTGTAGCTTACATCTTGTAGCTTACATCAGCTGCAGTCTGCGCTGGCACACAGTAGGCCTAATTGTCGTGAGATGGGCTCCTAAAATATCCAAACTGTTATGTGACATTCTCTTATCGATTCAAATAGAGACAAAGGATGTTTTTTCTTTACACTTCCAAGATTCTGACGGACGGTGCTTTTGGATATGCGTGGGATAGACAAGCGAAGATCAATTCGCAACATGCCCCAACTTACACCTACGTCCAGGCATTCAGAAGTCTCAACGCGAGTACGCTATTTCCGGAATGGATGGGTACGTTTAAATAGGACTTTTTGGAGAACTCTGATCAGTAGGCCTAAAAAAAGCTCAGACATACGGAACCTAACCAAAAATCCTAATCCATAATATAGCGTCCGCGTACCAACAATTCTCAGTACTCAGTAGTGCAGACTATAGACACAGCTAATGAAGAAATCAATGACTGAAACAGAGGCATCCTTACTCTTCATCGACAAAAGAGTAGTAAATGGCATGGGAAAATCCTATCCCTCAAAGAGTTAATGGAATGACTTTGTTTTTGTTGCTACTCTTTGTTGAGGTTAGACACTGAAGCTCACGTACAGATGCCTATACAAATGGAACAGACTTCATCGCATATAAATTATGCATGATATAATTATAAAGTATCCAGTACATCTATAATTATAGCACCTTGAAGGACACTTGCAAAAGCATGACACATGTCGCACATCCGAGCACAGAATTGATTAATCTACAGATTCGAACACGACATAAATTTGCGTCAACCAGTAGTCTTCACTAAAACAAAACATAAAACAACCTCACAAAATGACAGATCCTTTGCTGGCAACGGTTAAAATTTGCGGCATTTCTTTTCTCCCTTTCTTGGATGCACGTAGGAGTGCCACATGAGGGCGAACTTCCATATGTCTGGGGCTACGGTTACCTGCTAATCAACCCTGATGTGAGAAACGACTCCCAAATCTTCTACGATGCGGTTGGTTGGACTCCGGAGGACATCACTTACGCAGCTTACGTCCAGCAGCTTTGGTCAAACTTCGCCAAATACGGGTTTGTTAACTGAATGTGAACTTAATCGAAATCATCGTATTTTTTAGTGAGGCAAAGTTTTCAGGTTAATCGGCAATTTTTTAAAGTAGGACATGCATATTTTTACTGTTCAATACAATGCCATGATAGGCCTATTTTATTCTCCATCAGCTTGCTGTTCCAGCAGCATCTGCCGTTTCTGTTCCAAGTTCCAACAGTATATAATGCTTTGCCTGTTCCATTTCGAGATCCTGTATATCACAGGATGAGTTCGAAAGACAGGTCTACTTAAAGGCTTGTCTTTAAAAAATCTACGTGACTAATTAAGTGACTAATTAAGTGAATGGAATACAGTGGACTACTACTACACTTTGATGCATTTCTGCTGCATCAGCTAAGAGGTTGCGCATCAAGAACTATTGAGAGCCTATAGAACGTGTCAGACTTTAAGCTATGCAGGATGCCAGTGGCGCAGTATGCACTTTCTCCTTGTAGTGCACTGTCTTCATCTGCTCTTGCCTCTTTCTCACATTCTGGCTTGTAACACCTCGTCTGCTGCTATCCTCAAAAGCCATTTCTTCTCTCGTGGCCTTTCGCACTGGAAGCGGTTCACTGCAAGACGCGTTTCACAAATGTTTGAATACAATACGACATTATTATATAAATATGAGTATTTGTAACATATGCTGGATTATTGTTGGTAGAAATCCCACTCCATCTCCGATACAGGCTCCGTTCAACGACACTTTGACGACTTGGCCGCAGTTCACAGCAGAGGACAACTTCAAAGTGATGTATCTGGATGGCGAGATCTCCTACAAAGAGATCTACAAACAGCTCAACTACTATTTCTACACCAGCTATCTCAGCATCATCACTGGCATGCCAGTCACAGGTAATGTTCTCTTCAATGCCCGATGTAATGTAATTTACATTTATGTTCCTGTCAAAATGTAATGGATGCCATAGGCCTACTGTAAATGAGCAGTTTGACGACATCATTTTGCTGAAAGCCAATTAAAAAGTAAACTTAAAGTGTGGCATCTATCTAAAAAATGTGAGTGAACAGAAGCATTGACATGTAAGGAAGAACGTTAGAGGCATGTGAAGCATGCGCACTGCGCATTGTATGTACAGGGTGGGCCATAAAAAGTATCCCCATAAGATTTTTGCTAATAGGCCTAATCTTGGCCAAAAGTAAGAATTTCGAAATGAAATTTTGCAGTTTTAAAGACAATTCATATTTACACATGATGGTCGGATTTATAACTAGATTTTTTGAATCGTTTTGGGTGGTCTCACTAAAAGTGATATAACTTTTGTGCTGTTTGAAATATTTTGATGAAATCTGGCCATCATGTGTAAATATGAATTGTCATGAAGACTAAAAAATTTCATTTCGAAATTCTTACTTCTCTGCATTGGGTACAGTCGACCATGAAATTTGAAAAGTGCCGCTTGTTTCAATTATTCCGCTCCTGATTGTCAAATTCCTTTGATTCGTTTGTAAACTTTTCCAGAGGAATCCGGTGGTGAAATACTGCAATCATTCGCCAGCGATGACTTGACAGAAACAAGAGCCAACTACGTGGCTCAGAAGATGATGGAACTTTTCCCTGGAGAATTCGAAGACCATTTCGCGGCAGTGAAGGAACTGTTCTAAATTAAATGACTCCCAAAATGCAATCAACTTTGCGGCCAGAAATTAGAATTGTTGTAAAACAAAGCTCATCGATGCATTAAAGCAATTCTAACTGAAGTGAAGGAACTGTTGTAGAATAAAAAAAGTCTTAACATAAAGCAAATACGCTATCAGAATTATAAGAATTACAACAACATATTAAGTTAATCAGTGCAGCAAAATAGGAGCGGTGTTAACGTTGAACTGAATTTTTGCTGCATCGAAAGAACTGTTTATGAGTAAGTATAAGAACGAATTGGATATCAAAGCACACCGTGTAAGGTTGTCTTCTTAGAATGAATATTATATTGACTATGGCAGTCCTTTCCACAAGAATTATAGGCTAATTTAAATTAAAAACTTATTGTTCCTGGATCATGAATTCCGCACCAGTAGGCTACCGTTGTCGTTTTCTTTAAGTTTTAATTTCATTTTTCCCCGGCAAGATGCATTTAACTTACACGATACAAAACGGCGCTATAAAATGATAAGATACACAATCATAGTGATGACGACAACGATGTCGACTACGATGAAAGATCATTCATTTCACATCGGAATAAATCGCTCCTCTTCAAGTTTATCACAAATGCCCTTCTGTCACATGGCGGTGCTGGGATGGGCGCAAGGATGGGCGCAAGGATGGACGCAGGGATGGGCGAAAGGATGGCGCTGGGGTGGGTGGGCGCAATAATGGGCACAGGGATTGGCGCAAGAATGGGCTAAGGGATGGGCGCAGTCATTGGCGCAAGGATGGGTGCAACAATAGATGCAGGGGTGGGCGCAAAGATGTGTGCAAAGATGTTACCAATAAACAGCTCGTATATAGCCGCGTCCTGGTCTGTCTACAGTGTCTACAGCAGGAGCTGGAAAGACCCTCGTTCGTGTGAAATTTGCAAACAACAAAATATTGTCCCTCATTCTAGTTGTAGATGATTTCAGTTGATCTTGTTCGATCGTTGCATCATGGTATCCAGAGGAGGAGGGTTGTTTCTTTAATATTTCAGTCCGGTGAAGTGCATGGTCAGCTGTTCTTTTCTAGTTCCGTTCCGATAGTGACGAATATTTCAGGCAACGGTGCATCCGATCAAAGATAGGAGGCATATAAGCAGGCAGTAGGCTAAGTCTTAGGCTACTTGAGTATCAGTTCTATGCAACATCCTAGTCATGTTTTCAATAACAGTACTTGAAATCACCTACAAATTGCGTAACATAGCTAAAACGGCCAATTTCTTTAAAGGAGCTCTCCTAAATCTAGCAAGGTCATGCACTGAATTTTACAAGGCCTTAAGAATAAGAATTGATTGCAGATAAGATCATTTGTCTTATATAGATAACATGCTAAGATTACTCTGCGACATGTTGGCTCTTTCCCATGAGTTCAGACGAAAATGTAACCGAACAAGTCACGTGCTAGAGATGGCCAGATAAACACGGATGGACTCGCTTATAAATACAAAAAAATTTACTTCGCAGTTCTTCAGTTCGTCGATCAAAGTTCTAGACGTCGAACTACAGTAAGTCTTTCCGCAACACAGATTTTTCGGAGAAGGCGCAGGCTTAGCTGCGTGTAAGAAGTTAGCCTCTATAGTCCGGTTAGCTAAACTGGTTAACCTAACCCTTTTCCGACCGAAGTTAAAGACTTAAAGCGAACACGTTCAACTGCATTCAATTGGTCTACAGTATATGTGTGCGATTGTAGGTTCGCTTATTGATTATTTCAGCGATTTGAACCTCGAATCAGTCCGACCCGTAGAAGCTTCTTGGCACTCTGAAATGCGTAATACTCAGTGGCGGCGCCAGGATTTCAGTTTTGCGGGGGCTGAAGTTGGTCCTGAAATTTTTCGTCTTTTATTCGCTCCCAAAAATAAAAAAAAATCTGATGACCTTTTTTTAGTTGTCCAATGGTTTTGGACTTTAATATGTTGGCCTCCCACAGCCACAGGTTCGCCTGAATTCCTTGGTTAGGGTCCCTCTATTCCCAGCACGCTTGGTTGATGGCATCTCGAGGTTTTCTCATTTTAATTTCTGCCTTCACGAGGACGACCTCCATTGGCTTCCAGTACATCAACGCATTACTTGAGGGGCGGATCCAGAGGAGGAAAACCTGGTCATAGCTCCCCCATTTAGAAATTTTCACATTTGTCACCAGCTATTCTGGCGGGGAAATGAACGTCCCCCAAAAAAGGTTCGTACAGGTTTTCAACAATGCAGCGGAAAAGATGACAGAGACAAAAGTAGCCTATGAAAAAACTATTCTGACGGGGAAATAAATGTGGTATCTTCCACCGACATTTCAACCAAACGACTAAAACGGGTCATCAGCCATTTTGGCGGGCAAGATGGTATATTTTAAAATCTTTTCCCCCACCGACATTCCGACCAAAATTAATGACTAAAAAACGGGTCATCAGATTTTACGGCCAAAGACCATAAAAACCAACGAAAAATTGTTCTGACCCAAAACCAAAATTCCCCCTCTTCGCAAATTTCTGTATCCGCCCATGCATTACTTGGCGCTGCACCCATGCTCAAGCTTCATCTTACCTATGTGAACCATCTACCCGGTCTCTGTTTCTCTGGACCGCCGTTCGCTGCGCCCAGATACATTTAACTGTGGTGACTACCTTTTCCCTCTTCACGTATCGCGACCGTGCAGCGAAGAGCATTCTGGGTGGTGCGTCCAGGTATCTGGATTCGCCTCCCTGAAGCTCTACGCTCGCATCCCAGCGTCTCTTCTGGCTCTTTCAGTCGTCCTCTCAAGACTCTGCTTTTCTACCAGGCCTGGGTTGGGAGTGCCTCTGAGTAGTGATCTTGAAGAGGTGCAATATGAATCTATGTGACTGACTGATTGATTGATTGATTGATTGATTAATTGATTGGTTGATTGATTGAAGATGCTGATCCCGTTCGCCTTGCTGGTGATCTGTGTCGCCGTCCAAGGCATCGATGTTGAGACGGAATATGGAACGGTCAGAGGTCACCCGGTCACCGTTACTCTAGAAGATCAAAGCGAGACGGTCATCAACAGCTTCCTCGGAATTCCCTTCGCCACGCCCCCGATTGGAGACCTCAGATTCGAGGTAGGCCTGTTGCAATTTAAACGCCGATGATATCATAAATCATTTGCTTATTATAAGTCTTGTCCAATGTGAACGAGCGCATTATGTTCTCAAATTTGAGAAATAAAATGGTTTTCCTAGCTTCCACGTTCATGGATGATTTCCATGTCTCTTTCAAACTGGTTTTTGGACAAAGTTAGTGATGTGGTATACCTTCTAGGAAGTGTTCCATTTACATTTAGCCTACACAGGTTGAGCAACCACTAAGGTTTTATGTCAATGTCTCGACCTGAAGCAAGAATTTTTGAATCAATTAAGGTTTACAGGCTTAAAGGCAATTCGTATCTACATATGTAGCCTACGTACAACAGTCAAATGTCACAAAAACATTAAAAAAACTTATGTTACTTTTGGTGAGTCCACCCACTGTTTTTGTCTATCCCAAAACATAACTCGACAAAAAAGGTTTTTATTATGCTACATGTAGGCTACATCCCAAAATTTAACATTGCCAAATAATCATTATTATTACCATTAGCGCCCTATTAGTATTATTCAGAAAAGAAACATAAAAATATAGCCTACCAAATCTGATGCGTAGGGACCCTGCGCTAGCTAGTCCTTCACTCGCAATTGGTCATGCGCCTCGGAGTGAAACTCCGATTCAGTGTCCGCGTTGTATTCGGGAGCGCCTCTGAGCAGCACCTTGAAAGGGCGTAATAGCAATTGTTCATACATTACATACGAAAATACTCGATCATTAACCTGATCCTTGATTTATTTAATATTTTCAAGTTAGTTAGAGACGCAAGATCGGTAAATTTTAATCCGACCCTCGTGACAAGTGTGTGTTTGCAAATAAGTTAATAAGTTGTCCAGTGCCATGCACAATCTGGAGTTCTCTGAGTAGGCTCGAACCCCACAATCGTAAGACTATTATAGACCCGCTTCGCTGCCATACAGTTAACTGTGTCGCAATGACTTTTAAATATTTTCTGCCACTGTAATGCTTACACAGAATCGTTGACAAAATCGTTATCTCTGATGATAATGATACAAGATAGTAGTGCTACAATGTCGTTGAATGGTACACCTTTATCTGTTTCGTATGAAACATTGCTCCACAGTTTTATTTGAACTGCATGTGAAACTTTATGTAATAACGATCTATAGTTGACTGATATACTATCACGATCTGTTGTCTTTCATCTCAGCCTCCTCAGAAAGCTCAACCATGGACCAATGTTTACGAAGCAGATGCATTGAGAAGCGTCTGTATGCAGTTTCCTCTCGGAGTCCTCACTTTGACTCATCCCACGTGGACAGACTATGACGAAGACTGTCTCAACCTCAACATCTACGTTCCCGAGGTAAGGATGCTATTCCAAGATCAGATTTCTACAGATATTATAGGGTGAGCTGGTGCAATCTAAGGCATGAATAGCCTACATATTCAATTATGAGGCAAACAAAATAAGTGTCCTGTGCTATTAAAGAACGCATAAGAAATATATCCAGGTAATCGCAAACGTTATTATGGACAAACGGGCCGATAAGAGGAGGGACGCTTATTAGGCAGACAAACAGTGTTTGAATGTAGGCCTACGAATAACTAAATGGACATGTGTATGCATGCATTATGTACACGTGTGATGTGTAGACTATAGGCCTAATTATTTTATATCGCTTTCAGACACCCGGCACAAGAGTCATAATGTGCAACTTTGAGTGCACGAACCTAAAAAAAATCTAGTGCAGCATATTACGGTTCGCTAGCTGTTTGGCATCTGTACTTATTTTGGTCTGTTTGGAAGGACTTGTCAGGAGGACCGTACGCAGTGTTGGTCTGGTTCCACGGTGGAGCCTACACCGCCGGGGGCAATATCCAATATCCAGGACATTTCCTAGCAACCCATGACGTCATTGTTGTCGTACCCAACTACCGTCTCGGAGTCTTTGGTGAGAAAAACTTCTCACTGTCACGACGACTGATGATCATAATCACAATAATGATCTATATAATGATGAGATGATGACAATGATGACGGTGGTTGTGGTGGGGTGGTGGAGGTGGTTGTGGTGGTGGTGGTTGTAGCGGTGGTAGTGGTTGTGGTGGCTGTGTTAAACAAATGGTGATGACAAAGGTGATGAGTCTGTCAGACTCAGGTGGCAATGAAAAGCTTGAAAGATTATGAAAGCGCACTCTTGAACCATGCCAGCAGCCGAAATTTTCACTGAATTACGGATTAGATCATTAGAGATTGAACTGAGTTTATCGTTTTCGTTTATCGTGCAGCCGATCAGATCCTTCGATTAAATTACGCTTACGAAATTCTTTGAAAACAAAGACTAAAAACAAGTGTGAATTGTGTACGCTTAAATAGGCTACGTCTTGTTTATCCAAAATAGGATTTGTAAACACACCGGACAACTTGCTGAAGGGCAACATGGGACTCTACGACCAACTGTTGGCCTTACAGTTCGTCCGAGACAACATAGCCAACTTTGGAGGAGATCCGACCAAAGTTACCATCTTCGGACAGAGCGCTGGAGCCAGCAGCGCAGCGCTACACATAGTGTCGCCACTTTCCAGAGGTTGGTTGGTCACTGTGCCTTGGCATTGTTTGGTATTACTAGTAGTGAATACGGGTATGGTGAGTTAAATAGGGTAGGATACATTTATTTTTTCATTATAATTTGAGTTAATAATGCGATGTACAGAAGAGAATGCAAGGGAATGTAGAGACAAATTATGTCATGTCATGTCATGTCAATACGCCGACGTCGCTGCGCGACGGTTGGCTACATGAGTGGACCAAAGTACTCCAGCAATATCTATCCTTTACAGTCCACAATAGCGCCGCTCCTGATAAACCGGTCCACAGCGTGATGTTATCAAGCCAGCATATTCTAGGTCTACCGCGACCGCGAACACCCTGCACTAATCCCGTCATGACACTATTTTCAATATTGTCCGGCTGTCGCAGGATGTGACCGAAGTAACGTAATTTCCGGGTTTTGACATGACCTAATAACTCGCTTTTTGTCCCTGCTAATTTGTAAACTCGTTCATTAGTCAACATTTCTGTCCATGAAATACGTAGTAATTTCCTGATACATTTGTTTTCGAAAGCCTGTATAAGTCTTTCCTCCTCCTTCTTAAGAGTCCACGTCTCACAACCGTATGTTGCCACTGGCCACACTAAGGCCCTCATCAGTCGTATCTTTGTCTTGGAGCTGATTGCCTTGTTCTTCCAAACCTTTGTCAACTTAATCATGACTGATGTACCCATGGCTAACCTTGACTTTACTTCTACATTACATTCTGCATCTTTCGTTATTCTGCTTCCCAGATATACAAAGGAGTCTACCTGTTCTAAACTACCGTTGATTACTCTTATATCCAACAACGTGTCCGTATTTGTCATGACCTTTGTCTTTGCAGCATTAATCTTCATGCTATACTCGTTTGCAGATCTCTCAATTCTGTCCACCAATTCTTGCAGCTCCTCTGGTGATGTAGTCAGTAACACAATGTCGTCCGCGTATCTTAGGTTGTTAATGGTTTTACCCCCGATTCTGAATCCGCCGGTGAATCCTTCCAAGGCTTTTCTCATTACTTGTTCAGCTAAAATGTTGAAAAGGCACGGTGAAAGGTTACACCCTTGACGCACTCCTTTCTTAACTCTGAACCATGGTGACGTGAGTCCATCTGTCCTAATATTTGCGCGTTGTTGTTTATAAAGTTTCTGCAGCAGCTGAACTATTTGAGGCGGGAAACCCATTTCTAACATGGTTAACCAGAGTTTGTCATGTTGTATCATGTCAAACGCTTTTGTGAAGTCAATGAAGCAGAAATATATTGGTTGGTTCTTTTCCCTTGCTTTTTCGAGAATTATTCGGAGGTTTGCGATTTGGTCACGTGTGCCTCTTCTAGGTCTAAAACCAGCTTGTTCTTGGGCGATCTCGCTTTCACGTTTGGATTGTATCCGTTCTAGAATCACACGTAACAGACAAATTATGCTAAACAATAATACGGTATAACGGGAATGAAAATGTAAGTATTGTTATCTTTCTGGTACCTTACTTTGTTAGCTTATGCTATGTTGCCTTGTAAGCTTAACCGCGTCTCGTTTATCTGCTGTGACCTGATATTAGGCTGTGTGATTGTGCATGTTGTTTAGGTCTGTTCTCCCAGGCAATTGAGGAGAGTGGAGCGGAAAATAACGTCTGGTCGATAAACGGTCCAGGTCAAAACCCGGAGAACTACATCTTCCAGGTGGCAGAGAACGCCAACTGCACAACTAGCAACACGGTCGAAATGGTTGAGTGCCTGCGATCCCTCGATCAGACGACGCTACGCCAGGCTGACAGAATCAGCTGCACCGTTAGTTATCTAGTTTAATTAAAAATTATGGTGTTATATAAAATGAGAATGAGATCTAATCTGGTCCATACGTGAAAGTATTTTATATGGGGTGAATTATATCATGTTATTCATCACATCAAATCCAATACATTCATTCCAATTTAACGTGATCTGATCTCATAAAATCAAATGCCATTAGTCCTTTATAACGAATCCAGTAATAAATCCTAGCTATGCAATTAGATCTAATTCAATCTTCCAACCGACTCAATAATATTACAATATTTCATTTAAATAAATCTAATTGCATCCTTCGCCCATTGCAATCCAGTCTAATCCCATCTAATCCCACAAAATTCCATTCCTTCGAATCCAATCCTGGTAACTCTATTCTAGTTCTATCCGCAAGTGTAGCCTAAGTAGATTATCCAGACACCTTTGTCTCAGTGATCTCTTTTTCACTTCATATATTCAGTGAGTTATAATCTATTTAAATCTATTCGTTGTTCGTTGATAGAAGATGCAGCTGAGTTTTCTTGACTGAACTGCTTTCTTCAATCATCTATTTGCAGCCAGGATATTTCTGCCAAGGATTTGCTCCGATCGTCGATGGACCTGGAGGTTTCATTCCTGACCATCCTTTGACCCTTAGACAGAACCTGGGAGAAGACTCTGTGCCTCTGCTGTCTGGCATCTGCAAGGACGATGGCTCGCTGTATACAACATTCTGTAAGCTGGAATGCATTCAACTATACATTTATTCGTTGCACGGGTGATGGCCCTGATGAGTCGGACCTTCATATTATACAATATACAACACAGCTGTAATATTTGATCAGGAAATCCTTATTGGGCCTACAACAAAACACAGGCGTTTACGTATCGTTCATGCATGACTGTATACCTTGATTGCATTTTTATTGCGCTGCATTGTATCTCTTGCAGTGTATTGTATTGTATTGTTTAGTCGTTCCAGAAGCGGGCCAGGGTGGATTCAACCACTCGATGTTCGAGTTCTACCTTGAGGATCGACTCCTCTCAATCTTCGCTCCACGTTTCGACTCTGACACAATGGATGAAATCTTCAATGCTATGAACTTCTTCTACACCAACTGGCCTTACATCGAGGACCTCGAAGCCAACAGACAGGCCATCAACAAGGTCAGAGTTCAACCAGCTCTTCTGTTAGACGCATCTAACATTCCTATATAAGCCACCACATGGTAAGGCAGGTTAGAAGAGGTGGTAAATTCTCAGATAAGTTTTTAGAATTGAACTGATTAAAGTGACTTCATTGATCAAAATTAATAGCTCTTTAGGAAATAGACAGACGATCCAGATCACATCGGTGTTTGCACATGGTAAGAATTCTCTTAACTGATCCTAGGTGTGTCGTTACTGTGTCCTGCCGTTGGATGGTTTGAACATGATTAGGTAGCCTATCGGTGGTCTGCTGTAGTTAATATAATTAGGAGATCGGATATTTTACAAGTCCTATAGTATATTGCTGGGCTAGGCCCAAGCTTATGTGGAATTTCCTTTGAAAGAATGGTCTTGAGGCCCTACCGATAGTCATACGAACATTCAATTACAGTTAGGCCTATCGTTGCCAAATAGTAATTGTAGTGAGATGAGTTACTAAAACAACCAAACTGTTATTTAACATTCTCTTATCGATTCAAATAGAGACAAAGAATGTTTTTTTCTCTTTACATTTCAAAGATCCTGACGGACGGTGCTTTTGGATACGCCTGGGATAGACAGGCGAAGATCAATTCGCAGTTCGCCCCCACTTACACCTACGTCCAGGCCTTCAGAAGTCTCAACGCGAGTACCCTATTTCCGGAATGGATGGGTGCGTTTCAATAGGACTTTTTCCAAAACAATATAGGCCTATCAGTAAATAAGCCTTAGACAAACAGACGGAACCTATATGGCTAACAAATCCTTGGCGTCACACCGTCACTATAATTATGGTCATTCTGGCTTTCAATTAGCCTACGTTTCCCGAAGCATTGCAGTAAATGCAAAGTGCGAAATGGTTCTACACTAATTTAACGTCTACCAAAAAAATCTCAGTTGCGCAGGTTACATGGCTAATGAAGGAATTAATGATTGAAGCAGAAGCGTCTTAACCCATTACCGACCAAACTCACCAAAGTGTAGTAAATGTAAAAAAAAGTAAATACATCCCAGGGCCGAAGGCCCGTTGGTGAGGCGCTCATCTCCTTTTCTAGGCCCTTGAGTCGGCAATGGACGAATCCCAAGGTCCTGGACACGGGGCCAGTGTATCGCAGGACTTGCCGTTTACTTCCCAGCTTACGCCGGTACCAAATTATACTGCTTGGTGACAGAGGCACGTGTGCGTAAACAACTTGCCCAAGTCGTTACCCGGAGTCGAACCCGCAACCTCACGCTCCGTGAGCCGACGCGTTACCGGTCCGCCATCAGGTTGTTTAAATGACAAGGGAAAATTCTGTGCCTTGAAAGGGTTAATGGAATACTAGAGACAGCATGTGGATTCGAATCAAAAGACATTCAATCAGTCAATCAGTCCTTGAGTTAAACGTCAAAACATTATTTTCGTGGCCTTCGTTTATTGAGAATGGACACTCAAGCTTACAGATGGATGTCTATAGGCCTACACATGGAACAGATTACATCATGTATGATGCATTATGTATCCGGTACATTTATGTAGCACCACGAAGGACATTTGTAATAGCAACGATTCGTCCGAACGCAGAATTATTATCAATCTACAGATTTAAACACAGCATACATTGGCGTAAATCTGCGAGTTTTGTTCTTATTTTCCCTCTGCTTGTATGTAGGAGTGCCACATGAGGGAGAACTTCCATATGTCTGGGGCTACGGTTACCTGCTAATCAACCCCGAGGTGAGAAACGACTCTCAAATCTTCTACGATGCGGTTGGTTGGACCCCGGAGGACATCACTTACGCAGCATACGTCCAGCAGCTCTGGTCAAACTTCGCCAAATACGGGTTTGTTGACTGACTGTGAACATCATAGATATCATCATCGTATTGTTTGGTGAGGCAGAGGGTTTAGGTTAATTGGCAAAGTATTATTTTAGGTTAAGTCACACGCTTAGGTCTATATTATTACCGTTAAAAATGCTATGATCGTGTCTTATTCCCGATCCGCGTGCGGTTCTAAGGACATTTTCCGCACCAGGTTCTATAAGCTTACACTCAACAGAATGGAATGCTTTGTGTTTTGCATTTCGAGATCCAGTGATACCGCAAGACACGGGTTTGAAAGATAGGCCTTCTTAAGACTGGTGTATTTAAATAATTATAATTATGTACATAGGCGCCGAGTTGACCCGAGGAGTGGTGGTGCCCATAGAACGTGTAAAAATCCGCGCGCGAGCGCGGGAAATTTTTTTTGACCCTTTTTATGGAAGAGTTATTAAAATTACCTCATAGGCGGAGACTTGGTCCTGGTTTTAGGGGACCAATTCGCGGCCTAAGGACGATCGCCGAGGCGCTCAACGCCGAGAAGGGTAGGGGTTTAGAGGAGGAGATGTGCTATTCGAACTTTTCGAATTTTTTTATTGCCACACTACGATGGTAGCTATACTCTGTCATTTTGATGAAATTGATGATCATAATCGTGATTTAGGCCTAATAATTGAAAAGCGTCCTTGCCATTGTTTAAAAAATCCACACTGAAATATTATAGTGACATTTTAAGATGCTATCTCAGCAAAATGTCTTATTATTTCATTGCTTAGAGACATGATTTAAGACTTCAATAAATGTTCCTCTCAATTGTTTAAAAAAAGATCAGTTTTTGGATCAACATGCAGTACACGTTCTCTTGGAATCTATATAGAAGACAAGTACAATCTTCGTTAGCATGGGCATCTTGAAGCACTCTTCCCTAATATAATTAGGTCAACAGTCTCAACTTTTGCACAAGAAATCAAACAATTCCGTCTACATTAGCTACTATTTATTGAGCCAATATTAACACTGTGGAAATAGTTTTTCATATATAATAGTCTTTCAAACAGTTTTGACAATTTAGTAAAGGCTGATTTGTTAACGCAGACAAAACAATATTCCGCTTTTGTGATGCTGGGAGGTGCACGTCGATCTGACTGTCGCGCAGTGAGGAACATTATTGAGCTAGTACAATAAAAGGAATCAATGTAATTAAAATCGTCGCCTTCGTCGGCAATTAAAAAATGACGGAAGTGGATCGAATAAGCAGGATTTCGGTGTTTCTTCGTATTCGCTGATCGGCTGAAGACCAATAATATTAATTGAGTTCACTCTACCGCATGAGGTAAAACTGGAGTAATAGTAACTTAGTAAGGTAGACTAGCTGAGTTTTAAAAAATTATAAAAGACGGAATGATTTTTATAGATAAGCAATGCATGCCAACAGAGAAATAATGTCTTAAAAACCACATCTTGCCGGCTGATTTCTGGTGGTGCCCATGCATAGGCGGGCCTCGCAAGACCAATTTCTGGTGGTGCTGAGCACTCACGGGCCTCGCAGAGTCGGCGCCCATGATTATGTAAATGATTGAATGATTAAGCGCATGTATACAGTGGCTACTACTGAACTTTGATGCCATTCTGCTGCAGTAGCTCGGAGGTTATGCATTTAAGAACTATTGATAGTGAACTTTCCAGATTCTCTTTTCAGAGTCTTCTCGTTCTCACATTCTGGCCTTTAACGACTCGATCGTCCTCCTCTGCTTTTCCCAAACCCATGCAGTTCTTCTCTCGTGGCCTTTCGCAATCGCTATTGGAGCACTTCCGAACGGTTCAATCGGCTAGAGGGTTTTCTATAAGTGTTTGAATGCAATGCAACATATTATATGAGTATTTGTAACATATGCTGGATTATTGTTGGTAGAAATCCCACTCCATCTCCGATACAGGCTCCATTCAATGACACTTTGACGACTTGGCCGCAGTTCACAGCAGAGGATAACTTCAAAGTGATGTATCTGGATGGAGAGATCTCTTACAAAGAAATCTACAAACAGCTCAACTACTATTTCTACACCAGCTACCTCAGCGTCATCACCGGCCTTCCAGTCACACGTAATGTCTTACTCCTTGACCGTCATCTTCAAGGCCCGATGTAATGTAATGTACATTTAGGTTCCAGTCAAAATGTAATGCATGCCATACTGCAAATGAGCATTTTGACGACATCTGCTGAAAGTCGATTTTAAAAAAGTAAACTGAAAGTGTTTCGTGTACCGGTATCGAAAGAATGTGGGAGAACAGAAGCATTGAAATGTAAAGAAGAACGTCAGAGACATCATGACAAGTTGACAAGCAAGCGCATAGACTGATTGTATAATAGGCCTACTAGTGTAGGCCTATGTACAATTGTATATACGGGCTGCATTAGTAACTGTGATTGTCCTATTCCTTATCATTGTGTATTGCTGGACTTGAGGACCAGAGCAAGGACTTTATTTTGGCTTCAGGCAGAGTGAGAGAGGAAGCAAGTGCAGTTGGTAGGCTAATCACAATTCAATAAATTGCGAATTAAAAAACACCTCGGCTTAGTGAGGCTTTTGGCAGTTTCAATAAAGACATTTGATGGTAGGCTATTGAATTTTTGGTCAAAAGCCTACTTCTTGTTCCAGCTACATACAGCAATAATTCCGCTCCTGGTTGTCTAATTCCTATGATTCGTTTATGATCTTTTCCAGAGGAATCCATTGAAAATTAATACTGCGATCATTCTCCAGCGATGACCTGACAGAAGCAAGAAACAACTAGGCCTGCCACCTACGTGGCTCAGAAGATGATGGCTCTTTTTCCTGGTGAATTCGAAGACCATTTCGCTGCAGTGAAGAAACTGTTCTAAAATAAAGAACTTCCAATACATAGTCAATTTCGTTGTTATAATTTATAGGAATTATTCTAGCACAAAGCTCATCGGTGCACTAGGCTAAAGGAGCGGTTAAAACTGCAGTGAAGGAACTGTGCTAAAATAAGAACTATTTTAATAAATCAAATACGCTTTCAGAATTAAGAATTTCTATAACAATTATTAAGCTAATCGGTGCAATATAATTCTGCCTTTGTACCGTTGTCGACTTGTTCTTTTGAAGTTTTAGTTTAATGTAGGGGCCTAACTTCCGCCTAAGCTTATGTTAACCAGATGCATTTCTACGAGATATATCAATATTCGCTAAAAAGATTTAGACACACATAATTATAATGATGACTATGACGATGACTACGGCGATGTTGACCACGATGAAGATTATTCATTTTCACGGCATTTTATATCACTCCTCTTCAAGTTTATGACAAGCGCGCAACTTAGGGTAGGCCTATACACTGTAACAGGACGGCCAAGTCGATCCACTTAGTGGCTCTGTCTTCTCGATCGGGAGTGTCCATCTCCATTTCCTTTGTGGCTTCTTTTGTTTGAAAAGAGTATTCATCATCTTCAAGTCGTTTGTAGTACTGTGCGAGGTTTCCACCGCTGTCATTCATGTCTTGCCCTCCGAATTTTAAAATGGTAGCCTATCTCTCCAGTTATCATTAGGCTAGGCTATTACATCAGTTTCTTACGCGCGCAAGGTCACACCGAAATGTGAATCAGAGGCGCGGATAGTCAGCCGTCAGATGCAGCTAGATAGCCAAATACTTAAAAGCCAAGGAGAAATAGTGAGTTTTGAGCCGTTTTTTGAAGGTATACACTATACAGGGAGTTAATTTTAACTACAAAGTGAGAGTGGAAATCGATTCCATTTCCTGGGAGCAGAGGCATGGAATGCACACGAGCGTATAACAGTTCTGCATCGAGGTTCAGCTAAAAGACCCATACTATATGATCGCAGGCAACGAGAAGGAGTGTAAGGTGTAAGCAGTGACTGAAGGTAGGGAGGTATGTTGGTGGTGAGGGATTTGTAGGTTAAACAGGACAATTTAAATTTTATCCTAAACTCGACAGGAAGCCAATGCAGCTGATGGAGTAAAACTGAAGAGCTTGTTCGTAGTGGGACATGCAGCACAACCCGAGCTAAGGAGTTTTGGATGCATTGCAGCCTATGTAGCTCATAGTCTGAAATGCCAGCAAAAATCGCATCGTGATTCATCCCTTAGAAGGCTTAGGGCCTTGTTGCCATCTGATTATGTGAAGCATGTTATACTATGACTAATTGTTTATGAATGGTTGATGGTTACAATAAATGAATTTAATTTTTTTTAAGGTAGTGAGTGAATGTGAGCTACAAAGTGAGAGCAGAAGTCGATTCCATTTCCTGGGAGCAGAAGCATGGAATGCACACGAGCGTATAACAGTTCTGCATCGAGGTTCAGCTAAAAGACCCATACTTGATGATCGCAGGCAATGTAAGGTGTAAGCAGTGACTGGAGGTAGGGAGGTGTGCTGGTTGAGAGGTTGTAAGAATGTAAGTTAAACAGGCTAATTTGAATTTTATCCATAGATTGAGTATTCGAATATTATGAATATTAAGATTTTCAAATATTCACGAATATTAACGAATATTAAAACTGCCAACTTAATATTCATAATATTCAAAAAATTATTTATTCTTGTTCCTTCAAGAAATTCTTAATTCTTAATTCTTATTTTGTTATTTATGAAAATGTTTAACTTTTACTCAATGAATTGTACAAAATTGAGTTAGTCTACGCATAGACCTATACCAGTAAGTGACAATAACTTTAATAGATTTTATTGTAAAAAACCTTCAAGGTCTCTGCTGAGTCTGGTCAATGTGGCCACGCGGCATTCATATCGCATTCAATACTTAATGTAAGTCACTTTGCCCCCCGAACTGCCTCACCGATGGCAGTTGGAAAGACTAGTAGCAGCAATAGTAGGCTAAATTATAAATAAACTTTAACTGCCTATTATGCCTATAAGCTTAATAGTAACTGTATATTGATAAAGTAGTTTTATATCGGTGTAGCAGGATGAGTAAATAATATAAATGCCAACGCAGAAAATAATAGTGCCAGATTACAAGCAAAATGTATCCTGATCTCAGCATATTAAGCGCAATGCATATTTTAATTCAACCGTGCCCTGGATGCGAGTGAATGTCATAGAGACATACAGAAGCTTAAACTGCTTAGTATACCGAGTAACATTGCGGTTTCGATCGTTCACCTTAGTTCGTTAACGAATATTTACGAATATTTACGAATATTAAAAAATCTTAATATTCACGAATATTTACGAATATTAAAACCTAAAGTCACGAATATTCAATCTATGATTTTATCCTAAACTCGACAGGAAGCCAATGCAGTTGATGAAGCAAGACTGAAGAACTTGATCGTAAATGGACGCCAGCACAACCCGAGCTGGGTACAGATCCCTGTGGCACTCCAGCAGCAGTGCAAACAACGGGTACAGACCGAGCGGCACCAATGCATGCCCACCTGCTGTTTCCAGTCACCCATATCAGACGCTAACCAGTTTATGGCTGTAGTGTACAACCTGTAAAGATGGCTTACAGTCGTTGGCTTACTTCTGCCGATAGGTTATTACTACACCTTCACATTTCGATATCCCAAAATTCCACAGTTTGGAACTTTGGACCACTAGCATTATAGCATAACACATTGCCTAAGGCCAATGCTCCATACAATTTGGTTTCAAATAAAATTGAAGCCCCAGCTGCCCCAGTGTTATAATGGGCCACTCATTTATTGAGAGCTATTCATTAATCACGCTTCTTACCATCCGTTTAAAAAGAGGTCGTTGATAAATTATAATCAACAGAATGGTTATACTACGGTCACCGGGAAAACATTTACTGAATATGATGATTGATGAGAGAAAAAACACATCCGAGAACTGGTCGTCAGAAGAATCCAAAATGCAAGGAAAGCTAATCATCGTGACCCTGTCAGTTGTGACGTTATTAGAGATTCACAATTCCAAAACTCAATTTTGAAGCGACTGTGCTAGTTAACTATAGTTGGATTTTTCTAGACTTGAACCACCAATAACTAGTAAGCTTAGGGAAAATAGCCTTAATACGTTGGCCGCGAGGCGGCGAGGGACGTGTTAACACGTCCCAAATCGAATAATTTAACACAGCAAATAAGTGGCCAACGTGTTAATGAAGCCAGTATAGTGCTCAGTAAGTCGGGTCTTGAAAATACCATTGCTTCACAAAAGCAGTAGCGAGACATGTCAAAGTCGTAACAGATGCAGCAAGGTTAGTCTGTGGGTAAGAAAGTAGATGAGGCTGCATTCGAGTAAAGCGCGAATCCCGCTTCAACATACATGTAGACAATTATACTGACATCTATGAGAAAGAAGCAACACAATATTCTATTCTAATTCCAGACATGGAATAAACCGTTGAGGCTGGAAGAATTGATTACAACCTTTTCCAACCTTAACGATTTATTCCCTGTGTCTTAAACTAGAATATTGTATTGATTAAATGTCAGCACTGAAAACGAAATTGTGCTAAAGAATCTAACTATCTGTAGCTTACAGTATTCCCATAGCCCTGTTCACTTCTTCAACTAGGATAATCACATTCAACAGTGTTATTCGATTGCTCGATATTTGCATAAAATGCGATGTATATATATGAATAGGCTATCTTCAGGGCCATACCGGCAAAGTTAAGCAGCAACCTATAAGCATAATTTCATTTAATACCAGACATTAACTTATGCATAGGAGCAACAAATTAATATATGCGAAACATAATCCTTTTGGGACACATTTTCGCCAATCCCAGGTGACTTTAGCAATATGAACTGATATCGCTTGTGTGATTGGTCCAAATCCGAAGCGACCTCATTAGCGACGCAAAAGGAGAATATAATTATCTAGGAGTGAACACAGCAACGATTAGCCTACCACTGAAAAGGGGAGTAGATGAAAGAGTCAACGTCGCCTTGACGTAAAATACGCTGAATAAAGCAAATATATTGAAGTTGAAATTGACAAACAGCGACTTTTGAAAGCATGTTTTTTTTAAAATAAAGCCGCTGAATGTCATGCAATGAATAATAATTATTACTATTATTGGCAAACTATAGTATCGGCGAATGATTGACGACACTAACCCTAAGCCTAACACTAACCGAAACCCTAAACCTAACCTTAACCGACCCTCACGACGCATAACCTGGCCCTAACCGACCCTCACAAAGGGTAACCTGCCCTAATCGACCCTCACCACGCTTAACCTGACCTAACCGACCCTCACGACGCCAAACCTGAACCTAAACGACGCCACACCTGACCGTAAGCGACATTCGGTCTCGATACTACAGTTTTGCCGAATAATTTAGACCAATTCGACTATAGAAAACCTAGGTACATTACCTTGCGTATTTTAGACGTTCGTGTGCTGCTTCCATGACATATTTACGATAAACTGACATTCTATTGCCTAAATTAGGCCTAGTTCAAAAGTAGGCGAAAATGGGTGTGCCGAACGGAATGAACAATCCCTGAAAGACGGAGGAGAGGCGTGGTCAGTCTATTTTTACATTGACCCATATACAGCAAATTAGGAGACTAAGTTTTACATAGCTCCGCCTATTTTGCTAAAGTCACCTGGGATCGGAGAAAATGCTTTTGGGACACGGTGCCCTACTACTTAGGCTACCGAAACTGTTATTGTTTGCATAACCGCTTTTTCACATTTACCTCTATATCTCAGCTGCTGAAAAACCTGGTAATTTCACATGGATAACAGGACCCATCCAATCAGCCAAACTGGTCGCTCTTTTCTACGTCCATTTGTCTGCTTGCTTATCAAAATAATGCCCTGTCGTCCTGCTTTCCAGTCTGCCTGTATTTCTGTCTGTCTGTCTGTCTCTGTCTCTGTCTCTGTCTCTGTCTCTGTCTCTGTCTCTGTCTCTGTCTCTGTCTCTGTCTCTGTCTCTGTCTCTGTCTCTGTCTCTGTCTCTGTCTCTGTCTCTGTCTCTGTCTCTGTCTCTGTCTCTGTCTCTGTCTCTGTCTCTGTCTCTGTCTCTGTCTCTGTCTCTGTCTCTGTCTCTGTCTCTGTCTCTGTCTCTGTCTCTGTCTCTGTCTCTGTCTCTGTCTCTGTCTCTGTCTCTGTCTCTGTCTCTGTCTCTGTCTCTGTCTCTGTCTCTGTCTCTGTCTCTCTCTCTCTCTCTCTCTCTCTCTCTCTCTCTCTCTCTCTCTCTCTCTCTCTCTCTCTCTCTCTCTCTCTCTCTCTCTCTCTCTCTCTCTCTCTCTCTCTCTCTCTCTCCTCTCTCTCTCTCTCTCTCTCTCTCCTCTCTCTCTCTCTCTCTCTCTCTCGTTCAGCCTTTGCGTCCGCAGTTAGTTGAATGTAGCGCAGTTAGTTACGATCGAATTTAGTTGCGTCTCAGACAAGGAAGGAATTAGAAGTTATTCGACCACAGCGCATAGCAGTATTCGACGCAGACGGCGAGTATATCTAGAGATTCACGACAAATCTCTTCTTCAGAGTCAGCTTTAGTTGCGCATAGGCATCAATAATGTATTTGTTGGTCTCTAGAGTGAATCTGAAAGACATGCAGAGGGTGGTTCAATAAAAAAATGTCCCACTAGTTGGAAAAATGCAATTTCTCCGCAGCCAATTTCAGATGTTCCTATGAAAAATAACAGAAATGGTATAGGTCGGATTTCTAAAGAATTCCTGAAAATTGCACCAAGGAATTTTTATGACACCAAATGTTGCAGATGTTTAATAATTTTTGTCCCTTTGTTCAACTTTTCACAGAAGAACATGTATGTATTTTGCTACTGTTAACCTCTAAACTCTTTGTTATTATGACAATCTAAATCTAAGAGATGGAAGCAGACGCGCCTTAAAGTGACTTGGGCTGTGTGGACTCTGTGCATGTAGGACCCTATGTGTTTATGTGCATTGTGCATGAATGCAAGTGCATAGCCTATCTCATTATAATATTGCCTCTGAGTAGGTGCCTTGAAGTGGCGCTATATAAATTCTGATTGATTGATTTAAATACATATAGGCCTATGTATAATTATGTGGCTCTATATTTCTTCAGGTAGTGTATGCGCTCAAAAGAGAAAAATGCTGGTAATCTTCCTACTGCAGCTGTTGCTGTTTTGCTGTCCAATCATCATCGCAAGAGATGTTCAAACGGAATATGGAACGGTCAGAGGTCATCCAATCACCGTCAACTTGGAGGACGACGTTCAGGAGAACGTAATCAGTTTCCTTGGTATTCCGTTTGCCACTCCTCCGATCGGAGACCTCAGATTCGAGGTACGAAACTGTGCTCGATTCGTCTTTGAACTTCCCTGATAGCCAGGTTCATTCGGCCAACATTAATTTTGGTCCCTTGCATGGGCGCCCGCACATACATGTAGGGGCAAGAGGGGCACTTGTCGCCTCCTGAGAAATTTATCACCTATTTTTCTAACTAGGCCTACTACTTTGGGTTTTTAATAAAAAAAATTCGCATTAGAAAATTTATTTTTCTAATGATGCATAAAGTGAAACGATGAAATCTACGTTTAGAAAACCTCCATAAAAATAAACATACTTTTAATTTTCTTTCTTCAATTTTTCAAGTTCTTGCTAAAAACTGTAACCATGACACTAGGTTTTACCATTCCCTCAGGCACCCATGCACATAGGATTGATTGACTACTTTGTTGAAATCTCGCTGCAATGAAATCTTTCACAACTGCACAAATTAATTATCAATAAATTACATCAATGTAAAGAATGTAAATTTTTCTGCAACAAACTGAAATTGAGTCAGGGAGACAAGCTTATTCGTCGGCGTTATATTTTGTAGAATGCTTCTTCTCCTATGTCTATTCTTCTTTTTTAATTTCCACATGGCACCTTGCATCATCTGTGACCATACTTTCTAGGTACCGTAGCAGAATAATTTCTCGACCTGTTCTATATCTTCGCTTAACTTAATGTGATCTTAACTGGGGTTTTATTGTGCTGGGCAGAGACCACAGAAGGCTCAGCCGTGGAGTGATGTCTTCGTTGCTGATACTCTGGGCGAGGCATGCATGCAGAGTCTTGGAGGTGTTATATCATGGACTCACCCGGGCTGGGCGCGATACTCAGAAGACTGTCTCAGCATAAACATATACGTTCCAGAGGTAACGATTTCCGTTGGTCCATTGGTCGGTTGATAGGTTTACAATTGCGTATAAACGTAAATTGGCTGATTGATCAGCTTAACAACCGACTCGGTGACTCACTGACTAACACATTAGTAAAAGAAATACTGACTTTTTGATCAGAAATGACCGCGATGTCGCACTTATTGACCAAGAATTGAAGAATATGACTAATTGACTCACTAAACAACTACGTATGTATTTGGTTGACAGGTTGAGCGTTAGTAGACATAATACCTAGTTTAACGTTTCTATCTCTTACTTGTAAACTTATATTTAAACTGGCTGTAGGACTTGTCTGGTGGACCATACGCTGTGATGGTTTGGTTTTACGGAGGTTCCTTTAATCAAGGCGCCAACATTCAGTATCCAGGACATTTCTTCGCAACTCGTGACGTCATTGTTGTCGTACCAAACTACCGTCTCGGAGTTTTCGGTCAGTCGTAAAGCTAATTGATTAGTGTTAAGACGATGTTTCGTAATGATGATAATCATTGTCGTGAATTCATTAGTGTGCGAATGTTGAGTGTAGAACTCATAGTTAGTTCATACTGCTACAGAGCAACTGCAATTAGCATTCTTTAAGCAGCCATGCGGCATTTCGGCACGCTTTATTCTTTCGATAAGTTATGATACGCGGACGGTATTACGACAGGTAGGCCCTATAGGCCTAACGTGCTGTCGCAGTTTGCTTGACCGCAAGTTAAAAAATTCTACTTGCAACATATTTTGAATCCATACGCTGCACTTCAGGTTTCGCCAATACCCCTGACGGTTTGCTGAAGGGTAACATGGGGCTCTTCGACCAACGACAGGCTTTGGAATTCGTCAGAGACAATATCGCCAACTTCGGTGGAGACCCGAACAAAGTTACAATCTTCGGTCAGAGCGCTGGAGCTGCAAGCACCGGATTCCACATGGTCTCGCCTCTTTCCAAAGGTGAAAATCTGAGCTTAGTGCATGTTCCAATTAAATTTAGAAGACGATCCGCGTATGTTTCATTTTATAGTCTTTCAGAGTTTCCTGAAATTTGCGCTATAATTAATTTAAAAAAATAACCAGACCAGATGCGGGCGCCTAAGCTCCCGATTAGGCTACGAGTAGCTATGATAAGTTCTGTAGGCTAATAGTTTAGTGATGCAGCACCATAATGACAAAAATATGATGTCATGGCATTATAGTAGAATTGTACAATAATAAAACGACAGAGTAATAACTTATTTTCAGAAGATGAACATGAGGTAAGCCTTTGGAAAATAAACTATTACCATATACTGCAATTTTTCTGTTGCAAAGGTTTGTTCCACCAGGGAATCGAGATGAGCGGATCCGAAAATAACATCTGGTCATTAAACGGTCCAGACCAACATCCGGAAAACTACATCTACCAGGTGGCTGAAAACTCCAACTGCCCAACCGACAACACGATCGACATGGTTGCCTGCTTAAAGGGACTCAGCGCCCTAGACCTGCTGCAAGCCGACGACATTAGTTGCTCCGTGAGTCCCCCATGCACTGTCTACACTCTACACTGTCTACAGCGTGTCTACAATGTGCTATGCAACTATACTATATATAGCGTCTCTATTTTTTTACTTATTTGACAGAAACAGAACGCGTATAAGGTTGACTTAGAAATTGTGCTTATTCATATTTTGTAGAGACAATTGAAACCTTAGAAATTGAATGTAGCAAGTAATTCAATTAAATCGTATCTAACCCAAAGATGGATATAGCTGCCATTGCTCCTCAGTTACCCATCTTTTCCTCTGTCGTGTTAGACTTGGAGTTACGCTTGCCTTCGCTCCTCATAATTGTATTCTCCACCTCTGCGGTGTTCCATGCTACCAGTTGCACCCTCTCCGCACTGCTGCCTTGAGCATGGCGCTATGTTAATCCTCGCAATGAATGAATGAATGAATGAATGAATGAATGAATGAATGAATGAATGAATGAATGAATGAATGAATCAGGAACTCTGTGCATGCTTTGTTTGCACGAGAAACTTCAATCGAATTGTTAGTTGCACTGAAAAACTAAAAATAATTAACTATGTTCGTCATCTTCGATTTTCCATCGACATCGACATTATTCTTCAATGCAAAATGATCGCTAAATTTTCAATTCAAAAGTTTCACATTAATATCATTGCTCACTATAATATGATGTTTATTCCGGAAATGTCCCGTTGCCATCAGGAATACGTGAAAAATCATCTAAAATTAATCGAACAAATCAAAATTAATCGAAAGTCAGATTTTTAACGATTAATCGAGTAATTAATCGTTAACAACTGCCACTCTACATGTAATACATTCAAGACCGTATATTATGGTATACGCTGTATAATGTGTATATCTGTTTTCAGCCTGGTTATTCGTGTCTTGGTTTTCAACCAGTAGTCGATGGACCCGGTGGTTTTCTTCCTGACCTTCCACTGACCTTGAGAGAGAACTTGGGAGAGGATTCTGTTCCGCTATTGTCTGGAATATGTAAAGATGATGGCTCTCTCGTCACTGTTGCCTGTAAGCCATTTTATCATGTTTACATACAGAAAAAAATCGATTAGCCATATAGCTATAATGCTGCATGTAGTAGCCTAAGTCAGTCAGTCAGTCAGTCAGTCAGTCAGTCATTCATTCATTCATTCAGTCAGTCAGTCAATCCTTAGGTTTGTGTGCTTGTTAGCGGCACAAAGTAGTCTCTATAATCGCATTTCGTTTTGTATCTGAGTTGATTCAAATAATTGTTGCGACTATATATTTATCTTATATTCGAAATCTTATTTCTAGTTATTCCCGAGGCAACACGTGGCGGATTCAACCACTCGATGTTTGAACAGTACTTGTTCAACAGGATTCTCGCGCTCTTTAGACCGCGCGTTACGCAGGACCAATACAGCGATGCATTCGATGCGTATAACTTCCTCTACACCAATTGGCCTTACATTGACGATTTGGAAGCCAACAGACAAATGGTCAACAGGGTCGGTTCAATTAGTTACATGTCTGTATGAATGTTTGTGTGAATATAAAGTTTGTAAACTAAGCTTATTGTCTGCATATGGCTACACTTGTCAAGCAGACACCACACAAAGACGATGAAACAGAATTGTCTGATCAATCTACAAAAGTATGATTTCAGTTTTTCCATGTTCTTCTCACACATACAAAAACCATACACAAAAATATATGCATACTTTCGTCTGGTGGTAAAATGAGTTGAGCGTGGACTTGGAGACAAGGTCAAGCTGTTCCGTCCTTAGCATTCTTTCGTGTTGCATGAAGATTAATTTCACGGTTGATAAACTCTGTGACCATGCTCGACCCGGTCCAGCGTGTTCTTCTGCGGTCCTTGTCTTCCGTAACCAGCGGGAAGTAGGCCTAGCCTATTCTATCCAAGTAAGGTCAGTGTTCGTTTTTGAACTGGGACAAGAACTGTTCTTTACAAATCTCAGCTTATGACGTCTCTGAAATGTGTTTTGATAGATGTTGACGGACTCAAATTACGGATATCCGTGGGACAGACAGGCCAAGCACAATTCGCAGTATGCTCCTACGTACGCCTACGTTGCAGCCTTCAGAAGTCTCAACGCATCCGAATCCTCGGAATGGATGGGTGCGTTCTTCTTCTCATTCTATGAACGAGAGGTTGTGTTGTGAAAGCAAACTATTTAACTCCTACGACACTTGATTGAACACACAGGGAAAACGTTTATTTTCTTATGTTCGGTTCTTATTTAGCGGCAATTGTTGAATTCCAACGCTCTGTACACGACACCGTGCATTGCAGGATGGGCCTATAACTGTTTACTTTCCAGTTCAACCACTAACAATCAAAGTAGGCTGCAGAGTACAGAGGCAAATGTTGACCTAGGCGTGAAACCTGGTCATGGTTTCTTTTAATGGGTCTGTTCTTCAGGCATTTCAACAAATAGACCGCTGCTGATCTAGCTTTCGGCAATGTGCTTTAGTGCAGAATCAACAGATAAAAAGATGATTTCTACAGAAAACAGGATTGAGATGACGTGACTCAAAGTTATACGCCGCACAAACCGCGTAGGTAGGCCTATCGAGATAATTGTTTCTTAATTTTAGCCTCATGTTTTCCGTCTAATTTCAAAGTCACGCTGCGCCATTCCGTTTGTTCATCAGACATAGCCAATTTTGTTGAAGGTCGTTATTTGTTATAACATTCCACACTGTTTCCTTTGGTACAAACTATTTTATGTAATGGCATCTGTTTCATTTTTCTCTCCTGTATGTAGGAGTTACACATTCGGCCGATGTTCCCTACGTCTGGGGCAACACTTACCTGACGATAAATCCTGATGTGAGGAACGACTCCGACATTTATTACGACATGACCGGCTACACACCGGAGGACATCACCTACTCTAATTACGTTCAAACACTGTGGGCGAACTTTGCCAAATACGGGTTGGTTAATTTGACGCTTTTTATTTTGTCTGCTTTTATATTATAATTATTTGAAGAAACTTTCGATCGGTTAGCTGTGTTGGAAATGGAATGCTTAATTTGCTACTTTTCTAAATGTGCTAAATTAATTCAAAGACAATGCTATTTTTAATTAGCCCGCATCTTTTGACTTTTTTTCCCGCCTTCCTGTGAGTATTGCATCTTGTTAACTTAATTTGCCAGTTCTTCTCCAGTTGCATCCTGTCTAGGTCTACCTTCGTAAGTTTTTCGCTGGTTTTTGTCGCCGATTGAGCCCGCTATTTTCTTTTCCGCGTTTATTAGGGTATACATCTAGCCTACAATAAGCCTATTAAGTAAATTGGAAATCTTAAGCTGTTGTAATACTTCAGCCAAACTGCAGCAATAATTACACCCAGTTATGGATACGCAAATGAAAACATGAACCTACGCGCAAGAATAATTTCATGTAATATTATATTATAGACAACACAGGCTACATAGGCTACTACATAGGTGCCACATGTATTTTCACAAAGGCTCACGCGTGCATACGCAGACGTAGGCTACTTAAATGTCGCTGCAACATCTGTATGACATTGCAAAGAATTAATGTTCAACTTGATAAAGGATTCCCATTCTCATGAATAAAATCATCGAACTTTAATGCGTTACTCTGAAAGTCGCAAAGCTACAACGAATCAAAATGGCCTTTCAGTCAATCTATTAACTGTTGCATTTGTGGTCTAATTTATGTAAATTCCTTTCCACGGTCATTTGAATATTGAGGCGTTTGTTCGTTTAACCTGGTTTTAGAAATCCGACCCCAAGTCCAGTGCAAGCTCCCTTCAATGACACTCTGACCGTTTGGCCAGAGTACCGAGCTGATGATAACTTCAAAGTGTTCTATCTGGATGCTGAAATATCCGTAAAGAAACTCTACAGACAGATGAACTATTACTTCTTCACTAGCTATGTTAGCATCATAACTGGAATTCCTATCAAGAGTCAACCAGGTGAGAGTCGAGTTATAAAATATCAAGCACCTGCTGATTAATTATCTAATGGAATTAAGGTGTCCGGACAATTCGGAGCCGGACAATTCGGTACGGACAATTCGGACCGGACAATTTGGAGCGGACAATTCGGAACCGGACAATTCGGAACCGGACAATTCGGAACGGACAATTCGGAACGGACAATTCGGACCCGGACAATTCGGACCCGGACAATTCGGACCGGACAAATCGGAACGGACAATTCGGACCGGACAATTCGGACCCGGACAATTCGGATCCGGACAATTCGGTTCCGGACAATTCGGACCCGGACAATTTGGATCCGGACAATTCGGACCCGGACAATTCGGTGTGCATGTACAAATTGTGAGCCACTAAAAGGCGCTTATTGCGATCAAACTTTTATTTATCTAAGCCTATTATTTCTTGAGTTGCAAACAATCGTGTGAGGTAGAAACATCAGAAAAATCAAAGGCCTACGATTAAAAAGCAGTATGGCATTACAGTTCTCTGATCTTGAAGACCCTAAATTCAAAAACTTAAATTAAGAAACAGAGATTAGAAGTTATAGGCCTATGCACTAAATTGCCAACTTAGAAGCAGCTCATTGAAATCTGTCAGTCAGGTTTCAGATTGCAGGCTGTCTGTTTAGTTTGATGTTAATTAAGATTACTGCATAACGTGTATACACGTAGCATGCAAACACAGCGCGTTTGCAGGCGATGAATTAAAGAAAAAAAATTCATTAGGCCTATTATTATTACTAGGTCTATTATTATTACTTTTTATATTATAAACACATATTATTCTCTTCAACAAAAAGTTCAAACAGAACAAATCAATTTCAGGGCGCCGTAACAAAACGGCGCCGGACAAGACGACGCCGACAAAAGGGCGCCGACAAAACGACAGAATATTATGTTTAGGCCTACGGTTGCTTTGAGAACAAAAAATAATTTTCAATTTTTAATTGAATTTGAATGCGCAATAGTCTCTCCGGTCGACATCTGTAAGCTTATACGTCTTTGTAAGCCTATGTAAGGCGCAATTGTAACGGTATGGCTCTGTTACTGCGCCATATAAATCGTTGTAATACTATATACGGGGATGGTGATGAGTATGGAAATCTGGTCTAAAAGTTGGAGATCCATCATTAATTTTGGCTGCTACGAATTTCCCGGTCCGAATTGCCCGGTCCGAATTGTCCGGTCCGAATTGTCCGGTCTGAATTGTCCGGTTCCGAATTGTCCGGTCCGAATTGTCCGGTCCGAATTGTCCGGTCCGAATTGTCTGGGTCCGAATTGTCCATGCCAGAATTTACTCCGAATTGTCCGTGTCCGAATTGTCCGGTCCGAATTGTCCGCTCCAAATTGTCCGGTTCCGAATTGTCCGCTCCCAATTGTCCGGCCCGAATTGTCTGGTCCGAATTGTCCGGCTCCGAATTGTCCGGGAACCGGAATTAATGTTCAACGAAACAGGAACTGGCTTATGGACTCGGTCTTTAATGCAATCGTGCAGCGTTTTTACACGCATTTTGAGATAATCATGATGAATTAATGATACTGTTGCCTTGTTAGCATTAGGCCAAATTAATGCATAGTTGAAATCATGATTAGTCAAGCAATTTCATTAGTTTTTCATGCTTAGGTAACCATAATGAGGAGCAATAATTGGAAACAATTAAATATTCACTTGCTGATGAATGTAATCAACTGTTATTAAAGATGTGGCATCAAAGATGTATATGCATAGCCTACTCGTTGATAAAAATGATCTTAGAACATAGATACATTGATCTTAGAACATTGACACAATGATCTTGGAACATAGATACAATAATTATGTCATGTTTCTACGCATTGCTGGAGTCGACTAATCGGTTATCGCTTCACATTCAAAGTTTTAGCCAACTATTCACAATCGTAGTTTTATTGTTGTTTTATTCGTTCATTCTTTTGAGTGCATACACACAAACCTACAACACCTACACACCTTGATACACACACCGTCACACACAGACACACACACACACATACCCACATAAATAGCCTACATACTTATACACACACGCATATATAATTATGCCTTAGCTTATATATAATTTTATTCATATAACAACCTTCAAACTTTTCTGTCTACAGCTGAAAACTAAGATACTGTGCAATTCTCATCAGACGACTTTGCTCAACTAATGTCTGGCTGCTATTCTGAAGTAATTTATCCGGAGAGTTTGAAGAGGATTTTTGATGCGGCGAAAGAAACGTTGTAGTCGAAACATTCTTAAATGAAAGACGGTCATTGCCAAGCTATACTTCACTTTAGAAATCTTTATGTATTTGATAGAAACTTTGAGTAAAAGTGTATTATCTGAATTTAAAAGTTTGTTAGAAGTTCGCTCCCAATGTATGGCAGAACTGTGTACAGTCCAAACAGAAACTAAAATAAAATTCCGTTAACTTTATACCGGAAGCAACTTAAATTAAACGAATCTCTGAAACAATAGCTTTTGTTGCCGTTGTCTTGTAGTCCAGACAGTTACACTGTCGACTCAGTTAAAGTAATAAAGGCGCCATCTATTGTTTGCAGATGCTGGGTAAAGTCAAAAGGGTTGTCCAGCCATACCGCATGCAGACATTGCAGAGATAATCCGTTTAATTAATTAATTAAGCGAATTTCAATACCGTGCAAGCTAAAATATGATAATATGTAGGCTAATTTAAAAGAATGCTCATAATGAATAAGCCTAAGAATAACTGAAATCAAAGAATATTTTCCTACGGAGAGAATATTCAGCAGCTATACAGTTATCGAAGTTGTATGCTTTCACTCAAGACCACACATCTGAGTCCAATTATTTTGAGTTCAATCTGAGTCTCCCGAATGAGCACGGTCATGTACGTGGTTTCCTCGAGTCCGGCTCGATTTGGCAGCATCATCCTGATCGGACATTCACACCATACTGTTCCATGGCCACAGATCTGTCGGCGGAGAATTAGGCTACATTGGAATTAGAAACCACATCTAGACCTTTTTAATACCAAAACTGTATTGCATGTAAAACACACTATAGCCTATCACTCTCCTACAGATTTGCTTCTATCTCCAGGGTACAGAATGTGAAATGGAGTCAGGTCCATAGGAAGGCCAATCCGCGTCGAATGCGAGTTATTAATGGATCGCCTTGGAGTGATACTTTCACAGAACCGTGATACTCTTAAATAGTCAATCAATCAGCGTTAGCCATTGATCTTATTATATCATCATCTCATAAAGTGAACTAAGATAAAGTCGGACATCAGGCAAAGTCGGACAAAAATTTTGCCGGCCTGCCACGCATAAGAGACTTCGATCACCAGATGGCTATATCAAAGATTGTATTTGCTAATGAACAAAACTGACAATGAGCTTCGTTTCCGGAACATAAGTTGTAACCGACGAGCTAACTGTACTGTATTGATCATCGACAATAAGCAAATAAACAACAAATATTAAGTGTCTCAACAGCATACCCACATTACCCAGTCTAACCCAGAAGACAGCCTTCCCTTTGGCACCTAAAGATGACGAGCTCTTCAATCTACAAAGTGCTTCACTGAATAAACACAGGCTCCTAAATTCCAAGGTAGGCTACTTATTGCGTTATTCCAAAGCCACAAGGAGACCAACCAATCATAACACAGTTGCTCAAGGTCCCTTAACATCTGATCTACATAGTATTTTTTTAATTGGGTGTACGCTTGCAAGTTCACCACGGAACCCTCCTCCTTTATCCTGGCTTGGGGAGACTCGGACTTCTTTAGCCAATCTGATGTCAGCGTACCATTATTCTTTGTTGTTCCCGTTATCACACCTAGCTTTATCTTTACGACATCAGATAAAAACAACATCTTGCAACGTTCACGCGGATAACATGACCGCATTAAATCAGGAGAGCTGGTCGTTCATTTCTCCGTTCATTCTTCATCTTGCTTATCCGTTGCCCTGGCTGCTTGTCTGTCTGTCTGTATTTGTCTATCTTTCTGCCGCTGTGTCACTTGAATGCAACACAGTTACGAACAAACTGCGTTCAGTTGGGCTTCAGAGAAAGCAGTATAGCTGGAACTTATTCGACCATAGTACCGAGCACATAGCATTCGACGCAGAGGGTGAGTAGCCATAGCTTAACATCTGATTTGCCGTTTAAACTACTTTCGGATGAACAGGCATAAATTATAGGCCTCTTGGTCTCTAATCTGAATATGAAAGAATCTATAGTGATGTATGCTTTATGTATGAATGTATGTATGTATGTATGTATGTATGTATGTATGTATGTATGTATGTATGTATGTATGTATGTATGTATGTATGTATGTATGTATGTATGTATGTAATTATGTATGTATGTATGTATGTATGTATGTATGTATGTATGTATGTATGTATGTATGTATGTATGTATGTATGTATGTATGTATGTATGTATGTATGTATGTATGTATGTATGTATGTATGTATGTATGTATGTATGTATGTATGTATGTATGTATGTATGTATGTATGTATGTATGTATGTATGTATGTATGTATGTATGTATGTATGTATGTATGTATGTATGTATGTATGTATGTATGTATGTATGTATGTATGTATGTATGTATGTATGTATGTATGTATGTATGTATGTATGTATGTATGTATGTATGTATGTATGTATGTATATATGTATGTAATTATGTATGTATGTATGTATGTATGTATGTATGTATGTATGTATGTATGTATGTATGTATGTATGTATGTATGTATGTATGTATGTATGTATGTATGAATGTATGTATATATGTATGTAAGTATGTATGTAACTATGTATGTATGTATGTATGCATGTATGTACACTTGCAGACGTCCTGCAATACAAGGGCGTTAATAGCAGCCTACAAATGAGTCTATCCTACATGGACTTCGGGAATCGAACTCAAGTCTGCTAATCTCTATGCTAGTATGTTATCGAATGAGCCACCGAATTTAAAATCTTAAACCACTTTTTTCTCAGCACTGAAATAATTGGTTAAGATGAAAGATAAAAATGATGGTGCCGTTGCAATGTGGAAATTAGAAAACAAATTCACGAGTAGATCGTCTGTCCTCCACAGAAATCTTAATTTCCACAGAGAAATGGAAACAGATAAACTATTGCTCCACACATAAAGGTGTATGTTGGACCATGCACGTCCATGTGTAACATTGTGTATGTGCATGCATGGAGATATTTGCTTGTGCATATAAGCTTATGTAGGCCTATAGGCCTATCTAATATTGTCTGAATTGCAAGTGCATGCCTTTATAATTATCTATCTGTGCATGATTGCAGGCAGCTACATACACAGTTTCATCAGTGCGGACGCCATCTAAAGTAGATACGAGATGCTGCTGATATTCCTACTGCAGCTGTTGTTGTTCTGCTGTCCAATCATCATCGCAAGAGATGTTCAGACGGAATATGGAACGGTCAGAGGTCATCCAGTCAATGTCTTCTTGGAGGACGACAGTCAGAAGAACGTAATCAGTTTCCTTGGTATTCCGTTTGCCACTCCTCCGATCGGAGACCTCAGATTCGAGGTACGAAACAGTGGTCAAATTTGTGCTTGGGACTTCCTGATGCCCAGGTTCATTCGGTCGCTATTTGGTCTCTTAAATGGCCACCTAATGCTGTAAAGGAAATTGATTCCCTTGTATACTAAAATATATAATTGGTCATCATAAGCGCATTCCCCAAACATTGATTGCTTTAATCACTGCATGGACAGATGACACTATAGACATAGATACCATTATTTTCCATCTCTGCTTTTATCGACCATGCATATTGCACATACATGTAGCATTCTCGAGGTGTCAGTTTTCGTCATATCTTGTTCTTCGTTAACTGGTTCAATAAGAAAAGGTCGATTCGGCCTTTCATTTGTCTTTTGTTTTGGTTTAATGATTAGTAGGACAATCAATGAACGTCCTGCATCATGGCTGCCATAGCCTACAGTGAAATTCGAATATTGTATTGACTTGTGATCTGCTATTATATAGTGACGGATGTAGAAAGTTTATGAGGAAGCCAACTGATCGTCTGGGGCCAAGCCTCAGTGGGTAGTTGGACTAATCGGATAGTTGATGGTGAGCAGTTATAGGGGAAAAGACGTTCAATGTTGATAACATTGCTATTAGCCTAATATTGTTAGATAGGCCTAATCATACAATATAGCGTAATTAAATAAATTAAATTGATAGTATGCGTTACAGGCGATTGGTGTTATGGAACTTTATTTCAGTTCATTATTTATATATTTCTTGACAGTTTCCCGTTAAGCTATAGACATCTGCGGATTTAAGAATTCAAATGCAAGTGATTGACAACTTAGGTTATCAAAAAGCATTGAGTAGGCTAATGACTAACTTTAAAACTCCGCATCGCTTGTTAATTGCTTTCTAAAGAGACCGCAGAAGGCTCAACCGTGGAGTGATGTGTTCGTGGCTGATACTCTGGGCGATGCATGTATGCAGAGTCTGGTGGGTGTTATATCCTGGACTCACCCGGACTGGAACCGGTACTCAGAAGACTGTCTCACTGTAAACATCTACGTTCCTGAGGTAACGATTTGAGTGATTCTAAGCTAGTGTTCTGTTTATAGATAGGCCTGTAGGCCTACATTGTGTACAAGCGTAAATTGGCCAAGTAACCTAATCATTACTGACTCTCACATTAGAAAAAGAATTACTGACTGACTTATTGACCAACATAATGATCGAGAGATCCAACATAGAGCTCAAAGCTAACATTACTGATTGACTGACTGACCGACTAATTAAGTAGGTTGCTTGGTTGAACGTAGGTTACTGGTGACGTTTTAAGTATCTGGATTTTTTTGCATAGACCTATATACTGTTTCTATATCTTATACTTGTAAAATGTATTCTTGTGTTGACTGTAGGACTTGTCTGGCGGACCATACGCTGTGATGGTTTGGTTTTTCGGAGGTGCATTTAACCTAGGTGCTAACATTCAGTATCCAGGACATTTCTTCGCAACTCGTGACGTCATTGTTGTCGTACCTAACTACCGCCTCGGAGTTTTCGGTCAGTCGTGAAGTCATCGACATGCTGATGTTACACAATGATGATAAAGATGACAATGATAATAATTGTCATGAGATCTTGACATAGTGTGCGAAACGTTCGATATTTCTTTCTATATCGGATGCATGGTAGGCCACACGTAGACCTACACATTGTTAAACGCGTAGGCTACGGTAATTTACGTTGCCATCTGCTCACGACGAATAGGCCTACAGGCTAAAGTAGTCCTGCACATAACACTACAAAGCGCGGTTTTTTTAAACGACCACCAAGACACCAAGAACTTATATTTAATAAATCCAACTTCTAGTTTGCCGAGAATTCTTTTAATCGATCCAGCTTTTATTTAGGCAAAACCCCGCTTCTATTTCGTCAGTAAGAATTTTTTATAAATTTTTCATTGAAAATTATTGTTCATCAATCCAGCTTCAATTTCAGCAGAATGACTGGACTAACCCTAAAGCTAACCCTAACCGACCCTCACGACGCCTAACCTGAGCCCTAACCGACCCTCACGCGCAAAATCCCGCTTCTATTTCGTCAGGAAATATTTTTCATCGAATTTATAAATTTTTGTGGTCGTATAAAAAAACAAGTACTCAAAGCGCAAAGTCAGCAAATCAAAGAAACTGACCTACTCTTCTTAGCTCCAGTTCTGGAATATAGCTAGTCTGTCATTTTCGGTCATTTCCATTATCTATAGTCAAGCAAATATGAACTATAAATGAATTCACTCGTGCACATCACTCATCTCTTCAATTTAGCCTATACTGTCGCACTTTGTCGACAGGGACTATTTTTATCTCGCATATTGAAGCTCTCAAAATGCTCAGCTAACGAAAAACATTGTTTGCAACTCTATTATATGTCTACCTTCACACCTTCTTACAAACTCTAGTGTAACTCATGTTTTGTAGCACAATTACACCTATAAAGCAACCGATTGTGCTGTCATTGCGCTCGTGAATAAGCTGATGCCCTGTGCTTGGCCTTCTAGACTGACGGTTTAGAAGTTTGAAGATTACTCTTACTATAATTTTCGTTCGCAGATGTTTAAGGTTTAACTTTAAACAGAGAAATATTTGGAAGATATTATTTTTTGATTCCATACAATGCGCTTCAGGTTTCGCCAACTCTCCTGACGGTTTGCTGAAGGGTAACATGGGACTCTTCGACCAAAAGCTGACCTTGGAATTCGTCAGAGACAATATCGCCAACTTCGGAGGAGATCCGAACAAAGTTACCATCTTCGGACAGAGTGCGGGAGGTGCAAGTACCTCACTGCACTTGATTTCGCCCCTTTCCAGAGGTTAGCATTTGAACCTAGTAGGCCTACGTTCGTATTTATTGTGAATTTAGTTTTACATAAAGGTCTATGTTACAAGATTACATAGATTAATTGGGTTTTTTGCAAAGAGAGCTGTCCATCTTGCGTTATGTCCAGATTTGACCGACACCTCTTGCCTTCTATATGCAAAAATTGCTTTGAACTTTCATCTCAGGTTCATTCACATTTCACTAGAAACTCTGGCCAAAAAGGTTAGAATAATTAATGTTTTCACCGCCAATAAATTTTAATACCTTTTCTTTAGTCTTGACGCTCAACGATTGAGGGGACCAATGCATGGGCCGTCCCCCAACACTTTTATTGGGGGGACCGTCCCCTCTATCCCCTAGGTTTCCGCCAATGTCGCAGAGGGCGGATGGCAGCTGGGTTGAGGCGATAAAGCTAAGTTTCCTGGCAAGAACAGATTACGTCGATTCATAAAAATATTATGAAGACGGATTTGCCCTAGTGCTGCTTTTAGTGGAAAAGTTTACATATCTTGGGAGCAATACGACATATGATCTAGACAACAGAAAGGAGGTATGGGCAAGGATAGCAAAAGCCACAGCAACGTTAAAAGCCATGGACAAAATCTGGAGGAGCAAGGCGATAAGACTGGAAACTAAGATGAAAGTACTACAGACATGTGTCTTCAGTGGTGTGCTTTATGGATGCGAGTCTTGGGTGGTGACAAAGGATATAGAACGGAGGATATTGGCATTCGAAAGAAAGTGCTACCGAAAGATTCTGAGAATAGGCTGGACACAAAAAGTTACCAATGTCGCACTATACAAACGAATACGCCTGAAGGAGAATATTATGCAGAAGCTGATCAGGAGAAAGATGGGGCTATTTGGGCATATATGCAGAATGGGGGACGACAGGAAAATAAAACTACTGGTTTTCGGCAGAATGGAGGGGACAAATCGAAGAGGAAGACCGCACAGAGAATGGTTGGACGACATCATCGGGTGGAGAAGAGCATCACTCCAGGAGCTGAGTCACATGGCGATGGACAGGGAGCAGTGGAGATTTTTGGTGAAAATGGCAGTGGACACCTACGGGCGTTGAGCCCATGGTGCCTGATGATGATGATGATGCTTTTAGGGCTATTTTGGACTTACTGGAATATTTCTCTTTCGAAGGTTTGTTCCACCAGGGAATCGCGCAGAGCGGATCCGAAAGCAGCCACTGGTCGATAAACGGCCCAGAACAGCATCCAGAAAACTACATCTTCCAGGTGGCAGAGAATGCCAACTGCACAACCGACGATGAGACTGAAATGATTGCCTGTCTAAGAGAACTTAGTGCCATAGAGCTGCGACGTGCGGACGACATCAGATGCACTGTGAGTTCACTGTCCAGGGTTCTTCATAATACATCTGCGCTTCTACACATTTGTAACACAAAAAGTTCACTCAGAAATTGTACTTATTTATATATTGTATAAATATTTAGACCTTACAAATTAGTCAAAGTGGGTCAAATATGTGGACTTACACCTCGTGTCAGTCGTGTGAAAACTTTCAAACCGCTTGACATGGAACTCCGTCCAAGACTAGCAACAAGAAGTTTCCAGATCTCGGATCAGCGGTTATCTTACTCGTTTGTATGTTTGCCCCCAGTCGTGGATTTGTAGGCAATTTTGCCCAACCCCTGCGAAGTTGATAATGATGAGTGTGTTGATAGTGAAATAAACTTTGTCATATTAATGCACTGATTTGGCTTAATTGCCTTAACCTCCTTGACCATGCATACCGTATCTGCCCGTATGATACTAGATGAAATTATATCTTATGTCAGCCTTGTCCAATGTTGCCTTGCGTGTTTATAGCCTACATTAAAAACCCTCATGCGCTATGGTTGTGCCTGTTTTCAGCCTGGATACGTGTGCCTTGGTTTTGCACCAGTCGTCGATGGACCCGGTGGTTTCATTCCTGAACTTCCACTGACCTTGAGGGAGAACTTGGGAGAGGATTCTGTTCCGCTAATGACTGGAATATGCAAGGACGATGGTGCACTCTTCGCTGTTATCTGTAAGTCATCTTGCCATGTTTACAGGCAGATATCGAATATCTACTCAGTCAGTCAGTCAGTCAGTCAGTCAGTCAGTCAGTCAGTCGGTCGGTCACTTTGGCGGGCAGTTAGACTTTCGGCATGTAGGCTTGTTCAAAACCACGATGCATTGTCTCTGCGATCGCATTTCGTTGTGTATCTGAGTTGATTTAAATTATTGCTGCAAATCATCTGTGATTTCTCAAAATTATTCGAAATCTGTTGCCAGATGTTCCAGAGGCAACACGTGCTGGATTCAACCACTCCATGTTTGAACACTACTTGGAAAACAGGATTCTGGCGCCATTTAGACCGCGCCTTACAGATGACCAGTTCAGCGATGCATACGATGCGTATAACTTCCTCTACACCAACTGGCCTTACATTGAGGACCTGGAAGCCAACAGACAAGCTGTAAACAGGGTCAGTTGACAGTTTCAATTAGTTACATGTTTGTGTGACTGTACGAATGAAGCCTAATGTTTGGATCTGGCTTTTCATGCAAACGCCACACAAAGACGATGAAACAGACTTGTTGCATGAAAGCCAATTTCACGGTTGTCAGACTATAATATGTCACATTAATTCAAGTAGTGCAGATCCTTTCCAATGTGTTCTCCGGTAGTCCCTGTTCTCTGGAACCAGCGAAAAGTTCCCAAACAAGATCGGTGTGCGTTATTGAACTGTGACATGCAGAAACTGGCAATTCCAGCCGTTCTCTTCATTGACCATGCACAATGGCACACACATAGGCAATTGCTCATTAAAAAATATCCGTGATTATATCCAGCCGACAGAATCGCACAGACATGTCACAATGAACAAATTTAACATAGCTTTAGCCCTAGTCGCCAAATAATAATTATCATTCATTTGTGCTGCAAAAATATGGAAAATCAGTCTCATATTATAATATTCTGTCTCTGTATTTATTATATGCATATAATAAATACGTGGGGCGCGGTGGTTTAGTGGTGGCGTCGTTGCCTTGGAGCCGGAAGGTCCGAGGTTCAAATCCACCTCCCCGCGTAAGGATCTTGGGCAAGTCCTTCACTTACAATTGCTCAGCGCTTCGGCGTGAAACTCCGATGCAGTGTCCGCTCTGCATCGGGAGCGCCTCTGAGTAGGGAGAGCTTGAAGGGGCGCTATAACAAGTGCACATACATATACATAGTATTACACATAAATGGTTAAACCCATTTCATTTATTGGTCGAATAATAGGTCGGAAGGCCGTAGGCTATAAGTGCGAAAGTATAATTATTAACCCTCGGGCTACCAAAGGGGGTGGTATCCACCCCTAGGTTTTTTCGATTTCAAACTTGTTCCGTGTTTTAAGAAAAATTTGACCTTTAGGTAGCTGTAGGGGGTTCATTGGCACACATTTTGAGGTAAAATGTGAGATGATATCTCACACCGTTCAAAAGTTATACCCATTATACCCGAGGTACCAGGGGGTGGATACCACCACCCCCTAGATTTTCGTCTATATATTTTTAGTCACTTAATATTAAGAGAAACAAATTATACCATTCTATAGAGGGAATGTGGGGCTACATTTTGGTGGTCACTGGGTTGTCTTTTGACAACCGGAAGTAGTAAAAAAATTAATATATATAAAAAGGTGTTTTATTTTCGTAAAATTTACATGTTTTTTCTATATAACATATTCATGATTTATTTTTTAAGAGAAATAAATTATGTATATAGAGGGCTTTTAGGGCTATTTTTGATACCAATTTATTTGTCTTTTGATGACCGGAAGTGCTCAAAATAAATTAAAATGTGTGAAAATGTTGATTTTTTACGACGCACACCGACAATGGCATAATTTCTTTGTTTCATGTTGGTTGTCGATAGATACATAATCATGTTTTTTCTTTTGATTGTACCTAAAAAGGACTTATAACTAGTTTATATAGTTGAAAATGTTACTTTATCTTAAACCATAAGGCAAAGTCGATTCTGTGGCGATGTCGCGTTGTGCGCAAATCTCTCGCGGTCAAAGGATCTGACACCGAATGAAGTTCGATGATTAAATATTTTTTTAAACCTTCTTATGCGAATGTGGAAGTCATCGCGACTATGTTCAGCTCCTAATTCACTTTAAAACCAGAGTTATGGACATTTTAAATTTCGATGTGGTAGTAGCGCCTATACAAATTATTTGAAGAAGAGATTTAACATTGCGTCGCCATTTTTCATCAGATGGCCGTTTGAATTACGTCATTATTGCTCCTAATTCACTTTTTTGCCGCTCACAATAATTTTTATTAATAAAGTTATTAATAGGCGCTCTCAGTTCAGTGCATAAACCATAGGCTAGAGAAATGAGAATGTGGATGTGGGTGTGTGTATGTGTGTGCGTTTGTTAGTCCATAATAATTATACGCCTACTACAGTTTCACAGCTATAATAATGATCACCAGTGAAGGGGGGATGGCGAATCTACCTAAACAACGAAGGCCTGCGTGGGGCGATATTCGCGCAGTTTCGGAGCTTTAAGTACTAAAACCTCTTGCGGCTAAAGATAGAATGCGACCAGGGCCATCACACCCACAGTCGGCATACACACCTCGCCCCGCAGGGGTGAGTCGGGTTTGGTTGTGAGAGAGGTTTACCAAAAATGTGCAAGGGCTAACGATAATGTTCCAGGAAACGCCTGTTATCGCACAGAAGTGGAGTCTGGGTGGGGCCGGGTCAGAGTGCGGGGAGGGCGTTGCGGGTGCAGGTGGGGTGGGGCCGTGGGTGATGCGGGGGGATGCGGGGTAGGAGCGGTGAGCGGTGCATGGATGCGGAAGAGGTGCATGGGACGAGGACTGGGACCTGGAATGGGAGCTGTGAGTGGCGGTGTGTGGGTGCGGAAAGGTGTGGGACGAAGACGGGGGAAGAGGTGAGCAGGGTTGGAGTGGGGTGGAGTGGAGGGGGAGATGAAACCCCAAAATTTCCCGGGCAACGCCGGGTTTTACAGCTAGTTATATATAAACTATTCCTGTATACATAAATCATGTTCTACACACACAGAATCCAACATTTTACTTATGCGAAAGTACACGTTTTGTGGAATCTACTGGTGTACATGGAAAAAATTCATAATTTCAAGGTGCACTCATATATTTTAAACCTAAATATATCATTTTGTGCAGAAATGAATGCTGAATCCATTGGTGTATTACAAGTTATGATATCTCAAACCAAACACAAAATCCATGGGGGGTGGTAACCACCCCCCCTTGGTAGTCAGGGTTACAAAAAAGCTTGGTAGCCTGAGGGTTAAGCATGCCATGCTTACAGATTGTTTTCAAGTTGGCGTATCAGGTTACGACGTTGCTGAATTTTTCACAGATCTTAACGGATACCGAGTTTGGATATGCGTGGGACAGGCAGGCCAAGCACAATTCGCAGTATGCTCCAACGTACACCTACGTCGTCGCCTTCAGAAGTCTCAACGCTTCCGAGTCCACGGAATGGATGGGTGCGTTCTTCTTCTCATTCTATGGACGAGAGGTTGTGTCGTGAAAGCAAACGATTTAACTCCCACTACCCTTAATTCTTCTTAAAATCCTACGGGCAGAGCCCAGGAATTTTAAGAAGAAGAAGAAGAAGAAGAAGACTCTTAATTGAACACATAATTATGGAACATTTATTTTCTTATGTTCGGTTCTTATAATTATTGGTAATATTATTAGAGAATTGCAACGCTCTGGACGCGAGACACATGCATCACAGAATGGCCTTTAGCTGCATACTTCGCAGTGTATGCACTAACAAATTCTGCTGCACATAAGAGACTAGTGCTGAATATATACGCGAAGAACTTGGTAAAATTTCTTGCATTGAGTCTGTTCACCAATCAGTGCAATCACCAGTCGTGTATCAACAAATCGACCTCTATCTATGACAGATCTTTTGACAATATACTTTTGTGTAGGCTATAATAATCAACGGATAAAAAGTTGTTTTCTGCAGAAAAGGATTGCGTTAATGTGACCCAAAAGTATATTAAGCAATATGCAGCGAAACCGCGTAGGTATCGATCTCGAGATATTGTAATTTGTTACATAGGCTACATAGACTCATGTTTCCCGTCTAATTAAAAAATCATATTGACCACAACGTTTCTTCATCAGGCATTTATTGAAAGTCAATAGCATATAAAACGTTCCACACTGCTTCCTTTGGTACAATGCACTTCGCATAAAAGCGACTTGCTCTCATTTCTCTCCTCTGGATTTAGGAGTTCCACATGCGGGCGAAATTCCTTACGTCTGGGGTCTCACCTACCTAACGATCAATCCTGATGCGAGGAACGACTCTGAAATTTACTATGACAGGATCGGTTACACACCAGAGGACGTCACATACGCTAATTACGTTCAGACACTGTGGACAAACTTCGCTAAATACGGGTTGGTTTATTTATCGCCCAAAGTTTTATCTATCTTTACGGTATTAATTTTATTAAATTTTCGTTTATAAGGAATCCTAAAGACCCTTGTTTTGTTAAACTACTTACAAATCCCAATTTCATTAATAGTTTGAGCACTCCTGAACGCTGTTGTTGGCCCAAACGAGATAATTTTCTAGCATTGGGCCTGCTCTCTGGAATGGCCTTCCCTTATTTACATGTTCCAGTCTTTCTAGATATATTTCTACATCGCTGTTTTCCTCAAACCTATTTCTTCGCTTGGGGGTGCTCGCATTGGAAGCGCTACTGATTGGTAACTGCTGCGAGTTGCGCTACATAAATTTCAAATCATATTACAATGTTGGTCTCCCGAAATTTTTATCCACTCGACCTTCCTCTAACTTTCTTCTGTCATTTGAATTTTGAGGCATTTGTTCGTTTAACCTGCTTTTAGAAATCCGACTCCAAGTCCGCTGCAGGCTCCCTTCAATGACACTCTGACTCTTTGGCCAGAATACCGAGCTGATGATAACTTCAAAGTGTTCTATCTGGATGCTGAAATATCCGTCAAGGAACTCTACAGACAGATGAACTACTACTTCTACACTAGTTACATTAGCATTATAACTGGCATTCCTATCAAGAGTCAACCAGGTGAGAGTCGAGTTGTATTACGCATCTACTGATCATCTAATTAACCAAGCGAAAACTGACTTTAAGAGCGCTGCCTTTAATCTAATCTTACAGCGTTAAGCCTAAATTACGCATATCTGAGAAATACTGATAATTACTTAATTAATAATGCTATTACCAATTAACATTAGTCGTCATTAATGCATGCTTGACGTCGTGACCAGTTAAGCATTTTTTCACTACTCAAGTGTAGGTAGCCTACTTGTAATAACATCAGTAATTTGGAAATAGTAATTTGACTTATTATTTTACTGTTGAGGCTGCTGTTCATTATCTTCTTCAACCTCAACCTTTCAACCTCTGACTGATTCTCTAATCAACTGTCATTGAAGAGGGGAGGACATTAAAGTACTAATCATTATGCTGTGATCTTAGAACATGTCTTCATGCGTGGATGGAGATAAACCTTATCCGATAATTCGACTATTCCTTCTTTAGCTCATTCGTAATTTCACATTTTCAATCGTTCAATTCTCTTGTGTGCACAGTGCACTCACAGCATATATAGGCCTATTTGTATTACAATTACGTACACTACATATTACATAATTATAACAACATTGAAACCTGTTGTCAACAGCAGAAGACGATGATGCTGTGCAATTCTCAGCAGCTGACTTTGCTCAAGCGATGTCCGACTTCTATTCTGAGGGATCGCTATACCAGTATCCTGGAAAATTTGAAGGAGATTTTTGACGCACATAAACGTTGGAAAAACGTTCTACAGCTCTAGGCAAAGCATTTCTAAATACAGGACGACCATTGCAAAGCAACTTTCCTTAAGAAACATTGATTTTCTGATCGAAATGTTGGGTAAAATGTATTAAATCACATCGACTAAATTTAAGAAAGCTGTTAGCAGCAGGGCCGGATTAACAAATGTGGGGCCTTGTTCAGCAAAATTGTGGGGGGGGGGTTCAACCTTATAGAAGCACGACAAGATAACACACACAAAACGTGTTGTATTCAAGTAATCAACATTCGTATTAATTCATAACTTCTATTTTTTTACAGCATCAACAGGCTTTTTAAATTTCCAATCTAGTGTTAAAGTATACAATCATGTATCTTCTACGGCTTAAGAATATTAAAGTGATGGTCAGACTTTTTATAACCAGGGTATACAGCCAGTGCCCTCGTAGGCTACATGCAAACAGCGCAGAAGCGATTTTGTGCTTCAAATAAATTCTTCGCAGTAAAAACTTCTGGCGGTCCTGCGGCAGAACCACGACCAGGTCAAAGGATTGTATGCCAGGGCTTATGCCATGATTTGTCCTACTGTCCCGGTGTCCCTACATTTGTTAATCCGGCCCTGGTCAATATTAATGGGCCGCCTTGGAGTGGTACGTTAGCCGTCTAGCCATCTGTTAAAGTAGTGTAGCCTAATATTCATCATCTTCAAGTCGTTTTTAGCCTACTTTATAGGCCTAGTATTGTAGCCTAGCTTGATTTAACCCTGCTTCGCAAAGTCTAGTAGCTGACCTAGATAGCACCCGTTCCGACTAGTAGGCTATGTGACTATCTCAATTGTACGCTAGCTCACAGTAGAGGGATTGTGCATTTAAAACACTAGAAAGGACAACGAAAGACGTGAGTTAAAATTAATTGACGAATTTTACGCATGTTAATGAGTCTCATTTCCGTAACATAAGTTGTAACTGACAGTCTAATTGCTCAATACAGAACTATATAGAATAGAGTTTGTATTAGGTCTATATTGATTATTCTTAATATATAAATAAATCAATTAATTAAAAAATATAAAGTGTTTCACTAACATACCCAGACTTACCCCAAGATTACCTTCTTTTCGTTGCCCAAAGAGGATGACCTCTTCAACTAACAATGGGCTTCACTTGAACAAGCAACTTAATCAGTGTTAGGAACTCATGATATTATTTTATGTGGAGGAAAAACAGTAGGCCTATCTCGACTGCAACCAAGATGAAACTATATGGAACCTTGGTGGTACCAGTAATACTGTATGGATCAGAGTGCTGGTGTCTGCTGCGTTGGCCTATATAGAGAGAATAAAAGAAGAACTAGTGGCTGAAATGAGTAGCTAAGAAGAATCAAGAGCAGGAGCAGGACGGAGAGAATCAGAAACGAGGAAACAAGACAAGAGCTTGGCGCAGAAGAAACGATGGTGGACAAAATCAGAAAAAAAGAAGGCTCAGATGGTTTGGTCACGTAGAACGAATGGAGGGAAAAAATTAGCCTACCATTCGCGACCTTGCACGAACACGTGGAAGGAAAGAGAGCAGTAGAGGAAAACAACAAAAAATTGGATGGACAACGTCAGAGAAGACCTGAAGAAGATGGATATTAGCATGAAAAGAGCAAAGGACCTCAGCAGAAGTCTGAAGAAGTCTGAAGAAGTCGCGTAGGAGACTCATCATCGTCATACGACTGACAGAAGAGAGCAAAGAAATAAGTTTTTTAAACTGCGTGTACGGTTGCAAGCTCACCAAGGAACCCTCCTCCTTTATCCGGGCTTTGTATATTTTCAGACCTCCATAGTAAATCTGATGCTGTCATAGCTATTATTATTTGCTGTTCCCATTTTCACTTTCAGCTTTATCTTGATGCCATCAGCTGAAAACAACATCTTGCAACATTCACGCGGATAACAGGCCCGCATTAAATCAGTCAAACAAGTCGTTCATTTCTTCGTCCATTTTTCATCTTGCTTATCTGCTTGAATGCCCGTCTGTATTTGTCCGTCTGTCTGTCTTTCAGCCTATGTGTCTCTTGAATGCAGCGCAGTTGTAGGCTATACGAGCGATCGGATTCAATTGGGTTTTAGAGAAGGCTTTATAAGTATAGCTAGAACTTATTCGAATGGCTGTGCATTCGACGCAGAGGGTTAGTAGCCATAATAACTTAGGAGAAATATGAAAGTGTGTACGAGTAATAGTTGAGTGGGACTATGTAGGCCTATGTATGCATGACTGAATATATACATGTATGTACGTCAAAGTACGTGTGCATGGCTGTTGTATGTACGTACATACGTACGTACGCATGTATGTATGTATGTATTTATGTATGCATGTATTGTATGTATGCATGCATTTATGTATGCATGTATGATTGTTTGTATGTATGTATGTATGTATGTATGTATGTATGTATGTATGTATAATTGTATATGTTTTTAGAATATTATATAAATGCATGTTATTTTCAGGCTTTATTTATATGGTTGCATGATTGTAGGAAAATACAGACAGAGTTTCTTCAGTGTAGACGTTCGAAAGATTCGAGATGCTGGCAATCTTCCTACTGCAGCTGTTATTGTTTTGCTGTCCAATCATCATCGCAAGAGATGTTCAGACGGAATATGGAACGGTCAGAGGTCATCCAATCACCGTCAACTTGGAGGACAACAGTCAGAAGAACGTAATCAGCTTCCTTGGTATTCCGTTTGCCACTCCTCCGCTGGGAGACCTCAGGTTCGAGGTACGAAACCGTGTTCAAATTCGTTTATGAGATTTTCTGATAGCCAGGTTAATTCGGTCAACATTTGGTCCCTTAAATGGATACCCGATGCTGTAAAGGAAATGTATTCCCTTGCATACTAAAATAATTACTCATCATAAGGTTATAAAATTATGGTTACTAAATTAACTAAATTTATATACCGCCTGTTTTGGCTACTACTGTATGTTATTTGTCCAAGAAAGGACTCTGGCCTACTATAAAGTCTGACAAGCAAACTCGGTCAATGGCTGGTTTAGACAGAGACACAGAGCACAGTCACCTTAACATTGAGTATTGACTAACTTTAAAACTCCACATAGCTTGTTCATTGCTTTGTGTAGAGACCGCAGAAGGCTCAACCGTGGAGTGATGTGTTCGTGGCTGATGCTCTGGGCGACGCATGCATGCAGAGTCTGGTGGGTGTTATATCCTGGACTCACCCGGACTGGAACCGGTACTCAGAAGATTGTCTCACCGTGAACATCTACGTTCCTGAGGTAACTATTTAAGTAGATCTAAGCTATTGTTCTGTTTATAGGTAGGCCTATACAAGCGTAAATTGACCAAGTAACCTAATTTTTACTGACTCTCACATTAGAAAAGAACTACTGACTGACTTATTGAACAACATAATGATCGAGAGATCGAACATAGAGCTCAAAGCTAACATTACTGATTGACTGACTGAGCGATTAATTAAGTAGGCTGATTGGTTGAACGTACTGGTGACGTTTTAAGTATCTAGAAAGTTTTTTATTTACTGGTTGAGTCTGTTTCTATATCTTACTTGTAAGACTTATTCTTGTGTTGACTGTAGGACTTGTCTGGCGGACCATACGCTGTGATGGTTTGGTTTTTCGGAGGTGGATTTAACCTAGGAGCTAACATCCAGTATCCAGGGCATTTCTTCGCAACCCGTGACGTCGTTGTTGTCGTGCCTAACTACCGCCTCGGCGTTTTTGGTCAGTCGTGAAAGTCGTCAATGTGATGATAATTACGTATCGATGATAAAGATGACTTTGATAATAATGTCATGAGTTCTTGACATAGTGTGCGGAACATACGATATCTCTTTCTATAGCCTAACGGTTATAGAAAGAGAGTAGGCTACACGTGGGCCTCAAAGGTTATGCACGTACGTTAGCTTACGTTGACATCTGCTCACCACGAATAGTATAGGGCCTACAGGGTAAAGTAGGGCCTACTTAACACTATGACGCGGCAAAAATCAGCAAATCAAAAAACTAACCTATACTTAGCTCTACTTCTGAAATCTAGCTACTATAGCCTATCTAGCCTGTCATTTTCAGTTATTTCCATAGTCAAGCCGTTATAAATAATTCACTCGCGTGCATCACTGAACTCTTCAGTATCGAATACGTTGCAAATATTGCTCTGTTCAAAGTTAAACCTTAAATAAATTTTGAGAACGATAAATTTAGTAAGAGTAATCTCGTACTCGTCGTTTGTTCATTCTGCAACAGATCTCGAGCAATAATTACGATCAGACAGTTTTAACACATGCATGCAGTAGGCCTACGCGTCCATTATTCTTAAATCGATAAGTAGCCTAGGCTACTTACGTTCCGCGTTCATTAATCTGACGAGTAACTTAGCATATAGACCTTCTGTCGCACTTTCAGGGCTGTTTTAAAGGATTTTTAGAACCGCGCAACTCCTTCTTTTCTTTCCCAATCATCCATGGTAAATTAATTACTGAAAATCGGAGGACAATGACTTTTTGCAAGTTTTAACTATACAAAAGTGCTTCTACAATCGCACATTTTGTGTACAACTGCACGTTAAAAAGCCCTACGCATAAGCCATCCTCTGTAGACAGAAGTCTACAACCAACCAGCTGGAACTGTTTCTCTGGCATAATAAAGCGAGTGCTATGCATCGCTCTAAATTTGTTCAGATGACGTAAAGACATTGTTTTGGAACTCTATTACACCTTTACACCTTCTTACAAAATCTAGTGTAACTCATGTTTTATAGCACAATTAAACCTATAAAGCAACAGATCTGTCATTGCGCTCGTGAATAAGCTGGAGCCCAGGACCTGGAACCCTGTGATTGGCCTTCTAGTGACGGTTTAGAAGTTTAGAGATTACTCTTACTATAATTGTCGTTCGCATAATGTTTAAGGTTTAACTTTAAACAAAGAAATATTTGGAAGATATTATTTTTTATTCCATACACTGCGCTTCAGGTTTCGCCAGCAGTCCTGACGGTTTACTAAAGGGTAACATGGGACTCTTCGACCAACTTCTGACCTTGGAATTTGTCAGAGACAATATCGCCAACTTCGGAGGAGATCCGAACAAAGTTACCATCTTCGGACAGAGTGCGGGAGGTGCAAGTACCGCATTGCACTTGATTTCACCTCTTTCCAGAGGTGAATATTTGAACTTGATGTAGGCCTACGTTCTTATTGAATCGGGTATTTCAATTTATTGTGAAATTAGTTGCACAACATTACAAGATTACATACATGTAGATTAATTTTTTTGCAAAGAGAGCTGTCCGTCTTGCGTAATGTCCCGATTTGACCGAGACCTCTTGCCTTCTATATGTAAAAATTGCTTTGAACTTTCATCTCGGGTTCATTCACAAGAATAACCAGACCAGATGCGGGTGTCTAAGCTTCCGATTAAACTAAAAGCCAGCTATGATGTGTTATGTGATAACAGAGTGTTGCAACACTATACAATGATAAGACGATGTAAAGCACAATTATAGCAGAATTGCACAATAATGCAACGATAGAGTAAGAAGTAATTTTAAAAGGTGAATATGAACTGAGCCTTCGCAAACCACTCCCAAAAGACACGGTATAGGCATACATCTTCCGTTGCTGACAGTATCGTCCTTGGGAGGATGAGGAGCTGAAAGAGAATATAGGGATAACAATAGGTGAGGCGAATTGATTTCTTGCGCAAGAAAAATCTTTTCCTCTAATTTGCCACAAAAATTATGATTCGAATCAAACACGATATTGCCAATGATCTCTTTTGTCGCCCGAAGGATTTGGACATTAATTCGGAACGGACAATTTGAACTGGACAATTAAGAGACGGACAATTTGAACTGGACAATTAAGAGACGGACAATTTGAACTGGACAATTAAGAGACGGACAATTTGAACTGGACAATTAAGAGACGGACAATTTGGCGACGGACAATTTGGAGCGGACAATTCGGAGAGGACAATTCGGAGTGCAAATATAAAAATCGTGTATTCCCAATGGACGCTTACGGCGATCAAACTTTTATTTGTTATCTATATAAATAAAAATGAAACTTTCCAATAGTTTGTTCCCAGTGTTCTCGAAAAGTTACGCACAGATTGTTTTGAAATTGTAACAAAACCCTCCATTCCAACAGGACAGTGTTTTTTGATGCTTTTTATCCGAAAAAAACGCAATCTTTTCCAATAAATTTCCACAAAAAGTGAAGTTTGCATTCCGCTCGACCGCCATTTGCAAATTCAACAAAAACGCAGGGTTGCCAGATTTCCGAAACGCTTTGTCCCGAAATCACGTTGTGAAGTCGCCCAAAAGTCGCGAAATTTTGAAAACGCGAAATTACGTTGTAAAGTCGTCCAAAAGTCGCGAATGACCAACTTTATCGCTGTGGGGAAGGAACGATGTGAGGGAGGAAAGAAGGAAGAGGGAGCGGGACGAAGAGGGAGGGGAGGGACCGGCTGGGAGGGATGGAGAAGGCAGGGATGCAGGGAGGCAGAGGTAGGGAGGGGAGGGAATGGGACTGGGGTGGGAAAGGAAGGAGGAGAGGGGAAGGGGGAGTGGGAGGGGGATTTAGGTAGGGAGGGATGGTTGGACACTCTTTTCAGCCACAGCAACGCGTGGCCGGGTGCAGCTAGTTGGCTATAAAATAATAATCACATGGCACTAAAAAACGTTCACTGATCTTCTAAAATTAATTCAAAAATTGAAATTAAGAAACTAAAATTAATAGTAAATGTGGTGAATTATCAACTTATAGGCATCTCATTTAGATCAATGTAATTTTCTTACCAATTTAGTCCCATAGTTGTATACCTGGTTAGGTATCATATTATTATTATTATTAGCTAGAACATTAATACATCTTTTGCAACTTAAGGTCGTACCGAAATTCCATTCAGACCGGGTAGAAGATTATCCATGAAAATGGCTGCATTACCATGATACAGTACCTGGTAATCTGTTTGCTTCGAAGGTTTGTTCCATCAGGGAATCACGCAGAGCGGAACCGAAAGCAACCACTGGTCGTTGAACGAACCAGAACAGCATCCGGAAAACTACATCTTCCAGGTGGCCGAGAACGCCAACTGCACAACCGACGACGAGACCGAAATGGTTGCCTGTCTAAGGGAACTTAGCGCCATAGAGCTACGACAAGCGGACGACATCAGATGCACTGTGAGTCCAATGTACACGGTGCTTCATGTTGCATCTTCAATTCAACATATTTGGAACGCAAAGGGGTTTACTTAGAAATAATACTTATTTATACATAGTAGACATATATTTAGACCTTACAAATTGGTATAGTAAGTAGACCTACTTCTGTGAACTACCACCACGTGTGATAGCAGAAAGCTCACAAACCGCTTGATATGTCGCTTGGTCCTTGACTCGAGTTCAACTGACTTCAATTATTGTACTATATAGAAATTATTGTTAGCTATGTTATGCTATGTTATGTCAGCATTGCTTTTCGTGATATGCATTAAAAACTGCATGCGCTGTGTGCCTGTTTTCAGCCTGGGTATTCGTGTCTTGGTTTTGGACCAGTCGTCGATGGACCCGGTGGATTTGTTCCTGACCTTCCACTGACCTTGAGGGAGAACTTGGGAGAGGATTCTGTTCCGCTAATGTCTGGAATATGCAAGGATGATGGTGCCCTGTCCACACTTGCATGCAAGTCATCTTACCATCTTTACAGGCCGAAAATAGATCATCTAGTCAGTCAGACAGACAGTCAGCCAGTCAGTCACTCACTCACTCACTCACTCACTCACTCACTCACTCACTCACTCACTCACTCACTCAGTCAGTCAGTCAATTTGGCGGGCAGTTAATCCTTCGGCTTGTAGGCTACTTCAAAGCCATGAAGAATTGTCCATGTAAATAATTATTGCAGGTCATCTGTGATTTATCTCTTGTTCGAATTCTGTTGCCTAGATGTTCCTGAGGCAATACGTGGCGGATTCAACCACTCCGAGTTTGAACAGTACTTGTACAACAGGATTCTGGCACAATATAGGCAGCGTCTTACAGAGGATCAGTACAACGATGTATACGATGCGTATAACTTCTTTTACACCAACTGGCCTTACATTGACGATCTGGAAGCCAACAGACAAGCGGTCAACAGGGTCGGTTTCAATTAGTTTCATGTCTGTATGAACGTTTGTATGAATGTAAACTATTGTTTGCATCTAGCTACTCATGTAGATACCGTGCAAAGACGATGAAACGTAATTGTCTGATAGATCTACTAACGCACATGACATTCCTCATACCATGTGCTTCTGACACATACAGACAAACATAGGAAACCGGTACCCAAATGTTTATGTGAACCTTCGTCTGGTTGCAGACTGAGTGGAGCGTGGTCTAATAACCCAGGTCAAGCTGTTCCGTCCTTAACCTGCTTTCGCGCTGTTTGACGGCAAATTTCAGTGTTGTTAGACTCTGTGATCCTATAATAGTCCAAGTGGTCCTTGCTCCGTCCTTTTCATAGAGTTCTTCGTGGTCCCTGTCTTCCGTAACCAGCGAGATGTTTTTGTGACGGACTGGCAGTGAAACCGTTCTCATTATGATATCCAGTTATTGCAGTATTTTACAGCTCATGTAGAAAACTCGTGATGACCTCCAGCTGATAGTCACCCAAACCTGCCACAATGAACATTTTTGTTAAAGGTTCTATCATCCACGTGTGCTTCGAAAAATGGAATCAGCACTCTTATTCTGTCTGTTTATTTATTATATGCCGCTATAATATGCGTATAAATACACACAAAGAGCCAAACACGTTTCTTTTATTCATCGAATAAGAATAGAAAAACAGTATAGGCTAAATAGGAGAACATAAGTAAGCATAATCGTTTACGGATTGTTTTACAAAATATAAATTTAAGAAATTTCTTAAATGTTCTAACAGATTTTAACGGATACTGATTTCGGATATGCGTGGGACAGACACGCCAAGCTCAATTCGCAGTATGCCCCTACGTATACATACGTTGTAGCCTTCAGAAGTCTCAACACCTCCGAGTCCACGGAATGGTTGGGTGCGTTTTTTCTCTTTCAATGGGCGGGTTAATTATTGTGTCGTGAAAGCAAACATCTTGACTCCTACGACCATTAATTGAACACATAATAATAATAAGAAAACTTAATTAGCAGAAATCTTAACTATACTAACAGAACAGACAACCTGCAATACACGGCGCTAGGAGAGGCTGGAGAGCCTATACAATGCATGCATGTCTATCTTAGGGGCCATTGCATAATTACGTAACGCCGAAAATGACCGTTTTAGACCCACCCACCCTGTAACGCTTCGTAACGTTTCCCTTGACCCACCCACCCACCCTCCGCAGCGTTACGTAACGATAGCTACGAAAAATCAGTTGAGATTTAGGTCTATTATTGGCTTATGTGAGTACGTAATTATAATTCATATTTTCATAGTGAATTTAATATGCCTATAAGAGTATAAGTGTAGGCTAGGCCTACATGTTTAATACGTGGCTTCGGAAACTGAACTCAGCCACGCTGATCTCCCTGCCAGTGTGTTATCCAATGCGCCACCGCCGCCCCCCAACAGACATGAAAGATGTTTTCTGCAGGAAAAGAACTGGGATAATGCGACCCAAAGTATATAATAGCCGCCAAACCGAGTAGGCATCGAGATACATTTGCCTATTTAGCTTTACGTTTTCCGTCTAATTTCACAATCACATTAAGACACTACGCTTGTTCATCAGGTATTTATTAAAAGTCAACATCAGATAAAACATTTCAGACTGCTTTCATTGGTTGCTTTCATTTCTCTTCCATGGATTTAGGAGTTCCACATGCGGGCGAAATTCCTTACGTCTGGGGTCTCACCTACCTAACGATCAATCCTGATGCGAGGATCGACTCTGAGCTTTACTTCGACATAATCGGCTACACTCCGGAGGACGTCACATACGCTAATTACGTTCAGACACTATGGGCAAACTTCGCTAAATACGGGTTAGCTAATGTGACGCCTAAAGTTTGATCGACATTTATGTCATTAATTTTAATAACTTTTAGTTTTTAAGGAATCCTAAGAGAGCCTATTTTAAGCTACTTGTCCCAATTGTATATGTGCACCCCTGCAGGCTGCATCCTCCTGTTTCCAACTGCTGGAATCAAGGTCATTTCCGACGCATAAGGGAACCTCGGTCTCCTCACTATTTCGACTCTCCACTCTCAGCTCAGCAGCCAGTGGCCTTATGATTGTTTCCCCCGCATTCGTGGTGCAACATTTGAATCCAGAGGCATAGGCGCTTTCCCCGAATACAGCTTGAACCATCGTCTACATTAACTGGAGTTTGAGTTAGGCCTACTAAATCTTCCTCTAACTTTCTCTGGTCATTTGAATTTTGAGGTGTTTCTTCGTTTAACCTGGTTTTAGAAATCCGACCCCAAGTCCAGTGCAGGCTCCGTTCAATGACACTCTGACCGTTTGGCCAGAATACCGAGCTGATGATAACTTCAAAGTGTTCTACCTGGATGCTGAAATATCCGTAAAGGAACTCTACAGACAGCTGCACTACTACTTCTACACTAGTTACATTAGCATTATAACTGGAATTCCTATCAAAGATCAACCAGGTGAGACTCGCGTTGTATCTACTGATTATCTAAAAAACCAAGCGAGAACTGCCAAACTGATTCTGTCTTGAATGTAATCGTAAAGCACCGTAAGGCCTTTACGCATATTTGATAAATCGTGTTTACTTAATAATGCTGGTACTAATCTACCTAGTCCTAGTGCTTGCTAATGCATGGTTGAAGTCATGACTAGTCAAGCATTTCGTCACTACTCAAGGTTCGGTGCCTGTATTAACATTGATAACTTGGAAAAAATTCTTTAATAAGCTGTTATTAATGAGGGAACATCAAAGTACTAATCATTATGCAGTGATCCTATAGAACACAGATACACGTTTCCACGCATGGATAGAGATAAACTTTTATCAGATAATATCCGACTATTCATTCATTAGCTCTTTCGTAAATTCATATTTTTTAATCGTTCAATTCTCTTGTGTGCACACACACACATTACATATATAATTATATATTATAACATACATTACATATAGGCTACTATATATATACATATAACAACCTTCAAACCTGTTGTCTACAGCAGCAGAAGTCGATGATGCTGTGCAATTCTCATCAGCCGACTTTGCTCGACTGATGTCCGACTACTATTCTCAAGGATTGCTATACCAGTATCCTGGAGAGTCTGAAGGAGATTTTTGATGCGCAAAAACGCTACAAAACGTTCCAGGATTCTAGGGCCTATAGGCAGAACATTCCTATACACCCCACACCCCACACCCATTGCAAAACAACTTTAGCCTACTTGAAACATTCATTTCTCTGATCGAAGTTTCCGATAAAAATCTATTGAATTACATCGACTGAATTTACGAAGGCTGATAGCAGCTCGCGTCCAATATGCCCTATAACATATTATTGTTTCCGGCCAAACAGAAGCTGAAATAAAATTTCGGTCACTTTATACTGGAAGCAACTTAAATTAAAGGAATCTTCAAAGCAATTGTTTCAAATGTTGCTTCTTTCTGTAGTCATGACAGTACTGCCGGTGTCACGAGACATTCTATCGACCCCTAAACCTATTAAGTGTTCATACTCTAGTCTACTATCTGCGAATATTTAATATATTAAATATTACTATTATATTAGGTGTTCATACTCTACTATATGCGAAGGATCGACTCGAGATATGAATTCGCTTGCTCTGTCTCCAGGTAGACCTACAATAATAACCACGACAGGTTAAACAAAAAATTTTATTGTTTATTTATTTATTACTTAGATAATCAATACTATGCAAACTCTATAATTATGAAATAGCATAGTTAACCTGTCGGTTGCAACTCATAGCCTACTATGGAAATGAGATTCATTGTCAGGTTTGTTATTAGCCTACGTAATCTTTGTAAATATTATTTTGACTCACGGCTTTGTTTGTCCTTTCTAGTTATTTAAATACACAAACTATCTAAGTTAGCAAGCTAGCATACAATCTAGACAGAGAAGTTCCCCGCTCACCACTCCGTACTAGTCGGAACTGGTGCTATCTAACCCAGCTACTATAGACTTAACGTCAAGTTAGGCTACAGAGCTATCGGACTACAAAGTACAAACGACATGAAGATGATGAATAGGTTACTTTTACGAACAAAAGAAGTTGCAAAGGAAATGGACATGGACATAATCCGATTAAAAGACACATATTAACCTGGTCGACTATAAGTTTATAGTAAGAAACAAACATAATGGTCTGACAACTCTTACTTGTATAACGTGAAGGGTGCGGATTCGAGCCTTCAATAAAGCAACCACGGTTTCACTGGCCTACCCAGACATAACTCAAAAATAACCTCCCCTTTGTTGCCCAAAGATGATGAGATTCTCAACTATCAAAGAGCTCCACTGAGTAAACACACTCGTGATAAATCTCATGGTATTTATTGTCTTATTACAAAGCTGCAGTTAAAGAGACCATAGCTCAGTTTGAACCTGCATAGTGTTTTTTAAACTATGTGCACGGTTACAAGCCTACAGCGGAACCCTCCTCGATCCTTTATCCTCACTTCAGACTTCCTTAGCTAATCTGATGGTGCCGTAACTATTATTGTCTGTTGTCCCCGTTTCACTCTTGAGTCTCGACTCGTCTCGAGTCTTAACTTTATCTTGACGACATCTGAAGTAAACAACATCTTGCAAAGTTCACGCCGATAACAGGCTCGTATCTAATCAACCAAATTAGTCGTTCATTTATCCGTCCACTTTTCAGCTTGCTTGTCTGCTGCTCTGTCTGCTTCTCGTCTGCTTGTATTTGTTTCTCAGTTCCTCTTCCGCTGTGTTCCTTAAATCCAGCGCAGTTAGGAGCGATTGGATTCAATTGGATTTCAGAGAAGGCAGTTTATAGCTGGAACTTATGCGAACCACAGCGCATAGCATTTGACGTTGAGGGTGAGTAGCCATAGCTTAACATCTATAGCTATAGATTCACGACAGATCTGTTCTTCAGAGTCACTTTCGGATGCGTGAACATTCATTTGTTGGTCTCTAATTTCAATCAGAAAAGAATCTACACTTACGCATGTTGATATAATATATCGCATAATGCATATTACACGAATGTGTATTGTGTATTGTAGCTATGAATGTAATTAATTTTATAAGATGAAAGCTCAAAATGCTACCATTGCAATGTGGAAATTCAAAACGTTTCTTGGAGTAGGCCTATCGCTCACCAATCGCTCGCTTGTTTTCCCCACACAAAAGTTGAAGTTCCCCAGAGGTGGGTGACCGTGACAAGATAACACATTGATCCGCGCATGAGAGAGAGAGAGAGAGTGTGTGTGTGTGTTTGTGTGTGTGTGTGTGTGTGTGTGTGTGTGTGTGTGTGTGTGTGTGTGTGTGTGTGTGTGTGTGTGTGTGTGTGCACGTCCACGTGCGTATGTGAATGCATGGAAATATTTTTTATGCATGTATATTGTATACACGTAGATCTAGCTTTGCACTAATGCATCCTAGTTTAGGCCTTTATTTACATAGTGCATGGTAACAGGCAAAATACAGACACAGTTTTTTCAATGTAGACTCCAGAAAGATACAAGATGCTGCTGATATTCCTATTGCCGCTGTTGTTGTTTTGCTGTCCAATCATCATCGCAAGAGATGTTCAGACGGAATATGGAACGGTCAGAGGTCACCCAATCACCGTCAACTTGAAGGACAACGTTCAGAAGAACGTAATCAGTTTCCTCGCTGTTCCGTTTGCCACTCCTCCGATCGGAGACCTCAGATTCGAGGTACGAAACCGTGCTTTGAGGTTTCCTGATAGCCAATTTCTTTCGGCCACAGTTTGGTCCCTGAAATGCTGCATCACGAGGTTATGATATTATGACTACTATAATTTTATTGTTTGCTACATTTATATAGCGTCCGTTTTGGCTGTCACGGTATGGCAGAGGTCCACTTAAGCTGTAAGAGTTCCAAAAGGCAAGGTGGCTCGCTATAAACTCGGATTTGTAACTGAAATCGGTTAATGGTCGGTTTAGACAGTGAAAAGAAGCACTGTCGACCTTGCAGCTGCCCTAAGTGTTTCCTCAAAAATTTGAGTGCTGTCTCTGCTGTGGTAGCAATGAGCAATCGAGATTGATGGATTCGCTGGTGAAATAACTTCATATAGCGTGAGGCTGAGATTTTCTATTCAGGCCCCCGTTCACCGGCCTAATGCAGTCTGTTGCTTTGTGAATGTCGTTCAACTGATCGGGAGTACCGGGTAGGGGCCGTCCATAAAGTACGTCACGCTATTTTTGTCCATTTTTTACCCCCTGCCCCTGTCACAAACTGTCACAAATCTCGGACCCCTCTAAAGTACGTCACACTTTTCGATCAATTTTTTTCTTAATTATCACCTCATTAAAATTTAATCTAAAACACACTTCACTATTAAACTGTATTAAAATATGAAATTTCCACATTCAGGAGATACACATTTTATGCTATTTTGACATCAAACTAATTCAAATGTTTCACAAAATTTTTGAAAATTAATTTTTAAAGCTAATAAATTCTACTAAAAAATAATCGTGTGACGTCACACATGGCCTGACCTCCCTCCCCTGTCACAAACTGTCACACTTTCTTACACCCCCTCCCCCTCTGGAGCGTGACGTAGCCTACTTTATGGACGGGCCCTAAGGTAATTTACGCAGTCGAGATGTTCGTAGATTAGTTGTAATGTCTTTGCAGAGTGTAAGCTTACAAATTAATATTTGGTAGAGCTGAACATGCTTGCGCAAGGTCAGTTGCATTTGTCAGTGGTAAGAGTAGTAGTAACGTTGCTGAAGAACCAATAAGTTATAAAGTTAGGCCTATAAGAGTCATTTTCGACATCTAGGAATTCATCCATTAGGATAATTAGGATAATGCCTTTTGAGGACATTTTGTGGGATTGAGATAATTAATTTACATTTACAAAAATAATGGTCTCGATTAAAGCAGTAGTAGAAGCTTGGTTTACGGAATTACATATTCTATGGAGATTCTAATAGAGCAGCTGTATCCAGGGGCGCAACCAGAACATTTTCCTGGGGGTGCTCAGAATTATTTTAAGCGCTGACGGTACGAAGCAGTGAGTGCCGAAGGTACGAAACAGTGAGTGCCGAAGGCACGAAGCCAATGCCGAGTAGGGGTTTGGGGGCGCCGTAAGCTCTCCAAGCGGGGTCTGGGGCGGAGCCCCAGAAACCAGCGCATTTTTTACTTTTACGTCAGGCTCTTGTTTGCCAGCTGTTTTTATGAGCGATAAAGTCATGAAAACTTCTGAAAACCATGGTTTAAGACTTAAAAAATGTCAAACAACCGCATTTTTATTTTTGACATCAGCTAGAGCACGTTTCAGACTCTTGTTTGTCAGCTGTTTATGAGCGATAAAGTCATGAAAACTTCTGAAAACCATGATTTTAGACTTCAAAAATGTCCTTTCTTATTTGTTTAGATAAGACAAATGGCATTAGGCCTAGGTCTATACATGTAGCTCGCGAGTGGCATAATTAATAACCAGTATTTAGTCTAGCCCCTCTCCTAATAACCAGTGTTTTATCTAGGCCTAGTCCCTTCGCTGTTATTCAAGGTTCCTGAGGAAAAGCGAGCATCCGACGGAAAAGGTCTGGGGCTTTAGGAGGAGATGTGAGGCATGTGCCCATCCATAGGCCTATGAAATTTTCTTATTTCCACATTGCAATGGCAGCATTTTAAGCTGCCATCTAAAGCAAAATTGATATACTATTTCTATATATACACGGTGTTCGGAAAAAAACCGAACCTCTACCAGAAATAAAGAAATTAACACCAAACATGTAAAAATATTATTGAGAATAAAACTATTTTATTCCCAACTATAAACTTAACTAGTCTTTATAATTATATCCTATTCCAGTTAAAACTTGAAGTCATTTAAAATGTTTCAATCAGCGTATAGAGCGACTGAGCTAACGGCGGTCAACAAGCAGGCTTGGCTTGAGCGATCAAGACAGTTGTTAATGCACTATAGCCTGAAAACTTGGTAGGCTACATTTCAAATAGCCTAGACCTTAATCTCGTGTACTGTAAAATCTGGTCTGTCATTCAAGAAAAGTTTGTAAGAAAATGGAAGAACTACGTCAGCGCATAATACTGTAATGGGACGAATTTGATCAAGCTGTATCGATTCAGCAATTAATCAGTGGCGAGCGCGTCTCTACATGTGCGTGTGTTGAGACCGAAGGAGGAAATTTTGAACATACATTATTACTAACAAATAATAGTTATCTGATTCTTGTCTTTTAAACTAAAGTTTCTCCATACTTTATTACAATGTACAAATTATTACACAAATTATCGTATCAATAAGAGAGGTTCGGTTTTTTTCCGAACACCGTGTATAAGCTACTCACAATAATAATAGAAACATTATTATTCGGAGTTTCCTCTCTGTTATGGTAGCCTACCATTTTAAGATGTCAACTCAGCAAAATAACTCTATTACCTCAGTGCTGATAAAAAAGAGTGATTTCAGATTTCAACATCGGTTTAAAACTTCAGAGTGTTGCCTCGCAATTACTTACGTTTCCCCTATAATTTCATACGATAGAGCAGCGGTTCTCAACCTTTTTCGTGCGGCGACCCCTTTTTGACATACCAAGAGTTGTGACGACCCCAGCCAAAAATTGATCGAGTTACCCTTCCTTTACTGCATTTCGATACTACCATTGTCCATTGTTTATGCATTTTTCACTGTCTTCATAATTTGAAAACTGCTTGTGGCTATATTGTGGGCTCGAGGCTTCTTGGCTCTTGCATGCAATTATGAGAGCAATCTAGCCTAGGCCTAAGCAGCTCGGTCTCCATTCTTTGAGCAAGCCGAATATTGTTTCATTTTTTTTAACAGAATGGTTGAAGTGGAATTTGCAATTTAAAACTAATAATGGCAAAATAAAATTAGTTGTTGCAATCTAACGAATGAATCTTAGGAGAAGCATGAGTAAAATTATTTTAAGTTGCTATGGTGTAGTAGATATATATCGTTGAAATTTCTAGTACATTTTGTACAAATTTTTAAAGGGCCCAGGCGACCCCTGGCAAATCGTCAGGCGACCCCCGTGGGGGTCGCGACCCACAGGTTGAGAACCGCTGCGATAGAGTATCATAATCTACACTGTGTCCGGAAAAATTCCAAGGCCCTAATATATGAATGAAAAAACTGGAGTAGATAATAATTAATTAGAAAATTTTAAAACCTTTTTTAACCGTACATAATTACCAAAAAAATTCTTTGTAATTTATTAACGGCCCCCGTTTAAAATTACGTCACAGTGAAGAACTCCGCGAGCGAATTGTTAATGCTTGGGATGAACTTGATCAACTGGTCGTCGATGCTGCTGTTAGTCAGTGGCGTGTACACTGTACGTCTCGAAGCATGCGTGGAAGCCAATGGAGGACATTTCGAACATAAATTATAGTTCCATAATATTTCAAGATTAAACTGTTTCTGGAATTTTAAAAATCTATTAATGTTTACTAATTATTTTTATATTTACCGTAAAGCCTTGGAATTTTTCCGGACACAGTGTATATCTATAAGAAAGGATGTAGGCCTATGTATGTTTGTGTGTATCTACACTGTGTCTCAATAAATCGGGCACCCTTTTTATAATGTGAATAAAACAGGCAAAAAACAGGTAATTTATTAACGGCCCCCGTTTAAAATTAAAATTTTCAAAATTTCAAAACTGTTTTATCCTGAGATAATTATCCTACACTGATTCAAATATGAAGTTTCTGGCATGAATATTGACGTCACAATTAAGTCATTTGCATCAGAGAATTCAAATATTAAGTACCGAACACAACGATTTTTGTTGACATTTGTTTTCGTTATGTAAATTAATGACGTCATTATGACGCAATTTTTTTATTGAGGGCCGTTCATAAATTACCAATTTGTAGATAATTATCTTAGGATAAAAACAGTTTTGAAATTTTGAAAATCGATGAATATATACCAGTTTTATTCACATTATAAAAAGGGTGCCCGATTTATTGGGACACAGTGTATGTATGTATGTATATAATTTATGTATGTATGTATTTGACTTTGTCCAGAATGCACGCCCACAGTTTCGCAGCTATTGATCTGAAACTTTGCACCTAGACAGGGATCCATCAGACTTAAAACGTGTAGTGGTTGGCAAATTTCCAACACCATGGATGATTGATGGGGGCCAGGATGGGGAGGGGGAATTTTTTGGGAAGGGGCGAAAAACATTTTGTGCAGCTATTGATGTCAAATTTTGCATTTAGACAGAGGACCGTCAGGTCCACTCTGTGAAAGAGTTGGCGAATCCCTACCACGATGGGGAGAATGGGTGGGGGCAAAAAACTTCATTTCCCTATTTTTATACCATCGCCATAGTTTCACAGCTATTCACCTGAAAAGTTGCAGTTAGATAGGGTGCCACCGGGACCACCTCGCCCCCAACCAACACCCAACTCGCCCCGCAGGGGCCGGGTGGGGCGGGGCGTTGCTTAGGAGGGGCGAACATTTTTTTTTGGGGGGGGGAAACGTTTTTGGCAGCTATTGATGTCAAATTTTGCATTTAGACAGAGGACCGTCAGGTCCACTCTGTGGAGGAGTTGGCGGATCTCTACCATCATGGGGAGAATGGGTGGGGGCATAAAACTCCACTTTCCCTATTTTTATACCATCGCCATAGTTTCACAGCTATTCACCTGAAAAGTTATAGCTAGATAGGGTGCCACCGGGACCACCTCGCCTCAACCAACACACACCTCGCCCCGCAGGGGCCGGATGGGCCAGGACGTTGTTTAGGGCCCGGAGGAGGCGAAATATTTTTGGTGGGCGAAATGTTTTTGGCAGCTATTGATGTCAAATTTTGCATTTAAACAGAGGACCGTCAGGTCCACCAAGTGGAGGAGTTGGCGAATCTCTACCACCAGGGGGGGGGGGGTGAAAACTCCATTTTCCATATTTTTACACCATCGCCATATAGTTTCACAGCTATTCACCTGAAAAGTCGCAGCTAAATAGAATGTCACCGGGACCACCTCGCCCCAAACCAACACTCACCTCGCCCCGCATGGGCCTGGTAAAGGCAGGGTTCTGTATGGGGTGGGGAAAAATTTGGGGGGACATCTTTTTGGCAGTTTTGCTGCTATTGATATGAAACTTTGCATGTTGACAGAGGGCCGGCAGGCCCAGCAAGTGGAGAGGCCATGGTGGGGGTGCAAAAACCCAAACTTTTGCTATTTCCATTCCGTCGCCATAGCTTCACGGCTATTTACATAAAATTCCCGGGCATCGCCGGGTACCCCAGCTAGTTATATTATAATATTGAATAATAAAATTTAATTATATAGTAGGAAATGAGATTATGGTATAATATATGGCAGCTAATGCAATACAATATAATAAGCAGCAACTAAAACCTATTATTTGGTCAAATTTTCAGGGGAATTTTTTTTATTTCTGAGCACTTTCTCCACTGGAAATGTCTAGATCAAACAATGCTGAATAATAACTATATTATTATTATTATTATTATTATTATTATTATTATTATTATTATTATTATTATTATAACACATTTATTTCTTCAAAAACTGACACAATCATGTACAGACGAGTAAATAATCGTTTCAAACATTAGGTCCTTGGCCTCTCAGTGTCTTGGCCGATAAGTTCTGTCGTGCCCAACACAGACAACGAATTTCCTACTTGGAGCGCGACTGAAATGCGCTGGAGCAGATGGTTGGACTCTCTCTGGTTACCGGTCGACATCGAAATTCTGCTTCCCAACTCTTGAACGAATTCCAGGGACTCGGAGTGCCAACTTCCTCCGGTTTCGAGGGCCACAGGAATGAAGTGATGCGACTGTGAGATGACAACATATTTACTGGTCTTATTTCGAGCTGCTTTCTCCGCTGCTGCACCTGCGTTTTCCGCTGTTAGATGTACGTACGAAGCTGCAAACGTGTCTGGCACAGTGACGTCCCAAGCCAGGCATCGACCTCTGGACCAGGGTATTATAGTAACTCCATCTGGTCGTTTGCCATCGGTTCTCGAAAGACCAGTAGGTTCTTTGATGGCCGGTATTTTGGCTCTCGTCATCGCTCGCCATATCACGTCGTTTATCATATCATGTCGTTGGTGTCTTCCAGCACCTTTAGGGCAGGAGAATCCATGATGACCTAAGGATTCTACTCTGGCACCACATTTACACACATGTTGTTCACAAAGCACAGTACCTAGACGAATGCCTACTGCAACTCTCAACACCTCTCCCGTCATCCGCAATCCAGCTGCCGTAATGGGTAGTGCGTGAAGCCAATCACCTGAATGTGGCGATTGTACGGCTAGCAATCGAGATTTCGAAGCGGGATCTGTGGTTCTTTCTGTGAGTTCTTGAAATGCATGCGAAATCACCGCTGCGTCCCATTCTCTTTGTATATACGCTTTCAGCTCAGTGGGAGGAGGTGCGTTCGAATTCGACATCCAAGAACTAGAGGCTTCTTCCACCAATGGATCGGTAGAAGTTACGGAGACAGCGAGTAGCATTTGGTCTTGGAGGCTTCGAGTGCCAGCGGCTGATGCCAAAAAGGCGGAAGTTGCCAGCATTTCGGCACTACGAATCCCAAGACCGCCGTTTCTCACTGGTAACGATGCCTGGATCCATTGATCGTCATTCATGTCAATATTGAGGAGGCTATAGACCTGTCCTCAATGTTTCATCGAAGTCGTGTAGAAGTCCTTTATATATGAAGCAAGCTGATGTTCTCAGTGTGTACAGCAGCTTCGGTATGCTTAAGCTGCTCTTCAGCAGGGTGAATGAATCGTGTGGGTGAAGCAGTTCAAGCCGTGTGATGACTTTCGTCAGATCATTAATCTTTTTCTGGATAGATTTCTCGACGGCCCTGCCTGGCAACAGTGGAGCTCCAAGCAATGTCAGGTCTTCACAGGCGACAATTTCGAACTCAGCAAAGGCCTTGTTCTTGTGTGTTTCAACGTCACCGTTAAAGGAAGCCTCGCACTTTGCCCGATTCAGTTGTAAACCATACATGTGTGCCTGCCTCTCTATCAAGCTGATGTCGTGCTCCACTTCATCGATTGGTCCAGCAAGAGTAATATCGTCCATGTAACCGATATTTAACGGGGTAATCAGACTCTCAAGTAGTGGGTGTATCGTAAGGCAGAACTCCAGTGGTCCTAACGGGTCACCTTGTTGAGTGCCTTCTTCAGAAAGGATAGTGTGCTGTCTAGTCTGTAGCTGTGGAGTGTATGCATAATTATCAAATACATATCTGTAGATTTCTGGAGCTTTTGCTGCGACCGCCTCTAACAAAGAATCTCTTCTTAGTGCGTTGAAAGCATTCGAGAAATCCAGTTTCACTAAGATATGATTTTCAGGCATAGATTGCAAGTATCGCCTGGTAGCGTGAACGGCAGCCTCGGCTCCTCCTGATACTCCAACACCGATTTGGAGCGGTGATAGAGCTTGAGACAGGTATGGACATACAACATGGCAGATACTCTTAGCAGCCAGACGTCGCCAAGTGTATCCTACGGTGATCGGTCGAATCCCTCCATCTTTCTTCCCAAGTGTTATTAGTCTTCCGCCGTACAAAATCTCTGCGATGTTCTTCGGTATTCCTCCTCTCAGCAGCAGATTGATTAGGTCAGTAATCGTATCCACGAAATCTGCGTCTGTTGAATTGGACAAAAGGTCTTTCAGATGTTGTGGTGTGAAGCCATCTGGACCTCCGGTTGATGCTGCCGGAAAAGAAGCTATAGCGTCACAAACCATCTTACCAGAAACCTGTATGGCTTCAAACATGTCTTCTTGAGGACATGGCAGTGTTCTCCTGTCATCGTAGGCCTTTGGATGCTTCTTCTGCAATTCTTCCATCACTGTAGGTGAATCTTCTACAGGAACATCATCAGAGCATAGCAAACGAAGGGCCCCTTTCATGTCGCCATCTTCGAGCCTGCTAGATACTGCTTCGGCAAGATATTTTCCTCTATCCTGAATCTTATCATTTCTCCTAGATCGTGACTTAGATGCTGTAATTTCATTGCCCTCGTCGCTGAAAACCATTCCTTTATGCCACGCTTCGATGCGCTGTAAAATGATCTTTCCCAAATTCCGGTTTCGACCTCCCCTCTTAGGCTTGTGCAGAATTATATTATTATTATTATTATTATTATTATTATTATTATTATCATTATTATTATTATTATTATTATTATTATTATTACTATATATTATTATATATTATTATAATACCAATTTGAAGGACAAAATTCTTAACTAGGCCTTAATAAAATAGCACACACGTACTATCAATATTATGTTGTAACATATTATCAATAAATTGGCGAGACACTGCAATGTAAAGGCATAGACATATCACTAACGCTTTAAATTCATCACTAGGCAAATTCTCGAGACCCCAGACCAACTCAGGAAGATGAGTTAAACACTGAAATCTAATGCTTTACGAACCATGAATTTGATTTGATTATAATACAGAAAATGAAGAAACTTGCTTGATTGTGTAATCTAAAAGACTGCAAGAGCGAGAGGACCCTACCCCCACCGCCCACAAAAACTCATTGGAATTTGAAAAATTGCGTGGGTCACCTTTTTAGCCCTGGGGGTGCTCAAGCACCCCCCAGAACCCCCTAGTTGCGCCACTGGCTGTATCACTCTGTGAATTGAATTGTTCTGTAAAAGACTAGATTCATTTTGCGATACGATAAAATATAAGCTTAGTAGGCCCTACGCGACAGAACTGATTGCTGTTATTTAACTTTTCAGTTCATTTTTCGTATAATATTATTCTCGACAGCCTCCCGGTTGTCCAAAAAACATTAAGTAGCCTAATCACTAGCTTTAAAACTCCGCATTGCTTGTCAATTGCTTTTGGCAGAGACCGCAGAAGGCTCAACCGTGGAGTGATGTGTTCGTGGCGGATACTCTGGGCGATGCATGCATGCAGAATCTGGTGGGTCTTATATCCGGGACTCACCCGGACTGGAACCGGTACTCAGAAGACTGTCTCAGCGTGAACATCTACGCTCCTGAGGTAACGATTTAAGTTTATCTGAGCAATAATAGTTCTGCTCAAAGGTTAATTAAATGGGTGACTCACTTACTAATTCATTGGTAAAAAGCTGTAGATTGACTTATTGACCAACATAATGATCGAGTGATCTCACTTGTTGACTAGGAGCTGGACTAAGTGATTGATTGAGTGATTAATTAAATAAGCTAATTGACTGATGTTTGAGCGTTCTAGAGTCTGTTAGTATCTGGTGGGGCTACTGTTTCCATGAGTCTCTTACTTATAAAACTTTTTATTCACTGTAGGACTTGTCTGGTGGACCATACGCTGTGATGGTTTGGTTTCACGGAGGTGGATTTAATGTAGGTGCTAACATCCAGTTTGCAGGACATTTCTTCGCAACCCGTGACGTCATTGTCGTCGTACCTAACTACCGCCTCGGAGTTTTTGGTAAGTCGTGAAAATCATGATGCATGTGATAATAATGTTAGGTAATGATGATGGTGATGAAGACGACGATGATAATATTTGTAGTGAGTTTTTGGCATCATTGGGCGGAACGTAGGCTACTAACCTGCTATTAACCTGCATTGCTCTATTTCTGGACTCTAGCTACTATAGCTAACCTGTCATTTACGGTCATTTCTATAGTCAACAAACAACTATAAATTAATTCACCCGTGTGCCTCACTCATCTTTTCAGTATCGAGCTCGTCGTTTCTTCATTTTGAGGCAGAGCAATTGCGATAACAGTTTTAACGCGCGCACGCATGCAGTAGGCTGCGAGTCCGTTATTCTTCACTTTGCCTGATAAAACAGGCAGAGGCACTAGTAGACATCCTCTGTAGACAGAAGTCTATAACCAACCAGCTTGGACTATTTCTCTGGGGTATTGAAGCGAGTGTTAAATATGATATATCGCTCTCAAAATGCTCAGTTAACGCAAAAACATTTTTTTGAACTTTATATCGTACCTTAACACCCGCATTCAAACCCTACTGATGTCCTGTGTCTGGCCTTCTATAGTGGCGGCTTATAAGTTTGGAAATTACTTTAACGATTAATTGCTGCTCGTTTATATTTGAGGTCTAAACAGAGTAATAGGCCTACTTTCAAGGTATTTTATTATATGAAAGGTATTTTATTTTATGAATTTCGCTTCAGGTTTCGCCAGCACTCCTGAAGGTTTGGTGAAGGGCAACATGGGACTTTTCGACCAAAAGCTGGCCTTGGAGTTTGTCAGAGATAATATCGCAAACTTTGGTGGAGACCCGAACAGAGTTACCATATTCGGACAGAGTGCTGGAGGCATAAGTACCTCACTGCAATTGATTTCGCCCCTTTCCAGAGGTTAGCATTTGAAACATGTTCTCGTTAAACTTTGACAAGGCTCCGGATATTTGAAGTTAGAGTCTTTCAGATGCTCTGAGAATTCTCACTGTAACAATATTCAGACCAGATGCCTAGCCTAAAGATAAAAATAGCAGCCAGTTCTGGTAAGTTATGTTATAACAGAGTAATGCGGCACCATAATGATAAAATGATATTGGCTCGTTGCTCATAGTATCGGTGAAGGTATACGAGGTGGGGGGAAAACTGAAAGAGAACATTGTGATCAGAATAAATGAGCAAATGTATTTATTGTATAAGAAATTCTTCTTCAATAAAACTGCTATAAATTTGGTATCAATTAAAATACGATATTGTCTATAATCTTCATCTAGGCCTATAACACATAATAATGAAGTGTTTCTTTCATTTTTCGACCAAATCGAGCGGTGCTCATTAAACTAGGGTGAAAATAAAATTTAAATAAATTTAAATAAAAACTTTTCATTGTCCATGGCGAGAATTGTGAAAAAGTGGAGGTTTTCAACACTATAGTGACTATAGTCATCTTAGTATTTCTTAGGATCCCACGGTTAAATCTACTTTGCGCATCTCAACTCTAAGTGAATCGAGGTCTGACCCACTGTTATTTCTTTCTATAATTCTCATACTGATTCTGGCTCAGTATGGAGCTACTCGGTGCAGGGTCAGTTCGAATTTGTGGACTGCCATGGGTTACATAAACACCTCTTACAACGATCTCACTGATCTCCAAATTTTGTCTCTTTCTGCATGCTCTTGAAAACCGGTATGGCCTATTCGATCGTGGTTTATTGCTGTCAGGTCAGTAGCGTCTTTGGGTTTTCTGAGTATAAGATATTTTGATGGAAATGGCTGCAATTGCGACACTCTAATCTGTCTCTTTCGAAGGTTTGTTCCACCAGGGAATCGCGATGAGCGGAGCCGAGAACAACCTCTGGTCGGTAAACGTCCCAGAACAGCATCCGGAGAACTACATCTTCCAGGTTGCAGAGAACACCAACTGCACAACCGACGATGAGGCGGAAATGGTTGCTTGTCTAAGACAGCTTAGCGCCATAGAGCTACGACAAGCGGACGACATCAGATGCACTGTGGGTCCAATGTCTTATGCCGGTGCTTTATATATTACGTATTCGCTTCAATAATTATTATTCATTTAGAACGCATAGTGCTGTCGCGACCCACCCCTTCGGAAACTGTTCACCAAGCAGAGGCCCCCACCCCTTCTTTTCATCTCCCACTTCGTAGGTGGTAGGGATCTGCCAGGTGTTTCCGAGCGAGGTGCCGCGCTGTTGAAGCGGCGTCCTTGAATTGAGGGGAACCGAAGATAATGCAAAATAAGCAGGGTCAGCAGTTTCTACGGTATGCGCCATGGCAGAGTCGATTCCTGATTGGCCGTAAGAGAAGGTAGCTTCCACCACTTCAGGCCGGGATTGTCTTCTACATGTACCAAGGATAGCTCGAGTGGAAGGGACATACATCTCAGCGGCTCTCGGTCTGAGAGCAACGACTTCATTTGCATGAAGGTCGTCAGGGTTCGAATCCGCTCCAACAGGTTTTTGAATCCCCCAATCCTTTAGTGGTGTTACCACTTCCCTTAGCCGTCCCGGAACTACCTCACCTTCCTTCGAGGAAGGGATAAACTGACTCGGGCGTTCCTGCAAATGACTTATCTCACTAGTTAGGTGCTCTATTTGAGAATCATGGCGCTCCATAAATTCCGCTAGTGTGCCTGTGAGGGACTGTAGAAGTTCAGCGACTCCTGTTTTCCTCATCCCCTCTTGATCATTATCATCCGGGGCTCCTCCTTCCTCATTCTCTTCCCTATTCTCCTCAACCTCGTCCTCATAAGATATCTCGGACATTGCAGGGTTTATCTTAAGTCAATGTTATTCAATGCACGTGTTAGATTATTTAATTAAGCAAACGTATCTTAACTGCAGTTGACAAGCTTTGTCAATGTTTAACAATAATTGAAATTAAAAGCAATGTTCTCGTACAATGTTCAATATTCAGTGTCTGTTCCGTAAGATTTAACTACACGACTTAATTATTACACGTTTCTAATACATGCTCTAACTTTCATCATAATTATTTAAGTATAACCCTTTAGGCTTAATACTGGTAACACCTTGCAACAGATTCACAGACACGATTTCCTTCTGGGAGAATCGCTCGTTATTATCTAATTAATTAACAACTAATTAATTCTCTAATTAATTACTTCACACGATAAATCAATATCTAATTATCTGTCAACGTTACACACAGCGAAAGTATTATTCCAGACATCAAACTTATTTTATCTTTCTCGGTTACAATATCACAAAAGAAACCCAAGGGGATACTTCTCTGCCCTTTCCAGAAGTTTGTTATCACAGCAATCGACAATGACGCGAATGTCGGTCCCCAAAATCGTCTACCAAGAGAATCGGCAACGGAAGAATTTCGTTTCTAATTCGTCCGGAAATATATAATAAAACTTCCTCCAGACACTGCGGTCTTAACCAGAAGTATGTTCGAAATCTTGATCGCACAATAAATTCTTATAACAATCTCTTCAACATAATTTCAGCCGCAAACTCCTTCGATTTCAACAACAATGTCGGCCACTCGAGCACGGAGATGTTTCTCTGTCAAACTCCATCGTCCGTCTGCCGATCTAGCTGCTTCCAGCCAATCACAGACTACATCCGGGGCTCGCTCCAGTCAGGTGACCGAGGAGGTCCAATCAAAAGCTGTTGCGTTGCCGCCGATCTAAAAATAGAGTGTCGCAATGCGACACTCTTCGCTGAAAAGGAGTTACTGCACCGGAGGTCAGTTCCAAAAAGGGGCTAAGCTCCGAAGACCGGTTGCAAATCTAGCAAGGCCGCAAATTTATCTAGGCCTCAAATTAATCTAGGCCGCAAATTAACGATCGCAATTTCCACGATCGTTACAGTGCTCACTCAGAAATCACAAGAACTTAATTATTTCCGACTATACGTTGTATATGCGTATAATCCTCTTTCTGCAACATCTCTTTGCTCCTTGCGCTATGCCGCGATCATTTTGATATTTTTGTCATGTTCGACGATTGTTCGTAATAAACTTTTGCAATGAATGCCTAAAAATCGTCATTGAAAAGTTTCCTGATAGTTTTACTACAGTCTGCAGACTTTCTATGGCATGGTCGCTGTAACCAGAGCTCAGCTGCACCGCATCATTTTCAACTATCCACCAAAACCCTGTGACCTTGACCTTCTGGCGACGTTTCTGCCTCAGGTGTGGGGTCGATGTGCCACGTCCGTTTCTCACCGCTCTTTGCAGCAGGTCAATCCACGATGGAGTTCTATGGTCGTCGTAGAAGCGCTTTATGGTTTAGTTCCTGTCCTTGTTCATCCGAGGTCCTGGGCATGACGCTAAACTGCATCCATCCTCCGCCACAGGGAACCAACAACGTCTCTGTGCCGGTCCTAAGCCCGGACAAAAGGAGGAAGGTTTGCCAGATGGGTGGAGATACACATCAGAAAAAGACCAAGACCATAGAAATTCGCAAAAACCGCGCCACAAGTGACATAGCGGCCCAGATGCTTCAATGTGTCATGATGTGGAGCATACATGCCCAGGCCGGTCAAGACAGACCGGTGGAGAGAGTCGAAGGAGAGAGCATACGTGGGCCACATACGGGCATTGACCGAGGTTGTCCTTCGTACCTCTCCCAATATTCTCTTCAATCGGACAAGGTGGTCTAGTCACTCTAGTGGCTCCAAGATGTTAATGGTATGGAGCGGACCTGCTGAACGGACCGGTTGAAGCTGGGAAGCATGATGCGAGACAGACTCAGACAGAGAGTGGCGTCGGACACCTACGGGTTGTTAACCCACGGATAGCGATGATGATGATGATGATGATGATGATGATGATGATGATGATGATGATGATGATGATGATGATGATGATGATGATGATGATGATGATGATGATGACGATGATGATGATGATGACGATGATGATGACGACGACGACGACGATGACGATGACGATGACGATGACGATGACGATGACGATGACGATGACGATGACGATGACGATGACGATGACGATGACGATGACGATGACGATGACGATGACGATGACGATGACGATGACGATGACGATGACGATGACGATGACGATGACGATGACGATGACGATGACGATGACGATGACGATGACGATGACGATGACGATGACGATGACGATGACGATGACGATGACGATGACGATGACGATGACGATGACGATGACGATGACGATGACGATGACGATGACGATGACGATGACGATGACGATGACGATGACGATGACGATGACGATGACGATGACGATGACGATGACGATGACGATGACGATGACGATGACGATGACGATGACGATGACGATGACGATGACGATGACGATGACGATGACGATGACGATGACGATGACGATGACGATGACGATGACGATGACGATGACGATGACGATGACGATGACGATGACGATGACGATGACGATGACGATGACGATGACGATGACGATGACGATGACGATGACGATGACGATGACGATGACGATGACGATGACGATGACGATGACGATGACGATGACGATGACGATGACGATGACGATGACGATGATGATGATGATGATTCATCCGACCACGTCGATTTTCAATCTCTTGACGATAATTATTTCTTTTCAGTCGATAAATCTGTTCTTCGTTAAACGGAAAGCACTTCAGACATAGATCTACAAGTATACATAGATCTGCAGCGCTTAACGCAACAATGTCCTGATTTGCTTTATTTGTCTTTAACATCTTCCTTGGCCATACCGTATATGCCATAATAAATGAAGTGCTTTAGCCTATTTATGTTATGTCAGCATTGTCCAATGTTACCTTGCGTGTTATAGCCTCCGCTAAACCCTGAATGCGCTGTGTACCTGTTTTCAGCCTGGGTATGATTGTTTTGGTTTTGCACCAGTCGTCGATGGACCCGGTGGTTTTCTTCCTGACCTTCCATTGACCTTGAGGGAGAACTTGGGAGAGGATTCTGTTCCGCTAATGTCTGGAATATGCAAAGATGATGGCGCCCTCTTCACAGTTGACTGTAAGTCATCTTAAAATCTTTAAGTCATCTTGCCATATTCCCAGACATAAAATCGATCATTGTAATTGTAATTGAACATCTATAAAGCGCTGCTCACAGATTCAGTAGCGCTCCCGACCCACGTTAGCGCTCCCTTTAACAAAATAGTATAGACTTCAGGCACATACGAAACAAGGGAAGAAAAAGACCAAAGAGCTCAAGACGTAGCTTGTGAGGAAGGCGATTCCAACAAGAAGGGCCAACATAGGCAAAGCTTCTGAATTGGGCCATAGCTTCACGCATGCGAGGAACAACAAGAAGGCCATTGGCAACCGAGCGGAGGGCAGAGCGGCCAGGAAGAGTGGAAACCAGATTACACAATGCCTGAAGATATGAAGGGGCAACCCCAAGAAGAGAGTTGCCCATAAGTGACAGAATCTTGAACTCAATTCGCTGAGGTACAGGAAGCCAATGAAGAGAGTCCCGAATGAAATCAGATATGTGAGAGAATTTTGGAAGACCAGCAATCAAGCGGGCAGCAGCATTAAGTATTGACTGAAGTTTAGAGAGGTTAAGAGAGGAAAGGCCGGCATATGCAGAGTTTCCAGAGTCAACCCTAGTGCAAATCAGTGCATGGACAAGTGCATTGATCGCTTGAAAAGAGAGTGAGTGGCGGATAGAACGCAATTGTCGCAGGTGATAGAAACATGTACGAGAGACACGATTAACATGGCCAGAAAGAGAAAGGACTGAATCCAGAGTAAATCAGAAATCACGAACAGTAAAACACGAACAGTTGGAGAAAAATGGATATCTGGGAATAAGGTGCGGATGAGCTTCATGTCGATTTTGGCAAGCTGGTCTCTACCACCCAGCCAGATGAATTGGGTTTTATCAGAGTTAAGGCGGAGATGGTTAGAAGACATCCATTGGTCCAGTGCCATAGTGGCGTCAAGGATAGTGGCAACCAGTGAAAAGGCTGCACTGGGTGAACCGTGAACAAATGCTTGTGTATCATCGGCGTATTAATGAGCAGAGGCACCCTTGCAGGATAGTAGGTCCAATAGATCTGCAGTATAAAGGATGTATAGAAGCGGCATGACCATCTAAATAGTCAGTCAGCGAATCAGGCAGTCAGTCAGTCAGTCAGTCAATCAGGCAGTCAATCATTCAGTCACTTAGTCACCAGTCAGTCAGTCAGTTAGTCACTTAGTGCGTCAGTCAGTCAGTCAGTCAGTCAGTCAGTCAGTCAGTCATTGAATCAGTCATTGAATCAGTCAGTCAGCCAGTCAGTCAGTCAGTCAGTCAAGCAGTCAGTCAGCTAGTCAGTCAGTCAGTCAATCAGTCAGTCAGTCAGTGAATCAGGCAGTCAGTCAGTCAGTCACTTAGTGCGTCAGTCAGTCAGTCAGTCAGTCAGTCAGTCAGTCAGTCAGTCAGTCAGTGAATCAGTCAGTCAGTCAGTCAGTCAGTGAATCAGTCAGTCAGTGAATCAGTCAGTCAGTCAGTGAATCAGTCAGTCAGCTAGTCAGCCAGTCAGTCAGTCAGCCAGTCAGTCAGTCAGTCAGTGAATCAGTCAGTCAGTCAGTGAATCAGTCAGTCAGCTAGTCAGTCAGTCAGTCACTTAGTGCGTCAGTCAGTCAGTCAATCAGTCAGCCAGTCAGTCAGGCAGTCCCTTTGAAAGTCAGTTATCCTTCGGCCGGTAAAGACTTGAGGCATTGTTTCTGTAATCGCATGCTATTAATTTTGTGTCTGAGTTGATTTAAATAATAATTGTTACAAATGATTTCTCTCATATTAAAAATCTGTTGCCAGATGTTCCCGAGGCATCACTTGGCGGATTCAACCACTCGATGTTTGAACACTACTTGTACAACAGTATTCTGGCGACATTTAGGCCGCGCCTCACACAGGACCAATACAACGATGCATACGATGCGTATAACTTCCTCTACACCAACTGGCCTTACATTGAGGACCTGGAAGCCAATAGACAAGCGGTCAACATGGTCGGTTTTAATTAGTTTAATGTCTGTTTGAATGTTTGTAGGAATGTAGCCTAAACTATTGTTTGAATCTGGCTACTCATGTAGATACCATGCAAAGACAATGAAACGTAATTGTCTGATATATCTATTAAAGTATGATATAGTAATACAAATGTGTTTCTGACACATACAAACAAACATACACAGACGCACGTCTAGGCTATGCATACTTTCGTCCGGTGGCAAACTGAGCGCAGCCTGACCTAGTAAGCAAGGCCAAGCTGTTCGATCCCGTTCTTATAGCTCTCTTTCGCGTGGCATGATGGGCAATTTCACGGTTGTTAGACTGCGACTCTAGTGCGAGCAGTTCTTGTTCGATTCTTTCCAATGTGTATCCGGTGGTCCTTGCCTTCTGAAACCACCGAGTCTGAAAAGCATCTACATGTAATCAAAAACAGTTTTCGTTGTCTAACTCTGACAGTAACTGGCATTGAAGATGACCTCCTCGTGATAGCCGTGTGCTGATCATAGCTCATTTAGAAAATTTGTGATTTCCATCGATAGAGTATAATAACCCAAAGATGCCACAATGGACATTTTTCTTTAGGCCCGATGAGATTATCCATTTGTGCCGCAACAGGAGTGAAACCATCAGTCAGCGTTCTATGCTAGACTAGGGTGACCATTTTCTCGCATCAAAAACCGGAACACTTTTGTGGATAGACTAACAATTGTAATTCCTTGACTATATGACCACAGGCTTACGAGGGCCAAGCCCAATAGAATTCAATATAAAATGGTCAAAAGGTGTCGTCGGTGTCTGGCACAGCGAGCGGTTGCCCTACACCCTGAGACGGCGCTGCCCCATAAACCTTAATTTTTCCCTACCCAAGCAGGGGAATAGATTAAACATTGTGGGGCGCGGTGGTGTAGTGGTGGCGTCGTTGCCTTGAAGCCGGAAGGTTCGAGGTTCGAATCCACCTCGCCGCGAAAGGACCTTGGAAAAGTCCTTTACTCACAATTGCTCAGCGCTTCGGCGTGAAACTCTGATGCGGTGTCCGCTCTGCATTCGGGAGCGCCTCTGAGTAGAGAGAGAGACTGAAGGGGCGCTATAACAAGTGCACATACAAACAAACAAACAGTCCGTCAGTCTTAGGCTACCTATTCTGTCTGATTGGTTTTTTTTCAATACACACAAAGGGATAAAACGTTTCTTTTATTCGACGAATAAGAGGTAGGCTATACAGAGAAACAGTATAAAAAGGATAGCATAAGTAAGCATACATTGTTTAAATATATTATTTCAATTATCGACGTTTCTGATTGTTTTGACAGATCTTAACTGATTCCGAGTTCGGATATGCGTGGGACAGACAGGCCAAGATCAGCTCGCAGTACGCTCCTACGTACACCTACGTCGTGGCCTTCAGAAGTCCCAATGCTTCCGAGTCCGATGCATGGATGGGTGCGTTTTCCAAATCCTATATGAATGAGATTTTGTTTTCCAAATTCTATTAGGCCTAATGAGATTTTTATGGCAGCGCAAAGCAAGCAATTTAAATCCAACGCTCCACAATTGAACATGGAGGAAACAACTATTCTCGTACATTCGGTTCTTGTATTGGCAATAATTATAAGCGAATTCCATCGCTCTGGACACGAGACCAAGCGTCACAGGATATAACTGCTTGCTTCGCAGTTTATACACTAACAAATTCTACTGCATAATGACGGAGAAAATGTACAAGAGAGGCACTTGCTTAGAGCTTATTTGTTCAGCAGGAGTGTCAACGAAATTGACGTAAAATATCTGTCGACAGTAAACTTTAGTGTAGAATCAACAGATGAAAAGATGTTTTCTGCAAGACAACTATTGCGATAATGTTATCCAAAATATAATATCCGCCAAACATCTAAGTTATCGATATATTGTTTCTTGTATGGCTTCATGTTTACCGTCTAATCTCGAAATCACAATGCGCCACTAATACACTATGCTCATCAGGCATTTATTGAGAGAGTCGTTAATAGTTATAGGCCTAACAATCCAGGTCCCTATGGTATAGAAGACATATCGTGTAATGGCATCTCTTTTTTTCTCTCACCTGGATGTATATAATTATAGGAGTTCCTCATGCTGCCGAATTGGATTACGTATGGGGCACCACTTACTTGACAATCAACCCCGCTGTGAGGAACGACTCTGAGATGTTTTACGATTCAGTCGGTTACACCACGGACGACATGACATACGCTGATTATGTTCAGACTCTTTGGGCAAACTTCGCCAAATACGGGTTGGTTAATTTGACGCTTTAAATTTCATCTGTCTTTATATTATTAATTTGAAAAGTTTTTCGATAATGATGGCACTTTATGTTATTATTTTATGTAAACTCTTTTCCTCGGTCATTTGAATTTTGTCCTTCGTTTAACCTTGTTTTTAGGAATCCGACTCCAAGTCCACTGCAGGCTCCCTTCAATGACACTCTGACCGTTTGGCCGCAATACCGAGCTGATGATAACTTCAAAGTGTTCTATCTGGACGCTGAAATATCTGTGAAGGAACTCTACAGACAGCTCAACTACTACTTCTACACGAGTTACATTAGCATTATAACTGGTATTCCAGTCAAAAACCAGCCAAGTGAGTGTCGATTTATATTAAGTAAGCTTTCCGGTATCTGATAATCATCTAATCAGCCATGCCAGAATTGGCTTATAATGGACTCTGTCTTTAATGTAATCGTAAAGCACCGTAAGGCCTGTACACATATCTTGATAAATCCTGATTACTTAATAATGATGTTACCAATACACATTTAGTCCTAGTTAATGCATGCTTGAAGTTATGACTAGACAAGCATGTTGGTACTACTCAAGTTTCGGTACCTGTGCTTACACGCATGGCTGCATGAGATAAGCATTTTATACGAATATTCATTCATTAGCGCATTCATAATTTCATATTTTTTTTCAAGTCTTTTGTACATACACACACACACACACACACATATATATATATATATATATTGTTACATGACGGGGGATATTTTATAATGGAGTAGGAACTCGCTAACGTCATGCCTGAATATTTGGGACTGAAGGAGTGATTGCCTCTACACGGTGTCCCAATTGAAGTGAGCCCCTTTTTGTTTTGGCGATATACTTGTCAATTCTAAATGAAACTCTATGAAATTTCAGAGAATGTAAGAGGGATCAATTATCAATGTTTCCTGAAATTTTCATCCAATTTTACGAACAGAGTCCGAAGTTATGCACGTTCAAATTTTGACAACGAAAATTGTAAGTTTCCAACATGTAAAAGAAAGGAAATTAGTGTTGGCGCTGTTCTTCAAAGCTGATGTTCAAAATGTTCTCCATTAGATCGAATGCATGTTCTAAGGTGCTATCGCCATTCATTGATTGCATTGTCATCAATCCCTTGATCAAAACGATTCCATTCTTCCACATTTCGCTGTTTGAAGTGGTCACTGGTCAACGTCACCTATGCGAGTTTCATAAGGCTGCGATCAACCAGTTTCTGTTGGGAAATTCCTTTAAAAACCTTTTGCACCGTAATGTTTTTTTCTATAAAATTTTGTATTAAACTCAAATCATCTTTGCTGAAAACCATTTTTATGATTGTCCTCTAACATGGAAATGACGGAAATATGACGTCATATTTACTAATTTAGAAAGTAAGGCGTTCAGTTGCAAACAATAATTTCCTATCTTTTACATGTTGGAAACTTAAAATTTCCGTTGCCCATATTTGAATGTGCATAACTTTGGACTCTGTTGGCAGAATTGAATACAATTTTCCGGAAACATTGATAATTTATCCCTCTTACATTCTCTGAAATTTTATAGAGTTTCATTTAGAATTGACGAGTATATCTTCAAAACAAAATGGGGCTCACTTCAATTGGGACACCGTGTAGTATAATTATAAGCTTGGTTAGGGATTCGTTTTCCGAGTTTGGGCAATTTTCGTGTCAGCCTGTTGCCGACGTTTCTCTTTCTCTGTCCAAACTCCAAGTGGTTCTAGTTAAGTTAGGGCCTACTATAAGTTTAGTTAAGTAGTCTAGCTATCGGTTTCGTTGCCGTTCGTGTCAACCGCTGATGTAGCTGTTCGTGGTAGTTTTCTGAGACTCAGAATGAATACAGGTTGTATCATGTTATGCTGAAAGCAAGAATAATTGTACAATGATTTTAGACATGTAAAACCAGTTGTCCACTTCCTTCTGACTAGGGTAATGTAACATTATATATGTAATTATTACATACATTACATGTTTTATATATATATATACATATATATATATAACAATCTTCAAACCTGTTGTCTACAGCGGCAGAAGTCGATGATGCTGTGCAGTTCTCGTCAACCGACTTTGCTCGACTGATGTCCGACTACTATTCTCAAGGATTGCTTTACCAGTATCCTGGAGAGTCTGAAGGAGATTTTTGATGCGCAAAAGCGTTACAAAAGTTACAAGATTCTATAGGCAGAGCATTACTATACAGGACACCCATTGCAAAACAACTTTACTTAAGAAACATTTATTTCTCTGATCGAAGTTTCTGGTAAAAATCTATTGAATTACATCCACTGAATTTACGAAGGCTGATAGCAGCTCGCGCCCAATAATTTTATGGCCCTATAACATAATAATTATTATTGTTTCCGACCAAACAGAAGCTGAAATAAAATTTCGTTCGCTTTATACTGGAAGCAACTTAAATTAAAGGAATCTTTAAAACAATTGTTTCAAATATTGCTTCTTTTTTGTAGCCATGACAGTACTGCCGGTGTCACGGCACTCACGGGATATAGGCTATTCTATCGCCCCTAAAGCTATTCGGGGGATGAATTAGCCTACTACTGGAGAAAGAGCATTCGGAGGGATAAACCATTCTATCACCCCCTGCGTATAATTCATTGAAATCTGACTGCAGTAGCAAAGGAAAATAAACTGTGATACATGGAAATTAGGAATACATGAAACATCGCGACAATGCCAACGGTGCTCTTTTTTTACCAAACACAGTGAATATTGCTGTGAATATTGCTTTTATAGAATTTTACTGGTTTTAAATGTTATTTTACTTTCCCAGTATTAAGTGTCGCGGGATTAAATGTCGCCGGGATTAAGTGTCGCGGAATTAATTGGTCGCGGGATTAAGTATCGTGGGATTAAGTGTCATGGAACCTTCATGCTGGAGAGTGGGAAAACGGAGGAGGGCTAAGGGCTGCCAAATATTGCACAGATTGTGAATGTAGCCTACACGTAGCCTAAGACTAAGAGGATTAAGACAATTGAAAAATATTGAAGGAAGGGCACAAATTATTTATTGCGAGTATGTATACTGATGAGTTTTAGTCATTGAACTAATCTTATCGCTTAGACTTATGAATGGTTATGCCTGTGTATTTTTGAAGACGCCTCATTTGAGATCATGAGTCGATGAGACTCTGAATCCAAATCGACAAAATTAGAAGGGCTGGCTGTCTCGTATCTCATAGTGGATCATAGAGGCAGGACTCGCCTTCCATTCTTTGGCCTTTGACCGACAATTCAGAGTTTCGGAATACTCGGCGAATGCATCGCAGGACGTCCCAATGGGCAGCTTAGGTGTACCATAGTTACAACGTAGTGACCATGGTGCCTACGGCTATCATGCTCTACAGGGTAAAGAACCATTGCAGTCATGTGCAAACAATTTGGACGTTGTTGCTTTCCAATAGCGGAAAATAAAGCAGCTTGGCTTTTTCAAGAATGTAAATTCCAAATGATTTAAAAACTGATGACACGTTTTCTGGGTAATCGATCTATGCTGAGCCATGACATTCTTCTAGAGATTAAATTATGCCTTGTCTTATGCAGGCGCCATAGCACTTTCTAAGTAACCTCACAAAGTGTTGGTGCATACGCCAAGATAAATTCTGGACGGTCGTTAAAACGTTAATCATCAAAGACTGCTTAGACAACTAGAAATTTCACAATATGCAAACTTTCTCGAATATTCTGAACCCATGAACCCAGGTAATGAATTTCCTTTAAGGTCTGATAATTATTATAACAAGAAGACACATTGCTCGCTGTCCTTAGACTACACGTAGGCTACGCAGCGTTTAAGAGAAGAAGTGATGACAGGCCACTAGACCCGCAACTCACGAACCACAACATCAAGCAGACCTTGGCAGATGGTAGAAAGCTGCGTTCAGACATACCTTCGGCTTCTCGTTCTATGAAGGGTAACATGCTTCGCAGCCAGCAATCAGTCATCTGGAATCGTCTAGAGACGTTGTCTTTTAAAGGACTGAGTGAAGGACTTGCTCAAAGTCCAGAACCGTGATTGTCTCGTTGAAGGCTCGAATCTGCCCACGCCCCCTTTGCGTTATGTATACATGTAATGCCATGTTTGTTCATTACTATAAAATTATAGTCCATCAGGCTGTGTCTTATCATCTGTTGATGTCCATTTCCTTTGCGGCTTCTTTTTTCGAAATGCATTCATCATCTTCAAGCCGTTTGTACGCTGTAGGCCTATAATAGCGCTGTAGCCTAACCTGGAAACCCTATACTTCGTTAAGTCTAGTATATATAGCTGGGTTAGATAGCGCCAGTGACTACTAGCACGGAGTGGTAAGCGAGGGAAACTTTGCTATCTAGAATGTATGATAGCTCGTAGTATAGAGAGTTTGTGCATTTAAATAACTAGAAAGGGCAACCAAAGCCGTGAGTTACAAATAATATTAACAAAGATAACGTAGACTAATAATAAACCTGAAAATGAATCTCAATTCTGTAGCACAAGTTGTAACCGACAGGTTAACTATGTAATTATAGAGTTTGCATTATATTGATTGATTATCTTTAATAAAATAAATAAATAGACAAAAAATATTAAGTGTTTCACTCGCATAGGCCTACCCAGACATACCCCAAAGATAACCTCCCATTTGTTGCCCAAAGATGATGAGCTCTTCAACTATCAAAGAGCTCCACTGAGTAAGTACACTCCTGCTTAATCGCATGGTATTTATTGCATTATTGCAAAGCTGCAGTTGCAAGAGACCAATTAATCACTCATAGCACAGCTTGATCCTGCATAGTATTTTTCAAACAACGTGCACGGTTGCAAGTCTACTGGGGAGATATTTATTTCCTTCTCCTTTATCCTGACTTGGAACACTTTCAGACTTCCTTCGCCAATCTGATGCTACCGTAACTATTATTGTCTGCTGTCCCCGTTTCACTTTTGAGTCTTGACTTTATCTTGACGACATCTGAAGAAAACAACATCTTGCAGCGTTCACGCCGATAACAGGCCCACACCCAATCAGTCAAATTAGTCGTTCATTTCTCCGTCCACTTGTCAGCTTGCCTGTCTGCTGTTCTGTCTACTTCCCGTCTGCTTGTATTTATCTCTCAGTTTCTCTGCCGCTCTGTCCCTTAAATTGAGCGCAGTTAGGAGCGATTGGATTCAATTGGAGTTTTAGAGAAGGCAGTGTAGCTAGAACTTATGCGAACCACAGCGCACAGCATTCTACGCAGAGGGTGAGTAGCTACATGTATATGTATTCACGACAGATCTGCTCTTCAGAGTCACTTTCGAATGCGTAGGCAAATGTTGGTCTATAATTTGATTCAGGAAAGAATCAACACCGATGCATGTTGAATTGTTGATATATTATACGAAAGTGTACGTTTGAATGTAAGCTAAGATAACAGCTCAAAATTATACCATTCAATGTGGAAATCAAAAACTTTATGAGAGTATCGCTCTCACTAGACGCTCATCTGTCTCACCCCCCCCCCCACAAAACTGATTTCCCAGAGTAGGGTGACACGATAACACACTGATCCACGCATGAGACTATAATGTAGGGCCTACGCACGTCCATGTGTATGTGAATGCATGGAAATATTTGTTTATGCACGTATAGATTTAATGACCTCCCCTCAAACCTCCATCTCCTCCATCTGACCAGTCAATTTCTATTTCTCAAGTCTCTTAAATCTTTTTTCTTTGGTCGTGGCTGGGCTGGGAGCGCCTCTGAGTAGTTTCTTGAAGAGGCGCTATATAAATTCTAATAATGAATAATGAATGAATAGATCTATATAAAAAGTAGCAATGCACTAATATATCCTAGTTTAGGCATTTATTTCTATTGTGCATGGCTACAGGCAAACACAGACAACGTTTCTTCAGTGTAGACTCTGGAAAGATACAAGATGCTGCTGATATTCCTACTGCAGCTGTTGTTGTTTTGCTGTCCAATCATAAGCGCAAGAGATGTTCAAACGGAATATGGAACGGTCAGAGGTCATCCAATCACCGTCAACTTGGAGGACAACAGTCAGAAGAACGTAATCAGTTTCCTCGCTGTTCCGTTTGCCACTCCTCCGATCGGAGACCTCAGATTCGAGGTACGAAACCGTGCTTTGAGGTTCCCTTGATAGCCAGTTTATTTCGGCCACAGTTTGGTCCCTCAAATGCTGCATCACGAGGTTATGATATTATGACTACTATAATTTTATTGTTTGCTACATTTATATAGCGTTCGTTTTGGCTATTATACGGCATGGCAGATGTCCGCTTAAACTGTAAGAGTTTCAAAAGGGATTGTGGCAGTGTGGCTTGCTATAAAAACCGAATTCGGTCAATGGTTCGCCCGTGCAGCTGCAGTAAGTGCTTCCCCAAACACTGAGTGCTGTGGTAGCTATGAGCGATCGAGATTGATGGATCGCTGGTGATTAAATGGTATGTGCATAGAAATAACCTCATATACGTAGGCCTACATGTACATGAAGCAGGAAGCTGAGATTTTCTATGCAGGTTAGGCCTATAAGAATTATTTTCGTCATCTAGGAATTCATCCATTAGGATCATTAGTATAATGCCCTTTTAGGACCTTTTGTGGGATTGAGATAATTAATTTACAGTTTAAAAAATAATAATATTGTGTGGTCTCGATTAAAGTAATAGCAGAAGCTTAGTTTACGGAATTACATATTCTATGGAGATTCTAATAGAATTGTTTCACTCTGTGAATGGAATTGTTCTGTAAAAGACTATAGATTTATTTTGCGATAGAAGAAAATATAGGCTTAGTACGCGACAGAACTGATTGTTGTTATTGAACTTTTCAGTTCATTCTTCGTATTATGTTTACGACAGTCTCTCGCCTGGCGAATTAAGAATTCAAATTCAAATGATTGACAACATCGGTTGTCCAAAAAACATTAAGTAATCACTAGCTTTAAAACTCCGCATCGCTGGTCAATTGCTTTTGTCAGAGACCGCAGAAGGCTCAACCGTGGAGTGATGTGTTCGTGGCTGATACTCTGGGCGATGCATGCATGCAGAGTCTGGTGGGTGTTATATCCTGGACTCACCCGGACTGGAACCGGTACTCAGAAGACTGTCTCAGCGTGAACATCTACGTTCCTGAGGTAACAATTTAAGTTCATCTGAGCAATAATATTATTAATAGTTCTGCTCGTAGGTCAATTAAATGACTCACTTACTAATTCATTGGTAAAGAGCTGCCGATTGACTTATTGACCAACGTAATGATAGAGTGATCGCACTTGTTGACTAGAAGATGGATTGAATGATTGATTGATTAAGTAGGCTAATTGGCTCAATGTCTCAGCGCCCTGGAGTCTTTGTTAGTATCAGATTCTGGTGAACTATTCCATCTATTTACGTCTTGTCAAACTTTTTATTGACTGTAGGACTTGTCTGGCGGACCATACGCTGTGATGGTTTGGTTTTACGGGGGCGCATTTAGTCTAGGTGCTAACATCCAGTATGCAGGACATTTCTTCGCAACCCGTGACGTCATTGTTGTCGTACCTAACTACCGCCTCGGAGTTTTCGGTAAATCGTGAAAATCATGATGCATGTGATAATAATGTTATGTAATGATGATGGTGATGAAGACGACGACGATAATAATTGGAGTGAATTTTTGGCATCATTGAGCGAAACGTATGCAATTTCTTACCATTATAACCGTTATAACGGAAGTACGGTACGCGCACAATGTCAAGCCGAAGCCTACGTTGGCGCATGCTTGTCTCATGACAAGAATATTATAGCCTACGTAACACTATAACGCGGCAAACTCAGCAAAAAATCAAAGAAACTAACCTACTATTAACCTGCATTGCTCTATTTCTGGACTCGATAGCTACTAGGCCTATAGCTTATAACGGTTATAACCTGTCATTTACGGTCATTTCTATAGTCAACAAACAACTATAAATTAATTCACTCGTGTGCCTCACTCATCTTTTCAGTATCGAGCTCGTCGTTTCTTCATTTTGCAGCAGAGCAATTGCGATAACAGTTTTAACGCACGCACGCAGCAGTAGGCTGCGTGTCCGTTATTCCTCACTTTGCCTAATAGCAGGCAGAGGCACAAGAAATCCTCTGTAGACATAAGTACATGTATAACCAACCAGCTTAGACAATATTATCTCTGGCTTATTGAATCGAGATGTTAAACATCGCTCTTAAAATGCTAAGTTAACGCAAAATCATTGTTTGCAACTATACAATAATACATCATACCTTAACCCCGCATACAAACTCTAGTGTAACACCTGTTTTGTAGACCTACGGAGCAACTGATTGTGCTGTCATTGCGCTCGTGAATGAGCTGATGTCCTGTTCCTGGCCTTCTAGTGGCGGTTTAGTAGTTTGGAAATAACTTTTACGATTATTGCTGCTCGCTAATATTTGAGGTCTAAACACGGCTTACTTTGCAGGATATTTTTGTTAATGATTTTTGCTTCAGGTTTCGCCAGCAGTCCTGAAGGTTTGGTGAAGGGCAACATGGGGCTCTTCGACCAAATGCTGGCCTTGGAGTTTGTCAGGGACAATATCGCCAACTTTGGTGGAGACCCGAACAGAGTTACTATTTTCGGACAGAGTGCGGGAGGTGCAAGTACCTCATTGCACTTGATTTCACCGCTTTCCAGAGGTTAGCATTTGAACCTATAGTAGGCTACACGTTCTCGTTAAACTTTGACAAGGCTCCGGATATTTCAAGTTAGAGTCTTTCAGAGGCTCTGAAAATTCTCACTGTAAAATAATAATAAATAATCTGACCAGATGCCTAACCTAAAAATAAAACTAGCAGCCAGTTCTGGTAAGTTAAAGTTTCAACTCCCTAGTGACCTTGGTCTTTAGGACCTCACGGTTAAATATTCTTTGCGCATCCCAACTCTATGTGAATCAGGGTCTGACCCAAGTTATTTCTTTCTGCAATTCTCATACTGATAGCGGCACAGTATGGAGCTACTCGGTGGTCAGTTCGAATTTGTGGACTGGGTTACATAAACACCTCTTAAGATGATCTCGCTGATCTTCTTCAAATTTTGTCTCTTTCTGCATGCGCTTGGAAATCCGATCGTGGTTTAGTGCCGTCAGGTCAGTAGCGCCTTTGAGTTTTCTGTGTATAAGATATTTTGATGGAAATGGCTGCAATTGCCACACTGGAATTTGTCTCTGTCAAAGGTTTGTTCCACCAGGGAATCGCGATGAGCGGAGCCGAGAACAACCACTGGTCGGTAAACGACCCAGAACAGCATCCGGAAAATTACATCTTCCAGGTGGCCGAGAACGCCAACTGCACAACCGACGACGAGGCCGAAATGGTTGCCTGTCTAAGGGAACTCAGCGCCATAGAGCTACGACGAGCGGACGACATCAGATGCACTGTGAGTCCTCTTGTCCATGGTGCTTGATGCTGCGTCCTCGCTTCAATACAATTGGAACACAAAGGGTTCACTCAGAAATCATACTTATTTCAGACTATAATAATGCGTAGGCTAAGCCTCTTTCTGCACCATCTCCTCTCCCCTTGCGCTCTGCCGACCGTTTTGATATCTTTGTCCCTTGTAGACTACTTTTACAATGAATACCTAAGAAAGCTCCTGATTGACGACCCAGGGAAATGCTTCGGTGTGTCAGTCAGAAAGCATACGAAATCAATTTAGGGGCGTATAAACAAACTCTGTGAATAGAATTATGTGGACATGTCTTCTTCGTCCAATTAGTACCTGCTAATGCCATAATTATGCCGGTAAATATAATTTGCTTCCAGCAGCATGAAAATGCTGCCATAACTGTGCGCTCAAATAATCTTGAATAATACACGTCTATGAAGTTATGAATTCACCATTATTGGACTAGTATTTTATCGTTTAGTATTTAAAAATTTAAGTATAGCGCTCCTCGCAGCTTAGGCTAGTTAGCGGCGCTTTCAACACAGAACCCGGGCGTAGGCCTATATGCCATACTAAATGAAGGGCTTTATTTATGTTATGTTAGCATTGTCCAATTACCTTATGTGCTATAGCGCTACATTAAAAAACGCAATCCGCTGTGTGCCTGTTTCAGCCTGGGTATGGGTGTCTTGGTTTTGCACCAGTCGTCGATGGACCTGGTGGTTTTATTCCTGACCTTCCACTGACCTTGAGGGAGAACTTGGGAGAGGATTCTGTTCCACTAATATCTGGAATATGCAAGGATGATGGTGCCCTCTTTACAGTTGCTTGTAAGTTATCTTGCCATGTTTATAGGCCGATATCAATCATCTAGTCAGTCAGTCAGTCAGTCAGTCAGTCAGTCAGTCAGTCAATCAGTCACTTAGTGCGTCAGTCAGCCAGCCAGTCAGTCAGTCAGGTAATATAAGATAAGATAAGAATATTCGTTAATTCACCAATAATTGCTAACCGCATTTTGGTTTACATGCATGGTACCGTACAATAAAATGAAATATAGTTAATATACATAACATAGTAATGGATAAAGGAGCTCAGTTAATTTCCATGTTTTCAGAAGAATTTATAATGTTGAAAGTCCGTGAAGTAGATTTCAAAAAGTATTATTTAATGGCCTGTAAAACACTTACGGTAGTCCCTTTGAAGGTCAGTTAATCCTTCGTCCGGTAAAGCCATGCGGCATTGTTTCTGTAATCGTACTAGTCGTATTTCGTCGTGTGTCTGAGTTGATTTAAACAATAATTGTTGCAAATGATTTTTCTCATATTAAAAATCTGTTGCCAGATGTTCCCGAGGCCTCACGTGGCGGATTCAACCACTCGATGTTTGAACAGTACTTGTTCAACAGGATTCTAGCGCCATATAGGCAGCGCCTCACACAGGACCAATACAACGATGTGTACGATGCGTTTAACTTCATTTACACCAACTGGCCTTACATTGACGATTTGGAAGCCAACAGACAAGCGGTCAACAGGGTCCGTTTCAAATAGTAGCATGTCTGTATAAATGTTTGTATGAATGCAGCCTGAACTATTGTTTGCATCACGGCTACTCATGTAGATACCACGCAAAGACGATGAAACGTAATTGTCTGATAGATCTACTAAAATATGATTTAATTTATACAAATATGCTTCTGACACATGCAGACAATTGAGATAAACATACTCAAACGTCTATCATCTATGCATAGGCTACTTTCGTCCGGTTGCAAACTGAGCGGGCCTAACCTATAGTAAGCAAGGTCAAGCTGTTCCGTCCTTAGTCTTCTTTCGTGCTGCATGAAAGCCAGTTTCACGGTTGTCTGACCCTGTGACTCTAGTCCGAGCAGTTCTCGTTCGATCCTTTCCAATGTGTCTCCAGTGGTCCCTGTCTTCCGGAAGTTCGGAACCACTGAGAAGCACCCAAACATGACCATGCAGTATGCGTTGTTTAACTGTGACAGGAACTGGCACTGAAGCCATTCTCCATGTTATAGTCATGTGCAGATCATATCATATAGAAAATTCGTGATGACCTCCAGTCGATAGAGTTGCTCTATTTCTCCCTCCCGAAGCAGGGGGACTAGATTAGAAGATTAAACACCGACCATCAGTCTTACCTATTCTGTTTAATTGTTTGTTATAATATTATATGCATGTCAATATACACAAAGGGATAAAACGTTTATTTAATTCGTCGAATAAGACTATAAGAGGTAGGCTATGTGTATGTAAGCTTATTCAGAGAAAAAGTATAAAAAGGATAGCATAAGTAAGCATACATTGTTTAAATATATTATTTCAATTATTATCGACGTTTCTGAATGTTTTGACAGATCTTAACTGATTCCGAGTTCGGATATGCGTGGGACAGACAGGCCAAGATCAGTTCGCAGTATGCTCCAACGTACACCTACGTCGTCGCCTTTAGAAGTCCCAACGCTTCCGAGTCCGATGCATGGATGGGTGCGTTTTCCAAATCCTACGAATGAGATTTTGTTTTCCAAATTCTGTTAATGAGATTTTTATGGCGGCGCAAAGAAAGCAATTTAAATCCAACGCCCCACAATTGAACACGGAGGAAACAACTCTTCTCGTACATTCGGTTCTTGTATTGGCAATATTATAAACGAATTTCATCGCTCTGGACACGAAACCAAGCGTCACAGGATATAACTGCTTGCTTCGCAGTTTATACACCGACAAATTCTGCTGCATAATGACGGAGAAATGTTGGTTAAGAGAGGCACTTGCTTAGGGCTTATTTGTTCAGCAGGAGTGTCAACAAAATTGACGTAAAAATCTCTCTCTTTAGTGTAGAATCAACAGATAAAAAGATGTTTTCTGCAAGACAACTACTGCGATAATGTTATCCTAAATATAATATCCGCCAAACATCTAAGTTATCGAGATATTGTTTCTTGTTATGGCTTCAAGTTTTCCATCTAATCTCAAAATCACAATGCGCGCCTATAATTAATTATAGCCTACGCTTGCTCATCAGGCATTTATTGAGAGAGTCGTTAATAGTCGCATAATTCCAGATTTCTTTGGCATAGAAGGCATATCGTGTAATGGTATCTCTTTTTTTATTTCTCTCACCTGGATGTATTGTATATACATGTAATTCTAGGAGTCCCACATGCTGCTGAAATTGATTACGTATGGGGAAACACTTATTTGACAATCAACCCAGCTGTGAGGAACGACTCTGAGATGTTTTACGACTCGGTCGGTTACACCCCTGACGACATCACATACGCTAATTATGTTCAGACTCTATGGGCGAACTTCGCCAAATACGGGTAGGCTAATTTGAAGTTTTAAATTTCATATGTCTTTAGATCTACATGTATCTGATTAATTTGAACAATTTTTCGATAATGATGGCACTTTATGTTATTATTTTATGTAAACTCCTTTCTTCGGTCATTTGAATTTTGTCCTTCGTTTTTAAAATCTGTTTTTAGAAATCCGACCCCAAGTCCACTGCAGGCTCCCTTCAACGATACTCTGACCGTTTGGCCGCAATACAGAGCTGATGATAACTTCAAAGTGTTCTATCTGGACGCTGAAATATCCATAAAGGAACTCTACAGACAGCTCAACTACTACCACTACACTAGTTACATTAGCATCATAACTGGTATTTCAATCAAAGACCAACCAGGTGAGAGTCGAGTTAATTAGGTATCTGATAATTATCAAGCAAGGCGACTAACATACCCACTACACCACGGCACCCCACAAATTATTCGGAATTCCTCTGTATCACTTTGTTTAAACGTAAGCTTGAAAATCACTTGCTAGGCGTTGTCTACTGTTACACTGCTTATCAATGAGGTTATATATTATATTCTTTTATTTATTTTACCTGGTACTTGCCTACTTTATTAAATGAATGATTTGTTCACACACGACATCATCTTAAGACATTTTCTGATGATGTAGTTAACTAGTCAAGAAATCTTTTCGCTTACTACATATTTAAATGACCTGTTGCTGTTTCTTCTCACGTATACTTTGGTAACCTCTTCAATGGGACACTAGTCTCTCAAGGGTTCTCTCCTTTTGCTTTTTTGGCTTCTATTTGTACTGTGTTTAAAAAAGATTTTTGTTACTTACTGTAAATTTAAGCAATAACAAACTGTGGTTATGGTCTTGTTTTATCTTGTCGCCAACCATCCATGTCAGCAGGTTATGGTTAGACCCCTATATTGTATAAATATATAAAAACCTTCAAACCTTTTGTCTACAGCTGAATACGATGACGCTGTGCAATTCTCAGCAGCCGACTTTGCTCAAGCGATGTCCGACTACTATTCTGGAGCATAGGTGTCCCAGAATATATCCTGGAGAATATGAAGAGGATGTCTGACGCGCAGAGTGAAAATGCTATAGACGAAGCAACTAAATGCGGAAGAGACCGTTAAACTAAATAATTTTCCTTTTAAGTAAACTTCATTTCTCTGATCCAAACTTCTGGTAAAAATGTATTATTTGAATTTGCAAAGTTTGTTAGAAGTTCAGTTCACGACCAATGTATGGCGCAATTGGGGCTCGTCCAAACAGAAATTAAAATAAAATTTCATTCACTCTATACTGGTAGAAACTTAAATTAAGGAATCTTTAAAACAATTGTTTTTGTTGCTGCGACATGTCTTGTAGTCAAAAAGTACTGTCGACTGAGCTAAAGTGTTTAAGGCGACAAAGCCGCGCCATCTATGTTTGCAGGTGCTGCGTCAAGTCAAACGGGTTGTCCAATTCCCGATATATGCCGCAAGAAGAGTAATCCGTTTAATTAATAGGCGGGGTGATTATCAGCGAAACTACGATACAATTGATAATATAACATAGGGCCTATCGATAAATAGAAACGATACATACAATGAGAAACAAAAGATAAGTGAAATCAAAAGAAAATTTTTATAGGCTATACATGAAAACTGCTGAATCATTTAATAATTAATTGAAGCCTAACTAAATTCAGCGATATCGGTCAGCTTCTGTAGGCTATTATATACACATTGCCAGAGTGTTAAAGACTTATCATTTGGCCAATGAAATATCGATTGTACAGAATTTTAAATTTGCCTAATTGCAAAAATGCTATAGGCTTAGTGCAACGTACCAATTGCAGTCAAGCTGCGATTCACTCCTTTAACATTATTTAATTATCATGAAGAGCCAGAACGTAGAACTTGCATGTTTAATGCTACTCGAACTATCTTAAGTACCTCCTACAAAAACATGCTTGCTCATCAATATCGTGCCGTTTCAGCATTGTACATGCCAAAAGAAACGTTAATTCTGACAGTATTTGTAGAACGTGCAATGTCGTGCATGCAGAACCAAATACATGATTCACGTCACGTCATTATTTTAACAGAAACTGACGTCATAAAGCTAGGCGCATTTGGCACTGCCTTCTAAGTAGGTAAGTAAGTAAACCAGCGTAGATTTGAACTATAAGCATCATCCACCATAGCCGTGCTGCCGTATGTCTATATATATATATGTATACGCCTGACACTGCGAATCTTGACCCCCCTCTGCCAATCGATTTTGTTTAGATTGAGTGCCTATGTATAAGCTGATTCCCGCGACTTGGCTTTGTGGGCGCTGCAGAAATTTCGAGTTCACAATTAGGCTACGATTGGGCAGTGTTGTACAGTAACGAAGTAAAAGTAACGCGTTACTGTACTTAAGTAAAAGTTTGAGTACTTTCACATGTAACGAAGTATCGAAAAAATTAAATGCTTTTACTTTCAACGAAGTAAATTTTTACCCATATTTCAGTACTTTTACTTCGTTACAATTTATGCGACACTCGTTACAATGTTCGTTACTTCAAAGCGTTAATAAACATTTCGTTACGCTAAGCTAAAACAGCTGATTTAAATTTGTATGCCTAAATAGATTTTAGATGGGTGGTGCACGCTGGATGCACTACCATTTCCGCAGCAGAACGACTCTTCAGCTGTGCATTGTGCTAACAATGAATCGGAAGCGTGCGTAGGCTTACTAGACTAAACGATAAGTGCCATCTCGAGAATTTAGTATTTTTAAGGTTAATAATCGATTGATTAGAAATAGTCGATTGAGTTAAGCTTTTAGAATGACTCGATACTTTTACTTTTTACTTTAAAAGTATTATTTGAAGAGGCTACTTTTTACTTTTACTTAAGTAAAATTTGTGATGAGTACTTTTACTTTTACTTAAGCAATTAAAATCCAGTTTACTTTTACTTTTACTTAAGTGCATTTGCCCGATACTTTCAACAACACTGCGATTGGGGAAATTTGATTTTACTTAGAACTCAGAGTCGACGCCAATAAATCTACCCCAGTCGACTTGGTCATCCCAAGTCGAGTCGACTTTGTTCAACGCAAATGACTGAATTTTTGAAAAATGAAGTCACTTGAAGTTGTTTTTTTTCACACGTCGTCTTAAACCGACTTGAGGAAGTTGAGACTCACAAAAGCCTGAATTCAAGTTTGAATTGAATTTATTTAAATAATACAATTCTTAACTATGGTTACTTTGTTGCGCTAAGTTAGCGTTTTCAAACTTTGTTAAAAATAAGTGGATGAGAAACGTGGTGATGTTTCTTGAACTGTTTCTTCATCCTAGCTAAGTTGCACCTGATGCATCTGAAATAAACCTACTTCAGAAGTAATTTAAAAATGTTTAGGTCACTAGTTATCTGTTTTGTCTGCCTCGTTTTCACTTTCTGTCTTATCGTGAGGACAGCTTTAAAATAGCCTACAGCATCTTGTGACGTTCACACGGATAACTCTACCGCACGTAATCAGCCAAACATTCTCCGTGCATCGATATGCTTGTTTATCTGGCGTAGTCTCCTGTCTGCCTGTATCATAAGTTGTTTGTATGTCTCTTGAATGAGTAGGCTACTGTAAGCAACGACAGGGTTCAGTTGAGCTTAAAAGCAGAGAAGTAGGCTAGCCTTTAAGTCATCGCATAATTATAGCATTCGACGCAAAGGGTGAGTGGCTATGGATTCACGATTAATCTGTTATTCTTGAAGTGGCGCTATATAAATGTTCAATTACAATTACAATTACAATTATTCAGAGGAACTTTCGAATGAACATTGAACAGGCATTCACTGCTGGTCTCTAGTCGGAATCTGTAATGAATTTATATTAATGTATGCATTGTGTATGAACGTGGTCTACTGTTTTTAACCCCTACTAAAAGGGCTTTAAGTTAGACAGTTTTAGCAGACGCCTCTAACGATGACTTGTAACGTGCAGACCTATAATATTATTTATGTGCATGTGTGTCTGTGTGTGCATACATTATTTTATGTGACAGTAGGCCGGTGCATGTAAACATCAAATTTTGTTAACGCATATACATGTACATGTATAATATATATATATATATATAAATTATTCCTTCTTCCCAAGACATTGATATATACATATATGCAAATCTAACATTGCCTATAATAAGTGCATATTAGTGTAGACTGTAGATCTGTAATTGTGTAGGCCTATATCCGTGGTATGAATTATGTTTACAGACTAACAGACCCAGTCTCCTCGTAAGTACAGACACTAGAAAGCTACGAGATGCTGCTGATATTTCTGCTGCAGCTGTTGTTGTTTTGCTGTCCAATCATCATCGCAAGAGATGTTCAAACGGAATATGGAACGGTCAGAGGTCATCCAGTCAATGTCTTCTTGGAAGACAACGTTCAGAAGAACGTAATCAGTTTCCTTGGTATTCCGTTTGCCACTCCTCCAATCGGAGACCTCAGATTCGAGGTACGAAACCTTGTTCAATTCGTTTGTGAGATTCGCTGTTAGCCGGGTTCATGGCCAGGGTCATTTGGTCAATAATTCGTTAAACTTTCGTCCCTCAAACGGCTTATTAATGCTTTCAATTTCAAAATGTGGTCCAGCAAAGTGCGCTGTGTTAGTGGCCTTCCCAGACATGCGCATTCAGACGCATTCTTATTTGAGTTAAAAAATGTCGTCGACTGCTGGCAGGTTAACTAGAGTATGCAATTTATATTTTTCTAAATATGAAAGATTTGATTCTGCGACAACATTGATTCCCACGATTAAACCTTTTATTTTCATATATGACAATAAACATTTTAGCTTCTAATTTCCCCTATACTGCCGAGGAATCAATTGTTCGAATCTCTAGTGACTGTCAACTAAAACCGCTGCCGAAAAATTTAACATCACTAAAGGATGTCAAAATACCATTCCGATGGTCCACTTTGCCGACCATCAATGACATGGTCCCGTTCACAACAGTTTTCTTTCTTTCTATTTAATGTAGCCTACTTCGATAAGTAGGCTAAGCGCATGCGGTGTGTCACTCGGATTTGCCCTAATTTTTAGATAAAGAATATATTATATAAATGTAGACCCAATTTAAAAAAAATTGTCTCGATAACCAACATCGTTTGTTAATTGATTTGCACAGAGACCGCAGAAGGCTCAACCTTGGACTGATGTGTTCGTGGCTGACACTCAGGGCGATATATGCATGCAGGGTACGGTCGGTGGTGTATCCGAAGACTGTCTCAACCTAAACATCTACGTTCCTGAGGTATTATTCTAAGGGTTACAATGGACCTAGGCCATTATTGGCCACGTAAGTTTTTTTGACAATTTGGTAAAATGAATATTGAGTTAATTACTTGCTCAATAGGTGACTTTGTTCGTGGATGCAAAAACATAGACAGGAGATTTAGATGCAAGAACAGGTCAAGCTTGACAAGTTGCTTCTGGTCCACTGTTGCCATTTCTTACAGATCTGTCAAATGGCTTTTAAACTGACTGTAGGACTCGTCTGGTGAACCATACGCTGTCATGGTTTGGTTGTACGGAGGTGCGTACTTTTTCGGTTCTAACTCCCAGTATCCAGGACATTTCTTGGCGACTCATGACGTCATCATCGTCATACCTAACTACCGTCTCGGAGTTTTCGGTGAGTCATTAAAGTGAGTGATGTGACGATCACAATGACGATGAGCTTGACGATGTCAATGACGATAAATTTGACGACGATAACGTTTATGAGCTCAAGAATGACAGTATTTGAAGTATCTGCATTATGTCGACAATGAAAAAGCTGGGTCTATAATTCTAGCTGGCGTCTGGTGGCACATAATATGTTAGACGTAGCTTTCCAAATGTAGCCTGAAGGATTATGTAAAACACATTCTTCGGGAATCTGTAGTAGACCTACTCTATTACACCTGCGTTATAGCCTACGCACGTAGGTCTTAACGCAACAGTAGGAAATGTGCTGTTAAAATCGTTGAACAATTTTGAGGTTTAGGAAATTAATACCTGCAATGTATTTCATGTAAAACACTGCGCTTCAGGCTTCGCCAGCTCTCCTGAAGGTTTGCTGAAGGGTAACATGGGGCTCTTCGACCAACAGTTGGCCTTGGAGTTCGTCAGAGACAATATCGCCAACTTCGGAGGAGACCCGAACAAAGTTACGCTCTTCGGGGAAAGCGCTGGAGCTGCAAGTACCGGATTGCACCTGGTTTCGCCCCTTTCAAAAGGTGACACTTTGAAACTTGCGTACTATCTATTAAACCCACTCTGAATTCTCACCTGAAATTTTAATCGTGAGGTCTTCCAGCGGGCTTTTAATCCTCTCCATGAAAATTTAGATGTAGGCCTAGTGGACGCACAAACTTACGATTAAGTTGCATTCTAAGAGATCTGGAATAAATTACGCAATCGTAATAGTGCCACATCTGCTAGCTCGGTCGTAGCCGATGACACCGGTGTAATTTAGGTGATGTTCATATCATATCACGGAAAGAAATTATTGTCAACAGAATAAATCAGACAAATTGTTTTCTTGCAAAATAAAAATCCTTTCCTACGCTTCAGGCTGCAAGGTTAGACATGGTAAACCATTGAAAAATTGAACGTGATTTCATATAACATAATATGTCTTATATCATAAGACATAAACTAATGCTCTGTCCATGTCTCTTTATTAAACCCCTAATTCTTTTATAAACTCCACAAAACTTGAGCTATAAATTTATTTAACAAAAGTTATTATATTTTGGACATACTAATACTATTTATGGTGCTTGTAAATTGCCGCACTACATTGGCATATAATAGAATATGATAGAATTCGGCAGCGGTCGGTTCGACTTTCTGGACCTGTTTAGGGCTAAAAAATAATCCTGTGACATGAATTGACATGATATGAATTTCAATTTATCTCCTTTATATGCATGTTTGAAACCACTATTAGGCCTATATTGAATCACGGTTTATAGGCCTAGCCTACATTGAAGTCGATAGCACTTTTAAGACTTCTTAGTGAAAGATGAGTTATAACGATGGTTGCAATATAATAATCTGTTTCGAAGGTTTGTTCCACCAGGCAATCGAAGAGAGCGGAACGGAGCACAACCTCTGGTCGATAAACGGTCCAGGACAGAATCCGGAGAACTACATCTTGCAGGTGGCAGAGAACTCCAACTGCACAGCCGACGCGGAGATCGACATGGTTGCCTGCTTGAAAGACCTTGGTGCTCGAGAACTGCTACGAGCCGGCGACATCAGGTGCACTGTGAGTCTCTTACACGTTTGTCAGATAGGCCTACGGAATGCAAAAGGATCACAAAAGGATCATAGATTAGATTTATCTAAAATCGTATGGAACTAAAGTAAAGATAAAAAGCTAGTCTTGTAGGTAATTCTGGAAACCTGGGTTCCATACAGAGCAGGGCCTAACCATTTGCTGATGGCCACACACTTGGAGGGTTCGTTCTTTCATGATAGAACGACGCGAGGCAGACTCTCCTTGCAGACGTTTTGCTTAACCGATATTTCAAAGGTCTGAAGAACAACAATGTTGAAATGATCGTTGATTTATTCAACGGTCGAGACGTAGATTAACCACTGGCTTAGCTGCCGCATTTATCATCTCTCTTATTCTTAGAATTTACCATTATTGCTAACCGTATGAATGGCCTGCATGATTTTGTCTTAAACTGAACTTTCCTGACCATACTGTATGGCATTGTCGAATAGCACAATGAGTACACCAAAATCTATAAGCTACGCCGTATATCTGTTTTCAGCCGGGCTATGTGTGTCTTGGTTTTGCACCAGTCGTCGATGGACCCGGTGGCTTCCTTCCTGACCTTCCACTGACCTTGAGGGAGAACTTGGGAGAGGATTCTGTTCCGCTTTTGTCTGGAATAAACAGAGATGATGGCTCGCTTTTCACAGTTCTCTGTAAGACATTTTGCCATGCTTAGTTGTTTACAGGCAAAAATCGATCAAATTATCAAATGGCTTGACAGTATATTCAACCAGTAAATCAGTCAGTCACCTATACGGAGTACACGAATCTCTGAGCCAATAGGCATAATTGTGTAAACAGCCATGGCGCAATTGGCGCATTGCTCTTGTGACTGTGTCTCGCTTCGTATAATCATATGCTCAGCTCTTCTAATCAGATGTAACAAGTTGTCTGTCATTACCAATATAGGCAATATACATGCATTTTTTGGACCACCCTAATTCATGCATGGGAAATCTGTTGTCTAGTTGTTCCAGAGTCAATAGTCGGCGGATTCAACCACTCCGAGTTTGAACACTTCTTGGAAAACAGGATTCTCCGATTATATGAACCACGTCTTACACCGGAAATATTCACCGAAGTTTTCAATGCGCATAACTTCTTCTACACCAACTGGCCTTACATTGAAGATCTGGAAGCCAACAGACAAGCGATCAACAAGGTCGGGTTCAACTTGTAGCATGTTTGAAATTTGTATGAATGTTTGTACGAATGTTTGTATGACTGAAAACTATAATATTATTTGTATCTGGGTGCTTGTAAAGAATCCACACCAAGACGATAAAACATCACGAGATCTACAAAGTGCGATATTTTATATATTACGTAGACCTATTATTATGTTTTATATAATTATGATATTAGCCTACTATGGCAAGAGTATGGCTATTATTTTCTCTGACACTATACCAACAAACGTAAACATAGGTGTGCACATAATAATATCATATATTATATTATATAGGCTATACTGGCTACACTCGTCTGAATTTCCAATGGAACTTTGTTTTAGGCACATTTGATGATTTCAGATTGACGATACCATTCGATATCTCAGCCTGCGCTATTTCTTATCATCAAAAATCGTATTCGTTGCTGATAAATATCTATGACCTTCATGTCATCGTCGATTTCTGACGGTTAAAATTTGATTGGTTTGACATAACTTCCTCCGCCGTGTCTGTCCGCTCGACGTTGTATATTATTTTGTAAGATAGGCAACAGCAATAACAAATTTAGTCACTGAACGACAATGATATTGACTTTGAGTAGCCTAAGCTTAGATTTAGGCTAAGTGAAGCAGCGAGACGTCATCAATTCAGGATCAATATTTCCGCCCGTCACAAATAATTGCAAGAACGCGAAGTAGAGAGCGTTCCGGCCATAGACATCTTTATAATACGGTACTAAATGACCAAACGTAGCCTGGGCCTTCCGGTGCGCGCGTCTCCGGCTAAATAATAAGAACCGGACATCGGCTCTAGGTCTAACCACTGTAAATAAGACACTTTTAACAATAGATGGAAAGACAGTGCAGATCTGCGCTCGCAGGTAGCCATGCATTTTTTTTACAAGTCTCAACTCATTGCATTTATGTTTTTACAGCTTTTAACGGATTCCTCTTTTGGTTATCCGTGGGACAGACAGGCGAAGATCAATTCGCAGTATGCCCCTACGTACACGTACGTCATTGCATTCATGGGTTTCAACGTTTCAGAGTTCACGGAATGGATGGGTGAGTTTTTCTCAACCTATGCACGAGATTCTCTGTCGTGAAGGCATGCAATTTGACGACCACACCAAATAGGTTGCCACACCACATAGGCTAATGATGCACAGAGGAAGCGTTTGTTTTCTTGTATTCGGTTCCTGTTGTGAAAATTAACAAAATCCAGTGCATTCGACGTTCTGAAATATGTCTACAGTTGTTAGCAGTGCAGCGCAGGACATAGATCTAGCCTCTAGGCCTAGGCCTAACTGTTTGCTTCACAGCTTTTCTTCTAACAAATTCAACTTCATATAATGACATGAACAAGTGAACATGAACAATTTGCGAAGTAGGCCTAAGCTTACTGACTAAGGTTAGACCTTACTTTTCTACCTCCGTAGGGCGTATGCCTATAAATAACCCTCGCTTACCTTATAGAAGGCCTATCACCGCTCTCTGAACAACATGCTATAGCATAAATTTTAAAACAGCATCTACCTAATAATGCACATAATTACGATTACTGTTTTCTTGGTTCACATCAGACCAAAGTAGTATTCGGAGAGCCAGTCTGTGATGAGGTAGAAATGTATAAAGGAAATAATAAATTATGAACGAAATTATGACTGCTGCCTATGGCATAATACATTTTGTTTAATGACATTGGCCTGTATTTCTCTGCCGTGGATTGTAGGAGTTACACATGCGGCAGAACTTCCTTACGTCTGGGGTTACGGTTACCTACCGATCAACCCTGAAGTGAGGAACGACACTGGTGGCATTATCGACGCAGTTGGCGAACTCCCGGAGGACATCGCATTCACTAGATATATTCAAACTCTATGGACGAACTTCGCCAAATACGGGTCGGTTGATTTGACGCCTAGTGTCTGATCTGTCTAAGTTTAGACCACCCGTCTGACTAGGCGCAGCGCTATCGATTATTCTTGGTTTTCTTGTGGTGTTTTGGAGCTGACGAGTGGAACTGCAATACACCGACCCATACGCGCATACACGCAACTACAGCAATGGCACACACACACACGCACAAACACACACACACACTCACACATGGACATTGGACACAGGCGCCCACACCATGAGCGGAGTTTGGTTTCCGTTCTTGGAGGGGCTAACCCCGAGTCTGGGCCTTCTTAGGGGGGGGGGGGGCTAACCCTGAAAAAGGATACAATTTTCATGGTAAAAAAGTTGAATCTGGGCCTTCTTGGGGCTTAGCCCCCCTAGCCCTGATAAACTCCGCCCATGGCCCACACACTCGTACACAGGGACACACATACACACAAAAACACATGCAGGGCTAAAGACGATTGAAGCAATTGCAAAACACCCTGAAAAGAGAAAATGTTCAATTCGACCAAGAAGTTTTATTTCAGGAATTACAGTACAACGTGGTGAATCACAAAACTATACAAGGAATCTAACAATACTTACATTTATGATGATGTTTATAGTTTTCAGTGTTTTGCTGCGGCATTACTTTTTGATCATAATAATTATTATCTTTTTAACTTTCATTCTATGGTTACTTGAATTTAGGCATTTAAAAAATCTGGTTTTAGAAATCCGACCCCAAGTCCAGTGCCGGCTCCCTTCAATGACACGCTGACCGTTTGGCCGCAATATCGAGCTGATGATAACTTCAAAGTGTTCTATCTGGACACCGAAATATCCGTCAAGGAACTCTACAGACAGCTCAACTACTACTTCTACACGAGTTACATTGAGATCTTAACTGGTTTGCCTGTCAAGAGTCAAGCAGGTGAGCGGCAAGTTACATGCATATATATAATGATAACATATCCACTAATTCTCTAACCAACTGCTATCAATGAGATGGTTTCAAAGCCTTATTCCTAACGCGCTGACCTTAGAACACGGGTGCATTCTACATGCTTCCACGCATGGCTGGAGTCAACTGATCGGTTATCGATTGAAATGCAATGTTTCATCTACATATTCATTCATTCGCCCAGTCTTCATTTCATTGCTCGATTAGGCCCATTCATTTATTGATTAATTAATTAATTCATTCATTCATTCATTCATTTGTTAATTCATTCGTTAATTCATTCATTAGTTAATTAATTAATTCATTCATTCATTCAGTCGATCATGCGCGTTTATTCGTTTATTTATTCTCTCACCATAGCACATATACATAGCTATAATATATATTATTATAATATGTAAATACTAAAACTAAATTCGGTGTAGGCCTAAAGTTCAAACTTTTCTTTCTACAGCTGAAGAGGAAGATGCTGTAGGATTCGCAGCAGCTGAATTTGCTCAACTGATGTCCGAACATTATTCTGGAATATTGAATCCTGGGCAGTTTGAAGAGGATCTCGAGGCACTGAGAGAAGATTAATGTTCGATACGAATCACCAGTAAATACAGGAATGCCATTACGACATAAATTTACTTAGAAGCGTTAATTCCTGATAGCCTATAAACTTCTGATAGATTTGAGTAAGACGTTTAAAATAATTATAGTGTTATAATTTGTTATGTCCACATAAAGCTAAATGAAATTTTATTGCTGTATCCAGAAAACAACTGAAATAAAAGGAACACGAATCTTCAGAAATTGACAATTTTTTTATCAGGACTCTAGCCTACTTGTAACGCATTCAAAGCGTTGCAGGCGCCATCTTGTTTAAAAGTGCAGCATTAGTCAAGGAGGTGTTCAGTATGAAGAGAAACTCCGTTTGTCGAGAGACTAGCGGCCCAGCGGGGAAGGGAGACAGCAGATGAGCTGTTGCGGCTTGTTGTTTGAGATCTAAAAAGGTAGGTGCTAAGTGCGAGAGATCTTGTACTTTTTCCTCCATAATGTAGCAATACGATCGAGGAAAAGCGTCCAATAACAAAAATACTTCACGGAGCAAAGCGCTCAATTTGGATTGTTCAGAGCGATAAAGGCCGACTTAATTCGACTCACTTAAAGCTATTCGGGAAGGGGGGGTGTAATATACCGGGCATTGAGTATCCGGGGGAGTTAAACCAATCTATCCCAATTATCAAAAATGCGCATAGCTGATGAATTTATGCTGTAATCAAAGTTCAAAATGACTCCAATTGTTTTTAGTGTATAGGGCGTATACGCAATGTTCAGAGCAATGTTCAGAGCAATGTTCAGAGCAATGTTCAGAGCAATGTTCAGAGCAATGTTCAGAGCAATGTTCAGAGCAATGTTCAGAGCAATGTTCAGAGCAATGTTCAGAGCAATGTTCAGAGCAAGGCAACTCGACTCGAATCTATTAATTTGAGTGAATATAATAGATGTTCTTAAGTGTTCTAAATGTTCTAAGTGTTTAGTGACTATAATAGATGTTCTTAAGTGCTCTAAATGTTCTAAATGTTCTTAAGTGTTCTAAAACAAAAACAAACAAAGTCATCTGGCAAGAATGAGCATGTTAAAAACAAAGCAAATGGAAGTTAATTTGCAAACACAAACACACGCGGGTGTGTCTTTTCAACTTCTCTTCATCTAGGTGGATGCGATTATTAGGGAGATAGGCCTACTCTATTTCGTGGCAACGGCGCTAGCACCCAAGCGCCCCATCCGGTTGGGGGCCTCAATTTTGCAACAGGCTCCCAATTTAGCTGTAATATAATTCAATATTGATGCTCGAATGAAGCAGTCTCGTCTAATTTTGACTGCATTTCACGAACAGGATAAATTATTTTTCTTCCAATTTTCTTTCTTTTTATATGGATGCACTTCACTGCAATGTTGGTTAAAGAGGATATCGTTATCGACAGTATCAAGCACCGCACTGGCATCAAGTAGAACCAGGAAAGAGACATTTCACTTGTTCTTCCCATCTCACCTGCTGCATCTGAAATCAACCTACTTCTTAAGTCATTTAATTGTTTAGGTCACTGGGTATTTGTTTTGTTGACCTGTTTTCACTTTTTTGCTTTATCGAGAGGACATCTTAAAAATACAGCATCTTGTGACGTTCACACAGATAACTTTACCGCATCTAATCAGCCGAACTTTCTCCGTGCATCGATATGATTGTTTATCTGCCGTAGTCCGCTTGACCGTGTGCCTGTATGTATGTTTCTTCTTCTGCGGTTGCCTGTCTTATTCACTGAGTAGCTTAATGTAAGTAACGACAGAGTTCAGTTGAAGAAGAGAAGGAAGTCGTCGCATTTAGCATTTCGAATTCAACGCAGAGGGTGAGTGGCTATGGATTCACGACTAACTTCAGAGTAACTTCGAATGAACTAATAATTATTGTTGGGAAGAATAAATACTGATGTAGCATATTCATCATGACATAGTGTGAATGTGGTCTGATCTCCGATTTGTAATCTCTAAAGAGCTTTAAAACTTGGAAATAGAAGAAATCTAAGCAGACGCCTCTACGATAGGCCTATGACTTAATTGTAACATGTAGACCTATAGTTATGTGCACGTGTGTGTGTGTCTGTGTGTAGGCCTATACATTTATAGGTATGCATGTATATGGATATTTGTGCACTTGTTATAGTGCCCCTTAAAGAATCTACTCAGAGGCGCTCCCGACTACAGCGTGCACACTGCATCGGAGTTTCACGCCGACGCGCATGAGCAATTGCAAGTGGCGGCTTGAGGTGGATTCGAACCTACAAACCTCCGACTGCAAGGCAATGAACATACTCACTACACTACCGCGTGGTTCATGTCCCATAATGACATTAGTTAGCTGAATCATTGAGAGTGCTGTGAGAAAGTAAGGAATATCAGACAAAAAAAAATAAAGAAAATAATAACATACAGCAAATAAATAAATGTAAAAAGTTGTTTAAGATATGAAATGGAATACAACGGTACGGAAAAAAATTGAAAAAACCGGATGGATTTTGAGAGAAAACAATTTTAAAAAAACGGAAAAAACATTTTTAACAGTGCTCAATGGCATACGATTTGAATTACGTTTACGTTTGCAGACTAACAGACACAGTTACTTCAGTATAGACTCTGGAAAGCTACGCGATGCTGGTAATCTTCCTACTGCAGCTGTTGTTGTTCTGCTGTCCAATCATCATCGCAAGAGATGTTCAGACGGAATATGGAACGGTCAGAGGTCATCCAGTCAATGTCTACTTAGAAGACGACTTTCAGACGACCATATTCAGTTTCCTCGGTATTCCGTTTGCCACTCCTCCGATCGGAGACCTCAGATTCGAGGTATACGAAACACTATTCAATTCGTTTATGAGACTCGCTGGTTCATAGCCAGGTTCATGGCCAGGGTCTCTAGGTCATAATTCCCTAAAATTTCGTTCCTAAAATTTTTTCATAATGCTTCTCATTTCAGTATTATTATTATTATCCAGCTAAGCGTGATGTGCTAGTGGACTTCCTATAGGTATGCGCATTCATACACATTCTTAGTTCAGCTTAAAAATGTCGTCGACTTATGTAAGGTTAACTAGAGAGAATGTAATTTATAGATTCCTGTATAAAAGAAGTTTTGATTCTGCGACAAAATTGATTGACATGATTAAACTTTTTATTTTCATTTATCATAATAAACATCTTAGTTTCTAATTTCCCATATAGGCCTACCGGTACTGCCGAGGAATCAATAAATCAAAGTTCTTTTGATTGTCAGCTGTAAACCGTCGCCGAAACTTTACCTTTGGGGCACATTATAATATCAGTAATGGATGTTGAAAATATCATTCCGATGATTCTCTTTGCCGACCATCAACGACATGGTTCCGTTCATATTAACTTTATTTGTTTCTATTTAATGTGATTCCATATGTAACCGGGTGTGCTGTGCCATCCGGATTTGTCTCAATGTTCAAATAAACGAATATTATATAGGCTAAATGTAATTTTAGAAAAACTTGTCTTAATAACCAACATTGCTTATCAATTGCTTTGGACAGAGACCGCAGAAGGCTCAACCGTGGACTGATGTGTTTGTGGCTGATACTCAGGGCGATATATGCATGCAGGGTACGGTCGGTGGTGTATCCGAAGACTGTCTCAACCTAAACATCTACGTTCCTGAGGTACATTGTAGTTCGAACGATTTCAATTTATCTCGTACGCATTGTTTTGACGAATTCGTGCAAATGAATATTGACGACTGACTTGCTCAAAATAGGTGATTAATTCTTCACTAACGCTTAGTACGATAAAAGAGTTACTGATTGATTTACTGACTAGTGGAAAGACGGATAGTTTGAACTGACCTGAACTAGCTAACTGATTAAGTGATCCTTTAAGTAATTGGTTGGATGTTTGAGCGATCCGGTTTCGTTGTTGGTTTCTGGTCTGCTGAGGCCATGCATCTGCTACATGTAATGATGCTTTTAAAACTGGCTGTAGGACCTGTCTGGCGGACCATACGCTGTGATGGTTTGGTTGTATGGAGGTGCATACGTATTTGGTGGTAACAACCAGTATCCAGGGCATTTCTTGACGGCTCATGACGTCATCATCGTCATACCTAACTACCGCCTCGGAGTTTTTGGTGAGTCGTGAAAGTGATTGATTTGATGAGCGTTTGTGATCTCAAGATTTACAGTGACCTATTTGTCCTCTCTGCAGTATGTGAATAATCAATATGCTGGGACCATAGACTAATTATAGCTGGCATATGCTAGCACATGTTAAAGCGTATCTTTCCAAATGGTATGACTAGGAGTATGTAAAACAATCTGTTTTTATTTCTCTATAACCATAGGCGGAGACTTGTGGACAGGGAAACGAACTTGAGGCGCAAAACTCCGAGCCTTGGGGGAGGGAATGATCCCCTCCATCTCTTCGAAACTATTTTTTTAATTTATACGCTGCATTGGAAGCATTTTTTACTGCCATATTAAATCTTTATGAAAAATTTGGGGAAATAAGCATCAAAATTGGAGGGACCGTCCCCCTGTTCTCCTAAGTCTCCGCTAATGTCTATAACACCCACATTACAACTTCAAGTGTAGCACCTATATACATGTATTCTATGGCTTTTTCTATGGCACGTACAAGTGTAGGTCTGTAACGTCATTGATTGTGTGGTTATCATCGTTCACATAATTCGATGTTTAATCAAATTAGTACTTGAAAGGTATTTTATGTAAAACAATGCGCTTCAGGCTTCGCCAGCACTCCTGAAGGTTTGCTGAAGGGTAACATGGGGCTCTTCGACCAACAGTTGGCCTTGGAGTTCGTTAGAGACAATATCGCCAACTTCGGAGGAGACCCGAACAAAGTTACGCTCTTCGGGGAAAGCGCTGGAGCTGCAAGTACCGGATTGCATCTGGTTTCACCCCTTTCAAAAGGTGACACTTTGAAACTTGTCTACTATTTAATAACACACTTTGAATTTTAGCATGAAATTTTAATCTTAATTTTAATCCTAATTTAAATTTTAATTTTAAAGTGTTTTTTAAGTTTAATCTTTCAGAGGTTGCTTAATTCTCGCCGTAAAAATCGTCATTGCGGAAGCACTAACTTCCGATTAAGTTAGGCCTTTAGCCTAAAAATTTAATTTATGCTATCATAATAGTGAAGTGGTACCATGATGATAAGAAGATCTAAGGCTTCTAAGCAATTATATATAATTAAGGAATTATTATAGTCATAATATTGCGAGCTCAACTGCGGTCGGTTCAACTTTCTGGATAGCTTTTAGGGTTACAATAATTCTGTGGCATGAACTCAATAACTTCCCTTTATCTCCTTTCTACCTGCGTTTGGAGAACACTATGTTATTCACGGTTTAGTCTATACTGTCAGGTCGATAGCGCCTTCTTAACCAAAGATGGGTTATTATTAGGCCTATTATTAGTCTACCATACAGTAGTCTTTCTGTTTCGAAGGTTTGTTTCACCAGGCAATCGAGGAGAGCGGAACGGAACACAACCTCTGGTCGGTAAACGGTCCAGGTCAGAATCCAGAGAACTACATCTACCAGGTGGCAGAGAATGCCAACTGTACAACCGACGACGAGGCCGAAATGGTTGCCTGCTTAAAGGGACTTGACGCCCGCGAACTACATCGAGCCAACGACATCAGGTGCACTGTGAGTCCGCTGTCTATACTCTACAAAGTCTACATCGCAGTGCTATCTTAGCGTCTTAATTCTCTCTTACACGTTTGTCAGAAATAGAACGCAAAAGGATCGCATATAGATTTGTTAAAAACAAATTGTAGTGTCGAAATGAGTAGGCCTATCACACATTTTGGCCAAATTCACGCTAAGCTCAACTCACAGGATTTTTGGGAAACTACGGTATTCGCGCCACAAACCGAAAATCACGAATTCATGGTATAGGCTATATCCGTGAGTTCCTGAATTCCTTTCCTACTATTTCTACCTATTTTGAATAGACCTATTCATTTCGGTACGATGAATTCGGACTGCGTGAAAGTACATAGCTATGATTAGTGGACTTCTTATTTTTTGCACTCACTTCTATAGATCTAGCCTATCCATGCCAGCCGCTCTCTACGCAAGCCTAGTTCAAGAAGTTAATGTTTACAAACAGTTCGGCAGTAAGGAAACAGTGCTTAAGTAACTAGAAAATATCTGTTTTCAGCCTGGCTATGTGTGTCTTGGTTTTGCACCAATCGTCGATGGACCGGGTGGTTTTCTTCCTGACCTTCCACTGACCTTGAGAGAAAACTTGGGAGAAGATTCTGTTCCGCTATTGTCTGGAATCAACAGCCACGATGGCTCGCTCTTCACACTTATATGTAAGACACTTGGCATGTTTACAAGCAGAAAAAAATCTATCATGTAAGTAAGTCTAGTAGGCTCGTAAGTCAGTCACCCATGGAGTTAGTGAATCTCTTAGGTGTATGTGAACAGCCATTGCTTGTGATGAGAAAAGAGGCGGATAGATAGTCCTGTCAAAAGAATCATGCAAGCGGAGGTACATGGTCGACGCAGCCGTCGGACGATTGAAGAGAAGATGGGAGGACGTGAGACAAAAGACCTGAAGCTGCTCAGACTGAAGAAAGAAGACGCTGGGAAGAGAGACAAGTGGAGAGATGAATCCGAGTGGATGATCGCTCGCCAGATGGATGAATTCTAGCCTGAATGGAAAGAGGATGACGCATTGCTCATGTGATTGCGTTTCGTAATGTATGCTCAGTTGTTCTAATCAAATAATTGTTATAACAAGTTGTCTGTGTCTGCCAATATACAATTATACAATTATACAATATACATTATACATGTATGCGAAATCTGTTGTTCAGTTGTTCCCGAGTCAATACGCGGCGGATACAACCACTCCGAGTTCGAATTCTACTTGGACAACAGGATTCTGCGACTATATGAGCCGCGTCTTACACCGGAACAATTCACCGAAGTTTTCAATGCAATGAATTTCCTCTACACCAACTGGCCTTACATGGACGATCTGGAAGCCAACAGACAAGCGGTCAACGAGGTCCGTTTCAACTAATGCAGCATTTTAAATACAAACTATGCTTATTATAATTATTTATGTCATACAGAACCCGCACAAAGACGATGAAACATATTTTCCTGATAGATCTACTGTTACAGTGTAGGCACATGCAGCTGCGCGTTGGCTCAGACTGACTCAACATAATATGCAATTTCTTGCAACAACAGTCATAGTCTATTCGTAGCTGATAAAAATAAACTATTATCGTTGACTTCTGAACCACTGGACGAATCTTTCTTTACAATAAAAATAGGTAGATCTATTCCAATAACGTCGCAAGAAGTGTGCGTGTGTTGCCTAGAGTCTGCTATTGCATGTAGCCTAAGTGAAAGAGCGAGGCGTCATAAAATGTACGGTAATCACTTCGGCTCATTGCAAGAACGCTAAGCAGAAAGCATTCTGGTCCATTTGACATTATAGGCTAAGTAAAGTGCACGCACAACAGCTAAATAATAGCTTAAGCCTTAGGTAACTCTGCTCCGACTCGTCAAACCTTTGCAAATAAGCACCGATGTCATAATTTTAACGTTTCTTATAGTCTATTACTCAAATAAGAGATGTAAAGATCGAGTAGATTCCCGTGCACAGAGAAGCATAGCTGCCTAGGCCTACATTGCTTTAAAAAGCCTCAACGCATGACACTTAGGATATGTTTTGACAGATCTTAACGGATACCGCTTTTGGAATGCCGTGGGACAGACAGGCCAAGATCAATTCGCAGCACGCCCCTACTTACACCTACATTGTGGCATTCAGAGGCTTCAACGCTTCCGAGTTCACGGAATGGATGGGTGCGTTTTTCTTATCCTATCGACGTGATTTCATGCAGTGAAAGCATACAATTTGACACTTAGTCTAGTTGCCTTGCAGTATAGAGAGGAAACGTTTATTTACTTATGTTCAGCTCTTGCATTGACAACTAACGAATTCCATTGCTTTGGACATTTCTGAACTGTTTTGCATCTCAGGACATAATGTGTCGCCGCTTTGCTGTTCCAGTAACAAATTCAGCTGTATGCTATACTGTTGTGACATAAACAAGTAAAGGTGAACAATTGGCGTAACTTAGAATACGTGGATGAGGCAAAGCTCTATTGCATCACGTTACATAGCAATAGATCACATTCCAGACTGCTTACTATGGCATAATACATCTGTTTAATGACAATTATACCTCTATTGTTTCTACATTGCATCATAGGAGTTACACATGCAGCAGAACTTCCCTTCGTCTGGGGCTACGGTTACCTGCCGATCAACCCTGAGGTGAGGAATGACACTGGTGCCGGCATTATCGACGCAGTTGGCGAACTCCCGGAGGATATCGCATTCACTAGATATGTTCAAACTCTATGGACGAACTTCGCCAAATACGGGTCAGTTGATTTGTTGATCTAGTTCGATCGGCCTTTATGCACGTTATTTGAAGAGCTTTCTCTTTACAAGTTTAGGGCAAATATTCAATATAGGACCAATAATTTTTATTTCAAGCATAAAGTCGCCAGACTGTTAGTTAGTGTTTTACAGTATATACCTGCTAAGCTGCAACTCATAAAGTTTAACAATACTTGTTTCTTGCAGTGTTTTGCTGTGGAATTTCTGTTTGTAACTTTCGTTACACGGTAACTTAAATTTCTAGCGTTTTTACAATCTGGTTTTAGAAATCCGACCCCAAGTCCACTGCAGGCTCCCTTCAACGACACTCTGACCGTTTGGCCAGAATACCGAGCTGATGATAACTTCAAAGTGTTCTATCTGGATGCTGAAATATCTGTCAAGGAACTCTATAGACAAATGAACTACTACTTCTACACTAGTTACATTAGCATTATAACTGGTATGCCTATCAGAAGTCAATCAGGTGAGAGGCGCGCTATAGGCTATAGATCTATAATATTATATCAACTGATTTTCTAATCAACTGGCGTTAATGAGGTGGTTTAAAAGCCTAATCCTTAAACAGTGATCTTACAACGTACATTTATTATAGACACGTGTTTCCACGCAAGGCTGGAATCAGCTGACCGGTCATGATGTCAAATGAATGTTTCGGCCATGTATATAATATATTTATGTTATATAGACTATATGCATGACCGAAATATATACAGTATATTATAATTATAGGCTCACATTCACTATTTCGCTGATTCGTTCTTTCATTGTTCATTCATTCCTTTGTTTACTCGTTTTTAGCTCATTTGATGGTCTATTTATTTATTAATTCGTTCACTCATTTAATCGATCGTAACCTACACAATACGTACATTCGTTTCTTTATTCCATTATCATAATACATATAATAGTTAAATATATTATGTTTATAATATTCAAAGCAAAGCTCAAATGTTTCTGTCTACAGCTGAAGACGAAGATGCTGTAGGATTCCCAGCTGCAGAATTCGCTCAACTCATGTCCGACTACTATTCGGAAGTGTTGCTCTCCCAGGATACTCGAGAGTTTGAAGAAGAAGATTTTGCCGCATTGAGTGAAATATTCTAGAGAAAGCATTACTAAGTACAGGACGATCGCTATCATGACTACTTCATTGAGAAATTTTGATATCCTTGATCGAAATCTCGATTAAAAATGTACTGACATATAAAAACAATTATTTGAATTTCACGCTCTAAATTTAGTGCGACTATGTCCTGTCAAAGAACTAAAACAAATAGGCCCATGTCGGTGCTATTTGCAGAAAACAACCTAAATAATATTAAAGGCACACAAATCTTTGAAAAGCGTTTTCATGCCAAATCCTTTACGAGGACAGTTACTTGTAACTCATTCAAAGCGTTATGGGCGCCATCTTATCAACATGTGCTGCGTCAAGTCAAGGGGGTTGTTTAGTTACACTACACGAAAAGAAAATGCGTTTGTTGAGAGACTAGAGAGGAAGAGAGAGAGAGAGAGAGAGAGAGAGAGAGAGAGAGAGAGAGAGAGAGAGAGAGAGAGAGAGAGAGAGACGATGGAGCTGTTGCGCTTCGTAGTTTGAGATTTAAAAAAAAGATGGAAAGTGGACGACTTGATACTTTCTTCTAAAAAATATAAAGCACTATGGTCGAAGAAACGAATCTTGTAATAACGACTTCAAACAGCATTGAATACAGCTTTCCAGAGAGATGAATGCATCTCGATACATAATGTACATGTTACCCACTACCCAACTACATCATGTTTCAGAGGTTAATAATCGGAGAGTTAGGATGTCCCAATACCCGATGCATTGATTTCTATAGCTGAAGGCCTAGGCTTATGCTGTGTAACGAGTAGCGTCTTTGTGTCAATATTATTGGCTGTAGGCCTATTAGAGACGCAGTCGAATCATACGTGAGGCTTAACGATTTTTGAACCGCCTTCAGTTCATATGTTCTGCCAGTCTCGTTCATGCATCTGGCAATCGCTGCTGCACAAATCCAGTCATTTGTGTAGCGTCCTTATAAATCTACCATAATGCTGCTCCGCAAATTATTCTCAACGTAGATCCAGTTCAGTTCCAAATCAACAGATTTTTACAATAATTCGTACTGGATACTGGTACTCAAGAATGGGTTCGCTGTGAAGATAATGAATAAGGAAGATGACTAAAAAGAGGGAAGAAGAATAAGAAGAGGAATACAAGAATAGGAAGAATTTTGTTTGCTGAACAGAAAACGCTGACTTGAGCGAACTATTGCGCTACCATAGTACGCTTAGCCTACTCTCGTAATCTCCTTTATTCTTTTTATTGTGCAGTTTCTTTCTCGTTATTGTTTCCAGTTTAGAATCCGCTTCTTTGATGATGATGATGATGATGATGATGATGACGACGACGACGGCGACGGCGGCGGCGGCTCTCAAAGTTGGTTTCCTCGAGACTCTTCTTATCGTTCACTACATCTCGGCTTCCCTCAGACGAATCCACTTTCAATAGTTATAGAGTCAAACTGCAATACAATGACCACAGCTCTTTGAAGCCCAAGTTTCGTTCAGTTTCGTGTATTTGCTGCGATTCGCGACGATCAATAGAAAAGAATCGTTAGATGCGAAACGATGAGCAATAATTATTGTGGGTGAACGACTTACTCAAGGTCTCCAACAGTAGACCTGGATATATCTCAGAGGAGGTTCGAATTCGCATCCTCTGCGCTACAGCAAAGTGCGGGATACGAGCGGTTCATGCGACCAAATAATTGTGCTAAAAAATAATGACAGGCTAGAAGAAATGTGGCATTTATCGTAAATAGCCCACGCCAAGATGTCATCACTCATCAGCATATTAATTATAGAGATGCAATAATTAATTATGAGCACTGCTTGATTTGATATTAATTTTGTTATAATTTTATGAGTGCATTTCATGTTGAGACTTTTCTGTCATTTTATGCATAGACATTATGTAGGCCTACTCTAAACATTTGCCATTTCAAGTTCCATTGTATCTGACAACTTACGAAGCGCTTCTCGCAGCAAGAGCCTTAACCCTTTAATGCCGGAGGGTATAGGACTTCCCATACCATTTACTACCATCTCGGCATTAAAGGGTTAAAGAAACTTTTCAAATGAGGCTTGAAACCGTCGATCTATCAACCCGAGATTTCTCAGTATGGAAGATTTCCCGGTGACACGCAAAGACTCAAATCAGTCCTGTCAAGTTTATTTCATCCTATGTTGCACACTACTTTTATGTGCTTTGTCGTATTAATTTAATATCTGGCATTCTATTTTATGCGTTGTTCTAGATAGTGCAATTCTTCGGCGATTTTATGTTACTGAAACGCTCTAGATTTTTGCGTTTTTATAATTATCAAGTAAAAATAGGTCTACACGGTTACAGGATCTGAAATCAAACTACTGCTGATGTCATTTAAATGTTTAGGTCAGTGTAACTATAAATGTTTTGTTCTCGATTTCGCTCTTGGTTTATCTTGAGGTTATCTTAAGAAAACATCTTGTAACGTTCACACGGATAACAGAACCTCATCCAATCAGCCGAACAAGTCGTTCATTTCACCGTCCATCAGTATGTATGTTTGTCTGCTACTCTCTCTCTCTGCTTGCCTGTCTGCTTGTGTGCTTGTCTCACTATCTTTCTACGCATGCGTCGATTGAATGCAACGCAATAAGCAATAATCGGATCTTTCAGTTGTGCTATGTTATAGAAGGAAGCTGCTATAGAACCATCGCATAGAGCAATCGGAACAGAGGGTGAGTATACACTGAGTAGACATAGATTCACGACTAATGTGTTCTTCAGAGTCACTTTTCGATGCATAGCCTCACAGACATTCATTGCTGGTCTATAATCTGAATCTGAAAATACACTTATAGGCTACTAGGGATTATTTACTAATGTCTACTTGTATGCTTGTACGCAAGGATGGTTTGTGTGTATGCAGACAGGCATAGGCGTACGAGGCGGGGGTCCAGAGGAGGCAAATGCCCCCCCCCCGACTTTCGGGAAAGTCTGATTTTTCGGGCAAAAATAGTCCCGGACGACTAAAAAAGGTCGTCAACTTTCGGGCAAGTCTGGTTTTTCAGGCAAAAATAGTCCTGGACAACTAAAAAAAAGGTCGTCAACTTTTTGGCCGGATAACTTTTTCGGGCAGAAGTTCAATCTTTGCCCCCCCACTTCTGAAAACTCCCGTACGCCTATGCAGGCAGGCATGCATAATGCATATGTATAGTTGTATAGTTTGTATACACGTTTGTATGCTTGTCTGTGTCTGTATTTATGAATGTTTGTGTGGGTGCATTTTGCTACATTTAACTTAGAAAGACGATGCAATCTAAATAGAAGCGCCATAATTATGATGACATGTGCCGTGTGGACCTATTTGCATCTGTGTAATATATATACATGTATGAGTGTGTATATATTATGTGTATGAATGTAAGAGCATATTTAACATTGCATATGCAAAGAGCATGTGTAGGCTATATAGGCTATGCGTAGAGTCGTAGACCCACACATTCATACATATTAATTCATTCGGGCGTTTATATAGCAAACCTTCAGAAAAATACTCAGAGGCGTTTTCCCCCACTGGCAGACCAAGTCTCAGCCCCTGCAGGGCCTGCATGTACAATTGTAGCCTACACGTAGATCTGTATGTTTACAGCTTGCAGTTCTCACAGTTTTTCAGTGTAGACTCCAGAAAGATTCGAGATGGTGGCAATCTTCCTACTGCAGCTGTTGTTGTTTTGCTGTCCAATCATCATCGCAAGAGATGTTCAGACGGAATATGGAACGGTCAGAGGTCATCCAATCACCGTTAACTTGGAGGACAACAGTCAAAAGAACGTAGTCAGTTTCCTTGGTATTCCGTTTGCCACTCCTCCGCTGGGAGACCTCAGGTTCGAGGTAAACAACACTGCGTTCAAATTTGTCTTTGAGATTCTCTAATAGCTAGATTCATACAGCCATCATAATTTTAACGTCTCGTAAAATGGCTATCTAATGCTACCAATACCGCAATGCGGACCAGCTGAGAAGGCGAAGATTTTCCTTAGGTAAATGCATAATATTAATATGAATACTAATATTATAGACACTTATTTATATATAGGCACACACATGAATATGGCTAATAGGTTACGTAAATATACAATGAACGGTACGGAAGCTGGTCAACCAGAACACCCGTATGCTAGTCAGTGACCAAACGCAACAGATGGCACTGGAATTATTAACACCTTCGGTTGTGCCTCTCTTGTGCAGACCCTATAGACCTATAGAGGGTGCGCCAAAAATACCCCTATGTTTGTTGCCAATATCTTGGCCAGAAGTAAGAATTTCGATATGAAAATTTACAGTCTTAAAGACAATTTATAATTAAATGTAGGGCCTACACATGATGACCGGATTTCATTAAAATAATATTTCAAACAGAACAACAGTCATACCGCTTTTAGTAACGGTTTTCAACTTGTGCGGGTGCCTGTGATTGGTTGACGCTGAGGGAGACAGTTTCTTTTATGCCGTCATTGCCTACAATTCTACAGCAAAATATATAGGCTAACTGTTCACAAATTTTAGGAGCATCATCAAAGACTAGTTTTGGTGTAGACACTTGGCTGTTGATATGCAAAATGTTGTAGACTGTGTACTTTCAGCGTTGCCACTCTAAAAAATGAAAAAACCCAAGTTGGAGGGTAAAAAAACCCCAAGAAAACCCAAGTTGCCAAAATCTTCGAAAATGTCCACAATTCCCGTCCAAAATTCTGATGACCTAATTATTTTAGTCGTCCGGATCAAAGAAGCCTTCAATTTCCCGTCCGAAAATTCTGATGACCCTTTTTTTTAGTCGTCCGGACCAAAAAATCTTCCAATTTCCTGTCCGAAAAATTCTGATGACCTATTTTTTAGTCATCCGGTCCAAATCTTTCCAAAATGTCCACAATTTCAGGATTTTCCACCAAAAAAAACAAGCTAAAAACCCAAGTTTTTTCCCAAAAAACCAAGTTCGGATCGAAAAACCCAAGATTTTTTGGTCGAAAAAAAACCCAAGCAAAAAACCCATGTTCCTCCCGAAAAAAACCCATTTCCCAAGTTCGGATCGAAAAACCCAAGATCTTGTAAAAAAAACAAGGAGTGGCAACGCTGTGTAGGCCTACTTTGTAAATATGGTTTTTCAATTGCTTTGAACAGAGACCGGAGAAGGCTCAAGCGTGGACTGATGTGTTCGTGGCTGATACTCTGGGCGATGAGTGCATGCAGGGTACGGTCGGAGGTGTATCCGAGGACTGTCTCAACCTGAACATCTACGTTCCTGAGGTAGGCCTATACATGGTTTTAACGATTTAAGTGCATCTATTCTAAGCCATTGTGCTCGTCAGTGTGTGACAAATTTGTACAAATGAATATTGTCGGCTGTAACGTTGTCTTAATGACTTACTCAATGACTTAATGACCGATTCATAATTATGCAAAAGAGTTACTGGCTGACTATATTCGCAGGAATGACAGTTAGTTGAACTGATTCATGAAAACATTGACTTACACAACTAAAATATTGATTGAGTGATCCATCAAGAAATTGGTTGAATGTTTGAGCGATCCGGTTTCATTGTTGGTTTCTGGTCTGATAATACTTTTTAACTTTTAAAACTGACTGTAGGACTTGTCTGGCGGACCATACGCTGTGATGGTTTGGTTCTACGGAGGTGGATACACGGCTGGTGGTAACACCGGGTATCCAGGACATTTCTTCGCAACACATGACGTCATCATCGTCATACCTAACTACCGCCTCGGAGTTTTCGGTCAGTAGACCTATTAGAATTAGAGTGATCATTGTGATGATGATTATGATTATGAAGATAGCAATGATAATGTCTGTGAGTTCTTCTCAGCTTGAAGAAGCACTTGCCTTATCTGGAAGGCTTTCACAATCAACAGCATGGAAATATTTTCAGGCATCTTGTAGCGCAGTCGCTTTCCAAATTCCCAGATAGCAGTAAACACACTCTGTGAAACTCTATATTGCCCGGGGTCAAAGCAATATCAGCATACATGTTACTCATAACTCATAAGTAGTCTGAAACAAGTCAAACATAGTCTCATGTCGTAGTTCGTGCACAGCCTATTCCTGGACTTTGTTTTCGTTGTCTTTAACAATAAAAAATATTTCCCGAAGACTATGGCGCACTACTTGACAGAGCTTCACGACCCACTTTGGGTCGTGACTCACAGCTTGAAAACCGCCGACCTAGGACTTTTGTGACGGAGTCGCAAAAACGCAGGTATAAATATTTCAGAATGAAGTTAGGTCGAGGAAACAACGATCGACTCGACATATCGACTCGATCTACTACAGGGTATAGTCACAACCTAGAGTGTGTACATTGTATAGTAGCCTACCTGACTAGTGCACGCAGGTCTATAACGCAATCGATTGTGCTGTTTTCATCGTTCACAAAATTTGAGGTTAAAACAAAATTAATGAATACTTGCAAGGTATTTTATTTCATGCACTGCGCTTCAGGCTTTGCTAGCACTCCTGACGATTTACTGAAGGGCAACATGGGACTCTTCGACCAAAAGCTGGCCTTGGAGTTCGTCCGAGACAATATCGCCAACTTTGGAGGAGACCCGAACAAAGTTACCATCTTCGGAGAAAGCGCTGGAGCTGCAAGTACCGCTCTGCAGATGGTTTCACCACTTTCCAGAGGTAAAATTTTGAACCTACAATGCAATCCAGGTAAACTTTGAAATTGAATCGGATATTTCAATTTATAGTCTTTCAGAGGTTCTTTGAATTCTCCAAATAAAAATCACCAGATTAGGACGCATAAACTTTCAATTAATTCAGAACTATAATATAATTAATTAATATTGATACAATGATAATCATGAAACAGAACTGTATGCTAACGATGCAATGGCATAATGATGTAAATTTTTAGGTGTGTATATTGACCAACATTTGACATGGACGGACCACATCAACCATATATCTAGAAAAATTGCTAAAAACATTAGTATATTGTCTCGTGTAAGACATTGCTTACCCAGAACTTCTTTGGTTGGCCTGTACTATGCCCTAATTTTCCCTTACTTATCATATTGCATTATAGCATGGGGCTCTAACTATCACTGTCGCTTGAATGCATTGGAAATTCTTCAGAAACGTGCTATCCGTGTGATATTTGGTCTGCTCTGGAGTTCAAGCACTAAACCTATATTTCTTAAACACAAAATTCTACAGCTATGTGATATTACTAAATTGCAAATAGGACTGTTTATGTTCAGGTATCATCATCGTATGTTGCCTCCCAACTTTAATGGATTCTTTTCCCTCGGCTCTGATATCCATGACTATGACACCAGGTCATCTAATAGTTACCGGTGTGCCAGCGCAAGACTCAATCTTAAGCAATTCTGTATTAAATGCAATGGCCCACCGGTATGGAATTCTCTCCCTGAGGACATAAGAACTGCTGTTTCCATCAAACATTTTAAAAACAAACTAAAGTACTTTTTATATTTGTGTAAATTATAATGGGGACTTAAAAAGTTTATGGGACTGCCTCCTCCTCCCCGTTTGAATGAGATACATGCTTGACCTTAAGATGTTCTCAGGCTTTGCATTTACATTTGTTGTGTGGCCCTCTGTTATTCTGTTATTTTTTGTGAACCGCTTCATATTCAACTTAACCTGATGTATGTGGATTGGTGTCTCCTCGTCTTGGTGGAATTTTTGATCCTTCACATTAACCTTCGCAGGAATTAAGTTTGTAAATGAGCCAGCCGAGTCTTAGCGGGTCTTTTAGACCTTTGTCGGCTGACTCATTGACCTGCACTGATAATAAGTTCATAACAATTTTCTTGTTGAAATTTTATTGTTGTTAATGTCTGTTACTGTTATGTGAATATTGATGTGACTTGCAAGTCAATAAATGAATAAAACAATAAAACAAAACAATGTAATGGCACAATTATGCAAAGTGAAACAATTATATACAGGGTGGGCCAAAAAAAGACACTCCCCTAGGTTTTTTGCCAATATCTTGGCCAGAAGTAAAAAATTTTAAATGAAATTTTACAGTCTTAAAAGCAATTCATATTTACATATGATGGCCAGATTTCATCAAAACATGTCAAATACAACAAAGTTGTAACACTTTTAGTGAGGCCACCCCCCATTTTTTGACGATTCAAAAACGAAACGCAAAAATTTAGGTTTTTTGCCAATATCTTTGCCAGAAGTAAGAATTTCGAAATGAGATTCTGCAGGATTAAAGACAACTCCTACTTACACATGAAGGCCAAATTTCATAAAAAATATTTCAACCACAACACAAGTTATACTACTTTTGGTGAGGCCACCCACCATTTTTGACGATTTAAAAACGAAACGGAACAAAAACGAGCAAAAACACAATTTTATTAAGTCTCACCTCAAATAACCGTTGTCAAATGAACTTGGTAGTGCTTCACAACTTGTGTTCAATGTGCCCACTACCAGTGCCAAAACTTCTTTTGAGTTCCTTTGCAAAGTTCTTGATCGACCTGTTTATTAATCTGAGAGATTCTTTATTATTCCTTATTTACCAATTTCATTGTCGTCTTGCTAAGTGACTTCTCAGTGACGTGCAGCTACGCTGGTACCCTGTTTCTTTTTTAAATAGTAATAATAATGATCATTTAGCAATATCAAGGCTATTTGATAACAATAATTATTTGAGATGAGACTTAATAAAATTGTGTTTTTGCTGCGTTACGTCTTTGAAGCGTCAAAAAATGGGGGGTGGCCTCACTAAAAGTGATATAACCTTTGTTCTGTTTGAAATATTTTGATGAAATCTGGCCAACATATGTAGATATGAATTGTCGTTAAGCGTGCAAAATTTCATTTCGATATTCTGACATCTGACCAATATATTGCCCAGAATAATTGAATTGATTTTTTGTTACTTTGTGTTGCGTCGGGTTTTTGAATCGTCAAAAAACGGTGGGTGGCTTCACTAAAAGTGGTATAACTTTTGTTCTGTTTGAATTATTATAATGAAATCTGGCCATCCGGTGTAGATATGAATTGTCTTTAAGACTGTAAAATTTCATTTCGAAATTCTTACTTTTGGTCAAGATATTGGCAAAAATCTAAGGGGGGTCTTTTTTGCCTACCCTGTAGTCAGAGTTATCGATTATTTTAAAAGATAAATATCAACTTGACCATCGTTAAAAAACACCCTTGAAAGATCGGAGTTTGCAATCAAGGAAATCAAATTTTTACTTATTGACCAAAAGACAGAAGGGGAATTTTGTAACCAGAATAAATCAGAAAAAATTATTATTTTCTTGTAAAATAAAAACATTTTACTCTAAGTTTTACTATAGGAGTTGCAATTGAAAAATGCTTTTTATATAGGCCAATGCTCTTTCATTTATGTTAATTGAACCACGCTGTGTTTTCAACATTATAGGCCTAATATGTGAGCCGAAAAAGTTACTTATAACGATTGCAGCCCATGCTGATTCCAGACATGTTGTGATTTTTATTTACCGTTGAACAGAGGCGCATTAGTTATAGAGACAGGCTGTGGTCTGATCTGTGTCCTATAGCCTATAGGCTACATATAAACCTGTGACAAATTGTGGCATTAGCGATGATTAGCCTAATGATCCTCATTTGATTTTTTTATGCTTTGGGAACCTACTATTATTTGACCGTGGTTTATGCTGCCAGGTCTGCAATCCTTTGATGCTCCTGAGTAAAAGTATAGAGCTATAAAAATGGTGCAATAGCTGTATCTAAAATCTTTTTGTTTCGAAGGTTTGTTTCACCAGGCGATCGAGGAGAGTGGATCCGACAACAACCTGTGGACGATAAACGGTCCAGGACAGAATCCGGACTACTACATCTTCCAGGTGGCAGAGAATGCCAACTGCACAACCGACGACGAGGCCGAAATGGTTGCCTGCTTGAAAGGACTTGACTCCAGAGAACTGCAACGAGCCGACAACTTTAGATGCACTGTGAGTCCACTGTCCATGATTATTGCTAGTAGCGCTTCGCTCTTGCTCATTAATACAAAACGATGTGTTCTACCTCCGTATCCATTATAGAACGAGTTGCCGTTCCCCAGTCGATGCGTAGGGACATGGAGAAAGCGGGACATTAACTTTAGGCATCAATTCCTGTCTGTGGCAAGATTTAATTTCCCGGCGTCTTGTGTTTAACGAAATACAAAAAATTACAGAACGCTCTTGCGTACAATACATGAGAGACTATTAAACGTGCGTGGTATAATATATGTTTTCAGACTGGCTATGTGTGTCTTGGCTTTGCACCAATCGTCGATGGACCCGGTGGTTTCCTTCCTGACCTTCCACTGACCTTGAGGGAGAACTTGGGAGAGGATTCTGTTCCGCTATTGTCTGGAATATGCAAAGATGATGGCGCGTCCTTCACAATTCTCTGTAAGACATAATGCTTGCATTTGTCATGTGTAGGCCTACATACAGAAAATACATCGGTCAGTCAGGCATGTAGGCAGTCAGTCAATCTCTAAACCAGTAAGCGTGTGAATAAATACGAAGTTTTGTCTTTGTGATCGCCTTAAGTTTTATGTACAAAGCTGAATTTAAATAATGCAATAATTGTTGCAAGTATAGACCTATCTGTGATTTTCCATGATGATGCAAAATCTGTTGTCTAGTTGTTCCCGAGTCAATAGTCGGCGGATTTAACCACTCCGAGTTTGAACATTACTTGGAAAACAGAATTCTGCGAATATATGAACCGCGTCTTACACCGGAACAATTCGTCAATGTGTACGATGCGCACAACTTTCTTTACACCAACTGGCCTTACATTGACGACCTGGAAGCCAACAGACAAATGGTCAACAGGGTCGGTTTCAATTAGTGCAACTTTTTAAATACAGACTATATAATTAATTATTTGCGTAATACTAGGCCTACTCATAGGCTATACACTACATGTGGGCCAGCACAAATGCACCGACTTTGAAAGCGTATAGCGCAGCCAACTTTTTTGGTTTTATTTATACTTAATTAGGACTGAAAGTGATCCTGGTCTGCAACCCAGCATTCATTTTTGTATTCGGACAAGCAATACTAAGTAGGCGATGTGATGTATCGCGTATATAGACTAAGAGTCATCCCCACATTTAAATTTGCTGTAGAACTGGATTTATATATACACATGTATATATATATATATATATATATATTGACTACAGTAGATCTGTGGTTGCCGCCAATTCGACGGCCGCGTTCTTATCCTCGCGCCATGACCTGGTAGCAATGTATGAAGAACCCGGTATGGTACGACGGCGTCATTGTCTTTCCCTTCAGCCTCGGATATACCATTGCGAACGCGATGATGGGGGGGAAATTGGTTTGAGACAGAGAGGACTTTGAATCCAGCGAATGATATCTGCCTAGCTCCCAGGATTGACCCTAAGTTCTACGGCGATGCGAGCAACCCTAGCGACAGAAGTACACCTTACTTCCGGTCAAAAGGAGTTCGCGACACACGCAGCAATTAGCAACGGCCTACGTTGTTTAAAAATCTCAACTCAATGCGTTTCTGAAATGTTTTGACAGCTGTTAACGGATGTCGCGTTTGGAATGCCGTGGGACAGGCAGGCAAAGATAAATTCGCAGTTTGCTCCTACCTACACCTACGTCGTGGCATACAGAAGTACCGCCGAATCCGATTTCACGGACTGGATGGGTGCGTTTTGTCGTTATTCTATAATTTTATGGACGAGATCTTGTGTCGTAAAAGCAGCAATTCGACTACTACCACACCGCATAATGGAACATAGGGAAAGCGAGAAATTATTATGTTCGGCTGTAATTGTCTCGGAAAGTAATGAACAACAACGCTCTGGACCTTTTAGTTTGTCAGTTGTTAAGTTAACTTGGATATAGGCTAACTTAATGAGCAAATGAACTGGATTTACATTGGAGGAAATTACAACACTGACGGAGGACAAGAAGCGTTGGAAGAAAATCATGCATGAGGCGACCGACCCTCGGATCGAAGATGGCTAGGAACAGGAACAGGCTAACTGCAGCTTTTCCTCTATAGCAGACTCATCTGCATAATATTATTTATTATAGTGAGATAGATAAATGAATGTAAACATCTCGCGTAACTCGACCGTAATTTCTCAGCCACGGGTAGGCCTAGTTCACCTTAGCTGACCTTAACGTAACATCACTAATATTGCTACGATTACTGCGCAATAAACATGCTATGGCAATTTAATTTAGCCTTACACAACAGTGGATTAATATGACATGCAAGCCTACCCACGTAATTGTCAATCACATTGCACAGCATTGGATGACAATACAGACTGCGTCCCATTACGTCATCCATTGCTTAAGGATATAACCTGTTTTTATCTCTCTACCCTGGGTGTAGGAGTTCCACATGCGGCTGAAATTCCGTACGTCTGGGGCCACACTTACCTGTCGTTCAATCCTGATGTCAGGAACGACTCCAACATTTTCTTCGACTCGATCGACTACACCCCAGAGGACGTCACATTCACTAAATATGTTCAGACTCTGTGGACGAACTTCGCCAAATACGGGTCGGTTAATTTTTGACCTGTCTTTCTAGAATTAATTTCCAGCTTTAGATTTTCAAGCTCTTGCTACTAAAAAAGTTCACTGGGACCATCGTAAATTTTTCACCCCCTCCTGCAAATATTTCTGCGGGCGCCCGTGCCCCGACAAGAACTTTTGGCTAATGTTTTCTAGAGCACTGTTTATTTGCTGATTTAAAAAATAATAATTTTAATAAGCTGCTAACCAAGCAAAGCTAAGTTATACGACGCATTTAATTGGCCTCCTTCATCAGTGTTAAGCTGTAGCATTACTTTCTGGTCGTATATGCTGTATAATTATACTTGCAACTTTCTCGGCATTGTTACTTGAATTTTAGACGTTTTTAAAATCTGGTTTCAGAAATCCAACCCCAAGTCCAGTGCCGGCTCCCTTCAACGATACTCTGACCGTTTGGCCAGAATACCGAGCTGATGATAACTTCAAAGTGTTCTATCTGGATGTTGAAATATCCGTCAAGGAACTCTACAGACAGATCAACTACTACTTCTACACTAGTTACATTGAGATCATAACTGGTTTTCCTATCAAAAGTCAATCAGGACTAGCAGGTGAGAGATAAAGCTATAGGTTATTTGCAAACGTGTTTATGTAACTGAGGTCAGATGTTGAAAGAAAGGCAAGAAGTTGTCATTTGGTCTGACGGGGGAAAACGACATGTTCAGGAAATTCGCTTGGTATTCGAAAGGGTCAAGTTTGCAAAGCACATCATGGTTTCAGCATCAGTTATGCTGCATGGCGTGTGTTACGGGTGCAAGAAAATATTGCATTTAATCCCATTGAGTAGGATAAATGTCAAACGCATCGCTGAATTCTCTTACCCAGACTCATTAAAGACCAGGTTCTCTAACATCTGGTTTTAATTTCCAGCAGGACTGTGCGCCTGCTTGCTCGCACGGCAAGGCTGATTATGACGACGCTACCTTATTTTTTGCCATCAACTGCAGTAAATTTATTGGCAAAGGTGACTAACAACCTCGCCAGACCGTAGCCCTCTTGCCTATCACGTCTGGAGAGCTATGTTGGAACGCTGCAAGACATTTCATCCCAAGTTGGAGATCATTGGCTAGCTGAAGAAAGTCTTGCTGCTAATGTGGAATTAGCTGCCGCAGGACCCGATCAAAAAGGCCATACTGAGCTTCATAAAAAGAATTCGAACTCGTGTTAAAGCAGGGAGTGGACATTCAGATCATACCTTACAATAAACTGCAAAACGAATTGTTCCATCACTCATTCAATCGATCGCACATCCATTTGTTTGTTTACTCTCCAATCATATCTCACATATAAATATATTAATTATTATTATATAGACCTAATTATGCCTTTTTTAACAGCTGAAGACGAAGATGCTGTACGGATCGATGCAGCTGAGTTTGCTGAAGTGATGACCGGATATTACGCTGAAGCAATGCTATCCCAGTATCGTCGAGAGTTTGAAGAGGAGTTTTGAGCACTGGGAAAAGAAATGCTGTCTCAAAACGGAGCGTTACTAAATACAGGAACGAGCGTTGATAAATCGATTTTCTTAAAGAACGTTTATTTCCATTATTGAAACCTCGGATAAAAATGCATTCACTGAATTTGCCAAAGATGTTAGATTTACGTGCCTTACATAATTATAATATACAAAGTCTGTATCCTGTCCGAGTGGAAACTAAAATTACGATTCCTTAACTGTTTAGAGAAAACAATTGAAATTAAACGAATGCAAATCTTTAGAAGTTGTTTTCCTTCAAATTGTTTACATTTATCATAGCAGTGATGGTAGCTCATTCAAAGCGTTAGGGCTGAATCCTATGTGCAAAAAGTGCTGCGACAAGTCAGATGGCTGTCCAATTGTAGACTACATGTATCTATGGCATACTGAATTGTTTGGTGAGAGACTTGACTCCGTTGTCTTATACTGCGTTCCGCTCTTTTTTTGTGCTTTGGTAGCCTACATTAATTTCATATTTGACGCTCGATTTTATACGTTGTTCTAAGTACCGGTAGTGCAGTTCCTTGTGATTTTATGTTAGCTTACCTATACGCTCCAGATGTTTTGCGTTATCACATTATATAATGTAAAAATAAACACAGTTACAGGATCTGAAATCAAAACTGCTGCTGATGTCATTTAAACGTTTAGGTCACTGCAACTATAAATGTTTTGTTCTCGTTTTAACTCTTCGTTTATCTTGAGGTTATCTTAAGAAAGCATCTTGTAACGTTCACACGGATAACAGAACCTCATCCAATCAGCCGAACAAGTCGTTCATTTCACCGTCCATCAGTATGTACGTTTGTCTGCTACCCTCTCTCTGCTTGCCTGTCTGCTTGTGTGCTTGTCTCACTATCTTTCTACGCATGCGTCGATTGAATGCAACGCAATAAGCAATAATCGGATCTTTCAGTTGTGCTATGTTATAGAAGGAAGCTGCTATAGAACCATCGCATAGAGCAATCGGAACAGAGGGTGAGTATACACTGAGTAGACATAGATTCACGACTAATGTGTTCTTCAGAGTCACTTTTCGATGCATAGCCTCACAGACATTCATTGCTGGTCTATAATCTGAATCTGAATGTATCTATAGGCCTACTTAATTGTATGGATCTGTATGTTTACAGCTTGCAGTCCTCACAATTTTTCAGTGTCGACGCTTTAAAGAGACGATATGCTGCTGGTAATCGTCCTACTGCAGCTGTTTTGCTGTCCAATGATCATCGCAAGAGATGTTCAGACGGAATATGGAACGGTCAGAGGTCATCCAATCACCGTTAACTTGGAGGACAACAGTCAGAAGAACGTAATCAGTTTCCTTGGTATTCCGTTTGCCACTCCTCCGATCGGAGACCTCAGGTTCGAGGTAAACAACACCGTGTTCAATTCGTCTTTGAGGTTCTCTGATAGACGGATTGTTTTGGCCAACATAATTTTTATGGTCTTTTAAATATCTAGGCCTATCTAAGGTCACCAATGTCAGCTAAGAAGGTAGAGATTTTCCGTATGTAGATGCATAGGGCCTACATTACACCCACACATAAATATAACCTACATGAAGTCATGTATGCATGCATACATTATACCCTACAATGAACGGTATGGAAGTTGGTCAACCAGAACACCCGTTGCTAGTCAGTGACCAAAACGCAGCAGATGACACTGAAATTAAAAGCACCTCTGGTTTTGCATCTCCTGTGCAGACTCGACCCTATTATATATAATATATATAGCTGTATACATAATTATATTATTATATAAGCTTATACTACTGTTACTACAGAAACATATCAGTTTTTTCAAACACGAATCTACGGTAGTACCACTGTACCGCGCTGATTGATTTAGAAATGCGTTTAGTGAATGAACATAACCTACTACAACGACAACGATAATCCGTGCACGTGACAATGTATCCTTTAAGGCAGCTCGTGCAGACATGCAAAATGTTGTAGACTGTTTATCTGATATAGTTTTTCAATTGCGTTGGACAGAGACCGGAGAAGGCTCAACCGTGGACTGATGTGTTCGTGGCTGATACTCAGGGCGATATATGCATGCAGGGTACGGTCGGTGGTGTATCCGAAGACTGTCTCAACCTAAACATCTATGTCCCTGAGGTATAGTTCTAGCGATTTCAGGGCATCTATTCTAAGCCGTTGTTCGCCTCATTGTGTGACAAATTTGTACAAACGAATATTGACTGTATCCGTTGTCTTAATGACTTACTCAATGACTTAATGACTAATTCATTTGTAAAAGAGTTACTGACTTAGTAGAGTCACAGGAATGACATTTGAAATGATTGACAAAAGGTTTACTTACACAACTGAATGATTAAGTGATCCATTAAGAAATTGGTTGGATGTTTGAGCGATCCGGTTTCGTTGTTAGTTTCTGGTCTGCTGAGGCCATCTCATAGACATGTAATGATGCTTTTCAAACTGGCTGTAGGACTCGTCTGGCGAACCATACGCTGTGATGGTTTGGTTTTACGGAGGTGGATACACGGCTGGTGGTAACACCGGGTTTCCAGGACATTTCTTCGCAACTCATGACGTCATCATCGTCATACCTAACTACCGCCTCGGAGTTTTCGGTCAGTCTTAAAAGTGATTATTATGATGATGATGATGTTCTCAGCTTGCATAAGCACTTACTATCTCTGCAGGGCTTTCGCAATCAACAACATGGTACGGTTTTCTGACATCTTTTAGCGCAGTCTAAAACCGCTTTTCAAATGCCCAGATAATATTAAACACACTATGTGGAACTCTGTAATAACCCTACAACACCGCGGTCAAAGCAATACCCCGCAGTCGATCGAGTCGTGTGCTTATTAATCGTGAATTTCATAGACATATAAATGTTCCAATACTTCTGCTAAAACTGCACTTCAGGTTTCGCCAGCACTCCTGACGATTTGCTGAAGGGTAACATGGGACTCTTCGACCAAAAGCTGGCCTTAGAGTTTGTCAGAGACAATATCGCCAACTTTGGAGGAGATCCGAACAAAGTTACCATCTTCGGAGAAAGTGCTGGAGCTGCAAGTACCGCTCTGCAGATGGTTTCACCACTTTCTAGAGGTAAAGTTTTGAACCTACTATGCGATCCAGGTAAACTTTGAAATCGACCCGGATATTTCAATTTAGAGTCTTTCATAGGTTCTTTGAATTCTTGATCTAAAAATCGCCATGGCAGATGAGGACACATAAACTTCCGCTTGAGTTAGGCTTAGACCTATATAATAATAACATGTATTTGTTGAATTATACATTATTCGTATAATGGGACAGTAGGCTAATGATGTAATAGTGTAATGATATAATAACAGAATTATGTAATTTAATTAATTACAAAGTAATAAATTATTTTAAAAGAGTGAATCTAACCTAAGTCTTGATTTAATCAGAACAGGTTAGATCTGTCGCAATTAATCGCATCGGTGAATACAATCAGAGAGATTTCATTCATTGACCAAAGAAAGAAGGAAAGGGAATTTTGTGACCGGACTAAATCAGACAAAATTATTATTTTGTCTTAAAATAAAAATATTTACTATAAGTTTTATTATTGAGGTTGCAATTGAAAATTGCTTGCTATAGCCTATCCATTTAGTCTATTAGAGATAGGCTAATGGTCTTTCCATTTATGTTTATTAAACAACGCTGTTTCAAAATGTAGCCTATTGGCCTAATAATAATTAAAATGTGTGTGCTGTAGTCTAAATTTAGATCTACTCCTGAATTTATCATGACCCTACTGAATCCAGACTTGTCGTTGTTTTCATTTGCCGCCATACATATTCGCATTGCATGTAGGTCTGCAACTCTTTGATGCTCCTGACTAAAAGAATGGCTATAAAAATGGTGCGATCGCTGTAATCCTTTTGTTTCGAAGGTTTGTTTCACCAGGCGATCGAGGAGAGTGGATCCGACAACAACCTGTGGACGATAAACGGTCCAGGACAGAATCCGGACTACTACATCTTTCAGGTGGCAGAGAATGCCAACTGCACAACCGACGACGAGACCGAAATGGTTGCCTGCTTGAAGGGACTTGACTCCAGAGAACTGCAACGAGCCGACAACTTTAGATGCACTGTGAGTCCACTGTCCAGGATTATTGCTAACAGCGCTTCGCACTTATTCATTTTTACAAAGGCGGTTTGTGTACTCTCCATATTAATTAAAACAAGGGCGACCAAGGAAAAGGTGGTTGGACGATGTTCAAGAAACAACAGGAATGAATCTGGAACAACTAAGAGAAGCGACATCAGAAAGAAAGCAATGGAGAAGGCTGGCCTTGTCGATCGCTAGAGTTCAACGAACTGACAGCACAGAGTGACAGGGTGACCATATTAATTTCTTATGCACTCTTTCGATCACCTCTGGGAGGGCAGTTGGAGTAAGACATTCAAACAGGGAGCAATGTGACCGTCAGTGCCATCAATTATAGGAAACGACTTTCAGAAACAAGAGATGCCATGTACACTTTTCGTACAGAGCAGGACGAGTTTCTGAGAGCACTGCCTGATGTCATTGTCAATAGGGTTTGTCCTAAGAACAGATCAACACTACGGTACCTCAGACAGGCGTCGTTTACGACAGCTATCGTGATGACACAGTCCGCACAGTCTGGTGTCATTATCACAAATAGAACGAGTTGCCGTTCCTCAGTCGATGTGTAGGGACATGGAGAAAGAAGCATTAATTTTAGGCATCAATTCCTGTCTGTAGCAAGATGTAATTTCCGGTCTTGTGTTTAACGAAATACATAAAAAAAAAATTACAGAACGCTCGTGCGTTCAATACACGAGAGACTATTAAACGTGCGTGGTAATACAGTGTATATGTTTTCAGACTGGCTATGTGTGTCTTGGTTTTGCACCAATCGTCGATGGACCCGGTGGTTTCATTCCTGACCTTCCACTGACCTTGAGAGAAAACTTGGGAGAGGATTCTGTTCCGTTATTGTCTGGAATATGCAAAGATGATGGCGCGTCCTTCACAATTCTCTGTAAGACATAATGCTTGCATTTGCCATGTATTGTTTACATACAGAAAATACATCGGTCAGTCAGGCATGTATAGGCAGTTGGTCAATCTCTAAACCAGTAAGCGTGGGACTAAATATGAAGTTTCGTCTTTGTGATCGCATTTCGTTTGGTGTGCTGAGCTGATTTAAATAATTGTTGCAAGTTGTTTGTGATTGTCCATATAATATTCACATTCTGTTGTCCAGTTGTTCCCGAGTCAATAGTCGGTGGATTCAACCACTCTGAGTTCGAACACTACTTGGAAAACAGGATTCTGCGAATATATGCACCGCGTGTAACACCCGAACAACTCACCGAAGCATTCAACGCTCACAACTTTCTTTACACCAACTGGCCTTACATTGACGATCTGGAAGCCAACAGGCAAATGATCAACAGGGTCGGTTTCAATTAGTGCAACTTTTAAAAATAATTATAAACTGTTATTTGAGTCATTCTATTCATATGCAGATGGGCCACCAATGCCACCATACGTGCACCGACTTTGAATGTGTGTAGCTCAGTCAATTTTTGTAAATTATTATTTATAGACTACGGTAGGCCTACTCAATTAGGGCTGAAAGTGATTCGGGTCCGCGACTCAGCATTCATTTTCGGGACCTGCCTTTTTAGGGTCGTAGCCGGGTCGCGTGTTTAGCATTTAGAGCACAATAAGCCTACAGGGCCTTTAATTAAGCTTATCTTTCAAATTAAAATTAAAATAGGCCAAATGTCAAAGGCAAAATAGCCAAGGCCGTAGACAGGGGGGTGTTTTGGGTGTTTGAACACCCCCCGAAATGGAAAATGCAGAAAAAAATCTATTGCATTTTCTAGTTCGTGATGCAAAAAAACATGAAAAAGCTATGAAAACACCTCGCAAAATGAAATAATAGATTAAATTTCGATACTAAAATGAAAGTTGATGACTAAAAAAGTCATCAGAAATTTTGACGGCGAAAATATTTAAAAGATTTCAACCGGCTGACTAAAAAAAGATAAAAAATGGAAATTTTTCAGGGAATTCAGCCTCCCCAAAACTTAAATCCAGGCCGCCACCGAAAACACCCCCCGAAATAAAATCCTGGCTACGGCCTTGAAAATAGCCCATCTATCTTAAATTGTTTTGAATTCTAATGAATGAAAATGTTTACACTGAATGCTTTTTAGTTTCGAATGATTCTAACATTCTAATTTCCACCAATCTAAATCCATCTACGATTCTACGTCATTTCTGAAATGTTTTGACAGCTGTTAACGGATGTCGCATTTGGAATGCCGTGGGACAGGCAGGCCAAGATTAACTCGCAGTTTGCGCCTACCTACACCTTCGTCGTGGCATACAGAAGTACTAGCGAATCCGATTTCACGGACTGGATGGGTGCGTTTTTTGTCATTCTTTTTTATGGCCGAGATCATGTGTCGTGAAAGCAAACAATTTGACTACCACACCGCATAAAGGAACATACGGAAAGCGACAAATTCGTATGTTCGGCTATTGTGTCGGCAATTAACGAACATCAACGATCTGTGCATTTCTCATTTCACAGTAACTTGTTAAGGTAGCATGGACAATTGGACATAGACTAGGCCTAACTGCTTACTTCGCAGCTTTTCCTCTAGCAAATTCAGCTCCATGGTGAAATATACAAATGAACCTGAACAACTCGGGTAACTCGACTTTAACTATTTGTCAGCCACGCGCAATTCACCTTGGCCTACCTTAACTTAGCATCACTTTTCTGCAACGATTAGGCCTAGGCTACTCTGCACAACGTGCTATAGCATTACTTCATACAAAATTGACAAAGGAAAGTTTTAAAATATGATCGAAATGACAGAAGCGAATGAACAGAACAAACAGATATAATACGGAGAGAGATCCAAACATCTAGGTTCACGATATAGAAAAGTGACTAGTCCAGCATTTTTTCCGATATACGCCCATCTGCTCTCTTGGTTCTAAAAGGAAGCAAACTGTCATGGATTAAACTGAATGCGAATTAGAACTTCTGTGTGTAGGCTAGAATGTATATTGACGATGCCTAGGTATTGTTCTTCAGTTTATTAAAATTAAATTTGGCCAACAATTTAACTTCTTTGTAATTCTGTGGCGGTTTAACTTGAAACTCAGCTTTGAGAAGATGAAAGCAGAATCTGAAATATGATCTAAAATATTTATCGGCAAAAGCGTCAGAATGAAGCGATTGCGAATTTAGAATATCTAAAGGGTTGTCTTGGGATGCGTGGTTAAACCAATGCGCCAATGCATCACATTGCGCTACATAGCATTTAATTTGGATGACATTCCTGATTCCGTTCCATGTTAAGCCAATGCACCATTGCATCACATTACATAGCGTTGGACGACATTCCAGATTGCATTTCATGTTAAGTCAATGCGCCATTGCATCACATTACACAGATTTGAATGACATTCCAGATTGAGTTCCATGTTAAGCCAATGCACCATTGCATCACATTACATAGCATTGGACGACATCCCTTAACAAAATTCATTGCTTAATGCTATAACCTGCTTTTATGTCTCTCTACCCTGGGTGTAGGAGTTCCACATGCGGCTGAAATTCCGTACGTCTGGGGTCATACTTACCTGTCGTTCAACCCTGATGTCAGGAACGACTCCAACATTTTCTTCGACTCGATCGACTACACCCCAGAGGACGTCACGTTCACTAAATATGTTCAGACTCTGTGGACGAACTTCGCCAAATACGGGTCGGTTAATATTTTACCTGTCTTTCTAAAGTTAATTTGATGAACTTTTTCTTTACAAGGACGCTGACAAGGTGCTATATTAATTGATGCACGTAAACATACACCCATCGTATAGGAATATACGACTGAGTTTCCGCTGATTTTGTTGCCGCCAGAGGTTCAAATTTTCGTGTTCGCATAAGTGACTCATTTGTACGCCTTTAAATAAAACTGTTGAGACACATTTAAAGCTGACGTACATGTATGTGGAATGCTATACTTGCAACTCTCTCGGCATTATTACTTGAATTTTAGCCGTTTTTTAAAATCTGGTTTCAGAAATCCGACCCCAAGTCCAGTGCCGGCTCCCTTCAATGACACTCTGACCGTGTGGCCAGAATATCGAGCTGATGATAACTTCAAAGTGTTCTATCTGGATGTTGAAATATCCGTCAAAGAGCTATACAGACAGCTCAACTACTACTTCTACGCTAGTTACATTAAACTCATAACTGGTTTGCCTGTCAGAAGTCAATCAGGTGAGAGATAAAGTTATATGTAGTTTATTAACTGATTCTCTAATCAGCGCTGTAGTTGATGAGGTAGTTTCAAAGCATATGCGTAGCGGAAATTTGAGTAGTGGGGTGGGAGACAACCGGACAAGATTCTACTTTCTACTAAATCCCGAATAACTAATTGGCAGCGTGCACATCTAGGCCTACAGTCACTGATGTCTTTAGAGTCTAGACAAAAGCAGTATCTGTTCTGGCGCTGAGGTCTACCGAGAAGAGGTAGATGGGCAGATACCCGTGGACCCGGCTATTTTAGGGGCCATGCTAGGCAATTAATCATAAACATTTTATGATTTATGCTTTACAAAGTATAATATCGCTGATACTTGAATACATAACAATCAGTTTACGCTTCAGATGACCAACTGAATAAATTTTTAATTATATATAAAAAATTAGTATAATTATCAGCTATCGTTTTCATTTATTTATTTATTCATTCATTAAATCGATCGCACATTTATTTGCTTGTTTATTCTCCGTTCATATCACACATATAAGCCTAAATATATTAATTATTATTACATATAGAGTTATAGACCTATGCCTTTTACAGCAGATGAAGACGAAGATGCTGTGCGGATCGATGCAGCTGAGTTTGCTGAAGTGATGACCGGATATTATGCTGAAGCAATGCTATCCCAGCATCGTGGAGAGTTTGAAGAGGAGTTTTGACGCACTTACGAGATATGCTATCTACATGTAGGCCTATACGAAGAATTACTAAATACAGAAGCGACCGCTACTAATTCGCTTTCTTAAAGATCGTTAATTTTCCTTATTGAAACCTCGGATAAAACTGCATTCACTGAATTTGCCAAAGATGTTAGATTTACGTGCCTTACATAGTTATCATATACAAAGTCTGTATCCTGTACGAGTATAAACTAAAATAACGATTCTTCAACTGTTTAGAGAAAACAATTGAAATTAAACGAATGCAAATCTTTAGAAGTTGTTTTTCCTTCCAATTGTTTATTATCATAGCAGTGGTGGTAGTTCATTCAAAGTGTTGTGGGCTTGTGGCTCAATCCTATGTGCAAAAAGTGCTGCGACAAGTCAGATGGCTGTCCAGTTGTAGGCCTACTGAATCGTTTGGTGAGAGACTTGAGAGGAAGGTAGATACACGTAGATGCTGGGCTTGGTAGCATGATATTTACAAAATGAAAAGTTGTAGACTTGGTACTTTTATCCGCAATACCGGTAACGTAGCAATACTCAGCAATACTTAGTCGAGGACACACATAGTGTAACAATAATTTATACACAAAGCCTTATAATTATGCAACATTGCAGCTTGTTCGGAGCGATAACTGCCGATAATTATAACTTCTTAAACTCGACAAATAGGCCTATATAGTCTGGAAGTCCAAGTGCCTGGTGCATTCATTTTAAACTAACAAGCCTACAATGTAAATTAGAAAACTTTCAGAATAGCATCTTTTGTCAATTGGCACTTTCGTAGTCACTCGGATAACAATGGAGGCGTGGAGATTTTGAAACCGCGTGCGGATAGTATGCTCTGATAGTCTGTGTACCTGATAATTGCTGTTGCATACATCTAAGCTAAGTCATTTGTGCAACGCCTTTTCTTAAATCTGTCAAGTCATTGCCTTGACAAATTCTCACACGTACAGTTCCTACACGCAGCTCCAAACATGCAGTTCAACATTAAAAGATTTTTTTACATTGGAACTAAATGACGGGTTAACTGTGACGAGAAGCAATGAGGAAGTTAAGAAATAGGGAGGAAGGCACCCCGTCATAATAGCCCGGTCAAAACAGCCCCGTCAAAACAGCCCCGTCATAATCGCCCAACGACAAAACAGCCCCGTCAAAATCGCCCAGCGACAAAACAGCCCCGTCAAAATAGCCCCGTCAGAACAGCCCGGGGCTATTTTGTCGGGGTCCGACAAAGTCGCGGAATAACACGATTTTCGTGAAAAAATAGACCGTCGAAATTAACGTCTTTTTAAGGAAGCAGTCCTTTCGCCGAAATGATGAAAATAATGTTTGTAGCCTAAAGTTTAAGATGACTTCCGGAAATGATCGCGTTAGTAAACGAACTTCCCGTTTTATCATCAATCCAGCCTGTATTTCAGATCTATAAAACTTTCATCCAGCTTCGATTTCTCAAGCGTTTGATCATCCATCCAGCTTCTATTTGAAATATAAATACTTTCTTCCCGCTTCCATTTCTTAAGCGTTTTATCATTCATTCAGCTTCTATTTAAGATCTATAAAATCTTCATCCAGCTTCGATTTTTCAAGCGTTTGATCATCCATCCAGCTTCTATTTGAAATATAAATACTTTCTTCCCGCTTCCATTTCTTAAGCGTTTTATCATTCATTCAGCTTCTATTTAAGATCTATAAAATCTTCATCCAGCTTCGATTTTTCAAGCGTTTGATCATCCATCCAGCTTCTATTTAAAATATAAATACCGTCATCTCGCTTCCATTTCATTAGCGTTTTATCATTCATCCAGCTTCTATTTAAGATCTATAAAACCTTCATCCAGCTCCGATTAATAATTAGATCCTTTTTAAAAAATTGATCCAGATAAAACGCTTAAGAAAATTTAATGGCAGCTGGATGAAGGTTTTATAGATCTTAGATAGAAGGTTGATGAATAATAAAAAGCTCAAGAAATGGAAGCTGGATGAATGTTTTTATATATCTGAAATAGTTGTCCGTGTCGTCTATGACTGGACTGTTTTCGCGGAACTGTTTACACGGGCTGTTTTAAAGGGGCTATTTTGACGGGGCTATTTTGACGGGGCTATTTTGTCGGGAACTGAATTTTTCTGGGCTGTTTTGTCCTTGGGCGATTATGACGGGGCTATTTTGTCGCTGGGCGATTATGACGGGGCTGTTTTGACGGGGCTGTTTTGACGGGGCTATTATGACGGGTCACCAGGGAGGAAGCTGAGAATACGAAGAATATAAGAATAAGAAGATTAGGCTTATGACCGACCCTTTACGTTTTCCATCAACGATAAGCTAAGGTTAAATACCAGGTAGTTCATTTGCGCATATCCTAAATGATCAACTGTCCTCGAAAGTAAACGTAGACTAAGTTGCGGGATATGAGACAATTACTTCTGGGGGAAAATTTCTTTGATAAACATGCCACCAACTATTCTGAGGTAAAGAGGTGTACCGTGTGAAAGGCGTGTAGCGGTGAGCCCGTGCAAAAGTGTTGCCTTTGATGTTTGTTACAACTGTAGGATAAATACATTAAGACCAACGTTAGATGTGTTTGAAGCAAGCGCTGTGTTGCTGGAGGCAGACTTTGTTAAACGTAATATGGATGAATTCTGGTCAGAAACTGGTGTCATTCGAGTCGCTGCAGATGACTTTTCTGCTGGCATTATAACTATGAATATAATTAATGTCACTCAATGTTGAAGTTTGAGGTGATGTAGTCTCGTCTTACAAACCGGAGATATTTTCTTCGCAATTTTAGAAAGAGTAACAGACAATCAAGCAGCAGGATGATTTCAGATCCTGTAGTTTCAATTTAGTAGTTTGTGATTTTATTTTAGGCCAAAACGGGCACAATAGGTTTATAATTATAGGAAACGAAAATGTACTCGAGCTGGTTCTTCGTTTGTATATAATGTACACTTGTTATAGCGCCTCTTTAAGCTCTCTCTACTCAGAGGCGCTCCCTAATGCAGAGCGGACACTGCATCGGAGTTTCACGCCGAAGCACTGAGCAATTGTGAGTGAAGGGCTTGCCCAAGATCCTTACGCGGTGAGGTGGATTCGAACCTCGAACCTTCCGGCTCCAGGGTAACGACGCCACCACTACACCACCGCGCTCCACCATTCTTCATCACTAGTCCAGGGTTTAAAGTGTGCCTGGAGGATCATGGACTGCGTCCATGCACTTATTTTCAAATCTGAACGCCGTCCATCGACTTATTTCGCCAGTACATACAGGAAAGTTAAGGAGCGTCTAGGCACTCCTTTTTACACTTTATTAAGCGCTGATCACGATTAAGTTGAAATTATAATCAAACTGCTGTAAAATTCATCTAAATTTCTAGACCACGATAACCACTAAAAAATTTTTTATCCCGTTTTCACTTATATCTCAAGGACATCTTATGAGCAAAACATCGTGTAACGTTCACACGGATAACAGAAACTCATCTAATCGGCTGAATTGGTCGGTCGTTTCTCCGCTCTAAGGTAGGTCTATGCTTGTTTGTCTGCTACCCTCTCTGTAAGCTTCTCTATCTGTTTGCCTGTCTGTCTATCTTTCTGTGGTTGTATCTCTTGAATGTAGAGCAGTTAGCAACGATTGGCCTTAGTGCGCTTTAGAGAGTGACGTTGCTGTTACTAGAACTTAGGCTTATTCATCATTAAGTCATCATTTGCAGCATTCAACGCAGAGAGTGACTAGCCATAGATTCTCGACCAATCTGCTCGTCAGAGTCACTTTCGGATTGATTTGCTGGTCTCTAATCTGAGTCTGAAAGGTATGTTTTCTTAATTCTGATGCATGTATTTTGTACAAATGTCTTCTTACATTCCCTTTATTTTATACTTCCAATCAGTGTTATTTATGTTTCAGTTTAATTTTCAGTTTTTTTAAATTTAAACTTTACCGTTTACAGCTTTAGTTTCAGTCTTTAGATCCTTTCAGTTTAGTTTTAGTGTAAGTTTACCTATTTTGTGACCCCTTAACAGCTTTGAATTTTAAGTCCGAAAGACTATGAGACTATCAGAATATGAGAGTATAATACAGAGTGTTGTACAAGAAGACCTTAGACCTTAGTCCGTCCACGTGCTGTGAGCACATTGGGCGATACAGGTCTTCGACTCGTACAAGTAGAGGTCTACATATATTGAATACAGGATGTCAACGAGTTGCGTCATCGAATTGTCCAGGTATAGGATGAAATGGATGAGCGCATATCATTTATATTATTATAGTCAGTCAAGCAGTAGCGTGTACCATACGGGTTCTTCGGTCGTATGCGTGTATGCTTAAGGAGGTCATTATTTTGAGCATAAGATAAAGCTTTCTGAATGTTCAGCAATAACTCTTTTATCTTTAATTTCATTAACATAAACTGATGTCTAACGAAGTTAAAGCAACGTAAGGCATTGTTTTTTATGACTCACCATGTATGATTGTATATGTATATGTATATCTAATATTTCATTAGTGCATGCTAGTGTAGACCTATAATTGTGTACGGTATGAATTGTATGTTGGCCAACAGACACAGTTTTCATCTGTGCGGACGTCATCAATCGTAGAAAGAGATGCTGGTAATCTTCCTACTGCAGCTGTTGTTGTTCTGCTGTCCAATCATCATCGCAAGAGATGTTCAGACGGAATATGGAACGGTCAGAGGTCATCCAATCACCGTCAACTTGGAAGACAACGTTCAGAAGAGCGTAATCAGCTTCCTTGGTATTCCGTTTGCCACTCCTCCGATCGGAGACCTCAGGTTCGAGGTACGAAACCCTATTCAATCCGTTTCTGACATTCCCTGATAGCCAGATTTATTGCAAGAGTCATTCGGCGTTGGGTTGCATGCTTTCAAAAAATCCCGCTTGTCCAAAATTAAATGCGTCGACTGCTTGATTGATACATGGTGATGTGGGTCAGCGGTTTTCAACTTGTGGGGGTGCTTGTGATTAGTGAGCGCTGAGGGAGATGGTTTCTATCGTCGGTGACGAGTTCAATAAGTTTTGATCTCGTGAAGGCCTGAACATTTTGATATGTCCCGTGAAACGCTCGCCTGCTAGCTAACCCTTTACCGACAGAAGTGTAGTTAATGGTATTCGAAATCGTATAAGACTTAACTCTTGATCGATAAAGGGTTAATAGCGTTGAGTCGTCGTTGCGATTTTCGTTATTTCCAACCAGAACGAAAAAGGGGGGACATTGCTTTACTTCTTCAACACGTTCAAGGACCATGCAAATCGTTAGCAAATCGTTAGCAAAAACGAAGTGTTAGTCCTAATACAATTTATGGTATGATGAAAAGTCGGTTTCTCGTGTAGGCTACTTAGTTGTTGTGTAGTTCCTCGTTTAACTTACAAATGTCGTCGAATGATTGCATTTCACAGATTCGCACAAATGGAAATTTTAATGTCTTCTACAGAAGTAATTGCGGTGATTCAACTTCTAATATTCACTAATTAATTGGCCTACGTGACTGTTTTTCGACTTTTACGCTACGCTATTGGGGAATAAAGAATTCGAAGCTCTACTGATTGACAATTTTGAACGATAACCGACGAAAATATGAATAAAAACTAGTCTTAATAATGACAACTTTCGTTTGTTATTACTGCTTTCTACAGAGACCACAGAAGGCTCAACCGTGGACTGATGTGTTCGAGGCTGATACTATTGGTGACGTATGCATGCAGGGTTTTACGTTCGGTGGTTTGTCGGAAGACTGTCTCACAGTGAACATCTTCGTTCCTGAGGTAGTCCTAACGATTTCATTGGATCTAAGCCATTGTTCTGATATTATTGTTTGACAATTTTAAACAGATGAATATTCATTGATTGACTTAATGATAATATTATGCTCAGTGGGTGACTTGGTGACTTATTCGTGGGTAAAGAGCTGCTGATTCATTCACTCATTCACTGCAGCGGAATGGCAAAGATAGCTGCGCCGCCAGCCAGCCTAGGCTCTAAGTATTGTATGCAATGTCAGCAAGTTGTATCAGCTTCATGGGAGTCATTCAGCAGGTCGAAGATATTAAATGCAAAAAGGACGATAAAAATTCCAAAGAATTTGGACAGGTCATAGGGTAGGTCAATGGTAAAACAGGAAGGTCAAATGGCCTGTGGCTATGTCTAGAAATGGCAATGTCTACATGTCTATAGTTGCTCCGCCACTGGACACAGAGGTCCAATTGATTGAACAAGAGCTCAATTAACTGGCTAATTGAATGATCCATTAATAAAATTAATAAACGGCTGAATGCTTGAGCGCGATCCGGTAGCGTTGGTAATTTCTGGTCTGCTGTTAGTGTCTATTTTCTGAATAAAGTGACATTTCGAACTGACTGTAGGACTCGTCTGGCGAACCATACCCTGTGATGGTCTGGTTTTACGGAGGTGGATACACGGCTGGTGGTAACACACAGTATCCAGGACATTTCCTGGCGACCCGTGACGTCATCATTGTCGTACCTAACTACCGCCTTGGAGTCTTCGGTCAGTCGTAAAAGTGATTATTGTGATGATGACAATGTTGATAAGTTTGACGATGATGATGCGCATGCGTTATTCGCTACAGCAATGTTACTTTAGTAGCAGTTGCCTTCATTTTTTATATTGTTCTGTTAGCCTACAGTTAGATCTTTAGTTAGCCTGCAGTTAACTGCTGTCTGATTTTCAGCTTCAGTTACAGCCATTTAGTTTTAAGTTACAATTTCATTTATTATTTGCATGATCAAAAACACAGCGAAACCGAAAAAAGTAGAAGTGAAATGATTATAGAAAACTAATGTTTCACTCTAAAGTTATTTCTTTGTGATTATTTAGTTATAAACTTTTTGTTTATCACGTTTTTTCCATTACAATTTAAGTTATTCAGAATTTCATAGTTTCAGTTTAGCAGTTTAGCTGCCAACCATTCTTCAGCTGTTGTGCTTTTTCAGGGACAGCTTCAGTTAATAGAAATAACATTGGGCAGCATGCTAAGACATTTGCCATTTCTGCAGTAAGTCGACAATCAGCATGCCGGGACTATAATATAATTATCTGGAATCTGGTAGCACATGTTAATCCAATAGCTTTTCAAATTGGGAACTCTACTACTTTATAACACCTGCGTACAGCACCTGCTCTACTGCGCACGCAGGTCTATAGCGCAATCAATTGTGTTGCTAATGTCGTTCACATAATTTGAGGTTCAGGCACATGAATTGCACTGAAAGGATATTCCATTTCATACACTGCGCTTCAGGTTTTGCCAACACTGCTGACGGTTTGCTGAAGGGTAACATGGGACTCTTCGACCAACTTCTGACCTTGGAGTTCGTCAGAGACAATATCGCCAACTTCAGTGGAGACCCGAACAAAGTTACCATATTCGGAGAAAGCGCTGGAGCTGCAAGTACCGCATTACACATGGTTTCGCCCCTTTCCAGAGGTGAACCTTAAACATATATTGCACAATTTAATCATTAAACTCTTAACTCTTAACTTAGTATTACAAATTGGTGTCTTTCATAGGTTCTTCGAATTCTTGCCATAAAAATCACTGCTAGTCCGTGACAGATTATATAATAATAATAATAATAATAATAATAATAATAATAATAAAATAATAATAATAATAACGCGGTCCGAGTGGATGCGGATTACTGAGACGGGAGATCCAACGGAATATCCAGGTCACAAGCAGTCACTACTGGACAACCCGCTGTTGCTTAAGACCGTGCTTTCTATCGAGTCAAAGCTACAAGACCCATACGATCGGGCGCGACTAAAGGCGTCAATGGCACCACACGCCTCTGACTGGCTACACGCCCTTCCACTGTCCGCGTTCGACCTCAGATTGAGTGACGAGGCTATGAGAGTTGCGGTTGGTCTCCGACTGGGCGCGCCCATAATTATGTGAACCGCACACATGTGTTTGTGGCGCTCCTGTTTCAGCAAGGGGTTCACATGGTCTTTCTTGCTCCCTGGGTTTCGGTAGACAGGCAAGACACAGCACCATCAACGACCTTGTCTACCGAAGTCTAAATAGAGCTGGAACTCTGGCAATCAAAGAGCCGTCGGGCCTCACCAGGTTGGACGGAAAAAGACCGGACGGCCAGACTCTGATCCCCTGGAGTAACGGGAAGGCATTGATTTGGGATGCGACTGTGGTGGACACGGTGGCCGCCTCGTACGTCCTCGAGAATGCGACCGAAGCCGGGAGAGCAGCGTAGAAAGCCGCAACAAGGAAAACTACAAAGTACGTCGACCTCCAAAGGGCATACATTTTCGTCCCCTTAGCAGTGGAAACAATGGGGCCCATCAACACTGAGGGTCTCGCCTTTGTGTCCGAGATTGGTCGCCGGCTGTCAAAGTTATCTGGAGACATACGTGAAACAAGCTTTTTATTCCAGAACATTTCAATCGCTATCCAGCGCTACAATGCCGTTGCCTACCAAGGCACCTTGTCCGGATTACCTGGGGCCATGGACCGGCCACCCTAAGCAAACTTAAATTGATATGTTAAAGCTAAATCGAAACCTGAACCTTACATTCCAGTTATAATAATAATAATAATAATAATAATAATAATAATAATAATAATAATAATAATAATAATAATAATAATAATAATATAATGGTGTTGGTGGTGATACGGCTACAATCGCTACATTAAGATAAAACGGTGTAATGATTTGTTACAGAAATATAGGCCTACAGTTAAACAGCAATTGATCTTTTTAAAAGACGAGTAGAAATTAGGCTTTGACCAAAGAACGGAAGGAAAATGTTGCGTTCAAAATAAATCAGCCATACGAAATTAAAAAGAATTCCTATCATTTACAATCAAAATTGCATTAATATATATAAACTCCATTTATTATTATGTTCTTTTCTTATAACTATTTTTCAAGTTGATCTGGGTTAGGACTACAATAAACCATGTTGCATGCGTTCAGTGGTTTCCATTTATCGCTTTTCTGCATAGGCCTACGTTTGTAGATGAAGGAGCGCCGCTTGGGGCTGCTCGCGAGATGTTGCCTAGCTCTGTAGGCTACATTCGCTAGGGCTTATCCCGTGTAGCTGCTTTGTAAGGCGCCCTTGTAACGGCATCGCTGTGTTACTGCGCCATATAAATCGTCGCAATTATTACTATTATTATTTTTTTGTAAGCCAGTAGCCTACATTAACTTTTGATCACGGTTTAAATTGTCGGGTCGATTGTGCCTTTGACATCTCTGGGTATAAGACGAGCTGTAAAACTGATTTGAATTTCCATACTGATACTGGACTCTTTCTGTTTCGAAGGTCTGTTCCACCAGGCGATCGAGGAGAGTGGATCCGACAACAACCTGTGGACGATAAACGGTCCAGGACAGAATCCTGAAACCTACATCTACCAGGTGGCAGAGAATGCCAACTGCACAACCGACAATATAACTGAAATGGTTGATTGCTTGAAGTCACTCAGCTCGGAAGATCTGCTAACAGCCGACAACATCAAGTGCGCTGTGAGTCCACTGTCTATAATAGTGTGCCATGTTGTTATTATTCTCTCTTACACGTTTGTTAGGAACGGAACACGAATGGAGGGATCACTTACAAATTGTACCTATTAGCATCTTGTAGAAACAAGGTAGACCTTGAAAATAAGTCTACAAAGTCCATTTATTATCCAGAATTGTTTTTGTTGCATTCCCTTCTTATGTCCTACCTGTTTTTAGTTAAGCTTAACTCGGATCGTAGGCTTATCCGCTCTGAAACTGTTGAGCAACATTTTGAAGAATCTATTTTTAGTCTCCATTTGCTTCCATATCCGGTCAACCCAGTGTTAGGCCTATTTCTATTAACTGAAGCTGTGACTGAAATAACAAAATTATTTAACCATGCTTGGCAGTTAAGTATAAGCAAAACTGAAACTAAAAGAATGCTGAATAACTGTAACTGTTGTGGAAACTAAAAACAGAAACCCTATAACTAAATTTATAATCACAAAGCGTCAACCTTAATGTGAAACATGAACGTTTATACTAAAGATTATAATTTATGCACTGTATACCTGTTTTCAGACTGGGTATGTGTGTCTCGGTTTTGGACCAGTCGTCGATGGACCGGGTGGCTTCGTTCCTGACCTTCCGCTGACCTTGAGGGAGAACTTGGGAGAGGATTCTGTTCCGCTATTGTCTGGAATAAACAAAGATGATGGCTCGCTCTTCACACTTGCATGTAAGACACTGTGCCATCATCCGACTCACTGCCATGCTCACAGGCAGAGAATCGCTGCGAGCTAGATGTCTCAGTTAATCGGAGTTAAGCCAATTTCTATGATTGTTGGACTTATCGTTTCCCTCTTTAGCGCAGTTCTCGCTCTACCGCTTTTCTCACGCGACGTTCAGACGTTCCAGTTACAGACCTATCATATTTTCTTAGAAGCTTCTTTGGACAGCCTAATGTCCGATTTTTGTCAGGAAATATCCTAATAAACTTCATTGCGCTGTCATTTTTGTTTTTCATAAACATTTTATGATAGCTTTTTCTTTTTTGTTCAACGCCATTTCTTCACAGTCAAAGTCTTCTTTTAAAGTTTGTAGTTTAACAACGCAGCCTAATTTGACGTAATTTTTCACAGGGGTCCTTTCACAAATTAAAAAAACTGTTGATAACTAGGCTAAGTCAGGATTAAAACGGTGTTTGCATTTAAAAATAGATGAATATTTTCTTTCATATTTACTATACGTATAGGCATTGGGCCTATCCCTTTTTTCCGGGACACAAATGTAGACTATTGTGTCAAGTTAGCTGTGAGTGTGAGAGCCTGTGACTTCCAGTAGGCATTGCATTGCATGTAGTCTGATTGTAAAAATCTGTTGTATAGTTGTTCCTGAGGCGACACGTGGCGGATTCAACCACTCTGAGTTTGAATACTACCTGGAAAACAGGATTCTGCGAATATATGAACCGCGTCTAACACCGGAACAATTCACCGAAGTTTTCAATGCAATGAACTTCTTTTACACCAACTGGCCTTACGTTGACGATTTGGACGCCAACAGACAAGCGATAAACCAGGTCAGTAGCGATTAAGAATTTAAGATAATATGCAATGGCAATCGGCAACTAGACAGTGGCACGTTCGTATGAATGTGCGTAGGCTATAAAAAAGGCAAACTATAATCTGCATCTGACTTCTCGTTACTTTTGGTAACCGAACTTTCTTTGGTAACCGAACTTCCTTTTGGTAACCGAACTTCTTTGGTAACCGACCTTCCTTTGGTAACTGGACTTGGTAGTTGCCCGTCCAACCACCGTAAATACTCGAATAAAGCGTTCAACGTCACTTTTATTCGCTGAATAATAAGTCGAAAGGCAGCGTAGATTTATGCCTACATTCGCAAGAGGTTTCATTGTTTTACAAAGCTCAACTTATTACGTTTCTGAACTACTTTGACAGCTCTTAACGGATACCGCCTTTGGAATGCCGTGGGACAGGCAAGCCAAGATCAATTCGCAGTTTGCCCCTACTTACACATACGTCATGGGATTCCGACGTTTCAACGCTACCCGGATCACGGAATGGATGGGTGAGTTTTTTACTCCGCGAACGAGATGCTATTGTATTGGACTGTGTAATTTGACCATTACATTTTATAAAGCGTTTGCTGCAACAACAGTCTTTTAGCAGCGCTCCCAGTGCGTGTAACCCGAGAGAAATGGCAGGATTTGAGGCGATACAGGGCCTAAAGATGAGAAAATATTACCAGAGCAAACTGATGGGAGAAGTCCATTCCATAATGAGGAACCTATATGCAGGTAAATGATCTAGATTGAACCAGTCCTGACTCGAGGAACAAAGAAGTCAAGCCGATCAGAGAACCTTAGTGACAGAGAGGAGCGAAGTATAAGATCACAAAGATCACTTCGGAGCAAGACTCAATTGAGACTGTAATAATATTAAATTATTAAATGTCCTCTGCATGACAAACTTTCATAAATATAATACAGATCTTGAGTGTGACCTTAGTATGCGTTGGTATTGGAAAGCGGTATTGCCACACATTGTTTTTCTAACTTGTTTTATGGTATACCTGCTTTTATCTGTCTACCCTTCATTAAGGAGTTCCGCATGCGGCCGAAATTCCTTTCGTCTGGGGATACGGTTACTTATTTACCAACCCCGAAGTGAGGAACGATACTAGCGTCATCAATCCCGAAGCAATCGGGGAACTCCCGGAGGACATCGCATTCACTAACTACGTTCAAACTCTGTGGACGAACTTTGCCAAATACGGGTCGGCTGATTTGACGACTTTAGTTTGATTTGTCTTTATATTATTTATTTGAAGAACTTCATCCCGTAGATAACACCAATATATAATATATATAATATATATAATATATGATATATAATATAATATAATAATATATAATGATAATATAATATTATATATAATATATATAATATATATATATATATAATATATCTCATAGAATCCCTCATATGCATCTATGTATGCAATGTGCTCGAGAAGGATTTGGTCGAGTCAGTTAATAAGGACAGGCCTACTGCTATCGCTGATAATGTTTCCGTTAGTCTTTGGACTAAATCTTTGTGTCTTCTTGTGTAAATGATGTGCAGTTGTCTCTTGTATGCAGCGTGCAAGTTCTTTGCCACTTTCATCGCAGGTTTTGTATCTCTTCGTTTGTGTGTAGGTCATGTAGGTCATAGTTTTCGACGGTTTTGTCGCCTTTTAAAGTCGACATTTTTCTTGTTCGCGCATATGACTCACGTTACAAGGCCTAGGATATGAATTGCAAAGTTGAAATTTGTGTAATACTTCATATCCTATAGACAACCTTCAACGACAAATACCAAACCTATTCATAACGACAACTACAAAACCTATTCATGCATGTGCTCTCATACATAGACTAGAAGCACTGACGTATAATCGAGTCCCAGTTGTTCTTTCACCATCCAATTCTCGACTTAAACACCCACCACAGCAGCTACTCCGTACATCTAACCCCTCGTAACTCTGCTCGGAGACTCCTACTGACTATTCTTCGCACAACCCTTTCGTTCTGACGCAGCGATCACAAATGCTCTTGGTTTTAGAGTGACGCTTTATAAGGACTTTTGAGCCTATACTACAACACTTGGAATACACCGAGCCGCACGAGCATAAACGCCACATGCACACAGGCCAGCACATAAACTCGAAAACATACAGACAGTTGCTTCAACAATTTGTATGACATATCGAAGGTACAAATACGGCCAATTTGACAAGGGACTCTCATCTCAGGAATAAAGCCCTCGGCTGTAGTCGCTCTACTACACTGCAACTCACAAAAACCATGACTTAAGTGATACAACTCCATTAGTGTTTTAGCTGTAGCTATCGTGTCACATAGCCTATTTGCATGGGCGGAGTTTATCAGGGGCTAGGGGTTAAGCCCCTCCAAGAAGGCCCAACTTCAACTTTTTACCATGAAAATGGTATCCTTTTTCGGGGCTAGCCCCCAAATAAGAATCAGATTCGGGGTTAGCCCCCCCCCCCCCAAGAACGGAAACCAAACTCCGCCCATGCCTATTTGTTGCTTTTCCAATGATAATTATTTGAATTTTGGGTGTTCGTTTAACCTGGTTCTAGAAATCCTACTCCAAGTCCAGTGCAGGCTCCTTTCAATGACACTCTGACCGTTTGGCCAGAATACCGAGCTGATGATAACTTCAAAGTGTTCTACCTGGACACTGAAATATCCATAAAGGAACTCTACAATCAGATGAACTACTACTTCTACAATAGTTACATTGAGATCATAACTGGTTTGCCTATCAAGAGTCAATCCGGTGAGAGACAAGCTATAGGCTTACATCGTTTATCAACTGATTCTCTAATCAAATGAGGTGGCTTCAAAGTCATAATAATTATTCTTAAACCGTGATGCTATAACATAGATACAATGTGCTTCAACGCATGATTGGAATCAGCTGATTGGTCAATCGAGACAAGCGATGCTTCAGCTGTATCCATTCATTCGCCAAAATTTTCGTCTTTTCACTCGCTCATTTACTCGTTCATTCAATCGATCGTACATTCATTGATTTGTTTACATTCTAAAACCGCTTATCACGTATTCAGTTATATTAATTAATTTAATTATACTTTTGTCAACAGTTGAAGACGAAGATGCTGTACGATTCTCAGCATCCGAATTTGCTCAAGTGATGTCCGACTACTATTCGGAAGTATTGTTTTCCCAGTATCGTGGAGAGTTTGAAGAAGATTTTTGACGCACTGAGAGAAATGTTATAGACGAAGCAATACTAAAATACTGGAGAGTTACTATAAAGGTTTCCTTAAGAAACGTTAATTTCCCTGATTGAAACTTTGGGTTAAAATGCATTTTCAGAATTTGATAAAGATTTCGGGCCCTAAGTATAATAGCAAAACTGTGTGCTGTCCAATTCGAAACTAAAATGACAGTTATTAACTGTTTTCATAAAATTACTTAAATTAAAGGAATGCAAATCTTCAGAAATTGTTTCTCCTTCAAAAAATTTTCCAGACCGTAATGATAGCCTATAAACTTATTTTTCAAAGCTTTAAGGGAAATTAAGGCGCCATCCTATGTACAAGTGCTGCGTTAAGTCAGAGGGCTGTCCAGTTATAAGCCTAGCAAATGAAGAAATACCTAAGTCTCAAATCGTTTGACGAGAGACTTGAGAGGATGGCAGATAGCTTGGTGGTTTAAGATTTAAAAAAATGGAAGTCGTAGACTTGGTACTTCAATCCGCCACAATAATTATAGCAACAGGGTCCAGGAAACACATTCTCTAATAATTAATAACTTAACAAAGCTTTAAAAACAGCTTCATCGATGCGACAAATGCCGATATTGACTGAAACTTGACACCTGCTGCAACAGGATACTCAACAACGTCGTGTTTCAGAGGTTAATAATCTGATAGTCTGAAAGTCCAACAGCCTGATGCGCTAATTTTGAAGCTGACAGGCTTACAATATAATTTTAAAAATCTTCATACAGCATTCTGCATCTTTTGTCAATAGTCAGTCGGATTACACTGGAGCGTGGAGATTTTGAAACCACATGCAGATAGTATGCCCCGACAGTACGTAGCCTACGTGTAGGCTATCTGAAAATTGCTGTTGCATACATATAGTCATTTGTACAGCGCCCTTTGCTAAATATAACAATTCATTTGCTTGGTAAATTCTTACTCGGGAGCCAAGTAGACCTACAGTTCCAATAAACAGTTACGTGATAAGAGATTTTGACATTAATTGGAGCTCATGAAGAAGAGGAATAAGGAAGATAAGAACTCCTGACGAGAATACGAAGAATATAATAATGAGAATATACCGATATTCGCTGATGATCCTGTTTCATCTACGACTATCCAAGGCCATAGTTTATTCATGACGTGTACGTATGATCAACTGCCTTTGAAATAGACTGTATACTATAGACTAGGTTGCGGGATATAGGACTATGACTTCACCGTACTCGTGTGTTACTACTCTACTCACGAAATCTTCCTTATTCATTTCAGTTACGGTACTCGACTCGTACTGAGCAGTTTCTTTCTCCTCTGAAAATTGCTGTTGCATACATATAGTCATTTGTACAGCGCCCTTTGCTAAATATAACAATTCATTTGCTTGGTAAATTCTTACTCGGGAGCCAAGTAGACCTACAGTTCCAATAAACAGTTACGTGATAAGAGATTTTGACATTAATTGGAGCTCATGAAGAAGAGGAATAAGGAAGATAAGAACTCCTGACGAGAATACGAAGAATATAATAATGAGAATATACCGATATTCGCTGATGATCCTGTTTCATCTACGACTATCCAAGGCCATAGTTTATTCATGACGTGTACGTATGATCAACTGCCTTTGAAATAGACTGTAAGCTTATACTATAGACTAGGTTGCGGGATATAGGACTATGACTTCACCGTACTCGTGTGTTACTACTCTACTCACGAAATCTTCCTTATTCATTTCAGTTACGGTACTCGACTCGTACTGAGCAGTTTCTTTCTCGCTATAGCTGCAGCTTTTGAGTCCACAGCCTTCTGTCTCGGATTCCTCTGTTCTTGTGGAAACAACGAAGGAATCAATGTCCTCTACAGTACGTCGGTCACTGATGGGCGAATAATGTCGCTCCCGACCGAGGGGTGTGCCGTTTGTATCAGCGATTGCTGCACGCCCATCCAATGCATCCATGTTTGACTTTTCCAACCGATCATGTCTATTGGCTGAAGTAAGAGGAAACTGTCTTGACATTATTGCTGACGTTTCGGTTTTAACGTCGACAGCATTTTGTCCACATTCCGTTTGTTCTGAAATCTCTTTCTCTGTTGAAAGTTGGTTTTGATGAAATCTTTTCGGGTCGTTGGTAACATCTCGGTTTCCCCCAGAGAAATTCAATTGAGTATTTAGGCTCGAATTTCCAACCTTGCCACTGCCATTAGAAGTCCAATATGGTGCAGCTGTGTGCATTTGCTGTGATTTGTAACGTTTTTCGAAAACATTTGTGTGGCCATACTCATACTTAGTGACCGGATGACGCAGTAGTCCGTTCTCTCTGACGTAGTCTGGCGAAAATTTCCTTTGATAAACGTTCCACCAACTATTCGGAAACGAAGATGTGTACCGCGTGACAGGCGTGTCGCGGTGACCTCGTGCAAAACTGTTGCGATCGATGTTTGCTAGGGCAAAGTGATTCCCAATAATTGGTCGATTGTTGGAAGCAATGTTAGAGGTCGTGTTTGAGTTGAGTCCTGTGTTGCTGGGTGGCAGAGTTTGTGTAAAAAGGAATATGGATGAATTCTGGTCAGAAATTGGTGTCATTTGAGTCGCTGCAGATGACCTTTCTACTGGCGTTGTGGCTGTTTGAGTCGCCATTGATGACATTTGGATTGGACCTGTTGTTCCTTGAGTCGCCATGGATGACATTTGAGCTGGACCTGTCACTACTTGAGTCGTTTTGAATGGCATTTGTATTGGACCTGTTGGTACTTGTGTCGCCACAGATGACATTTGAGCTGGACCTGTCACTACTTGAGTCGTTTTGAATGGCATTTGTATTGGACCTGTTGGTACTTGTGTCGTCACAGATGACATTTGCATTGGACCTGTTGCTACTTGAGTCGCCATGGATGACATTTGAGTTCGACCTGTTGTTCCTTGAGTCGTTTTGGTTGACTTTTCTACTGGAGTTGCTAAAGGCGATATGGACAAATCGCCACCAGAAGTTGTTGGTTCTTGAGTTGGTACGGAAGAATATTTTATGTCATTGAATGTTGATGCATTAGATGATGCAGTCTCGTTTAGTTTTACCTGCATTTCACGAACAGGAGATGGTACTTTCAAATGTGTTTCCCTTATCGCTGGATTCAGTCGCAAGTGACTACTACTCCTCGATGATTCCCATTGTGCTGGATTACTTTTGTTGTCTAAATCAGGCAGATCTCGAGCCATATGGTTTGACAATTGAGCCTCAGATCCATCTGGTGTGATCGACGGTTTTGTTCTGGGTGTAGGTTGTGGTTGTATCTGATGTGCAGGTCTGTCTTCTAACTTTATTGTGTCGTTTGACTCAGAAGTAGCGTGTGTTTGCTGGATTGGTAAGTTTGCGTTGGGTGTCGGTGCTGCGTTCCAGTTAGGTGTTTTTACTCCGTGTAGGCCCTCTGCATTTGACTTGGCATTTTGGTCTGTCTTTTTGAATTGGGTCTGAATAATAGTGGAAGGGAAAGCGAACGGTTTAGTTGAGTTTTGTCGGACTATTTCACTTTTAACGTCACTGACTGAAGTTCTAGGCTTTGGTTTCGGCGGCTCTATTTTCACAAGGTCTCTGAATTCAACGGAGCTTGATTTTCCGGTGTTTGCTGGATTCGATATGGTCTGCGGCATCGCTCCAATGACTCTTTCTTTCTCATTATTTTCCGGTTCCGTTTTCTTGTTTGATTGATCTGCAGCCAGTGAAGCAGTTACTTTCGTAATATTGTCATTGGAATTGCTAACACAAGGACTTGCTGTTGAAGTGCTATTTCTTTCCGATGTGCTATTCGAATCTATGTCTCTGCGTATAACGGGAGTGGCTGGCAATGTAGTACCACGTGAGCCAACCAAAGTCCCAGAACGTTGACCATTTTGTATATGTGACTTTTGTCGGTCGGTGTGGACATTTACTTTAGTTCCATGTAAGTCCAAGTTAGTATCAAGTAAATCTACTCGAGTTTCACTTAAACTTACTGTAGCTTCCGGTAAGTTCACTTTAGTTACAGGTAAGTCTGTCAGAGTTGCAAGTAATTCTATTTTATTTTCAGCTAAATGTGCTTTTGCTGCGGGTAAATCCAGTTTAGTCTTCGGTAGACCTACAGTAAGTAAAGGCAATACTGGACGATTTTCTTGCAAAACCAGTTTAGTCGCAGATAAGTCAATACGTTTTTCATTGCCCACAGTTTTCGTAACTTTCGTTAGTTTGGATTCTTTGTCATTCTTTTCCAGAATATCTGCGGAATCGCCAGAATCAATAAATTTGATTTCGTTTAATTTCGTTGGCAGCACCGCTTCCTCTTCCTCTGTCGTAAGAAGCATCGGCGGTTTTGATGCGATGACATCCGTTCCGGTGTCACAGGCATTTGAGAGTTTTGTAGGATCAGCAGCATGTACGAGAGGCGTCTTAGTAACAGATGCAGGATGTAACTTTCCTTCTTCGATTGACAGTTTGTTGACTATGATGATTTCCACTTGACCACTCCTGATCCGTTCAGCCAATGCTTGCAGGATCAGTGTTTGCTCATTCGTCATTTTGTTTTCAGTCTGTTCTTCTTCTCTGACGTTGTTTAATGCAAGAGAAGATGTCACTTCTGGAAAACCATGTTGTACATCGTTCGCTGGGAGGTTGCTTGAAGCCTGTACATCGTTCTCAGACTTTTGGATTTTGAACTCCGTATTTTTCTTCAGATCCCCCAAAGATTTTAAGGGATCTGGTGTTTTAAGTTTCTTTTCCGATTTTACCGCTCTGAGTTTTGGATCTATTGGTTCAATTTCCATTTGCGGAGAAGCGTTTAAACCAGGTCCTCCTGATTCCCTCATGACCTCCTGCTGCACGCTTTGGGCTATGACCTCCTGTTTGTCTGATGCAGTAGATGGATGACCTTGAGAGTTTGCTGATCGGAGAAATTCCTTAGTGCCTTCATCAGAACTGATGTATTCTACCGCTTTTTGAGAATTCCTCCACCTAGACTTTTTCTTACGCTTGGTGTCATCAACGTGGCTTTCTGTGTTGCTAACCTGTGCTACAGGTTTATTAGAAGCATCTATCATGGGTTGATGAACGTCTCTCACGAGTGTCTTTTCAACGCGTCCATTTCTTTCTGTGGTATACTTCAAATCAGACTTCATAGCTCTACTATACTCCAATTCAGAATAATTGTTGTTAATAGGGTTTATGCTCTCAGTAGATGACACTGCAACCCTGTGCTCAGTCGTCTTCTCTGCTTTCAAGTCACTGATGTGGTTTCCATACAAAGACTTTTCACCATTACCAGCTGCATAGATTTTACTCTTAACTACTTCCTGTAGTTGAATATTTTTGCGTATCATCTCAGGTGGGTCTTTTTTCGAAGTGTTACTTTTCTTAATATTTTCCTTTGCATCTTGAGCTGTATTCGTTGTTGGTCGACTATTCTGTCTCGGACGGAGCTGAGAATTATTAGGGTTGATCGAATTGCCGACGATTCCAACTGAACGTTCTTTGTCTGTACCCTCGACAGCACTGAATGATTCTGTGCTTCTGTTGTTCCTTGCAGTTCCTCCTCTTGGTTCCCGATCCATAGCGATGATCTGCTCCTCAAATTCATCCTCGTCCTTTTCCTGTTCCTTTTCCGAAAGAGTATGACCCTCTGTCGTATCACTGTTCTTGTTCTCAACCTTGTTATCCATATGCCCTGATTTATTTCCTTTGTTTATTTTTTTCGAAGTATCTGCTAAATTCTCTTTCCCTTTTTTCCGGACACGTTCAGGAAACTCCTTAAAAGTTTCGTTGGTTCCGTCTTGTCGCCGTCGAACTCCACTTCTTGGCTCACGGTCCATCTGAACGATTGTTTCCACTTCAGGACAAACTTGGGAGTCTTGAGGATTTTCTGACTTTTCCAAATCTTTGGAGTTTCTGGCATCTTCTTCGTAGTGTTCCAGATCTTCATTATTATTCAGATCCTCTCGATCTTCGCGTTTCTTGCTCTTGACTTCATCCGTTTTGATAACAACTTTAGTTTTCTGTTTCTTCTTTTTCTCGTTAGCAACGGGCTTCAAGTTGACTCTGTATTCATAGTCAATGTCAGTAGATATACCTGTAGACCTACCTCCTCGACTGTCACTGATCAGATCTTTCATTGCCACATCGCTAGCCTCTAAAGAATCGTCAACGTTCGATGTCAGCTTAGAGGAAGCTGTCTTTTTACAGTTAATTCTGTCAGGCAAATCGTTTTCAGCTGAGAGTGACAACTCTCTACTGGTGATTGTTTTGTTCTTCTCTCGTTTACTAAGACGATTCACTTTTCCAGTTATTTTCTCGGTTTTCTTGTGAGTCTTTGTTTCGTGTTCTACATCTAAATTTTCCACTTTACCTGACATTCCAGTCTCGTTCTTTGTCGTTGCCTTTGCCTTGCGTTTTGCTTGTTTGGAAGTACTTCCTTTGGATACTGTGAGTGACGTGCAGCTTGCCTCGTGTTCGACTTGCTTTGAAGTTCTTGCCGCAATTTCTGCAAATGCGATTGCGAGAAATGTCTCGTTCTCTTCGAACGTTTTATCATTGTTCTCGTGTTCTACCGGTGTGACAGCCCTGTGTTCTACTCGGCCAGACTTTCTTGTTTCGCTCTGCGCTTTCTTTAGCGCCTTCGCCTTCTTTTGCGTCTGTGTTCCTCTTGCTGTCAATTCAAGTGGTCGTCGCTTCCCTCTTTTCTTTCGTTTCGACCTCTGCATCGTCGTCGTTCCTCCCACTGACTCCTCGTAAACATTGGCAACGCTCTGGCTTTCATAGGCTTCCTCTTCTCTCTCGCCATTGTTCTCCGTGTCTGTTTGATTCTCTTGCGCTTCATCAACAATAATCTCTTGTCTAATCTCAGACATAGATTTTGAAAGGTTCTTTCGCTTGCTCTTGCGTGTCTTAGCCGATCCTTTGCGATTAATTTTTTGCGTTACGACGTCGGAAACTGAAACCGGTTCCTGTGGCTTGATTTCAGAGTTCAATGAACGACTTAGATCGTAATTTTTCTTTGGACGTCTGCGATTTCGTTCATCTGAATTATTAGACTGTTCGTTTTGAACATCGGGTTCAATAAGTGCAGTCATTTTATCGCTTCCTTCATTTTTTGGCAGCGCCTGCACAGTTTTGTGCTTGCGTTTGGTAACTAACAATTCATTGACTAACAATTCATCGTCGCTTTTAATATTGTCCAATTCTGTTGGAAGCAATCTTGGATTTTTTACCTTTAATTTATCTTTCACCATTTCTTTCTTATCCTCTTTAACTTCGGGTTTTGCCTGCGTATCGCCGCCTTTAGCTGCTTTACTTGGCATCTTCTTCCGAGCGCTGCCCTTCAAATTGCTTTTACTCCTGTCAACGATTTCTCCCTCTAGAACTGTCCCTTGAATCGGAATGTTCTTGAGAACCACCGTTTGCATCATGCTTTCCGGAAACATCTGCAGCATTTTCTGACACAAATCCGACAACTTCTCACCGCCGCCTACCCTCCAAACATCCTCGTCGCTGATCACGTGAGCTGCAGGCAAATCCGATAAACTTTGAGCATCTGAGACTAAATCTTCGACTTCAATTTGAGCTGTTTCGAGAGTAGAAGGAACTGGAGTTGACGTCGATTTCTTCACATTTTTCTTTGTCTTTCTTTTCTTTTGTTTCGATGTCTGTTTCGCGCATTCGTCCGTAGTCTGCTCTGCGTGAGTGGTATTATTATAATCGTTGTCCTCGATCGACTCATCCTCCAGCCTTGAAACGTTCGCTGTGGAACGGTTCGGAACAGGAACCAGGCGACTTGGTTCCACCTCTGGAAACACGAGTCTGGGTGTTGTAGCCGGCATTGGACGCTTGGCACGGTGGCGAGACAAAGTGTGGAACTGTTCATCCAGGTCGGGATCATCACTGTCTCCGACGTCGACGGACAGAGAGTATCCGAGACCGCTCATCAGAGAAGCCTTGTCGGCAGAAAAAGCCAAATCGTCAACGGAACGCATCTTGTTGCGAATTGCCACTAAAACAAAGAAATGGTTTAAAGTGTGATGCAGTGCAAATAAAATAAGACAATCGACGTGGACTTGATTAGACTATTCGTAATGCAGGGAAAACGTGAGTTATCTGAAATCTGTTTATTTCATATTGCAGAGTCGTCGGTTTGTATGTTGACTTATTTGTGACTGGCTGCTGTGCATCTTGCGCTTTTGGTACCCATCGTTTGTGACATTGCTTGAGTCACATCTGATGTTTTAATTACTTGCGACTGAAAGCGTTGGAGCGCTTATAAAAATAATACCGTTACGCTTCTTATTGCAGCAAATTCTCGTTGAAATTTTCGATAAAACTTTCTATTGAAATCGGTGGTTTACCAGTATGCTATGTGACATGTAACCGCATGTAGCAGGTTTGAATCTACCTCAAGCCACTGCGCAACGACCCGACAAGTTGTTTACCATCAATTGTCTGTGAGCAAGACAACGGAAAGCGACCTCACTCATATCATCATCGTTATCATCATCATCACCACCACCACCACCATCATCATCATCATCATCATCATCATCATCATCATCATCATCATCATCATCATCATCATCATCATTGAGTGCAGTGTCAAAAGTCAAAACAACTTCCTACACGTTATTGGTCTTGTTCTAAGTTGAACATTGTATTACAAGCTGATACATTAGATTAGTGCATGTAGATCATAAGATAATTTATGTTGAACTCTGAAGTTCTGCTGTCAATGAAAATGTTTGTTTATCAGTTGCACGTGAAAATCTGAGACTTGATTGTCTCGTAGCGAGTAAACGTTAAGGCTGAGCGGCTAAGCTACAAATGACTGAGACTCAAATCAGTTCAAAGTCCGACCGATAGGCAAACTATAGCCTAGTTGAGTCGTCGACACTCGACAGTAGAGTAGGGTAGATTAAAGTGAGGTCATCTATGGCGGGATAATCTGTATATCTGGTTATTTACGTAGCACCTTTTGCCAATTTACAAAGGATTAACATGATAGAATAGGATAAAGTTTGCCGTGGTATGCGTCTGATAGTAGGCTATAGATTTTGGTATGGCTGATTACTGGGATTAGAAAACACATTAAGGAGTGAATGATGGAGAAGTTTCATGCACACAGATAATGTGGTGGGTGAAGAAATGGGAGAATTCGTGTAGGCCTAATTCAGATTGGAGATAGTCTAATCCCGGAGATGAGGTGCGGAGTACGGGAAGTGGGTCGGTTAGAAACAAAAAATCAATAGTGATTGTAGGACTGGTTGCACTCTATATTCTAATAAACTTCTCGTTAGTTAATTAAATTTATAACGATGACTTCAAGAAGCGTTTTGTTGACAGTAGAACGAGAAAGCAACTAACTTTCCAGCTTCCATTCTTTCAGCGACAGAATGGATCCGCCTCTTTTCACGGGAACTGATGAGTTCGAAAATGAACCGAGTCTCTGCAAACTTCCTGTAAATAGATTTTACAACACAATTACTATTTTCAATCGTCGATGATAATTATCTGATACTCAGTAATACTCTGATCTCTCCGCTTCAACGTCTTCTTATTTCTGTTCTTCCATAAACACAAACCACCGTGGCAGTTCACCTCTGTGTCTTCCCATCGTGCAATCTATGGATCCACGACCTTCGCACAGTATTCTAATTATTAATTAATTAATTCATTGGTCATTTGTAGTGACCGAGATGGCTCTTAATAATTTTTATAGCCTAATACATGCCATAACCACATTGTGGATACAGAGAACTGAAGGACATGGCACAACAGCGGGAAAAGTGGAAACATTGGACGTTTGGACCTGCCAATTGGCAGAGAACGTAAAGAAGAACCACATTGTCTAAATGCATGTTTTATTTGCCATTTTGTTTGTTAATTGAACTGTATTGAAACATTTAAAATCGTATGAACAGAATTCTTAAGATGACTGATGTTAGCGTAACCTAATTGACATCGTGCATAATTGACGGGCAAGATACAGTCACATTGTCTGCCTAGATTTTTAACGAATCAACAAAAAATTAAACGCCTAATAAGGCAGTCGGGTAGTCTGTCTGCATGCCTACCCGTCATCATGCATGTCTGCCTGTGTGTTACAGTAGGCCTATACGTCTGTTTATCTGCATGCCTGTCTGTCTGCCTGCCTGCCTGCCTGCCTGTCTGTCTCTCTGTTTGTCTGTTAAACATTCAATAAAATATCGAGTGAATTATCAAACAAGATAATGAACCGATTGATCACCTCCTCTGCTGAGCATTCTTGGTCCGTGAGCTGAATGTTGTTCCCTTTTGGACTGACGAGGTTTTAACACAACTGAACACAGACATTATAAACAGCCTTTATTAAATTGAATTAGGACATTAAATACTGCAACATAAATGTAATTATTTCTGCATTTACTAGGCCTTACAGATCTAATGACTAAGACTCAGCCGACGGTGTATGATATAATTATGATAGGAGTTTGATGTTAATCCTCGTTTTCTCAAGTAGCCTACCGGTATGAGATTTGAGCACGGCGCATTTCATTTTGCAAAAAATTTAGAATTTCAGGAATATTTGAAGAATTTTTCGTTGGCAACAACAACCAAACGGCATATAACACTGGTGTACCCTGTAGGCTGTAGGCTATGTATAATTATATATACAATAATACAGCCTATACAATATACAATATATACAATTGTAGTCTATAATTATCTGAACGCGTATTACATCATCAGGCAAAGATGCGATGGATGATGGATCTACCGCATGTCTTTAGAAACTTGAATAAAACGATAAGGTAAGGTCACGTAAAACAGTAATTTACAGCTGATGCGAGAGATGACCTTTGAGCAGATGTTGTTTAATATATGGTATACAATAATTCAATCCTAATGAACGATGGAATGTGTGCATGTCTATCAGCAATATTATGCATACGTTATAAGATTAATTTATTGATGAACTTATGGATATGCTGTGTCATCAGTCGACCAGGACAAGAGGTACGAGATAAAGGTAAGTTACACAATCAATTTATGAAGATATAGACCAACCACCTGTAAAACTTGCGCTTTGCTTTAAGCCGGTAACTCACTATAATCCATCGAAACAAGATATAAACATTTCTTACAAGTTTTCATTGGTGTCCGTATGGCCTACTTCCTAAATTGAAGTAAGAAGATATTTCCGTATATTTTCCTCTCCCCCCTCCACTGTCCCCAACCGCTCTTGTCAATCACTGTTCAGCCTTTCCATCCAAAACTGGGACGTCCTCATCTTTCTCCTCCTTTTCCTTTACCTCAGGATGTGTAACCTTTGGTGATTCAATTCATCGTTTACCTATCTCTGTCAATCTAAGCTTATCTCTCCGTGTCCTCTTCTGTCTCTTTCCTCTATCGGCTGACAAACGTAGTCTGCTCTTTATACGGTGGAGAGTCTCTCTGACATGATAACGCAACACTAGTAAATAACGTTGAACAATGCAACTTGCTCTTACATGAAGGTAACGTTCTATAGAAAGTTTGCAGCGTCTCTCATGAGTCCCTCCTGTGTGCGAGCGCTATATAAATCTGCTATCACATTTATTTATAAAAATGAAAATTTTTATTTCACGCCTTTAATTGTTGTGGAACGATTATTTTAAGCTATTATTGGATAGGTCTATAATGGACTTACTTTCGTAAGTTCTGACTTCGACTAGACAGCAATCTTCTCCGTTGGCGTTGGTGGCAACGACCCAGACACCCTGCTCGAGATCTCTCGTCACCCGCGAGATCTCGAGGATGTGGGATCGATCCCCATCCGTGAACATATGGAACCTTGGCGATTCCTTGACCCTCTTGCGACCGACCTGCCATCGGACGGTCGGCTTTGGAAAGCCGGAGATGCGCACGACAATAAACGCAGGCTCATCCAGCTTCAGCGTCAATGGTTTGGCCAGTTCACTGTCGTCTATCAGTGGCGGCATCTGGAAGGCGGTTGGAAATATTCCGTATGATGACGTCATTTCCAGTGACTTTGTTCAGTTCGTAGTTCACTTTTAAACAGCTGCGTTGTGTACTATTTATTGTTTATTTATTTCTCCCGAACCAAACAAACATAATACAATTATGGCAGTGAACATAAATTACATAATGGTTAAGAAGGGGAGATTCAACGGCAAGAAGGTATGGACAATCCCGCTAATAGAGCCACCCATTATTAATCATGTGAAATTTTTAAAGATAACATAGGACTAATAGCACATGACAGCACATTCAATTGCAGGAATAGGCTACAAAGAACATTAGGGAGAGAGAGAAATGAAAAAATTATTAATGTACAATCGACAAAATAGAGTAGGCTACAATGCAATTGATAAAAGCAACGAATACTGTTCAGTATCGGCGCTAGACATTTTTTTCTCATCAGGGCACCAGGCATATCCACATTATCCAGGCAGTCATACGAGGAAAAAGTGCAGAGTAACCATCTATACCTCAGTAAATACTCGTCAAGTAAAAAATTCTGGCAGGGCAGCGTAGCGCTGCTTGATATACCGTTGCACTGAACCAGACATATACTAGGCCTAAGCAAAAGGGAGCTGCGTTGCACCTGATTAATAAAGTAGGCCTAAAGAGGCTATACATTTTTTAATGAGAGGCACTAGCAAACGCACAGCCATGTTCAATGTGTAGGCTACATGGCAAACTTAATACATTTTGAGCAATATTTTAGACGCTACTGTTTGATGGTCCTGTCGATGATCACCTGGTTAAACAAACCAAGTAATCGTAGGCTAAAAGAAGAGGAACATACATGTAGAGAGGGGAGAGTAGGCCTATACACATGTAGGCCTATATGGCTTGTCATAAAGATAAAAAAAACCAAGAGCTTAAAATGGCCAGAGCTATGGATGCCTTGTCTATTTGTAGGACCTATGCAGTACCCTAGCAAGCTAGCATGCAGTTGTAATATAAACAACAGATCAAGACTTAAATCGTTCTATATTTTACACAATTACACAAACGTTCATACCATTAGGCCTTACAATCATTATTACGATAGAACTAAACATTAGAGCTTACCTGCAATCGTACGCAGAAAACAGGCAAATATCCTTATCTCACCTTATCTCACTGTATGCCCATCACAATGATAGGTACGTGCATTATATGATATTCTGTATAGAACTCAATGTAAGCAAAAGTCGTCGTCGGGTGTACCGGTATGTTCTTCTCAGTTTTCTTAACAGACTCAAAATAATGCATCGCAATGTTGAAGCTTCTAATGCGACATTCCAAAGCCAAGCGTATAGCGCAGCAGCGTATTCACGAGCGCTAAGCTTATTCACGGTAAATTCTTTCTGAATTCGAAACGCATCCTAACACACATAAACCTTCGGTTTCTCTGGGCAGATGAAATGAACTTACATCTTACCGGAACTCATGCAGTTTGTATAATTCAAACGTCGACACTACGCACAGTTAAGTTCCTGTTGAAACTCCATGAGTACAACAAACGGAAATCCAGTAATCACTATGCATATTATGATTCTTAATAAACGACCACTTTGCCATGGTCCCAGTTTTTGAGCAGCTAGTTGAGTCGTCAGCCTGAGAGATTTAGCCCAAGGAGGTCAATAAGCTCAGCCCAACGTATAAATATAATAGTGCGTGGCCTAAATTTCCTCTGAGCCAACTCTGTCAGGTGCCCTTTGAACGACAACCGTCTCTTTAGGCCTTTGAGCAGGTGCCCTGTGTAGGCTTAAGACAGGTATAGGTCTATGAGCATCAGGTGAGAAGCTATAGCCACCTATGTATAGTTTGTATACTCATACATTCATGAATAGTAGGCCCTTATCAAAGTTATAACAAGCAATAATATTATATTTGCATTCATTAAATGTTTGTTAGTCATGTACATGTATGTACGTATGTACGTAATACTATGTATGTAAATATGTATGTATGTATGTATGTATGTATGTTTGTATGTATGTATGCATGCATGTATGTATGTATGCATGTATGTATGTATGTATGTATGTATGTATGTATGTATGTATGTATGTATGTATGTATGTATGTATGTATGTATGTATGTATGTATGTATGTATGTATGTATCTATGTATGTATGTATGTATGTATGTATGTATGTATGTATGTATGTATGTATGTATGTATGTATGTATGTATGTATGTATGTATGTACGTATGTATGTATGTATGTAAGTATATATGTATGTATGTATGTATAATGTATGACATGTATGTATGTATGCATGTATGTATGTATGTATGTATGTATGTATGTATGTACTATGTAGCCTATGTATGTATGTATGTATGTATGTATGTATGTATGTATGTATGTATGTATGTATGTATGTATGTATGTATGTATGTATGTATGTATGTATGTATGTATGTATGTATGTATGTATGTATGACATTGTATGCATGTATGTATGTATGTATGTATGTATGACATTGTATGTATGTAAGCTATGTATGTATGTAGGCATGTGTGTAATACGTATGTATCTCTGTGTCATGTATGCACGTGTGTATGTATACATGTATGCACGCATGCAAGTGTTGGCATATAATCTGAAGGCCTTCCAAGACCACACAGTGACCCAAATGTGTTGTGATGTCATAGACAGGTGTCTTACAGTGGCTCTCAAAATTAAGCGTATAGGCCTACCCATGGGCGTCCGCAGGAATTTTTATAGGGGGGGCGCAAACTTTTAAATAATTGTCACATGGTCTAAATTTAATGAGTGACAGTTTGAATTTCCATATTACCACGAGAGAATCCTATAGCCTACCTGTACATTATGCGCCCAAAGACAGATAGGCCCTATATAGGTTCAACTTGTAGAACGAATCGATAATCACATTGAACATTGCATTGTAACAATCACAACCAAATATTCTTCAGACATTTATGTGCAACTATGCGAAAAATCCAGGGGGGCGCACTTGCGCCCCCTTGCGCCCCGCTGCGGACGCCCATGGGCCTACCGCAATTGATACCACGAGCAAGAAAATGAAAATGCCATGGACTAAGCTATTTTGTTTCTGCAAAAATTGGAGCAAGGAAAATAGTTTTTACGGTTTCTTTGAACTAAAACCACGAACAGCCCGAAGGAGCACTCTATAGACTAAAATATGTATGTATGAAAGGCACCTTCATGGGCAGCTCAAAGTCACGCGGTCTGAAGCGCAGAGCATAAGCATGTACGGTCTACAAAAACATGCCCCAAAGCAGGCCCACGTGATTTAAATTCTATTATGATTTGCTGCAAGAATCTGACGTCTGTTTCGTCCATTACACAATCTACATCCGGTTAGCGAGATGGGAGATAACACAATCGCGTAAATCTTTGAATGAAGCGTTGGAGAGATGACCATGGCGATCGCTTGCAGTGGTGTAGGCCTACCCGCACTAAGCAGGTGGGAGGCGCAAAGAAGGCGAGGGATGACGGTTGCACGGGCAACCTCGTGGAGGGCAGAAGGCGGAAGTCATGGGCACGAAAAGCACTGAACGCGTGTAGCGACTCTGAGCGGGCACTTAGCATCCCGCTGACATGAGATGAAGCTCAAAGATGATCGTTCATGGTCACACGAGATATCAGTTTTCTCTCACATCTTCATCTCAGTGTGCTCATTGAAGCTTACTCTCTCAATTCCCAGTTTGGGTTTTGCGAGGTTTGCTTTGTGATCACGACGGTAAACGATCTGTTCGCATCGAGTCGTAGGTTAACTAATTGTTCCGCCCGACACATTCAGATACATAATCTAGCTCCTCATGAGTTGTGCTCCCCATTGAGGCATCTATTTTAAAAAACTAGATGATATGTCTGCATGCATTTTGATCTTGAGCTGCAGATCCATCATGCAGTAGCATTTGAATAATCTTTAGCCTATAAATATAAATCTCCAAAGAACATTTCGAAAATTGAAGAAGCCTACAATTGGCATGCGATTCCTCCAGTCTGCATTAAGCAGTTAGCCTAAGTTGCGACTTAGATAACAGTTGTATTTATTTTATTCGGTGAATGTTCTACTCTAGATTTTATAGTTTTCAACATCAATTGAAGCAGAGTTGTCATTGGTGGAAACTTGTCTCAACCCTTCTGACCATTGCGCTGGAAAAAGATCTTCAACCGAACCAGCGGTCTGAATTCACGAGAGGCTAAAAGAACGCGGCCGAAATTGATCATGGCAGTCTGTTGATAAAAATAGCTCGCACCGTTGATTGGAAATCACGTGCAGCATCGTCATGATTGACACCTCTATGAAATCTGCAACATTGACCCTGTTGCTATGACAATCAATAAACAAGACGGCCTGCAGGGCTCTTGTGCTAGCGCAGGTCTATTCTATAAGGCCTGCCTGCAGTTAAAACCAATAGGATCTTATAAAGCGTTTACAGTTCCATTCAATACCAGTGCACCGGATCAATGACGTACATGTAGACATTGATTGACAGCTACACAAGGACAGGTGCGTACTCCATGTCTGGAATATTATGTTAGCTTGTATTAAAACCTGTCTAATCTTTGGGTGTAATTTTAAACTGTTCAAGTGATCACGAATACACATGTGTGTTCACTGCTGTATGAGTTAAACACTAGAAACCATGCTAAAACGTAGCTTAAATGTCTAACACGCAAATAATCGTCATTTCGCTAGTGAATTCCCTGGTCTCCAGTCGACTCTATTATTGTAACTCACTTCGCACTGGCATAAGTATTAAATAGGCCTAAAAGTGGTTTGCATGACCAGCAAGCATCTCGAAACTATCTGGCTATAGAACAATAATAAAGACAACTAAATTTTACTAAACCTCACACTCCTATTGCATTAATCCAACTATTAATAGTTGGCAGGTAAACAAGGGATGCGTTTAAAATCCGTTTTACTGTCTACATGTCATCAGGCCTATATATTTGGATCAGCGAATAAGAGCCCAGACATGAACTTAGCTCGCAGGAGAGGGAAAAGCCCACTCCACGTGGGGGACATATACCACAGAAAATGCCCGGTTCTGAGCCAAGACACACCGAACACGAGGGATCAAGAGGTGAAAACGGTCGGTAGAACGCAAGGGGTGAACATTGAACAGATGTCGCAGAGAGAAAGGCTCATGCATACATGTATAGTCAGAGAGATATTTGTAATTTGACAAGACCAAGTTGGAATTCGGAGACCAGTTCGAAGGATGATCTTATTACATTGGATCCGAGTGGTGATAGGGAACCGGCGTAAGACTTCAACCATTATAAGAGAAATGTGAGAAAACCCGGGAAGGTGTGCTATATGATCCTATAGCAAAGGCGTTTAAGACTGACTGGAGGGAGGATGAGAGTCGCATCTTTGGAGCTCCAGGACGAACGAGTTACAGTAATCTATTATAGTTACCAGCGGAAATTTGTTTTTATTTTAATTTTATGCAGCACAACTGACTACAAGAAAATTCTCTTGGATCGCATTTAATAGGTTAATTAATGTAGTGCTTTTTTAGTGAAGTTCTCACACATAATAATATGTTCTTCACCAGTTTATTTAATTAACGTTACTAGTTGTTTTATGCCCAGACATGAAGTTAGCTCGCAGGACGGACGCATTGGCCTTCCTGTTTCTGGTTGTCTCGTACCACCAGTGACTCCAGCGATGAACGCCGCTTAGACATCTTCAATCCACAATCGTCTACCATCCATCTATCCATCGTCATTCCTCTTCAGTCTCTTCTCCATCTCTTCCAGATGGGATCTTCTTCCTCCAGTTCCCAGTACACGACTCATCCACCGGATGTCCGTCGAATGTCGGCGGCTCAGAGGATCACCACCCAACTATCACCGACACATCACGAGTAGGTACACAGACCCACTGAACACAGCAGAGGGGTCCTGTAGCCTGCATCACGAGTAGATATAAGTACTAAGCATACACAGTACCAGCAGAACACATTGCAGGGTCCGTGAACATCACGAGTAGATCTAAGCACTGAGTATACACACCAGCCGAACACATTGCAGGGTCCGTGAGTTCGGTTCTAATCGAGCTTTGCAGTACCTAGAGACAAACATAATAATATTAGTGTTATGTGCATTAATCGACATGAGCAAATCTAGCAAATAGCTTATCTTTATTATTATACATGTAGGTACTTCATATGTGCATTATAGGCTATACATGGGTACACAGATAAATCTAGGTAGGCTACTTCATTGAACACTTTAAGTACCACTGAGAAGCACTTCCTGCGCAAGCGAAAGTGGTGCTTAGATTCAAACATAATATTATAATATTATGTTCGAGCATAATATTATACTAGGCCTGCTCAGTTTACTAAGCGTCACCATTAGTCACCTTTGGTCTTGTGGCTCACACACACACACACGTGTACAAAGTTCAGCTATTACAATTACAGAGTGGCGTATTGACGCCTTGAACAAAATATATCCCCAATTAAAATAATTATCCCCAATTAGAGTATAAAATTTGTGGGTCGCACCGCACCGGTAAATATAATTATTATAATAAGAATTCTAACTCCTCCGAAGATTAGGACGCCGAACTTCTGCAACGTTTGCCATATTGGTGATAGATACCTGCTTATCGCAGTCAGGTATACATTTGCGAATGATAGACGAACCTAGCAACAACCTTTTCTTCCTGTACATCGTCCATTATCCATCGTGTCGTTCTTAGGTCTATTGAAAAACAAATCTGCATTTCTGACTGGCCTCTGTGTCTTTCTATTATAATAGCAGTCGCAGACAATCTCATCCTGGAAATGCCACAGCATCCTATGCAGTACCGGTCGTCATGGTTCCGGTTCGGCTCCCTCCTCAACCTCCTCAACCACCTCGTCAGTCCGTTCCACCCGCCGTCCATCAGTTCAGCCGACAAAACAGCTGGAATGAAACACGAGACCTGACATTCTGTCGAATTCTCGGTGCCGAGGAGTTTCTAGGGGTAAGCTTATATGTTTATCAACAGCACACTATCACTTTATAGTAGGCCTATATATTATGCTTGCATATTCTAGTTACAGTGTATAAAAAATTATGGCAAAAGTTTGGAGCTACATTATTGACCATGTTATCTTTCTATGTGCATAAACCAACCATATGCTTCAAAGTTGCCATATTGTACGCTATAATTATAAATTTCTTTTCCAGAGGATGTTGGAGCAAGACGACCTGCTGCGTCATTTGTCACAGAGAGACAATCGCGAGGAATTGACGCCACAGATCGTTGAGACGCTCGGCCTTAGAGGTCATCTTCAAGGTGAACTCGTTCGAATCGAACGCATGCTCGCCGAAAACGACCCAGAACTTAAGGTGACAACCACACAACCACACAAGCGCTATATAAATGATCATAATATTATACATACATACGTACATACACACAACTTATGCCTGCAAGCAACAATTGTAACATAAGAGCAAGATTACTATAGAAGCAGGTGTAATTGCATGTGCGGTAAGATTTAGGCTCATTGTAGGATAAGGTACGTATGCGGTAAGGTAAGGTGAGCCACGTCATGACATAAAAGAACAAAGTAATGTCATGGGATGAAAACAGTATGACTTTGTGTTACGTATTTTGACGTATAATATAAGGCAATGTAATGATTTATCGATGTGTTGAAAGGTAGTGCATGGTAAAAAACGAAGATGGAGAAGGAAATGTAGTGCATGGTATACGCAAAGGTAAGGATGAAAATTAGAACGTAATGCAAAGTGAAGAGCGTTTAAATCGACATCATCTCAAGTGTACCGTAAACGTCGTCGTAAGATAGAGCAATGTGATAGTCAACGATGTGTTGGAAGATAGTACTGTAACGTCCTATGAGGCCGCTACAATTTAACGTCCTTTTAGGCCGCTCGGCGTACTTACTTGTTAATTTGCGGCCTTGCTAAATTTGCGACCGGCCTCCGGATTTAGCCGCTTTAGAACTGGACTCCGGTGCAGTACTTCGCTGCAACAGAGAGTGTCGCATTGCGACACTCTATTTTTAGATTCTGCCGACGTGTAAGTCGCTGATTGGTCGACGCGGCCCACGTGACCGCTGCAACCGCCGAAAAGCGCAGTCGTCTCCAGGTTTTCATCAGGGTAGGAAGTCGGCTCGTGAAGACAAGAATTTGTGCAGTTTTTGGGCCTGAAATTGCTAGTTTGTGTGGCTGATTGCCTGATTTCTTGAATAAGAAGATATCGATGACGGAGCAACGGGTTTTGGCACCGTTTGCGACTGGTTCTTTGTGAATCTTTGATGACATATACGCAATTTCGGCAAGAAGTGACCTGTTCTTCTTTACATATTCGAATTTCGACTCTGACTCAAAATTGCACGGAAGGGCAGGAAAGTATCAAATAGTTTAATTGCTCCATAACATAATCCGAAACCAATTAGAGTTAATTAATTGAAACTAAAGATAATATTTGATAACTGATGATAAGAATTGAAATTTATGTTGATGTGGAATAACGGTCGATACGAATCGAACCGGAATGTAATTGATTATCATAGTGTTAATAATCGAGCGTGGTTACTAGAAACAAGGCTACGCACGCCTGTTGATTATCTGTTTTAATTCCGCTGGAGTTAAAAGACACTGAACACTTAGTAAAGATCAATGTTTAGGCCTAGTCACGTATGTTAATTGTTAACCCTGTTTGTCAGTTATAATCAGTTGAATTGTTTAATTAAATATATCAAATCAAACGTTAATAAATCATTGAATCATGGAAACTTCTATAAGGTCTGAGGATGACTCTGATGAGGATTTAGAGGAATACTTAACCAAGGAGAAGAAGGGAGGAACCCCTGACAGACCAGAGGAAGGTGAGGTAATGCAGGAAAAGAGAAGGGAAGGGTTGATCGCACTTAAGGATGGGGGATTTAAACAATCTGTTGAAGGGGAGTTGAACCCTGATGGGCTTCCGTTAGGGGAAGCCGTCGTCCTCAGACCGAGGACCGCAGACATATGTCGCCACTCGACCGAAGCCATTCCTGGTACCAATGAGAGACATCCCCGTCCTCAGGTGGAAGACCCAACCCTAATCTACGACTTTACCACAGGGAAAGCGTTGGGTTCCATGGATCTTACCTACTTAGATGGACCTGTAGAATTATCTGACGGCAAAGAACCCCTTCAACAGTGCGGCGCCTCGTTTGAAATCCTAGGGCGGGCTCCTACCACTTGGGAGGCTGAAGAGCAAGACCAGGGGTGGGACCCCCGGTCACGTGGTTTTCTTTCGAGGAGGGGGCAGGCCGTTACAGTACATGGTAAAAAAGAAGATGGAGAAGGAAATGTAGTGCATGGTAAGCAAAGGAAAGGATGGAAATAATAACGCTGCGGTGCAAGGTGAAGAGCGTTTAATATTAAATCCACATCATCTCAAGTGTAACGTAAACGTCGTCGCCGACTCTAACTCTCACCTGGTGAGTTTAGGCAGCGTAAAGTATGACGACTCTTACAAGGATTCGCGTGTTTGAAGACAATAATTAATAATTGACTACCTTTGTGTTGTTTACTTTTGAAGAATATTGCCACCTATGAAATCTCGAACGCTGCAGTTGTTGAGGTCTTACGCGAGATTCGCGATGAAGCGAAGCGACTGCGAGACACTGAAATGCAGACGGAAGTGACGACGACGACGGAGGGCGTCAACCAGGCAAACCGGAAGTCAATGGGAACCGGGACAACGGAACAAGGGATGGGAGGGGGTTCCATGACATCACTCGGAGTGCAGACCAACAACGATGGCAGGTTTGGAATGTATGGGTCGGTTGGAGTGAATGGTCACTCCAGCAATGGTACAAGCGTGAGAGAAGGCGGTAGAAGTCCTGGTGGGGACTCGGGGTTGCCGAATGGTCTGCATGGATCGAGAGGAGTGGGTGTTGGAGTGGACGGATTCAACGACAGCGATCGGCTTAGAGATGTTGCAACCGAAACAGACCTTGAACATCTACACAAGCAGGTGGAGAAATTCTTCGACATCCATAATTACAGATTTCTAGTTTTAAATTGAATTCCCCTTTATTGATCAAATAATGAAAATGGTTTACCGTGCTAGACAGTCAGTTAAGAGGTCGCAAGTTCAAATCCCCGACAGTGTAGAAATTTGCTATAATGAGTACACTAACCGCACACCGTCAGTGGAAGATGAGACGGCAAGAGAGTGGACTGACTTGCCTTCTTCATATGCCGAGGCTAAGAAAATGAAATCGCCAACTCTTCATTTCCATGGTCGCTTCTGTATACATGGCTTGTGAAGGACTGCTCTTCTTCTCCGGTCAATAAAAAATTATAGACTTGCAAACACACAATGAGGGGCGACGGGTAAATCCGAATGAACAATAGCAAGGTTATTGCTATTATTGCATCCTTGTTAACATAGGGTAACTTCAGTCAACTACATCCAAAATGCACTTGGCTTGTGTAAGCCACTGTAAAATTTAAATAATTATTAGTTCAACTTTTACAGGCAAAATCCCATCAGTTAATCCTACATAAGAACCTCTATAGGCAAAATACTTCGTTTAGACTTTAGAGCACTATTGTTCCTAGTACACTACCCCAGGATTCTTAGACGTTATATTTCATCGGTTTCCATGTCATTTTTTTTATCTTATCTTACCTCACTTATAGCTAACCTTATCGTCCACACGTTAAAACTATTATCTGATGATTACAACAGGAGGAGTTGGAGCTGGCCGAGAAGTTCGCAGGAAGGATCGCAGGCGGTCCTCGGCAGCTTTCTTCTGACGAAGTCAACGAAGTCCTGGGTGACCATGCGAAGAGCGTCCAGGCCCTCAAGAGAAGACACGACCTCGACCGACAGAAACTGCTACGACGACTCGAACAGAGGAAACTGGAGCTGGACCATAGGAATGACAATTCCGTTGACGATGATGATGACAACGACGTTGATAAACAACCTGGAAAGATGAGGAAGAGGAAGGGAGATAAGGGAGTCTCAAGGGGAAAGGAATTGGGTGAACTGGTCGACGAAAACACGAGGACGATGGTGGAGCTGAAGCGAGTCAAGGACCTGGAAAAGCAGCGCATACAGGAAATGTTGAAGAGAAAGCAGCAAGGGTTAACGAAGGTCGTTTCGGAGGATGAGGAGGAAGGGAAGGAGGGGAACCACGAACAGAGCCGAGCTAATCCGAAAGATCCCGGAAACGAAGAAACGTCTTCGTTGAACGTAAGCATTATCTTGAAAATCTTCGTTGAAGGCTGGTCACTGAGACGCTCTATTTTCATTCCTGTCTGCGTCTAAATAGTTTTATTTGGAATTTTAAGACGGTGCAAATCTTGTTTCGGATTGGTTGGGTCGCCATGTTTCAAAGCCTTGAATTTAATTTTTTGAGGTGTTAAAGAAATATCCAGATACCCGAGGTAAGCAAATATGCAGATACAAATATTCAGGTAGGCCCTGCTCCCATACACAAAATTACACTTGATAATTACTATAAAGTCGTGATGTAATCAACAAGCATTGTGCATGCTTTATTGCTTTATTTAACAAAATCCTATTCTGACATGATAATTATTATAATTTATGCGCAATTTTGGTATTGCAAATATATGGAACACTGCATGTGCCATCATTTCATTTTAAATCTATGATGCAAGTTGGGTCCCTACTTTAAGGTCTACCAGAGTTGTGTTAGCGGGAATTCGTCCCTTCTGGGTTGACTCACTTTTCCCTATTAAAAACTGATCATAGAGTACACCATGATAGAGGCATGTTGATCGATGTCATGGCGAATATTTTCCCTTGTTGTTATAATAAATATAATATAGTTATTCTGAACGACATGCACCACGTGTTAGTGCTATGTATTTTCCTTGGGAATAATAAAAAATTAATCTAATTGAAAAATTTGTGCTCCTGCATGTTTGTAGGAGTGGAATTGCCTGCTTGTGCATATAAATGAACGCATAGGCATGCTTGTTTACCACGTAAATAGTGTCCACATAATGTCATAATTATGCGCATATATATAGGCCCTATGACATTACATGTAGGGCCTACACGTATGCAACTATGCATGCGTGCGTCCATACACACACAGGTCTGTGCACCTTGACAATTATTTAGCTCCTTTATCACGACTTCCCATACACAGGAAGCAATTACCTTTTGTTATGTATCGGTCTTGTTTCTTTTGCATGCGTTTGCAGAGGAGGGCAGGAGGAGGATCGAGCAACGATCCGGGTCTTGAGGAGGTCGTTCGAACCCTCGAATCGATGAGGTTGAGCGGAGAACTCAGCGAGGAAACGATGACAAACATTCTCCGTCAGTATAATAAGTCACGCATGAATGGACCATCGGAGAAGGAGGAGGAGGAGGGGGAGAAGGAGGGAGAGGACCGTTCTGGAAGAAAGAACAAACGCAACAAGAAACAACCAAAACAGGTTTCTGCACAAAAGCATTTCCTGTTTAGCAGTAGATTAGACCTTTTTTTATAAAAATGAATAATTATTATGTGCGTGTTTATGTGTTTGTGCCTGTTGTTTTTGTCTGCATTTTTGTTTGTCGAAAATTTATCTGTTTATTTGACCTCTTTGTCTGTCTTGCTGCCAGCCTCACTATTTGTATGTCTGGAATTCTGTCTTGAAGCTTCTCTTCCCTCTCCGTCTCCCTCTCTTTTTCTGTGTCTCTCTTTGTCTGTGTCTTGTTCTCTGTCTGTCTCTCTGTTTGTCTGTGTATATCTGTCTCTGTCTGTCTTTATCTCTGTATATATCCCCCTGTATGTCTGTCTCTGTCTGTCTCTGTCTGTATGTCTTTCTTTCTGTATCTCTGTCTCTCTCTGTGTTTCTCTGTCTGTCTGTCTGTCTCGCTCTCTCTGTCTCCCTCTCTCTGGCTCCCTCTTCCACTCTCTCTTTTTCACTATCTCTAATTCTCTATGTCTCTTTCTCTGTCTCACTTTATCTCTGTCCGTCTCTTTCTCATTCTCTCTGTCTCTCTCTTTGTCTCTGTTTCTTTTTGTCTCATTCACTCTCTCTTACTCTCTCTCTGTCTCTCTCTGTCCGTCTCTGTCTGTCTGTCTCTCTTTCTCTCTTGAACGAGTCTATAATTACATTCAATAGATCTATGTGAAATGATTTAATTCATCACCAATTCTTTGTCTACTTGTTTGTTTCTATGTCTGCATAATGATGTCAGCTTTTCTATCGGCTTTTCTGACCATCTGCCATTCTGCCTGTTCGCCATCTGGTTGTTTTTTACTCTTTGAGAGTGGACAGCGATTCGTTTTTTAAAACTCCGCACACTCTACGCCCTCGGAATTTTGTTTATGGCGGGTTTTTTCCAACAGCTCCTAAAGACGCGCAGTATAAATCTCTCGTATTAACCTTTTCAAACAGTTATGGTATCGTTTGTCCTCTTTCACACCAAGTTTATCCTATAGTCTCGTATGTAAGTCAGCAGAAATCTAACCTGCATGATTCGGGGAAAAGAAGTGCAGCTTATTGGAGCTAATCCGCTGAACGATCGAGCAATTTGTTTTCTCGATCGCATCAAATAGAAGCGCAGAAGTTTCAGAGGTCATGACCTTTGGGTAACTGAATCGTTTGGTCGCCGAACAGACTGAAATGGGGTCAGGTCAAAAGCATCAAAACAGACATAAATCAATGACGAAAGAGATAAAGGAAAGAGGATGGCAAAAATTGGAAAGCGGAGTTGGCTGATCCAGATATGGAATGAAGGTGATGTGGAAAATAAACAATCCATAGCCTATATATAGGTTTGGACGAGTATTAATATAGGAAATTTATGGAAAGGAAAAAAGAGTTCGAAAGACGTTGAGTGCGGTGAAAAAAATAAGCGGTAATAATTATAACGAGGTAGGCCTATAAGCTCAAAGGCATTGAACTTTGATGATTGAAGGCTAATGGGCTTTTGGATTTATTTTTTATGATGGGTAGAAGTAAAAGCGTGCTGCTTCTCTATTCCTCTCTTATACCTCCTCCTCCTTCTACTGCTCCTCCTCCTCCTACTGATCCTTTTCCTCTTTCCATTCGCCTCATTCTAAGCTTTCTACTATCCTCATCCTTAATAATAATGATGACGAAAATTTTTATGGCACCGTAGCACATCACAAATGTCATGCCGTTACAAGGGCGCCTCTGCAAACACAAACGACGCAATCAGTAAAAAACGAACACCACGCATCCTAACGCACTCTAAAGCACTCTAACGTAGGCAGCCACATGCGGCGCCCATCCCAAACCCTCCTTCTTGTACCGCTCCTTCTTCACTCTAATCTTTCTTCCTCCACCTTTTGCAAATGCTCCTCTCTGTTTATCTTTCTTTTTATTCCCCCTCTCTCTCTAATCTCCTTATTCTGCTCTTCCTATTTGTTTATTTAATTAATATTCTATCTTAAGGGCTGTCTTATTTAGCAGTGGTTAGACTAGAGACCTCCTCTTATTTACTCATGTGGGTGTCTCTTTTTCTTCTTTTCTTCTTCCTCCTCTTCCAACCTCCTTCTCTTCCTTCTCTTCTTCTTCCTCTTCCTACTCTTCCTCCACCTCATCCCTCTTCTCCTTTTTCTCATCCTCTTCCTCTCCTCTTCTACCTTCTTCTGCTCCTTTTTTATCTTTCTTTTCCATCTTTCCCTCCTCTTCCTTCTCTTCCTCCTCCTCTTCCTCCTCCTTCTCCTCTCCACCTCTTTTGCTCATTGTATATATGATTGATGGATTTGTCAGGATGACGATGCAACACGTGACGCAGTTCAGCGACTCGTGCAAGACAACCAGCTGACGATGGAAGAGATTCAGCGACAGAGATCAAAGGAAAAGGAACTCATCGAGCGAAAACTTAAGCTCAAACTTGACTCAAAGACGTCATAATAATTTCAGACTGAAGTCGTTCTATTATTATGCTTAATGAAGACGTTGTTGTGTTTCAAGCACCACCGTCCATGCATGAGGATTTCGATGCAAAGTAGAAATTTCTCCATCTCCGAATGATTATTACTTTCGTCGATTGAATCGCCATCTTCCCATTGTTCTCAGTGTAGACCCACACTCCAAACTCCACAGTCTACCGACCGCTTCATCATCATCTGTGCCTCTTCACAACGTCTCTGACTTTTTCTGGATGAGTTGCTGGCTGTCTCGGAGCGATTAAGCCGCCATTAATCGGAGTTTCTAGATTTACATGTATGAACTAGGCTTAATTGCATTTTATGAAAGTGTTAATTCGCAAATCTTGTTATGTTAAAATTGTAATAATAATAACAGGGTAAAGTCAATAGCCCAAAGGATTTATTTTATGATGTCGTTCAACTTCATGCATTGTTCCGGTTTGGCCTGCAGTCTTCGCAGTTTTGCTTAGTGTTAGCTTGTCATAGAACCTGCACCAGTTTTTAATCGTAATCGTCCTTTCCTTCGGCCTCGGCCGAGCTACGGCGCTATATAAATCGTCTTATTATTATTATTATTATTGTCACTGGTGTAGATAAGGGGGTTTAGGGAGTTAAACCCCCCCTCCCCGATTGGCTTAGGAAAAAGTTTTCAAAACGGTTATTTATCCACTTAAATAAGAAATACAAAACAATTGTTTGTAGTAACAATTGTTTTCTTACTTTATTTCCTTTGTTACTTTATTCCCTTTTTATTTACTGTAATACTATTGGATTGGTGTCAGAAAGGACAACCGACCAGGCCATGAGCCCCCGCAGAGGTTCTCAACCCTTGTGTCGCGACACACTAATAGAGGAGGAAGAGGAGGAAGAGGAGGAACGGAGGAAAGTGTGTCGCGTAAAAATGGATGCAGTCTTCAGCTTCTTCTTCATCTGATGCCATTCGGATATTTTCCATGTTGTCTTCGGCCATTTCCCTTGATGATGGCGTCTTCATCCTCTTCCTCTGAATCCTCTCCCACGCCGACGCCTGTGGAATCCATCGATTGTTTCCAATTGACCTCAGCTTCTGGTTTATAAGGATCAGAGGTCAAAAGTCGTTTTCGTTTTTTCATCAGGGTATTAGACTTCATTTTTCAGCCCCCTGCTGTATGCGGTCGGTACAGAGCGCATCGGTTGCACGATGCTCTCGTTGTCCGCCATATTGATTTTTTTATCTCGTTCACTTCTTCGCTAATGTTACCGCAAATTGAATCATTAAATCAAGAAACGACTATACGTACCTCGTCAGCACTCGACCCAGAATGATCCTGACACCAGTGACCTGATAACTTTGTCCTCATGGATTAATTATGGACTGCAGTAGCCTATCGTGGATATCACTTCTTACGTTCCCTTCATGTCCTTGCGCGCTCTTTAGATCGGTCTAGCTTATATAACGATGGACACCTGATGCTGTCTCAATGACAGTATAGCCTACAGTAGGCCCTACACGTAACTGACATAATGTTGAGACCCGTTTCGCAAAAATACTCGTCAATGAGCGAGGAAGGTTCGCATGGTGTCCGGACAATTGGGAGCGGGACAATTGGGAGCGGACAATTCGGACCGGACAATTCGGAGACGGACAATTTGGAGCGGACAATTCGGAGACGGACAATTGGGAGCGGACAATTCGGAGCGGACAATTCGGACCCGGACAATTCGGACCCGGACAATTCGGAGCGGACATTTTGGAGTAGACAATTCGGAGCGGACAATTTGGAGACGGACAATTCGGACCGGACAATTCGGAGACGGACAATTCGGGCCCGGACAATTCGGACCCGGACAATTCGGAGTGTATATAAAACAATTGTGTCGAATTGAAACATCAGAAACATCACATGCCTGCGTCAATCAAAAACAGTGTGGCAATAAAATACTTATGGCACCAAACAAACGTCTTACGATCTTCAAGACCCTGCATTCCAAAACTTAAACTAAGCAACTGAAATTATTAGTTAAATGCACTAATTTACAAATCTATAGGCAGCTCATTTAAATCATTGCAGTTTTCTTACAACCATAGTCCTATTCCTTTATGCTTGTTAGTCAGGTTTCTGATTATAGCTAAACTATTAATATATTTTACTGCAACTTAAGGTTTAAATCTAGCTTAAAGCAGGAGCCCTATGATTACTGCCAAATCATCGAAGACAAACGGGCAAAAGACATAGCCTACGAACAAGCAGACGTAGCCTACACGCAGACTGAGAGACGGTGGGGTGCTAAGCTGACTAATTTTAGTATTGACTATAATGTCCAGTGGCCCATCCGGTCAACCTATTCTATTCTATTTTTGGACTTATTAAGAGCCTCTCACAGTACCGGTACAATCTAATCAGAGGCACTCCCAGTCCCAGTGCGAAGAACTCCTGGAAAAAGAAAGGTCTTAAGATACCTGGCAGAAAAAAGGAAAGCCTCCTGTATAGGTCTATTTGGATGATGGAGATGGGTATGAAAATCTGAGTTCCATCATTAATTTTGACTGTTATGCATTGCCTGCTCCAAATTGTCCGCTCCAAATTGTCCGCTCCAAATTGTCCGGTCCGAATTGTCCGGATCCGAATTGTCCGCTCCGAATTGTCCGCTCCAAATTGTCCGCTCCGAATTGTCTGGGTCCGAATTGTCCGCTCCAGAATTTACTCCACATTGTCCGTCTCCGAATTGTCCACTCTGAATTGTCCGCTCCAAATTGTCCGGTTCCGAATTGTCCGCTCCCAATTGTCCGGTCCGAATTGTCCGCTCCCAATTGTCCCGCTCCGAATTGTCCGGGAACCGGTTCGCATACCGCAATGGCTGCCAACAAAGAATTAGGAACCATTGATAATTATTAGTTTCAACGGGCTAACAAAACATCAGTGCATAGATTCTATACTTATACACAAACACAACAAAATGCAAGTAGAATTTTTTAAATCACCTGCTCTAAAATCATCTGATTCTACTCAGTTCTGTAGGCAACAAAACCTGCATGCATGCAGATGAGAAGGTTTATGCGAGACAATTGTTTATAACATCGCTCGTGCTCGCGCACACACCCACACACATATTCACATACACAATTACACACACTATAATATTATACGCGCGCATACAATTTATTTGTAACTTCTTTAGTGGGCACGAAATCCATGCTATACTGGTCGATAGTTTGATATGCTTTAATATGGAAACAGATAATATTATAATTTGAAAATGAGTGTAAGATATGGCACATGCTTGAAGTCATTTGTCTGGTCACTTTCAGCGTCTTGTATTTGGGTTAATACACATCAAGGCTTTGAGAGTCCTATTCCCTATCATTACCAGCATTTCCGGCCTTCACACAGAGTAAAATGCCTAACCGCATACGATGTACTCTACACTGTCTACAGCATTTATAATTAATAGGCCTATCGTTCATCTTCAATAGTAGGGTCTGTCCTTTGCGTCCAACGACCTCTTTGCGCCTAGCAATATTTTCTGCGTTAGCGTTTTGCACTGCAGTGTTTATATGGAGGTCGTAGGATCATCATCCTTTAAAGTTACTCCTCAGGCCAGAATGTGACGGATTGCATTGACGGCAGCTTCTTCAAGAGGTCACCGTTTGCATCCGGGTCTCAGTCCCATGAAGCAGAACAGATGTGAAAGGAAGGATTTATTGTCCAAGAGGCGTGTGCGCATTTATAACGTGTTCCAGATTCTCTGATACCGTACTTTAGGTCTGTTCGTGACCGTTAGACTATCATTAATTATAGGCCTATTATACTGTCTCACTGTTGCCAAAAGTCCGACGATGGCTGACAATGACGCGAATTAAGTGCATAGTTTGACTTCAATTTTTTTTATTTATCCAGTTCTATAGCGCCCCTTCAAGCTCGCTACTCAGAGGCGCTCCCGACTACAGCGCGGACACTGCATCGGAGTTTCACGCTGAAGCGCTGAGCAATTGCGAGTGAAGGACTTGCTCAAGGTCACTACGCGGCGGCTTGGTGTGGATTCGAACCTCGAAACTTACGGTTTCAAGGCAACGACGCCACCACTACACCACCGTGCCCCACAAGTAATCCCTTTGACATGAGTGATTCATTATGTATTATATATAAATTATATTACTTGAGTTAAGTCATGGTATGGACAATTAGAGCAAACATTTTCTGTAAGAGATGGATGTAGAATGTGTCACGAATCTATCTGCCATTTTATATAGCGCCTCTTCAGCCTTCACTTACACACGAAAACGTATACGACATTCATTAATGATTAACATAGGCTAAATATTTATTTATCTTATCTTATCTGACAATTTATAAAGCTTTATTTACCACTGTAGCCTACTGACCTGGCCGTGCTGATCACGAGAAAGTCGGAAATAAGCAATCAACTGATCACGCAACACATTTAGTAGAAAAATAATGCAAGGTGTTTGGGTGCCTGCAAATTCATGCAGCGAACTTCTTCATGCATGTTTTCATATGACCAATTCGGAGGGTCAATAGATACATAGACTATAATATGCCTATACTTGTATATATACATGTAAGTGGAGTAATAAAGAAAATACTTATTTACTTACTTATATGCTTGTGGATTGCATGTCAAGGCGCTGAGTGCTCTGTCATCATCTGTATGTCACTGCCAAATGCATTTATCTTACCTCTTGCAGTCCAAACCATCAAGCTGCCCTTGTATCATCTGTTGCCTCTCAATGCTCTGTAGATCCTTTCTAAACCATGGTATACAGGGAGAACTGTATGGCAAGACTGAATTTCTTCCCTCCCTCCAGCGATATGCGTGCAGTACAATGCTGCACTTGTTCAAAAACAACGCCGACAATAATATCAGGTTTTTTTACAATCTACTTCTGAACTGTCAAACGAAAACGAAGCGATTTCAATTTCCAAGACGAAATTGCTTCTCTATACCCACGTTGATTTTTCTTGCAACGGCCAAGGTACATGTAGTCATGGGCGCCGACTCTGCGAGGCCCGTGAGTGCTCAGCACCACCAGAAATTGGCCATGCGAGGCCCGCCTATGCATGGGCACCACCTGCCACCTGAAATCAGCCGGCAAGATGTGCTTTTAAGATATGTTTTCTCTGTTGGGATTGCTTATCTATAAAAAATCATTCCATCTTTAGTATACTCTTTTAAATCTCAGTTAGTTTACCTTACAATTTCTCCAGTTTTATCCCATCTGGTAGTCTGAACTCCATTGGTCTTAAGCCGATCAGCGAATGCGAGGAAACCCCGATATCCTGCTTATTCGATCGGCTTCCGTAATTTTTTAATTGCGGACGAAGTCGACGATTTGAATTACATTGTTTCTTTAGGTCTATAGTGTATATACATGCTCAATAGTGTTCTTCAGTGCTCGAGAGTCACCTCCCAGCATCATAAAAGCGGGATATTGTTTTTTCTTTAAAAATCACTTGAAATACTATTTGAAAAACTATTCCACGGTGTTAATATTGGCTCACTAAACAGTGGGCAAATTGTCTGATTTCTTGTACAAAATTTGAGTAGGCCCTATGTTGACCTAATTGAGTGAGAGTGCTCCAAGACGCCCATGAAAACGAAGATTGTGCTTTTCTTTTGTGTGGATTCCAAGAGAAATAGGCTACATCAAACACAAAGAATGATCACAAAAATTTTAATTGGGAAGAACATTATTTTATTGAAGTTTTAAATCATGTCTTTATGCAATCAGATAACAGGAAATAATGGTAGATGGTAGAACCTTAGGCTATCATTTTGACATCATGACATCCTTATCAAGGATGTCATGATGTCAAAATGATAGCCTAAGGTTCTACCATCGCAGTGTGACCAAAAAAAATGAAAATGGGGAGGAACACATCCCGTTCCCAAACCCCTTCCCTGCTCGGCGCTGTGCTTCTCGGCGATCATACTTTGGCCGCGAGTTCGTCCCTTAAAACCAGGACCAAGTCTCCGCCTATGTGAACAGTGGTGATTTCAATAAGTCTTCTATAAAAAAGGGTCAAAAATTTTTTCGCGCGCTTACGCGCGCATATCTTCACATTCTTTTGGGCACCCCCACTCTTCGGGTCAACTCGGCGCCTATGCATGTAGTAACCGTTTGGTCACGAAGATCATTTTCGCAGTTGGCATAGCCACGTGGTCTTCAGAAAGAGAAAGGGATTACTATCATTACTGGATGATCATGGGGGATCATTTGAGACAATGGAGGATCAGGGCCGATATATTTTCTACAAGGCTATTTCTCACTATAAGCTGACTGGTTTGAATTCTGCGGTTACAATTTGAGTGCCATCGGTTGAAGCCTGGGGCATTACACAGTGGAACCATAGAAGTTGTTAATTAATAATAATTTGCGGATCATTTGCTGATAATGAAGACGATTATCATTAGGAAGAGAATCATTAAACAGTAATTATTATTGTGAATTTGTGAGGCTCATTGGATAATCGCAGCAGAGTGGCAGACACCGGATCGTAGGCTACTTGCATATCTGGCACACTCTCTCTGACTTTCAGATAGTTCAGTTAGTGACCGAGGCAGACAGGAAGGTACATGCATAGTGCATACAGTCAGAATGACAGACAACCAACTATGGATCGTCTGCCAGACAGAAAACACAGAGAGGCAATCGGACGACCAGACATGCACATGATGCAAATCAGACAGTTATGCCAGTCGTTCTTGCTAGACTATAATAGGCTTTAATAGCACATTCGCTTTTCGGAACTGGATTTGAATATATACATAGTACATATATACATAATTATATGAGATTATATAGCCTATAATAGACCCTATATACATGTTCTGAATATGATATAAGCCATCAGTTGCATCGATATAAATACAGGGTGGGCCAAAAAAAGTGAGAACACCTTGTAGAATACGAGTTATTTACAAATATATTTCAATTAATTATATTGTTTTAATATATTTTTGTTTGCCAAGTATTTAGCTAATCAGAAATCATGTTCAATGTGTCCTCCTTGCTTCTCAACGAGTTTTTCTAAGCGTCAACGCCACTCGTTTATGCTACTAGATGTCAATAAAACGCTGTCCCAGATTTCTTCATTCTTCGAGGTTCGATTATTGCCAACTTAAGCTGCTCAACTGTGGTAAATTTTCGCCGAAGGTAGACTTTTTCTTGCAAAGCACCCCATATGGCATAATCTACTGTGTTTAAATCACAACTGTTCGGTGGCCACATGTCTGGCTCGATGAAGTTAACTTTCTTCTGCCAAAGAAAGTTGATTGTATTTTTCGCTGTATGAGATGGAGCTCCATCTTGCTGCTGTAATGTCCAGTTATGGCGATCACATATCGTCTTGTCTCAGAACATGTCCACAATTATTATAGTATTCACTGTTTACTTTGGCGCCTGGTTCAACGAACACAATATTAGTTTTACCCATTCGAGACACACTAACTGATATAAAAGATACCGCTCGGCTGAAATGGTCACGTTCTCGTATGAGTCGACTTTCCTGAACTTACATTTTTCTTTGTTTCAACGGAATAAACAGTTAACTGGAGTGGCATCGGTGAATGTCTATTCGTCGGTAAACCAGATGCTTCGATCGTACACTTCTCTCATTAGGAAACCGCTCAAGTAGCTGCTGACTGCGTTGCAAGCGTTTCAAAGTGACATTTTCATTTAGCTTCTGCCCGATTACACGCTTGTACGTTTTGAGATGTAAATTTTGCTTTAAAATGCGTCGAAATAAAGACATCATATAGCTAAATAGGTAAGTAATTGAATGAGCAAACAATTTAGGCTATTTTGGATACAGTGAAACAAGCTTTGATGCAATTATACTACTTTTTACGCGATGTTCTCACTTTTTTTGGCCCACCCTGTATATTTGAATATCATATTAAAATATTATTTATATAGATGTAACTGATGGCTTATAATTTTATAGTCTATCAGTACCGTTGGCTGCTTCTCTGGCTTCGAGGACTGATCTCACAGGCATTGACTTCATAACGACTTAGTTTTGTCGCGCCATCGCCTGCATGATGTCATGTGCATTAGACATCGGTGACATCACAAAGTACACACAAACCCACACAGACAGACAGCCACCCATCGAAAGACAGACAACCAACTGATGGGACAGAGAGACAGACAAATATCTGACAGACAATTGTGAGGCTCATTGGTAAATGCGCATATATGTCCAGTAGGCTATATACCGAAGGGTAGACAGAGAGACTGCGGCCTTCAGACACGAAAGCAACTTGCTCTAATAGTACGTACTCTGCTATTTCAGAAGGAAGGCCATCGTCTAAATTTATAGATTCGTGATTGGAATATGAATCCCAGTGAAATCAAAACCGACAATCAGTGAAGTGAAAGTATATACAACGCATGAGACAGTTGACGAGTTTTATCAACGTTTGTTCACGATTTTGTCAACCTTTGTTCACGATTTTGTCAACCTTTGTTTCCGATTTTTGTCAGCCTTTGTTTCCGATTTTTTGTCAGCCTTTGTTTCCGATTTTTGTCAGCCTTTGTTTCCGATTTTTGTCAGCCTTTGTTTCCGATTTTTGTCAGCCTTTGTTTCCGATTTTTTGTCAGTCTTTGTTTCCGATTTTTGTCATCCTTTGTTTCCGATTTTTGTCATCCTTTGTTTCCGATTTTTGTCAGCCTTTGTTTCCGATTTTTGTCAGCCTTTGTTTCCGATTTTTGTCAACCTTTCTTCCCGATTTTGTCAGGCTTTGTTCACGATTTTTGTCAACCTTTGTTCACGATTTTTGTCAGCCTTTGCTCTCGATTAGAACTTCAGTTTCAAATCGTCGGCGTACGACGACAGGTCACCAGTTTTAACCTGTCATTGTACATTCATTTATTCGTTCGTTCGTTTGTTCATTCATTCATTCAGAACACTTATATAGAGCCTTTCCAAATAACCTATAGCCTAATGAAAGGCGCTCCCAACCCGACTCCTGAATGAAGATTTTTACACAAGTGATTCATTAGAATATAATTTTGAATTGCATCGTGTTTTAAATAGTCTTAGTCCATTTTAAAACGGCATTTCTTGCGCTAAAAGCCACTGAAATTGTATCAGCATAGAAGTTATACACTCATGTCTTCATAATTATGTGTGTCATGACTCTAGTCCTTGAATTGTCGTAGCTTCTGCAAGTGTGACTCTGTGACAACAGCAAGAAACGAATTGAAGCAATTGAACCGACTGAAAACAATATAGGCTATTGGCACGAAATAATATTACAGACGCAAGGACAAAACGTCTAATTCTGCGTATAATTATGTAACGATTTACATCACGTAGGCTATAGGCTATATTAGGCTATATAGCCTATGTATATGACGACCAGTAATTACAATGTACAATGATGCGAGACCATATAATATAGTTAGACACGACGCGTAAGTTAGAAGCTGCAGACATTCAAGCATATTGTCATATTGTCAGTTCCTGTTGCGAGTTGCAGTGACGTTGAAGATCGATAGCTTCAACCGGAATCTCCAACGTCACGTGACAGTCAGCGATCATAATAATAATATACATAACTGATTAAATAAACTTCTTCAAGTTTCATGTGATTGTGTAAACAATCATTTACGAGTGACATAGAACAGACGACAAAAACCAATCACAAAAGTGCCTCAGTGGCACAATCAACTAACTGACCATGTTCGCTGGCAGTGAGACAGTCATAACATTATGTGCGTATGTTCATAATATGTGCGTATGTTTTGTGCTATGGGTATTGTTCAAGTTTTCCCATAGCGACCTTAATCTCGATTGAATGCCATTCGAATGAGATCCTTTCACCGAGGTGCTACCGTCCGTACGGTATACGGAACGCAAGCTATTTTTCTATAACGAACGTGTACGGTACGCGTGCGTTACTATGCCGTACATTGATGTACATGTGCATTAACATCAAATTAGTGACTCTTGTGCATCACTCATATGTTCAGTGTAGGACTCGGTGTCACTGGAATAAGTGCTATACTAACACAGCAATTGCACACTCATCATTCTATGCAACAGCTGCCACTTGATATAATCCACACAAATTATTTTGTCTAAAGAGTGTTGTGTGTAGACATTGTAGACCTACACCGAATTTCCCATAAATGCATTTTGTTCATTCCGCAACAGTGCCACTGCAATTGCATTTTTAATATGGGCAACCGGTACGCGTATCGTACGCGTATGTCATTCTTTCGATAAAGTAGAGCAAGCTACGTAGTCTATACGGCAGGCGTACAGATGCACGCTATGACGGAAGGAAATGTACGGTCGCCCCATGCCTTTCAATGGGCACCACATTCTTGTTTCCGTGTTTACCCGAGATTACATATCACTTGAATTTCGCCAAGAACCGTATTATGAGCTGGCTTACTCTTGCTCGGAGGCGAAGTGACATGCATCTTAACGGAAAGAGCTGTGGATGGGAATGAGAATGAGGAGGATGAGTAGAGAGTCATAGTACTGAGGAGACTTCCGGTGCAGTGGTGGCGAGGGTGCAATGAGTCATCGTCCCATTGCGTTTTGAGATGGCAGATGAGAATGGGCGACAGAGGAGGTTCCTCAGCTGATCGCGGAACACTCGTCCGCTGACCGTGTAGAGGAAGAAGTTGATGGCGAATCCAGAGATGTAGAGCGCCTTCGAACAGTTGCCCATGATGTCCAACCAGTTACCGTTGACGGTGATGACTTTCGAGAGGGACAGCTTTTGAAGGACGAAGTGAAAGAGAACTGGAACGTAAGCAACGACATAACTCATCGAAACAAGGATGAGGATCATCGTCAGCTGAAGATTGCGATCCTCACTCTTCACTCGCTTCAAGTTCTTTCGCTTCGTCGTCGACGTCGTCTTCTTCTTGCTCTCGATCAACTTCTGCGCTGCATCACGTCGTCTGTTCTTCTCCCTATTCAATTCAATTCAATTCATTTAAATTCTATTCATTTCAATTCAATTAAATTAAAATTCAATTCAATTCAATTTTTATTCAATTCAACTCAATTCAATTCAATTCCAGCAAGTCTACGAGCTACGCTTAGAGCTATTATAGTTAGTACCAAGACAAGGTTTATCATTATTAAAAGGTTTTTAATTCCTATTTGATTCCTATTTAGCCTTTATGCTTGCAGCAGCATTTCTATATTTGTATCATGCGTTTAATTACTCACCAGGAAACGATCGGACCACAAAATAAATTGCGTTTGAAATTAACTGACATTTACCCACAACTTCCTGCTTTTAGCTTGCGTGTATGACTTCATTCGCGTGCCAAAGACATAGTGCTCAGCAACTGTACTGTTTAATTAACTTTGGACAATAATTAAATTTGTTTTTTTTAAATATTCCATTAATAGCTTTCACCTTATAACTGTATACCATCTATTTCAATGAGATTGGTTTTCTATAAAAGCCTAAATGTTTTTCATATAGCTTCCGTAGCGTTGCTAAATGAGAATTACCTTGGTTAGGTCAGAATTACCTTAGTCAGGTGAGGACTGAGGATTACCTTGTTATATTAGAATTACCTTGAAAGATGGAAATCACCTGATTGAAAGGTAGGCCCAATTACCTTGCTAGATGAGAATAGTCTTGTTAGATGAGAATAACCTTGTTAGATGAGAATAACCTTTATAGGTGAGAATTAACTTGCTAGATGCGAGTAACCTCGTTAGTTGAGAATTACATTTAGATGTGAGAATTTGAGAATTACCTTGACAGATGATAATTAACTCTGCCAGATGGGAATTACCTTGTTAGATGAGAATTACCTTGAATCCCTTGATATATAATATAAGAATTACCTTGTTAGGCGTGTGACACGAGCGATGATGAATGCGTTGAGAATGGCGATGAGAAGGACTGGCAGCACACGAAAGACAGACATCTCGACGACGTATAGGATGTAGAAGAGAGCTTCGTGTTCGATAAGGATGGCGCAGAAGTGGTAGTCGTGGTACAGTCCGATGAACAGGATGTGGTATGGTGCGATCACCGAAGCAACGACGATGAAGATGCTGACGCAGGCGAGCCTCGCCCGGCGGACGGTGCACAGCTCCTTGAACTTGATGGGAAGGAAAACGGCGACGCTGCGTTCGATGGTGAAGGCAAGGATGAGACAGGTGGAGTAGTCGGAGAAGAGATCGGACAGGTACTGGAGCAGGACGCAGACGAAGTGGCTGCGGTTGACGATGTCTGCCTCGCTGTGGATGAAGTACCAGCAGCGCATGATCGTCAGCGTCTTAGTGAAGAATACGCTGATGAGATAGAGAGAGTCGGAGGCGGCGAGGAGGAGCAGGTAGGCGTTGGATGAGACGGTCAGCATGTCCTTCGACGTGAAGACGAGCATGCTGAGGGTGTTGCCGACCAGACCGATGAAGACGAAGAGCAGAGACGAGAAGAAGTAGATGCGGAGCGAGAGTAACGCTCCTTCGTCCTCTGAGGTCGTTCCAAAGCAGGAGGCGTCGTATACGAGGGAGTTGGTCTGGTTCGATGGAGGAGGGGGCAGGAGGGTGGTGGAGTTATTCGCTGACATCATCGTCGTTGCTTAATTAGACGAATCCTACGGATATAAAACACGCACGACTGACATCAAGCTGTAAGATGTACCGTAAAACAAGAAATAATAATTTGAATTGCCACTGAAAGTCGGAAAATTGACTAAACATGAAGGATTCAACATGCATGGAGGGGCCACTGCTAGACTTGTGGAACTTGAGTGAAGTCTCAGTTGGTCCGACCCTTGCTTCTATGGTTATGTGATGTTCTATAGACTGCTCTTTGCTAAAAAAAAACTAGTGTTTAGATTGCGGGAATGTATTTTTTGGCTTCAGGATCTGAACCGATATAAAAATCTCAAATTATCCCCCCATCTTTTCAGAGTGGGTAAGGTAGAAGAAGATACTAGAGTAGGCCTATGATAATTATTATAGGCGCCATCGATGTTCATATAATTATTGTTCACAAAAGGTGCTCTGTCTAACGAGCAGCCAAGAGGAGTGATGGATGGACGGATAGATGGATGGATAAATGGATGGATGGATGTATGGATGGATGGATGGATGAATGGACGGATGGATGGATGAATGAATGGATAGATGAATGGATGAATGGACGGACGGACGAGTGACTAGGTGGATGAACTGAGGGACGGATGAGTGGAAAATGGATGAAAGGATGGATGAATGTATGAATGGATGAATGGATGAATGGATGGATGAATGGATGAATGGATGAATGTATGAATGGATGAATGGATGAATGGATGAATGGATGAATGGATGAATGTATGAATGTATGAATGAATGGATGAATGTATGAATGGATGAATGTATGAATGTATGAATGGATGAATGGATGAATGGATGAGTGGATGAATGGATGAATGGATGGATTGATGAAAGGTCGAGTAAGCAAATTAGTCAATCGATCTCGATGTCAACAAATCGGTTGTATGTGGGAATTCAGGGAAACGATTCCTTCACGTGGACTCTAAGGCAATAAAAAAAACACTGACTTAAAATCGTTGACTTATCGATCGATTGATTGCTTGATTGATTGATTGTTCGATGGTACAATAAGTCACCCGTGCCGATCTGTTACGCGCGGACTAGCATTTTCTAGTTTCGTGGGTTTCTATGCAGCTCGTATTAAACACAGAGAGTGGAATTCCTTCACGGTTCGCTTTGTTCTATGTCAGGCCGACGACAGTCTTGGTCAGAGTGGAGGACCTGGATGTCTTGGCATTCTACCAGTCAGCACTCTTCGTAAGTGATGTGACAGAGGAATTTTCAGATACATGTAGTTGGTTCCAGATTGATCGTGTCTCTACGCCGAACATTTTCGACAGATTCGTAAATATAATAATATATTTTATCTGTATCTTTCAGAACCATTGCATCATTAAAGGTAGCCATCATAGATAAAGTTTCACCTCATTCATGTTACACTATTGTTATCCTAAAATATTTTTTATCTTATTACTTGTTATCTTACCTTATGTCATTGTGATAAACTCCTTCGTTATCACCTCCTCCTATCAGTCTCTTCGGAAGCTTCTTCGTATAAGTTCGTGGTAGCATAGGCCTATCCCTAGATAACTGTTTCATTAGCTAAATGGCTAGGTAAAGAATCTACAGACTTTCACTGTTTTGTAACCAACAACGACGACGTGTTTAAGTCTTCTTATTATACTCCAAAATCCGATGTAAAGTAAAACGATCAGCAACAACACAACAATGACTACACTTGCGTTATCATAACAACTACACGACTACTACCTTCATCAGTCTACTCTATCGCAACTCAACAACAACTATTACAGCCTATCTCAACGGCTCTCAACACACAACACTCCTTCTTCACTTCCACTCCCTCCTTGTACACTCAACGTACGCTCGTCTAGACAGCACTCGCTGTCCAGACAATCACCTGTCCAGACGCCGCGCGCCAATTTGCAGTTGGCCTACCTGCGTCGCTGTACGACAATCGTCGTGCACTGATTAAATTAGCTTACATTACCTCCTTCCTTTCTTTTGAAGAGAGCTAATTAATCTTAAAAATTAGCGAACGTATAATGCTTAAACTAAATGCAAACAATTCCTATACTAAATGCAATCACAAAATATCTTATACTACAATCTCGATAAGCAGTCCGCTACTACATTCAGCTTTCCCTTCTTATAGTTCAACAGAATGTCAAAATTTTGCAATGATAAAGACCATCGGACTAACTTAGCAGACTTTGACATTGACTCAGTCAAATAAACTAAAGGATTATGGTCAGTGAACACATTAATCTTGGAACCAATAATAATTTCTTTCAATTTGTTTAAAGCCCATATGATTGCATAGGCTTCCTTCTCAATCGTCGCCCATCTCCTCTGGGTATCTGTCAGCTTCTGACTGATAAATGAAACGGGACGTTCTATCCCCTCATCGTCCACTTGTGACAGCACAGCCCCCACAGCAAAATCACTGCTATCACAGTACAAATTAAATGGTTTGCCAACCTCGAACATGTATAAAATCACATTTGATAAAACAATTTCTTTAAGAGAATCAAAAGACTTCTGGTGGTCCTCAGTCCAAACAATGTTCTCAGGTGTCTGCTTGCTAGTTAAATCTGTTAATGGTTTAGCAATTTCAGCAAAATTACAAATAAATTGTCTGTAGAAACCAAAAAATCCTAACACTTGCTTCACTTGCTTCTTCGTTTCAGGGTTTTTTAAATTAATCAAACTGTCAATCAGTGGCGTAGCAATAGGGCGTGCAACCTGTGCAGTGCACGAGGGCCCCCGGCTGTCAGGGGCCCCCCGGGGTCAGAGTCAATTTTTTACTTTAAGGATATTCAGAATGTATTCAAACCTACATCTACAGCGTACACAGTTACACACCCAGTAATTTTGGGTTTCTGCCGGAATGTCCATGATAATGATTAGGATACCTCATTACAAATATATTTAGGCCTACTTGGATATTGTATATTTTAAAACTCTCGTACCGCACTTTTTCTGTCCTCCAAGTTATCTCTAAGTCTTATTTAAGTGGCGCTGCTAAGCGACAAGCACGAGAAGAACGGGTGAAGAAGACCGCCAAAATGCATAAAATTCCCGCAATTATGATGCCTGCGGAGAGCGCGTTTGCACCGATAATTATGACTACATCAGACATGGGGGCAGAATCGATCCCCGGTTTGATCAGTGCAGTGGTGGTGGTTGACTTGGATATTGACAATGAGCTGAGTTATGTAGTCCTCGAACTTCAGAGGCTATAGCAGTTACATCACCAATGGATTCAGGCTTGACACCTCAAAAGTGATGGATATTTTGCACAAGAGAAAGCGCTCAAACGAGCATTTTAGCATTTCGGATTTAGACCCCCGTATAGTCGGTTAGCCGTAGACTTGATTGTGTCATTTCACACTTGCCAAATTCGTTACATTTTCCCGCTCTTCTAGTCAACAAACCAAACAGCTTGGAGAATTTAAGAATTTACTTCAGGAAATGAAGCAATTTTTGTGATTAGGCCTACTTTTGTATGGTATTCTAGTTCAATTTTCCTCTGTTGATATGGATAAGAATATGTTTAATTAGAAAAATTTGTTAAAATACTAAAAATGTGGCTAGTTTCTTTTCATTTAAATTTGGTGTGAAATATGCAAATCTCGTAAAGGAACCGGGCGATTCGCACAGCTTTGTTGTTTGAAATCGAATGGGGGTTTCAATCATTTAAGGGGCCCACCACCTAAGCTCTGCACAGGGGCCCCCCCAAGACCTTGCTACGCCACTGCTGTCAATCCTATCTGGATTCATCATCTTCTTCCCTGATCCTATGAGGTGACCGATGAATTTCACCTCACTCTTACCAAACACACATTTCTTCAAGTTCAAGGTTACATTATGCAGTCTTATTTGTTTCAAAAACAATTCTAAATGTTTCAAATGAATGTTCCAATCATCAGAATGTACTGCAATGTCATCAACATAGGGTTCAGTAAATGCATTAATCGGTTGCAAAATCATGTTTATTGCTTTTACAAAAGTCCGTCCAGAGTTAATCATGCCAAAAGGGACACGTGTAAATTCGTACAGTCCATTATGGGTAACGAATGCGGTTTTCCATTGGTCGGATTTCTTCACAGGACAAGTCCAGTAAGCACTGCGACAGTCCAAAACGGAAATGAACTTGGATTTCCCGACTTTGCTCAGCACATCGTTGACGATCGGCATGGGATATCGACAATTTTCAGTATATGAATTCACGTACCTGTAGTCGCACGCGAGTCTCAAGGATCCGTCCTTCTTCTTGACGATGACCAGCGGACTTGCCATTCTGCTCGACGACGGTTGAATGATGTTTGCTTTCAGCATCTCTTGTATTTGTTTGTCCACTTCTGCGCGGTATATCAGCGGTATTCGATAAGCCATGAACTCTTTCTCTCGAAAGTCCGGTCTCAGCACCACTTCGTGTTCTACCAATGTACATAATCCAGGTTTGTCCGAAAATCTGTCTGCATAACGGTTCAGTACATCCAGTAGCTGTTTCTGTTGCTCGCTCGTAAGATGTCCGATCTGTTCATAGTCCAATTGCAGCGATTTCTGTGTCGTCTCTGCATGGTCTTCTTTCAATGGTAGCTCTACCACTGATCCGAATTCGTCGTCCTCTTCCACGATGAGACCACACGATAATGTTCTTGCGATGAACTTCCTCATTTTGTTGGCATGGACGATTCGTCGGCCGTTTTCATTCATGTCCACCAGATACGAATACTTGGATCTTCTTTGTAGCACTGTACATGGACCATGCCATCGTGAGATCAATTTATTGGTTGACGTTGGATACAGGACGATGACGTTTTCTCCTGGTTCGAATTCTTTATCCTTGGCCCTCTTGTTGTATTGACTGGCGTATTGTTTTTGCTTTTCCTCTGCACAATTATCAGCAAATATCAAAGCTTTCTCCATGTCTGCTCTTAAGTTCTTCAGGTACTTTGCTGGTTGTACTCCAATGTTTGGCGGTAGATTTATTTCTTTGGTCCAGCTTTCCTTTAAGATAGTTAATGGTCCTCTTGGCATTTTTCCATACACCAGCAGATATGGTGCCACTCCTGTCGTTGCGTTAGGAACTTCTCTCAATGCCCATACGGTAAACGGAATGATTTTATGCCACTGTCTTGGATTTTCCACAATGACATGATGTACCATCTTCTTGAACGTCTGATTCCATCTCTCGACTAATCCTGCGGCCTCTGGATGCCCCGGTGAATCGAATCGTGGACAGCATCCCATCAATTTCAAAAATTCTCTTGTGAGACTGGCTGTAAAATTTGTGCCTCTGTCGCTGGTGATCACAGATGGCACCCCCACGTCAATGAATAGCTTCATCAAAGCTTCGCACACAGCCTTAGCAGTCAATGACTTCAGCAAAAAGATTGTCGGCCATCTTGTACATGAATCCACTATGCACAAGCAATACTTATGTCCTGCTGCTGACTTCGGTTCTATTGGGCCTACCACGTCCATAGTCATCCGTCGGAATGGAACATCTTCCCTTGGAATTGGTGTAATCGGCACTCGATCCATCACCAAACTTCGTGCCTTCAGCTGACACTTCTCACAGGACTTACAAAATTTCACCACGTCTCGACGCATCTTTGGCCAGACAAAGGACAACTTGATTCTCTCTCGTGTCTTCTCTTCTCCCAAGTGTCCGCCAAATACTGACTCGTGAGCTAATTCCATTACTTGAATTCTTCTCTCTTTCGGTAACACCAACTGGTACACTAGCTGATCCAGCATTTGATGCTTCTTATACATCAATCCATTCACCACGCTAAACTCTGATCCTTTGTCTTCAGCGATCCTCCACCACGATTTCAGTGACTCGTCATTTCTCTGCTGCTCCTCGAATTTCTTCGCATCTTCCAGCTGTCTTTCATCGTTCGAATTCTCTGTGAACAAGTCCCTCATACTTGTCTCCAGTTCAGCGTCGCTTTCGGAATCTTCACTATCATTTCGTTCACATGCAGCCATCTCTTCTTCAGTTTCATTGTTCTCAGATGTTGTTCTTTCGTCATCTTGAATGCTGAGTTCATCTTCGCTGTCCATGTCATCTTCTTGCGAACTTTCGTTTATCGTTTCATCTTCTCCGCCTTCGACTTCTGCTCTCCGACTTTGTGCTCTTGTAGTCACATTCGCTTGTAGTTCCCCTTGCAATACACTCACTGGTGGAATCTCTTTCAATTCTGCAATTATCTCCGGATGTAGCAAGAACTTTTCTCTGTTTTCTTTGCACAGATCCGCTGGAATGCTGGCACACACTAAAGTTAAATATGGCGCGATATTTATTGTCCTGTCCTCTGTAGCTGCTCCTTCGTTACGACCGCTCATCCACACTTCGATTTTCACCAACTTAGCTGGAATCGGCTCTCCAGCTACACATTGCAAATGAACTCTGCCGATTTCTTCTACTGTCGTTCCTCTCAGCAGTTCCTCGTTGATTACTGGTATCTCGGTCCCCGAGTCAATCAACGCCTCGACTTGCACAGGCTGCCCATCAGTCCCACGTATCTCCACATTTACATGCTGCAACGATATCTTCTTTATGCGTTGACACTCCTCTTTACTTTTTGTTTCTCGACAAATTTCTGCAATGGAAGTAGTCTTTATCGCTTCTTTCTGTATGGTGAACTGCGGCGTACACTTCATTACCGACTTCACTTCTGTTTCACGATCGTCCGATTCTTCAAACTGGTCTGGTGCATTCATCACTTGTATCTGGTTTACTCGAAGATTTTCTGCACTTCTGCTAAAGTTCTTCCTCAGATTTGCCGCTCCTGGTGCTTGGCAATGTTTTATTAGGTGTTTGTCAGAATGACAGTTGTGGCAACGTTTCTTTATAAAACTTCTTTGCTCATTGTTCTCCCACTTGTTGTACGGCGTGTATGATGCATTACTTTCTGTTGGGCGTCCCAGCGGCGGAGTTCGATTGTAGGCTTGTCTGTCCCACGTTGACTCTTTCTTATCTTGCCAATACTGCTTTCCAGAATAATTATCTTTCTTTGCATCATTACTCTTGGCTTGGCTTCCGGTGTCTTTGCTATCCTTGTTCCACTTGTATGGCTTTGGGCTATTTCCCCATGCTTCAAATTTCGGTTTGTCTTGGAACATCACACCAATCCGATTGTTTACATGTATGTCTGCGAGGTCTGCAACATTACTAGCTTCCAAGCATTCTGTGCCCTCTTTTGCTAAGACAAACTGCAGTGGACCTGGTGGTAAACATTCTTTCAGCTTATCCGCCACTAACAAATCAAACAGCTTCTCGTAGTCTTTGTCCACTCGTCTACTCCGGACATAATAATTCAACAGGTTCTTCAGCCTAGCCGTGAACATCGTATACGTTTCTTCGGCTGTCTTCTTGGCATCTGCAAACCTTGACCTGTACTCACGAGCTGTTAATTTGAATTCCTTCAACAAGTGCTCTTTCACTGCATCGTATTTATCTAAATTCTCAAATGACAATCGATTCAATACCGTTCGCGCTCTCGGGGTCATCAATGGCAACAACAATTTCACCCAGTATTGTTTTTCCACAGCAAAGCTATTGAATGCATTTTCCACTGTCTCAAAATATAATGGCACTTCCATCATATCATATGGCATCGTAGGTAGCACATGCTTCATTGCATCACCTATCTTCTTAATCTTGGACACCATTGTCTCACTTTCTCTGAGTCTAATCTGTTCTGACACTTCTCGGCTCTTACGATCATCTTCGTCTCTCTTCTTCAGTCGATCTTGATCTTCGATTCTCCGCAGTTCTTCCTGTTCTATCTTCTGTTGTAATAGTTCTAACTGCTTTCTGCGTTCTTCCTTTTCAATAGCCATTTCTTTAAGTTGAGCCTCCTTGATAGCAAGTTTCTTTTGTTCTAACTGCATCTGCTCTTCTCTTTCTCTTTCTGCTTTTTCCAAACTGTCTTTTTCAGCTTGCAATTCTTCCTGACGAATTTCTTCTGCTCTCTCCAGTTCTTGTAAACGCATCTTCTCCTTTTCTTCCTCACGAGCCTTTTTGTCTTCGATCTGCTGTTTTCGTATTTCTTCATCGCTTTTTCTTGCTTTTTCGTATTCTATCATTAACTCCATTCTTCGTCGTTCTGCTTCGTCACGATCTATTCTCATTTGTTCTAATTGCATCTGGAACTGCTGCTTCTGCATATCTATCTCTTGTTGTCGCAATTCTTTCTCTTCCTGTCTGCGCTGCTCTTCTTTCTCTTTCTTTTCTTGTTTACGCTCTTTCTCCTCTTGTTTACGCTCTTTCTCCTCTTGTTTACGCTCTTTCTCCTCTTGTCTGTGCTGCTCTTCTTTCTCGTTCTCCTCTTGCCTGCGCCGCTCTTCTTTCTCCTTTTCCTCGTGTCTACGTTGCTCCTCGATAAATTCACAGCGTCCGTTCCTCCGCAACGTCTGTTGATTGGATAGAATCCCTCCGTTCGTAACTTGGCACGTAGACCCGCCGTTCGTAACTAGGATCGTTCTCCTGCAACTTGGATCGTTATCTCACCGCAACGACACCAAATGTGATAAACTCCTTCGTTATCACCTCCTCCTATCAGTCTCTTCGGAAGCTTCTTCGTATAAGTTCGTGGTAGCATAGGCCTATCCCTAGATAACTGTTTCATTAGCTAAATGGCTAGGTAAAGAATCTACAGACTTTCACTGTTTTGTAACCAACAACGACGACGTGTTTAAGTCTTCTTATTATACTCCAAAATCCGATGTAAAGTAAAACGATCAGCAACAACACAACAATGATTACACTTGCGTTATCATAACAACTACACGACTACTACCTTCATCAGTCTACTCTATCGCAACTCAACAACAACTATTACAGCCTATCTCAACGGCTCTCAACACACAACACTCCTTCTTCACTTCCACTCCCTCCTTGTACACTCAACGTACGCTCGTCTAGACAGCACTCGCTGTCCAGACAATCACCTGTCCAGACGCCGCGCGCCAATTTGCAGTTGGCCTACCTGCGTCGCTGTACGACAATCGTCGTGCACTGATTAAATTAGCTTACAGTCATCTTGTCTCATATTCTTTTATCTTCTATCTGCTACCTCATAATTTATTCTGTTATCTTCCATCTGCTACCTCATAATTTATTCGGTTATCTTCCATCTGCTACCTCATAATTTATTCTGTTATCTTCCATCTGCTACCTCATAATTTATTCTGTTATCTTCCATCTGCTACCTCATAATTTATTCTGTTATCTTCCATCTGCTACCTCATAATTTTATTCTGTTATCTTCCATCTGCTACCTCATAATTTATTCTGTTATCTTCCATCTGCTACCTCATAATTTATTCTTTTATCTTGTATCTTCCTTATGCTGCAGTTTTTGCTGCACTACATTTCGTCGTCGTATCTTACCTCATTGTATCCTACCTTATAATCTTGTCTGACTCATATTGCCTTATGTTACCTCTTGTTACCTCTTATTATCTTTCTTTCTGCCTTAGTCTAGAATAATTCTCTTGTCTTTCTATTAGGTCTACTCCGCTTTATTGCTATTATTATTATTATTATTATTATTTTTATTATTATTAGTATGCCCTCTTACCTTTCTATTATGCTACCTAATACCCCCTTACCTTCTATTATCTTATCTTACATTATCCTACTGACCTACTTTATATAATATTATCTTATTTTTTTATCTAAACATACATATACCTTATATCAACCTGAATCGTGAATGGCCTATTAGGCCTGTGGCTTTCGCATCGATGGCCGGGTAACTTGATCCATGCCATATTGAGATGGAAGACGTGTGAAGCGAAGTAGAAAAAAGATGGAGGAAGATAGTCTTATCTGTTTGCGTTCGTTTCTTGAGGGGTAGGAGGGGTGGGGGGGGGTGGGGTTGGCGACGGTGGTTATGAACCCGTCGCACGACTGCAGATGGCTTACCAATGTGTCCAACGGCTGTTTGCCATCCAAAGAGTATCAATTAGGACGAGCGTGGAAACGACTTGGCCTCGAGCGACATCTAGGTCTCAATGACGTCGCCCGGAAGCGCGATGCTACGTTGCATGATGGGTATTGTCGAATGTATCTAATATATATGCACGCCTGCAGCTGTGGACATATGTATGTGTGCATGTATGCTTATGCGGGTATGTATCCTGACACATAGAATATAATAGTGGTGTTTTATAAATAAAACGTGGTCTGTCTGGTGTCAAAATTTATTAAGAACATCAGAATCTATTGTCGTAATAAAATAAGATTCGTGTCGCAAGAAAAACTGTTGACATTGACATTGAACCATCCTCATCTAGGCAACACCATTCTGAAGAGCAAGGATACACCATCAGTATATATAAATATACATTATATATGCATACCTACATTCCTACATACATGCAAAATACCTACATACATAATTTATACATACATACATACATACATACATACATACATACATACATACATACATACATACATACATACATACATACATACATACATACATACATACATACATACATACATACATACATACATACATACATACATACATACATACATACATACATACATACATACATACATACAATACATGCATACATACATACATACATACATACATACATACATACATACATACATACATACATACATACATACATACATACATACATACATACATACATACATACATACATACATACATACATACATACATACATACATACATACATACATACATACATACATACATACATACATACATACATACATACATACATACATACATACATACATACATATGTACATTGCATACAGACAATTTATTAGGTTCAAGTCAGTGAACCGACCAGTGTAATTATGTCCTACAAATGTATAAGATCCCTTTGATGCTATGTAGTCGACCTTTGACTCAAGAAGCTGAACTAAGAAGCTAAGACTTAGGCTGATTAGTCTTGAGAGGATAAAATCTATAAGAGGATAAGAAGCGAAAGGAGTTGGATGTAATACGGAACTATATAAGAAGACTCGGTAATGGCCGATTTCATTACATCGTTGTAACAAGAAATCTAATCATTGAAGGCAGCCAGCCGTATACATTTTATGACGTGTATCTATGCATTTATAGAGCGCCACTGTTCGCCTATCAAGGGTGTTGTCGAGTGTCGACTAATGACGTTATTATGCGGCATCGAAATGTGCTCCGAATGACGACACTGTGGCGCTCTTTAGTGTCACACTGCTATTATAATAGTCAGAAGTCTTGACCGAATCTTTAATAGGCTAACTTTCTATATATTATGTGTGGACTGAACGAGATGTGAGGACAGCAGGGTCACTTTAACAATTTATATCTATGTTTACATTTCATATATCGACGTCTATAAAATTTTCAGAATGCCACTCTCATTGCTGAAAGACATGGGTCAAGACTTCAATAAATGTCCTATCCCATTTGTCTCCACCAAGGCTATACCCATGGGGGGGGGGGTAGTCAGTGCCTTCTCAAGCCAGGATAAAGAAGGAGGGTTCTGCGGTGTGCTTGCATCCCATCCAGGTGAAACAAATGTTGTAGCAGTAACAACGCAGAAAAAGCTGCATTGCCTAATGTGTATAGTCTTGACCGGGAAGGACTAAGGTCCAAGCCTCAAAGGTAAGGCTCATTTGTCAATTTTTAAAAAATATTCACACTGTGATGGTAGCCTTTTATTTTTTAAGCAGTCAGTTTAATAAAAAAAAACACTCAATTTTCAATGCTGATAGTTATGGTTTAAGACTTCAGAGTGTCGCATTCTAAAATGCTTACATTCTTTTATTTGCACACTAGCCGTAGCTTTATAAGCTGTCGTATCAACAAAATTATTCATGATTTCAGTGCTCAGAAACGTGGCAAGTAGGCTACCTCAATAAAGCTCCCATCCCATTGTTCAAGAGAATTATTTTGCACATTATAATGGTATAATTTAATGGCCTAGATTGCTACCAAAGCCCGTTGCTATTCTATTCATATCTATGTTCGTTGCTATGCGCCAATAAGTAGGCCTATTCGCTTACTATTAGCCTACTATTGGTTCCGGTATGCCCTTCTGCTTTAATTTGGCGTGCAGCGACTTGAAAGACATAGTCAAGGGTTAGCTATTGTGCAAGCACCGACAAACGGGTCTCGCCGTTTCATATCTATGCAAATTTCTGTAGCGCCTTTCCCGCTGACGATTCACTTCAGCGTTTTTTTTCGATTCAAATGCATTCAGCGGTATGTCTCATTTCCCGATGGCTTTGCATTTTATCGTACTTATTTCTCTTTCTGTTCTTGCTTCCTTTCTCCATTAATTTTGTTCCGTCCTCTTTCCAACTCCTCGCGTTCTTCTTTTCTGTTTTCTCCTGCTTTAGTTCTTTTTATTCCTTCTTTTCTATTATTGCCTTGTTCCGCGTTTTTAAAAAGACCAATTTTTTATACTTGCTGACATCATATTGATATTGAGACCAATCGAATTATTTTAAGCGAACATTTCCAGATATCTGAGATTTTTGACAATCCTTTCACCATCGAAGTAAAGGCGATTTTATGCAACGCCGAAATAAAGCAACAGCACATGTAGTGTGAGTCATTGCATAAGATAACGTGAAGCTGGATTAGATTAAGAGCACGCATAATATGTAGACTATAGATCTATCTGTTTGTCTTATCTTCAATCATACTCGGATAGAGGGTTGGTCGCTCCGCATACAAGTTTTCTCCATCTCTATCTGTTTAGTCTTCTTCAGGTTCTCTGCCCCTATATAGGCAGGTTCGAATGCAAAATGTTGCCAGTCCATCCTTCGTTTCTTTTCCTGTAGTGGCTTCATTTGCATTAACATGGGATGAATAGAGAAGTAGTCTCCCGTTGCAGGGCTGTTTTTGAGGAATTTTTAGAACTGCACAAACTCTTCTTTCCTTTTCCATCCTCCATGGTCAATTACTTTCAATCGGAGGACAATGACCTTTTTTGCTAGTTTTAACTGTACAGAAGTGCTTCTACAACTGCAAAAATCCATTTAGGACTGCACATTTTGTGTAGGCCTACAACTGCACGTTAAAAAAGCCCTGTCCCGTTGCCGTACACTGCTATAATGTTACGTGTATATAGAAATTTAAGAAGCAATTGATCAAATTTAGACGCGACTGTGCTTAGAGCACATGCACCGGCGGACTTGTTTGCTATTCGATGACGTCTCTCTGGTCTAAGGTTGAAGGTCAAGCAATTTTTACACAGCGCCACTTCAGGAATCGCAATCTGAAACTCGTTCTCTCTCGTGATCGTGTGCGCTGCCGTCTCGGTTTGTTTAGATTTCTTCCTTTCTTCTTCTTCTGTCGTTCTGTGGTTTATTCGAGCTGAAAAACTGTAGGATGTCCTTCGTCCAGTCACGTGACACATTTGCGTGCAACAACGTATCTATACAGGACTCTGTTGTATACGTTGGTTTGATTTTGCATGTGTTCTTAACTGTGGTTTGTGGAGGTTTCGTTTTAAATGAACCTTTAGATCTTGGTAATAGCCTACATTAGCCCCATTAGCCCACTATTCAATAAGGGTTGGTACATCACAAACTGAGACAGAGTGCACTACTATATAATAGATTGAACATAAATCAATCTTGGTTAATCGTTAAATTTTAGAATATAATTCATATAAATTAATATGATACTCAATATTAGGCCTACTATTATGTTGCGTGAAAAATACAAGTTTTATCGGTTTGTAAAGTTTAACTTTTAAAACCTGTGCATTAATTTTTAACTATTGTTAGCATAATTATATTGGCCCACAGGTCTGATGCAGGGTTCAAGTTCAAAGTTCAAGTTCATTTATTTCCACAACATATAATTAAACACAACATTGAATAAATATAATAGTTCAATTATACCAGAGTCAGTCTGGAAGGGGAAAAAAACTCAAGTGAGCTTATCAAGTCCACCTTACAATTAGGGTAATGGTTATTTTAGTCTAGTGGTGAGCGAACTCAGATTTTATTCCCAGTTAAGTCTGCATCATTGGCTGGTGCTCTTTTTTGTTATCGTCGCTTACAATTAGTTGCGTGTTGATACACAGATACAGTCTTGAGGGCTTTTTCTCAACATATTTATTATTATGTGATTAGGAATAAACCAAACTGGATCGCTGTTAAACCCTCCAGAGAAATAAACCAAACTCCTTCTTAGAGGAATAAGCCATCTCAATCCTTGTGAATTCCTCTTTTTGGATAAATCAACTCGATCCTATAGTGAGCGCCTGCCTACTTAGCAGTAAGCCAACCATCAGTTCATTGCGAAAGTCTTCCTTGGTTTGCTGCAGTAATTTCCCGGTCCTTGAGAACTTCCTTCTGCTTTCTTTGGTTGCCTTAAAGGCTTTAGTCGTTCAAAGTCTAATGTCCAAAGCAATAAGCCGCTAGCATGCAGAGGAGGAAGACTTGCGGTCGGCCATTTCGGATGCCTACATATGAGCAGACTAAACGTGTGCTTTGAATAAAAAAGTTATCTTTTACCTGAGATCTTGTTTGCTTCATAATTCACTGTTCTTTCCATGACTCTGCAGCCAGCTGCTTGATGCCTTTCACATCTAGATCTTATTCTATCATCTATTGCCTTTCAATCTGCTCTTACGCTGTAAACAGTACTCCTTGCTTTAGCCTACTTTCTCTGATATCCTGGATTTAGACTTGGCTTCTCTTTCTAATACATGAACCATATCAAGTTTGTTCATGGTTTCATAGAATTATGTCTTTGGCACATTGCTAATGGCGACCTAAAAGTAATAGTGATGATGATGATGATGTTGATGACGATGATGATGACGATGATGATGATGATGATGACGATGACGATGATGATGATGATGATGACGATGATGATGATGATGATGATGATGATGATGATGATGATGATGATGATGATGATGATGATGATGATGATGATGATGATAATGACGTCGGGGCTCAAATCCCCGCCAGGGAAAAAATCTGGTTCGAGATTTCTGCTCCACTGCACGAACTAAACCCAACTCAACCTTAATAATTGTACGTAGATTGTAGACCGACCTATATGTATGCACCGTCGGTGGGAAGATGAGACTGCGAAGGAGAGGAATGACCACCCGTCGTCCACATATGCCGGGGCTGAGAAAATACAATCGAACGCGATTCCTACCCTGCCTGTTGGTCAGGTTATGGAACTACGCATTTCTTAATTAAATCTGCTAAACTTCTGTTGAACAGATATTTAATTTACGTCTGCACCTGAAAGAAGTCTATATTTTCTCTGCGCTGAATTGTTTTAAAAGGAGAATATTATCAGACAATGCAATTCTAGGTCTCGCTCTTGAGGGAGCAGTTGAGGCTAATTCAACGTACAAATAGGAGAGATTGATAGGAGCAGCCTGCGTAGAATAGTAAGTGCTAGTTTAGCAGTAGAGACTGAGTAGCAGCCCAGAGACTGCAGCTATGAGTGGCGACCACAGGATAACAATTATAGCTGGCAGCAGCGATGCTGCGAACTCAGTCCTAGCATTTGGAGGTTTGTCATCTGCAAACGATGCTTATCAATACAGAGCCAATTTGTCACGACTGCGTACACATCATACGATGGTCTAAAACAGCTTTGCTCGTTACGTCAGGTATCTCTAAAAATATATGGACAGAGAGACAGAGAGACAGACAGATTACTGACATTTCTGGGTCACACACAAAGACGCTGGGAATAAATTCTTTTTACATATAGCCCACACCCTACTCTTAGTTTATGCCTTTGTGTAAGGCACAGAAGCGATTAAAAAAACCTACAAACTATAAAGCAAAAAAATTACGCATTATAGACTTATTAAAAAATATGCAAAAACTGTGTGAGTTAACCGATAAACCGAATAGCCACTTAATATGCAACGAACTATACATGAACATAGTCTATATACAATTATACATGTATCTGCATAAGAATGTGCAGCTGTGCTTGATATAAAAAGATGGAGTACGCTCGGCGCCTTGTGACCGAAAGATCGCAGGTTCGAATATATACCTCAAGCCACTACGTGGCGACCTTGGACAAGTTGCTAACCCACTATTGTCTGTAGGGAAGGCAACAGGAAACCCCTCACTCATCTCATCTCCAGAGCCGTAAATGCCAATGAACCTGCCTTCGGGCAGAGAACTCATCATCATCATCATCATCGTGCATGATATACAAGTACGTACAGGGTGGGCCAAAAAAAGGACCACCCTAAGATTTTTGCCAATATCTTGACCAAAAGAAAGAATTTTGAAATGAAATTTTACAGTCTTGTAGACAATTCATATTTACACCAGATGGCCAAATTTCATTAAACTATTTCAAACAGAACAAGAGTTATACCACTTTTAGTGAAGCCACTCACCGTTTTTTGACGATTCAAAAACCCGACGCAACAAAAAGTAACAAAACATCAATTCAATTATTTTGGCCAATATCTTGGCCAGAAGTAAGAATATCGAAATGAAATTTTACAGGCTTAAATACAATTCATATCCACACATGATGGCCAGATTTCATCAAAATATTTCAAACATAAGAAAAGTTATATCACTTTTAGTGAGGCCACCACCCATTTTTTGACATTTCAAAGACGTAACGCAGCAAAAAGTATCAAAAACACGATTTTATTAAGTCTCATCTCAGATAATTGTTATCAAATAGCCTTCATATGCCAGATGATCATTATTATTACTATTTAAAACAGAAACAGGGTACCAGCGTAGCTGCACGTCACTGAGAAGTCACTTAGCAAGATGACAATCAAATTGGTAAATAAGAAATCTGTCAGATTAATCAGGGGTCCATCGAGAACTTTGCAAAGAGACTCAAAAGAAGTGTTGGCACTGGTGGTGGGCACATTGAACACAAGTTGTGAAGCACTACCAAGTTCATTTGACAACAGTTATTTGAGACGAGACTTAATAAAACAGTGTTTTTGCTACTTTTTGTCGCGTTTGGTTTTTGAATTGTCAAAAACGGTGGGTGGTCTCGCTAAAAGTGGCATAACTTGTGTTGTGTTTGAAATATTTTGATGAAATTCGGCTTGAATGTGTAAATATGAATTGTCTTTAAGCCTGTAAAATATTTCGAAATTCTTACTTCTGGCCAAGATACTGGCAAAAAACCTAATTTTTTCGCGTTTCGTTTTTGAATCGTCAAAAAACGGGGGGTGCCCTCACTAAAAGTGATATAACTTTTGTTCTGTTTGAAATATTTAGATGCAATCTGGCCATCATGTGTAAATATGAATTGCCTTTAAGACTGCAAAATTTCATTTCAAAATTCTTACTTCTGGCCAAAATATTGGCAAAAAACCAAAGGGGGTCTTTTTATGGCCCACCCTGTATATACATAGACCTACACATTATATGTGGCGGTCTATTATAATTGCAAGTATATACAGGCAGCTTTGCATGTTGAAGAATATAAGCTTTGTTATGATTTAAGACAAGCTGACATGCTCTGCTTGGTCAAGTTCGCAGTAGTCAAGACCTGCAGTGTGTTTAGAACTTTACACAGAGCGCTGGTGAATAGACATCAATCTCCTATGGCAATAAATTGCGTCTCTAACCTATTCCATGAAAATGCATTGTAAAAATGTTGCATCACATTCATTGCATCACGTTTTGATACAAGCTGATACATATAATAGTCTAATAGTCTGTATAAGTGTATATATAAAATTATGTATATAGCCTATATATATATGGATTGTCTTTTGTAGTAGTTCATCGTATAACGTATTGCTTAATATTGCATCTATAAATTTATGTAGCAACTTTTTTCTTCTTATAGGGGTGCCTCTATATACACTGTCTACAGAACTCGCTGATGACCTTTCCTTTTTATATTCACAATCTTGCTATGGGCCTATAACCAGTTACTATTACGACTTTACTACCCCGCTTTGTGAGTTTCTATAAAGACACCGTATACAAATAACCACATAAAAATAAGCGACAATAAAGAATTGATCTAATACATGTCACTAGTGATATTTCAGAAGACCTATTTCCCATCTTTATGGAAGGTCTATAAAGGCGCTTTACAAATGCACGTACATGTAGATATGCAGCTTCCGCGTTCGTCCATTATTGAAGCAGCGCCGTTTTACGATCGACTCATTCAAAATGTAACGCGCTCGTTCGTCAGGTTTTGGCGCGCTTCAAAAGGAGACGATCGCAATCGGGTCTCATCGTCCGTCGGTTATCTAGCGCATTTTACAGCTTAATTCCTGTCATCTTCCTCCATCTCCCCCTCCGCCGCCGCCTTTTTTCTCTGTCATTCACCCCTCTCTTCATATTCATCTCCTTTTTCTACATCCTCTCTCTTCCGTTTTTCTTCTCTGTCTTCCCACCGCCTTATACTGTTCTTCCCTCCTCCTTCTCCGCTACCTCCTCATCTTCCTCCTCCTCCTGCTCGTCCTCCTCCTCTTCCTCCTAGTTTCCCTTCTCTTTTCTAGTCGTTCTTTTCCATTCCTTTTCTTTCGCCTTGTCTTCTTTCTCCTTCTCCTCTTCTTCTTTTCACCGACATTCTCTGTCCATTCTTTCTCTCATTTACATGTATAGAACCTGCTCTAACAATTTTCTTCGTAGTTCTTCTCTCCCTTTTTTCGCATCAGGCCTAATGTTTGAGAGGAAATTTGACGTGATAACGAAAAAGGGCGAAGAAGAGAAGTAAGAAGAGGAGAAAGAAGAAGAGGATTAAGGGAAGAAGTGGTGCATGAGCAAGAGGAGGATGAGGAAGCATGCAGAGAAGAATGAAGAAGTTACGAATGTGAAAGAAGAATGAGGAGTGAGAAAAAGTGAGAGAAGTAAGCAAAAACAAATGAGAATGAGGATCTTGAGAGCAGAGAGAAGTGCAGGCGTGAGAAGAGAGAAGAAGCGGATGCTTAGAAGGGAGAGCAATTATTCTCCAACGGGCATATAGGTCATTTCTACTCGTAGCCCCCTGTCACTTCCACCCATGGACTCCTCTTTTCCTCTTATTCCTCATGTTCCTCAACCTACACTCTCTTCATCCTAATTGCAGCTGTTATATTGCAGTGTGCATTGTATTCCTTAATAATTTAGTGACATATTTGTCTAGCGGTCACACTAGTTGAGTGCTGTTTTACGGCATGGCGTTTTTGTTATAATATTATACGCCTGCATCAAAATGCAGAAGGAACTGTCAAAAGGTCTACAAGTTCATTTGTGGATGATAACCAACACGCAGGAAATTATAGTATTTAGTTGCTCTCCAAATGCCATATTGTGATATTAGTTCCGTTTTTACCAGAAAAGTTTTATGCACGTTTGTGTGAGTGTTGCCGATTAAGCCCACAGTATGCGTGAACATTAACTTTTAGGCTGAACATTTTAAATCATCGTGAAACGCGCTTAAGGAGTGTATACAAAATTAATTCGTCCACTGACGTAGATGAGTGTTCAAGTGAAGTTTTATCTTCTGAATATAGTGTTTTATTCAATGTCCATTTGTGCGATTAAATAAAAATAATTAATTTGGTGGATGTTCTGATATGCTAATAATTATGTTGTCTCACTTTCAGCATAATGCGCCCAAGTTCCCGATAGACCTATTGCGATTTGCTTTTAACATTAGACCCATTTGCAGCAGCTCACGTGGCATGCTGTCTGTCACATTCTACATTGCGCAATGCACATAATTATTTTTATGTGAGCTTACTGGAAAAAATACTTCATGTATTATAGGCAACATGTCAACATTCGTATATTCTATATACCACCAATGATATGATATTAATGACCATCTTGTCCTTCGTCCTGCACTTCAGCAACCTCCGTCGTCGACGCGTTCCTCCTTATTGATTGGGGGTCGGCCAAGTGCATGCCTCGTTTCGCTGTCTCAAAATCTTTTTTCTCCCTCTCTCTCTTGGTCTCTTGCAATTGGATCGTGGCCTTTTGATCATTACAGCTTTAAATGATTGCAAGGTTTAAAAGATAAAGTTACTGTTGTCCTTTGAAGGATGTTGAGTTTCATTCGCTCGAGGCCGTATACGACTATACGTAGCCTACAGTTCGTAGCTGTGTGGCCTGTTCTGTGGATAGAGGCCATGTAGCCTATATATCATGTAGGACATGACGTGTTATTCGTTATGTGGCTAATGTTCCATACAATTCTCATACTCATCAGCTATTTCTGGAATTTAAATTACTAAAGATTGAACAAATTAGGACGGTTCAGATAGGTGAATTTATGTTTCGATATGAGCACAACTTGTTACCAGTAGCGTATAGACAAATGTTCTTCCGTGCCTCTGATTTTCATTCCTATTCCACAAGAAGTTCAAATTTGTATAGACAACCATTTGCTCATACTAACACTCGTTTATTTTCGATCAGATATACTGGTGCTAATATTTGGAACAGTATCCCCTCAGCTATAAGTCAATTACATGGTCTTCATATCTTCAAGAAACGCCTACGTTGTTATATTATCAATCGAACTGCTTGAATTATTGTGTTGAATTGGGTGTGTTAGTTAAGTGTTAGTTAAGTGTTAGTTAAGTGTTAGTTAAGTTGTGTTATCTATCCTCTATTAATAAGTTTCTGTCCTGATTATATTTCTATTTCTGCAATCGTTTAAACCGACTGTCATGTCCTGTATATTATGCCTTGCAATTCAATGATTACTGGGTGGCCCAATTAGCGGGATTTCCATCCCTTCCGGGTCTCCCCTTGATACCACTAAATATGTACAATTCCCTGTTCACTGCCTTGATTGTTATTTTTGGTGCGTATTCAGGAAATAAACTGATTTGATTTGATTTGATTTGATGTCGAATTGCTATAACTGTCTGACAAAGTCTTTCATCTGGTTAGGAAGCTATAGTTATCTGCAGACATAATGGCTTTGACGGAATCACGGAGATTATAGTCTCTACTTGTCAGTCTGGTTTTAATGGCCTCTATTCGCTCTCATTATGAAATTTCTATGGCGCCGTAACACGACAAATGCTGTTACAAGGGCATTTCGATAAACATAAGCACACAAACAGTCAGAGACAAGCAAGTCAATCTGACACACACGCAGCTACATCCGACGCCAACGGAGCCATGGCGCCTGTCTCTTGAATGACGCAACGCACAAAAATACAACACAATCATGTATGTATACATGCTAAATGTAAGGGTTTATCCTCAATCGTTGGTACGGTACTCGCATTTAGAGCGCTACCGAATGGACCAGGAACAAACCCGCAATCATTTGGATTCAGATTCAAAACGCTACAGAGTTACCTATAGGTAAAATCTGCAATTGTTAGTATTCAGTTTAAAACGCCACCAAATAGACCAGGATAGAATTCAGATTTATCGCACTACCGAATGTACCAAGCACAAAATCGCAATGTTCAGATTCTCGTTTCCCTTTTTCATTGTGATACCTGACTGAGGAGGCATGCATCAAGTGCACCACCGTGCACGGCTGCTTTGGCGAACGTGTGAAACCTCGTCACACCTGCTCTGTTCTGTCTTTGTGCAGAAGCGAGAGTGTTTCGGTTTCAATCTGACGCTTCTTAATGATTGTGCAAACCATTTTCCATCTTCTCCTTTACTTTCTTACTGTTGCCCTTCTTTGAACATGTCAAAGGTCAAAGGTCAAAGGTCAAAGGTAAAAGGACGAGACTTTTTTCGAGCAACGTGTCTGCAAGAAAGTAATTTTGTCTAAGTGCAGAAATGAACCAACGATTTTCACAGCAGATCATGCTGACCTGCATGCAATATGTGAGAAGCTTTCTTTCATTCACTCTGCCTCCATCTTTCTTTCGGTGGTGCGTGCATCATGGTGCATGCGACCTCTTTTGTATACGAGTCCTTCAACTTCCTATAATTAGCCTCAAATTTTGGCGATTTCAAAAGTTATCGTTAACAATGGACCTAAGATCGATTCTAACTTTCAGTTCAACATAAAATTTGCTCCGTATCTTATAATAGCGGCGCTATAACAATGCACAGACGCACAGATGGATTAACGCTTTATGTGCAGCCATAATTAATTTTTACATTTATGGCGCGTTTGATTCTGAATGCAGAGCATAGTGCGTGTAGGATATGTACAATTGTACATTGTACATGTATGTATATCTATGTATGTATATATCGAAAGCACATGCATTCACTGCCATGGCATTCAGTTTAGAGAAAGCCTGCAGCAAAGAGACAGAGGGTCATCCATCAATGTTCAGTAAGTCGGACAAAATTCGCAGAGAGTATGCATGTGTATATATGTGCTTGCACGTATGTAATATAAGTGTTTGATATATGCATTGTGCATGCGTAACATTGCATACATATGTAGCCTAATGATGGGTTTCTAAAGCCATGCATCCTGCAGAGACCGCTCGCTCTCGGGTTTGTATCCAAACAAGCATGCATAAAAATATATAGTATTGACATGCTTACACATAGGCTTATTATACCGTATTTATATGCATTTATAACTATACGTAACTGCTACATAGTATATACATGTATATATAGAGAGAGAGAGAGCTACATACGTATGTATATAGCGTCAAGTCTACAGCTCCATGTATATTCCCATACTGAAGCTTTATGAGCACTTTGCATTGTCGAGGGAAACCTTATAAGCTGCAGCTGTATTTCGGCTCAGGTGTGCGTGCATTTCCGATCAACTCGTCGACAAGTTTCAATGCAAAATTCAATCTGTAAATATTTCGAAGTGCGAATTTGTATAGCGCCCGTTCCTCCAATGATATAGACAAAATCTGCATAATTATAGCCAACGCAATTAACAAAAACTACAAGCTACATATGAAGAATAGGGCATGCATCTTGGCTACGTGTGCCAATATATACATACATATATATATAAGCAAATGCATGACTCTGGTGTGCATTTGCAGTTCTTCCGAGCATATATCGTGTTCTATATTTGCAGACAAAATAGATTCATATATATATTTATATAATTTATATATACTGTATGTATATTATATATGCAGACGTCATCGCTCTACAGAAACAGCTCACTGCGAATTTTGTCCGACTTTCTGGACATTCAATTGATGGATGACCCTCTGTCTCTTTGCTGCAGGCTTTCTCTGAATGGTGAATGCATGTGCTTTCGACACGGTCGTCCATGCATGCACGGCATTCTGCTGATGCTGATGCTGATGCTGATGCTGCTGCTGCTGATGCTGCTGCTGCTGATGTTGTCCACTTCAGAGTTAATTCGAATTCAATGGACCGCGTTCGTTGTAGTGTGCTTCTCCATTTGTAATGAACCGATTAACGCAGCAGGTTTTCTTTCAAGTGGTCTTCTCGGCATATATATATATATTATATATAGAATATATTATATAATATATTATATATATACCATATAGTAGGAACACATAAATGCGCATAGATCTATACAAAATGTATAGTCAGCATACATGTAGGTGTCACTCTCTTTGGAATGGATTTCCACTATCAGTTCGCTTCGTCTTTCTCTCTGATTGCCTCAAATTCTGCCTTTTCTCTCGGGGGAAAAATCGCACTGGAAGCGCTTCTGAACATGGGCGCCCGCACATAGAGGCAAGAGGGGCACTGAAATATTGACATCTATCTTTCTTGTTACTACTCTAGGGGTCTTAACTAATTTTTTCGCATCAAAGAATTAATTATAGCCTACTAATGATGCACAAAGAAAAACTACATTATTTTCAATCTACGTTTAGAAACCTCTATTGAAAATAGCCATGCTTTTCATTTTCAGCTTTGCTTTTTAAAGCTCTTGCTAAAAACTGTAACCATGCATAACCATTGCAATGGATTTTACACCCCTCATGCGTTCAGGCAAATAGTAGCCTATATTGATTAATTATAGCCTTATTGATTGAAATCTCGCTGCAAAGCAACCTTTCACAACGACACAAAATTAATCATCAATAAATGACACAAATGTAAAAATTTGAAATTTCTCTACGATAAATTGATATTGCCTCAGGGAGATCTGCCTATTCGTCGGCGTTATTGGTAAATGAAGTAAAGTCTGTAATAGCAGGCCTTTGTCTTATTTGTGCTGCCAGTAGAGTGAGTAGACTAAAGAGTCTGTTCTCTTCTGTTCTGAGCCATCCTCGATCCGAGGGTCGGCCGCATCATGTACAATGTTCCTCCACGCTTCCTGTCCTCCGTCAATCTTATCATTTCTCCCAATGTCAATCCAGTCCACTCCTTGATGTTGCCCAGCCAGTTTTTTCTTGGTCTTCCTCTTTTCCGGTCTCCTGGCATTGTGAGTCTACTAAAATTAATAATGTTAAGACGTAGACAAACTTTTGTAAGAGACTATTTTTACTCTTCCGAATTTTCCACCTAAAACTGACGTTCAAAGGAATAATTCATACCGCTACTCATCTGATTCTCGGGTCCTCCACCTTCCAATTCTAGATGACACCATGCACCTTAACTGCTTCTCTGTCCCTCTGGCAACCGGACTCAGACCTCCTTCAGACTACGCTTTGAACATCACTCCGACTCAATGCAGCGTTCGTGAATAATAATTATTGGTTCCTGCAATTGACTTTCGAGTGGTGCCTTAGAAGCTTAGAAATTACGACTAAAATATAATTATAAGTAACTAGAGCAAGTACTTGCCTGGAAAACTGATATACTTCTTTTTCATTCGTTTTTATTCACTGAACGGAACAGTGTCACCACAATTGTTAATCCGACTCTATGCGGGCCTCTCAGTAGCCTACTGCGGGCCCGGGTGCTGCAGCACCCTTGGCACCCACCTTAATGCGTGTCTACACATTCCCTTTTGACAAGAATCGTCACTGAATGTGTCGGCGCTAAATGAGATAATAATCTTCAACCCATCGGAGATTAATTGTGGTTGCAGTTGAATCGACAAAGGACATAATTAAGCACGATCTCATTAAGGTCCATTGTCAGCAGTTGACGATTAATAGCTCAACGTCGGGTCCTATTAATGAGTCCATCACGCAGAACGACTCCACACGTTTAGTAAATCAATTATTGTTTGTGCGCAGCTATTCAAGTAGAAAAACAGCTGTTTGTCAAACCACAATTGTATGCGGCGCTTTATGATGAATTATTGTTTTCCAATGCATTGTGTTCAATTACATGGGTTTTTTTCCACAAAAATTATGATCAACGATTCCGATTCCTCGTCGACTATATGATCTTCAAACATGATCTGGGATGTAAACGAAACATTGTTCATTTTGGTGCTACAAGCGAAGGAAATATATTTTTCAGTTCAGGAAGAAATTCTAAGAAAAGCGTGATATAGTGGCAGTGGGTATCCGGACGTTTCATCCTCGGACGATTCATCCCCGGACGGTTCATCCCCGGATGGTTCATCCCGGACGATTCATCCGGTGGACATTTCATCACATGCAGGACGTTTCATCCAGCGGACGTTTCATCCAGTGGACGTTTCATCCCAGGACGTGAAACGTCCTAGAATCGTGGCAGTGCCAGTTGAAAAATGGGAATTTTTCCCAGTTTTCTCATTGGATTTTTTCAGAAACATTAAATCAAAATGTTGGAGTAGCTCATTACAAGCTGAATTTTTCAGGATAGTGTAGGAATATTTGTCTTATGAGGTATTAAACATGCCAAACAATCCTTCAATCTTTCTGAAAACCAAGATGGCGTTCAAAGTGGCCGTCATTTTTTATCATTGTTATAGTTTTGGTATACCTTAGAAGTTATAATCGCAATGGATGTGACTCCCAAACTCGGTTGACGGACCTTATCCCCTTCGACATTATCCCTCCTCTAATTTTCCGTGGGAAAATTCAAAACGGCCGCGCCAAAACGCCACCTAGGCCTACCGTGCTTTTATATCCAGTCTTTACGATGCGATTTTCCCGCTAATAATTTATCTTTCGATTGGAACTGGTCACTGGTGTAGGCTATACGGTGATCGATGTACATGTATGGTGGTCTGTTGTACTTTTGACATGACTTAGTATAAGACTATTAATTTTGTGAGTTGGACGTCGGACACAGACATCAATCCGAACGGAATGACCTGCTACGTATACATGGTCCGTTGAACTCTATGCATGAACGGAGGAATTGATGGAATGTCAATACAGTTGAATCGGGCAACTTGGACGCCTATGGTTGCACAGATTTATCTTTTACTGTATCGTGTGTATCTGCACTGTATACGCACTGTATGCGTGTCTATCAGTTCCATGCGCATTGTGTGAGTTTCTGTGTGCCGGTATCACGAGATAAATATTAAAAGGCACGGATAGAGGCATGTGATATAGAAGTAGACCTACACTGAGTTCATCAATAAAGACGAAAGAGAAGAGAGAGAGAGAGAGAGAGAGAGAGAGAGAGAGAGAGAGAGAGAGAGAGAGAGAGAGAGAGAGTGAGAGAGTGAGAGAGTGAGAGAGAGACGGATGGACGGACGGACGGACGGAGGGAGGGAATAAAACAGGAAGAGAAAGTGAGAGAGATTATAAGATAAAAGTTAAGTGATGAAAAGATATAGCGGAGACGAGCGAGAGAGTAAGAGAGAGGCAACGCAAATAAGAGAAAGTGAACGAAAAGACAAAAGGTAGGCCTAATAGAAAAATAGAGACATCAGAGATAGAGAAACGGACATAGAGACGGACAGTCGGTAGACAACAAACATATATATATATATATAATATATATATGTTTATATAATATATATATATATATATAGACATACGAATAATAGAACACGAAGAGACAGACACAGCATGACACAGATAAGGACAGAAGGCAGACAGACAGACAGACAGACAGACAGACAGACAGAGACAGATCGAATCTAGATGAAACAGATCTCAGTATACATGCATGCATTACGCTATTTACATTGCTGTTATTTGCATAGCTTCTTTTGATGAAGCTGATAAATATATGGAATTACGGTTGCATTTGCCATGCATGGAGAGAGTGGGGTCCACCAAAGAGATGGACTCTGGCATCGGTCCACACAATATTCGTCGCTCGACGTCGATCTCTGTAGAAAGTAACGATTAACAATCGCGCAGAATTTACGCCTATATACCGTTTGCTTTCGTCGATCGCATGTGATTATTTGCGCAACGAAGCCGTGCGCTAAGCTCTATTTGCTGTGCAAATGAATTTCTACACCACTCACAGCAGTTAACGGTGTCTAAATACAACAGACATTTTTGTGGCTGTACAGCGATCGAGACCTGTTGACAAACTGTTTAGGTCTGACTGTATAATTATAGCAAATATAGACTCTGTACCTGTCTCTGTCTCTCTGTCTCTGTCTCCGCGTGAAGCTGGCATGTGCGTATACAGTGCAGCAACAATAGTCTTTGTACTCCGTAGGGCACTGAATCTGAAATCGAGCGATTGCAGGTTCGACCCTGCTGCATATAATATCATACGGACTCTTTCGTCAACCCTGCAGCCTGCATGCATGGACTCACGCACACGCTGAACGTTGTACTCGCACGCACGCGCATGTCTCACGTCTCGTATTAAGATTCATTGAGAAGGCACACTTGTTGATAAGTAGGGCGAATAAATAAATGAGATGAAAACAATTCTGTTCATCTATAAATTGTCTCAATGGAGGTTCTGCAGGTGCCACAAGACAAGAAGACATGCTATGATGCTTGTGCTGTACACAATGGAACGCTCAGTGATGCATCGAGTAAAGTCAGTGAGATTGCTGACGGTATGTGAAGAACAATCCATCCGTTCATCCATCCATTCAAGAATTCACCCATTCACTATTCATCCCATAGGCGGAGTTTATCAGGGGCTAGGAGGCTCAAGCCCACCCCCATGAAGGCCCAGATTCAGGTTTTTCATCATGAAAATGGTATCTTTTTCCGCGGCTAGTCCCCCCCCAAAATTGTTTACAAACGAAACTTGAATCGAATGAATAAAAAGGTCATCAACTTTTTCCCCGGATAAATAGTAAGCTTATGGCTTTTATGAGATTTCAACTCGATGACTAAAAAAAGGTCAACTTTTTGGCCGAAATTTTTTTCCGACGCCGCTCGATCGGGACTAAGTCTTCTCCCCATAACCAAACTCCAAGTGTTTAGCCCCCCCCCCATGAATGGAAACCAAACTCCGCCCATGATTCATCCATCCATCCACCCTCCGTCTGTTGTTCCTTCCAGCTGGCATGTCTGTCTGCCTGCCTGCCAATGTCTCCGTCGTCCCGCTCTTTCTGTCTCTTTCTATCTCTGGATGTTTCTGTCTTTCTCTAACTGTCTTTAACCAAGTCATCCCCCAATGACGTCGCTACTTCTGTTTCGTCAAGACCCTTCATTCCCTTAAGAACATCTGCTGTCTCTTCTCTCCATCATTTTGTCTTCTCTCTCTTCCTCGACACCGTTCCACCTCCTCTTTCTTCTTCTCCACCTCCTCTTCCTACTTCTCCTTCTCCTTCTCCTCCTTCTCCTCCTTCTCTTCCTCCTCGTTCTCCTTCTCTGCTCTGAGCGCATCCTAAATCGACGAATAGTTTTTATACCTGCCTTCCCCTCGCCTCCGCCGACGTCTCTCTCTGTCTCTGTTTGTCTCTGTCTGTCTCTGTTTGTATATGTCTGTGTCTATCTGTGTTTATCTATCTGTCTCTGTCTATCTCTGTCTGTCTCTGTCTGTCTGCGTCTGTGTCTATCTGAGTCTATCTACTTGCGTCTGTCTGTCTGTCTCTCTCTGACCGACCAAACGCATATAGCACGATCTGCTTGGCAGCCATAAAGGACTTCTCGTCGTCGCCGTTGCTTAGACGACGACTGCAGAGGCTGGGAATGGAGCATCTGTTCCGCATCCGAGAGGAACGGATGTCGCCGCCGCTGCTGCTGCTGCTGCTGCATAGAGATCATCGTCTATGTTCAATATCGACGACGTCGTTGGTCGTTCGACGGTTTTGTCTCGTTAGGTCAGACACTTATGTCGTCGTTGAGATCGACGCTCTCCTCGTGTCTGATGCAGTCGACTAAAAGCGGCTGTATGTATATATATATATATATATATATATATATATATATATATATATATATATATACACACTCTGCTGATATAACTCTACAGTGAGTCCCTCGAAGAATGGGAAACATAAATTGATCCGTGAATTAAATTAAATTAAATTAAATTAAATCCATCAAGTCATCAGTCGTCACTCCGTTTGTCCTTCAATCTATGCAGACCTACGTACACTGTACAGACACGTCGTCCACAGATAAAATAATGTGGGTGATTGGGTATACGCAAGTAAATGCACAGGCAGGTACTTGTGTCAGTCTGACGGAAAGTATGGGTGCTTGACAGCTTTGACAGGTGTATAATATATATATATATATATATGCATATGTATATGTATATGTAAAAGGAAAGGAATAGATGGGTAAGAACTTTAAAGTATACAATAGCCTATATTACATGTATATATGGAGTTAAGAACGAGACCTGCCGCAGTCACACGCCATAATAGTTTCGTATACTAGACAATTTCAGCCAAAGAACGATTCGCATGCAAAGGCCACAATAATCGTTGCGAGAATTGGCAGACGACTTTTTGCCGCATCGAAGGTCTCGCTACATTCCATCCTTCTTGTCCGCTAGGAGGCCAAGTGAATGAGTGAGTGAGTGAGTGAGTACTTCGTGGTCTGCGCGGAAGCGGAAAAGAAACTGCGTCGTATATATTCTGGCGGGAAGAAGCAGACGAAGGATTGCGCTTACACACCGGAAGTAGTCGACAATCATGTCACGATGTTGACATATACTCTCGGCCAACTTCTGACCACCTACACTGTTTCTACAGGTCAACTTCTGGTCAACCTGTTTTAGTTGATGTCTCGGCGATCGCTTAGGAAACTGTCCTAGCAACACTCAGACAACTCTAGGTCAAGTGTTCATTAATATTATTTTCTACCAGCTTTTTGTCACTTTTTATTATTAATTATTATCATGTGATAACCTAATGTTATTTTTCGTTTGAGGTAGGCCTATATCATTACAATCTAGAATGATATCAGACATTAGGCGAGATGTTGCTGTTTATTTGTGACATTATTAATGTATTCTTACATGTTTTTACTAACTACTACTACAATATTATTATTTATGCACAATTTCTCATCACTCTTTGATCCACGTTTACCGTAATTCTCCTATGCTAGGCCTATCTATGTCGGCCTACTTATGGTAATGCGCTTCTGTTAAATTCACATTTACACAGTTCGAACAATTTTCGGTTATAATGTTAATAGTTCCCTTCAATTCCACATCAATGTTGATCAATAAATAATTATTACTCACATGAACTGTTCAATTAGACTACCCGAACACAACTCTATCTGGGTGAATGGTTTAAGTTGTTCACATCTACAATTTTATTCGCCCAACACCTGCGTATTAAACGCACCTGTTTAGGTCAAAGAATTAAATATGCAAGGATTAACACTCAAAACGTGTTCAGCCAAGCGCATAACCGAAATCATTAATCACACTCGCATCATATGTATTCTTTGGCTGAAATTTTGTTCAGTAATAATATAATATTATTATGTGTGTAGCCTACGTTCACAGAAGAGTAAGTTCAAAAATATTATTAATATTATTATCATTATCATTATTATTATTACTATTATTATTATTATTATTATTATTATTAGTAGTAGTAGTAGTAGTAGTAGTAGTAGTAGTAGTAATAGTAGTAGTAGTAGTAGTAGTAGTAGTAGTAGTAGTAGTAGTAGTAGTAGTAGTAGTAGTAGTAGTAGTAGTAGTAGTAGTAGTAGTAGTAGTAGTAGTAGTAGTAGTAGTAGTTGTTGCTGTAGTAATCATAATAATAATAATAACAAAAATAATAGCAATAATAATAATGATAATTATACTAATATGATAACTAAATGCGTATATAGGGTGGGCCATAAAAAAAGTAGCCTAATCCCCTACGGTTTATTGCTAATATCTTGGCGAAAAATAGGAAATTTTTAAATCACGTCTAACGGGCTTAGAGGTAATTCATATATAGGCTACGTATCATAGCCAAATTTTACCAAGAAATTCCAAACTGAACAAAAGTTATATTGATATTAGTGAACTAATCCACTCTTTTTTGACGATCCAAAAACCAAACGGTCCCGACTACAGCACGAACACTGCATCGGAGTTTCAAACCGAAGCGCTCGAGGAATTTCGAGTGAAGGACTTCCTCAAGGTCCCTACGCGGCGACTTGAGGTGGATTCGAACCTGCAACCCTCCGGCTGCAAGGCAACGAACATACCCAATAGAATACACCATCGCGCCCCACAATGATAGGCCTACTAACAATCCTAGGCCATAATGTAAAATTAAAAATGAGGATGATCGATAATTAATAGCAGTTATGACCTTAGTAATATTCCATAACAATTAGGCTAGTTATTTTCATAACAATGAGAACATGAATAAGATTTTTGAAACTGCTATAATAGGCTTCCATTTAATATGAAAATTGTTGATTAAATTAAAAGTGCACGAAAGCGAGTCCATTTTGTGACGTCATAATATAATTGTTACTGGCTTTCAATACGCCATTTCAGAGGTTCACTACCGGTATCGACTACAATATTTTAGTATCAAACTAATTCATTGTTGAATAGCGTATCTGCTATTATTGATTTAGTTTTAACTTTGCGATCGACTTCAAGTTTGTTATTAACGCGCGAATTTTTCAAAACATTGTTCGGAGTTCGACGGTAGCTGTGGATCACAGCGCATCCATAAAGCCATGTCATTGAAACGAACATCAACTGAAGCCAGTCATGACGACGAGGAAACGACAGAAGACTTAGAAGGTTAGTTAATGAAGAAAAAGACTTAACAGAATGCTTTGTTATTTTAAAAAAGCAATCAAGTTCCTCTGATGAGCAATCATTCTGCTAGGCAGAGTAAGACCGTTGTTTACCTCGCTAAATTGGTTTTATGTTTGCATGTTCACTTGTTATAGCGCCCTTCAAGCTCACTACTCAGAGGCGCTCCCCGACTGCAGTGCGGATACTGCAATGTAGGCTAAAATGGAAGCGGGATCGGATAAAATAGTATAATTTGCCTAAATGGAATCTGGATCAATGGAAATTATTAATTTCGTAAATCGAAATTGGATTCATGATAGGGAAACTATATTTGTGTGTATTTGTTTGTATGTGCACTTGTTATAGCGCCCCTTCAAGCTCTCTCTACTCAGAGGCGCTCCCGATGCAGAGCGGACACTGCATCGGAGTTTCACGCCGAAGCGCTGAGCAATTGTGAGTGAAGGACTTGCCCAAGGTCCTTACGCGGCCAGGTGGATTCGAACCTCGGACCTTCCGGCTCCAAGGCAACGACGCCACCACTAGACCACCGCGCCCCACAATATATATAGCCTAAGTCTGCTTCAGTAGAATTAAGCTTAGTATTGAATAAGGTTTTAAGCCTCGGTAGAAATGGGATTGGCAGGCGATAGGCCTACTTTGGTTAAATAGAGGTTGGATTCATAACAATAATTCTTGCATTGATAGAAATGCAATATCTGAAATTTAGTCGTTAAATGGAAGCTGGATTGATGAAAGCTATAGACAGACTGTTTTCTTACCACCTTCAAGTACTAAAAATAATAATTTAACAGCGATAAGTAGGTCTACAAGATAACCTAAGTCAGAGTCGTGTGACCAAACTTTAGACCAAGCCTTCACTTGGTCAGATTCTGTTATTCACGCGCCAAGACTCCAGTCTAACAAATTCGCTTGGAAATTCTTAAGTTTCGACATATCAAGTTGTTATAAACAACATTATTATTGATTGCAATAAACTCATTTGGGTACAGTTGCATTCATTTCTTTATGGCAGCATTCCAACAAGAGGACAATGCTAAACGTGAAAAGTTATGCACATTCAGCGAAACGACGGTGAGTCACGTGACATTGAAATGCAAGACACAAGCTTAGTTTCGATGTTGTTGAATGTGTGTTTGTTTCAGCGTGTGATTTGCAGACTGATATTTTCGGTGTGCTTTATTTAGCCGAATTACATTGTCGACACCACCGCAGGGGCAGATCCAGGGTGAACCAATCCGGCCATGCCCCCCCCCCCTATTTAAAACTGCCATGGGACGTGGCCCCCATTCGGTCTGAAATTAGCAATACGAATAAGGGTGTCGTGGCATATTGCCTCCCCCCTATTAATAAAATTGCATGGGACGTGGCCCCCCTTTGGGTTTTCGGCTGGACGACTATAAAAAAGGTCATCAACTTTTTTGGCGGATGAAAAGTACTTTTTCCTCAGCCAAAGACCGATGACTAAAAAAAGGTTATCAACTTTTTGGCGACCAACGACGAATTTTTTCCCCCTCTCATGTCCATGCATTTCAAGTCTTCCCTAATGGATGTCGGCCAGCCTTTCCTTGGTCTGCCTCTTAAATTATTTTGAATATGTTAAATAACTTAAATTGCAGAAGATGAAAAATTAAATGCTATGCCTTTAATTTACACCCAAAAATGTAGAATCGAATTACTTTAAATGTCCTTACGTGCAATCCTCTAAAGTTTCGATTAAAGTATGCCTACTGAAATTGATATCTAATTGTAACCTAGGCCTACATTTGAATTCATCGGCTAAGTGATCATTGCTATAAACTTTATAAAGAGTTTCTTATAGGCCTAGTTGCAAACAGATATGATAATAGTGTAACGATCGTGAAAAGTTGGATCGTTAATAATTCCTTAATAATTTTACGGCCTTTATAAATTTGCGGCCTAATCGAATTTCGGCCTTAACATCAAACCTTCGGTCGGTCTCCGGTGGTGTAGCCGCGTTTTAGAGCGACCTCCGGTGTATTATTATTTATTCTGGGAGAACAGCTCATTATGCCACTCTATTTTTAGTCCGGCGGCAACGCAACAGGTTTCATTGGATCCCCCTTGATCCCGTGACTCCGACGAGTCCCGGATGTGGCCTGTGATTGGCTGGAAGGACTGAAACCTTCAGACAGACGGTGGCGGTTGACGAAGCAACATCTCTGTGCTCGAATCGTTGAAATTGTGGTAGAAATCGAATAAGATTGCGATCCAAATTTACTCGAAGAAACTAGTAATTGAATTTCTGCCGTGCAGCCAAGAAATTGGGCCTTCATATTGACGAGACCAGGGTGTCTGAAAACAGTTTTGAAGAATATTTGTCATACTTTGGAAGTTGAAATTCTTCCGCCGTTTCAATTCTTCTGGTGGTCAATTTGGTGACTGGTATCTCCGTGGTCAACGTTTACTGAAATTATTATCTGGAGTGCAGAGAAGTATCCCCTTAAATTTCATATTGCTGTGGAACCGAGAAGCTTAAATGAGATATTATTATAAATAATGTTTCGCAGTGAATATCGCTAGAATAGACAATTATAATTGGTCGCATTGCGTGTGGTGCTTAATTGAAGAACTGATTAGGCTTAACTCATTAGTGTTAATTAATTAGATGGTAGCGAGTGCTTCACACGGAAAGAAAACCGTGTCTGCGAAACAGTGATAGATGTTCACGAATTTACATAAATCAAGGCAATATAATCATGCTGATTAATTTCTCTTTCGCCTAAATATCATTGACTGATTACCGATAGTCAAGTGTTTGCAATTGTGTTGATTAAAACCTTTAACTTGAAGATATGTGGTGAATACTTAGGCTTAATTCTTAATTCATCAGAGTTATTAAGAAGTCCTTACTCATTGAACATTATGTCAAGTAATAATTCAGAAGAGGAAGTTAGTGAAGGGGAGGAAGAAGAGACAACCCCCTCCCAAATAGTATCGTGCTCTGTTGAAGAATTTATGGAGCGCCAGGAAGCCCAAATGCAGGCCTTAATTGAGAAACACGAACAGTTAGAAAAACATCTGAGGCAATATGCTGGAGAAAATAATGCCCTAGACCCTGATACCGCTGAGCAACCCGGATGGATGGGAACCCGTCGAATAAGTGGAGGGGATCTGAACCCAGAACAGTCTGAAATAGGGGCTGTTGCTCTCCCACAGAGAGCCGTGGACATATGTCGCCTTAAGTCATCCTTGGTACCTGGTAATGAGGAAGAAGAGGGTTCAGAATCCATACTGGATGTTGCCTCGGGGGTGCCGGGTTTTCGAGGGAAGAGAACGGAGTACCTGGAACTTAATGCTGAAGCCCCTCCCCGCCTTGCTCCTCGGCCAGAGAGACCCTGCGTGAAATATGAGGAAAGAAACCTTGACTTGAGGTTGAATAGGGGTGTTCTTTTGGCTGGGGGGACGCGCGCAACAATTGGTCCCAGAATTAGTGGGGTGAAATTAAGTTCAGGTACAGAGGTTCAGACCCAACCAAGTACTGGTGCAACAACTGTCACCAGAAATAATGAGGTCTTGTTAAGCCAAGGTGCTGAGGAAAGGAGAATGTTTCTTGGAGAAATAGATGAACTAGATGCTCAAGGAAATTTTTATGGCGCCCGACCAAAAGTGATATCTAACAGCCGAACTACAACTGCAGCTGCTAAAGTAGATACTCGAACAATGTATGATTATAACACGAACACTGTTTATGAAGGTTTTGATTTCGACTCTTACATGCGAAATAAACAAATGCAATTCAGAAATCAATTAACTGAAAAATGTCTATCGGACAGCGAGCATTCTGAAATAAAAGATATGCGGCCTTTGCATAATCTTGTACTCGATTCCCATGCGGTAGCTTTAGGGCAAAATAATGTTAAAGCATGTACTAACTCACGACTGTTAGTTTCAGATAATGGGGATCCATCATCGCTGAGGGAAAACCATCTGGTGCTTCGAGGTGCACATCCCGGACAGACAACGACAACCATCTCATGGGCTACCACCTTTTCCCCGTCGTCGCTCAACGTCATGGCTTCCGAAAAACCTTTCCTGCCCCCTGGCGTCGCTCCACGAATATCTACGCTCACCCTTCCTTCCGGTCAGCCGCTCATGTCGACACCGAACCTGTCGTCGGAAACCCACGTGACACAAAGCTGCGAATATCAACGGTGGAAGGCAAGTCAACCTTCGCACATGCCTTACACGCCATATCAGCATCTGGTCGCTGATCCAACCGCTCATGGTGAACAGATTTCGACGCTGAATAAATCTGTGCAATTGTCAGCGACACAAACAGTGCCGATAAACTCTGTGGTGAAATCGAACAGTGCTACTGCTGTGAAACTGAACAGTGCAAGCGAAATCAGACCCGATGAGCATGGTAGGAATTTCAATCAAGAGGAACTGCTCCGCCTCCTGCTGCAGACACTCAGAGAACCTCCACAGAATTCATCTACGACAACCGACAATGCAGTCCAAGAAATTGCTAGTGAAAAGAAAGAACCTGCTGGGAAACTACAACCTGAATCTTCAAATTTTCCAGATAGAAGGATGACATCGCAAGTGAAATTGGACCGACTTCATGAACAATCTCGACAGTGGCAACCGCCACTAACATTTCAGAAAACGAGAGACAATGGTTCCAGTAATCAACAGTGGAATCGTCGTTCGAACAACCGCTTCCAGAGGGTCATCCGAAATGATCGCCGTTGCTATGGGTGCGATCAGCTCGGGTACATTTCTCGGGTTGGCTCTGGTCGTTCAGCCAATGCATCGCAGGGAGAACAAGAAGAACAAGAAAGAAAACCGAGCGAGTCCTCAGTCTATGGTGAACCTCGCTTCAGACTGTGCAGAAGAATCGTGGTACCTCGTGACACTCTGGCTGCATCGAAGGGCGAAAAGGAGAAAAGGAACCTGGAAGGAATTCATCTTCAGGAAGATGTGGAGAAACAACCGAAGCCTGCGACGCCAGAAACTTCTCCTTCGACGGAATCTTCGCCCCGATCCTCGGCTGCCAAGGTGGTAGCCCAGAATCAACAGGATTGGGATGTGCATCCTCCATTCGTCCTCTCCGCTCATCGAGCCGGCGAGAGCGAAAGCACCGGAGTCACCCAGAATCATCTGTCAATTAGTTTAGATTTAGGAGATATGCAAATTGCTGATGTTTTGTTGAATAAAGATGATTGTGTGGCTGTACCGATTAAACATGTGCAAGATAATTGTGAATTTGCAAGAAGGTTTATACAGCGCTCGAGCCCCAATAGGAACCATGGGTATGGGCCCGTGTATAGGAGGTAATGTGATGTAATGTGATGGGCTGTTAGTTAAGTTGTTTGCGTTTTTGTTTATTTTTTCTGTGTGTCTGAATTTTTATGTAGCGCTCACATTAGTAGTTATTGTAAATGAAGTATGATTGTGGAAATGCTGATGTGAGTCGCATAATGGCGACGGAGTAATAGCTTAGAGGGTAGAGTCCCCTCTCTTTTAGTTGATGTATGATGATACACTGTGGCTCAGTACGGTTACGTTTATTGGCATGTATATGATAGTCGCATAATGGCGACGGAGTAATAGCTTAGAGGTTAGAGTACCCTCTCCTTTAGTTGATGTATGATGTAACACTGAGTCCAGTATTTTTATGTTCTTTGGTATGCATATGGAAGCAGATGAATTTTGTGAATGAATATCTATGATTGGTTCATGATTATAGATAAGATTGGTTACTTGTGTGTTTCATTGCATTCTTTTTGTGGTTGCCAGAGAAGAAAAGGCAAATGTTCTGTATGCATTTCTAATGTTGACTGCATAATTATAATTGAAAGGTAATAAGGTATTACCTAATATGTTAGATTATGAGTAGCTGAGCTCAGTAACTGTGGTGAATGTATTCTAAAGTTGAATGAGCATAATCATAGCAGTTAGTAGAGTATAATGCAGCATATTGAATCATGAGTAGCTTGACCTTTGTAACAGTTAGTGGACATAGTCTTTGAATGTTGATTAGCGAGTTGTATTAGTTGAGTGTGTGAAAGAAACTAGTATGTCTGTGTGATGTGTAAGCTCCGAGTAGTTTGTGAGTAAGATAGATGGTAGACTTGTGAGTTGTCTAATGTCTCCGCAGTCAGTTTATATTATATGAGAGGTGAGACAGATGACCTGGTGTAGAGTTGTGAGCTGTAGACGGCCTAGTTTCTTTGGTATGCTTTACTAAGCAGTAAACCCTTTTGTTTACTAGTTAGCGTTACTGTTCTGCTCTGTTGTACTCCGTCTTGTAAGGTAGACGTGGAGAGGTTATAGCATATAGGTCAGGGAGAAACCCGTTAGTTTCTAGGGTATGTTTTACTAAACAGTAGATCCCTTTGTTTAACTTGTCTCGGGTGGTCTGCTCTGTTGTACTCCGTCTTGGAAGGGGGACGTGGAGAAATTATTGCTTAGGTCGAGGGTAATGCCGCCCTAGTGCGTATTGATAATGCTTAGCTAAACAGAAAGCCTTTGTTTAGTAGTCTCAGCCTAAGTGTAATGTGTTCTGTCTGTGATGATGTGCTGACTGCCCATGTTTATGAATGCTCAGAAAGGAGATTGTTGCAATCGTTGGTGGTTGTATGTAGTATCTGTAAGGGTGGTGTAAATGGAATACAGCATTAGTTAAAAGTGTTGTTGACTTCTAGCCCTGAGTATTACTTGAGCTGTAGTTTAGTCTGACGGTTAGGAGCAAGATTGTTGTGATGCTGTGGGCAGATGAATTGTCGGAGTGATGAGATAAGTGTTGGCTTTGACATGCTGGTGCCTTGTGATGTGATTCGATACATTTGCGACTTCTTGATGTTATTTGATATGTTGCTCCGTTTAAATGAATAATGTTGTACTGAATATGGTGCCGGGACATGATCTTTTAGTGTTATGGAAGACATTTATTTATCCTTGTAAGTGGCCCCGAGCAAGTGATGGGATTGGATAGGAAACGTCGATTATAATTATATGTGTCCGTTCTAAAATTGCTATGTTGTATTATCGCCCTGGATTGATTGCGATTATGTGTTGCATTATTCTTAGAGATAAAAACTTTTACCTTGGAAGAAGTGTTCCTCGCCTCCCTGACTGACCTGATCGATCCTCTTAGCAAAGAATGGTGGAAGGTAGAGGTAATTACCTTGACACTGCACACTTTAAAAAGAGCCGCATGGTTCTGGCCACTCTTGATGTCCACCTGAGGACCAGTAATTAGTAAATAGTCGGGTAGTACCTTGTTGAGTCGCCGTGATAATGGCTAAGTCAAATCATGATTGTGCTCTTTCTTGTGAAAAGAAATTATTATCTGAATCATTCCCTGCAATTTTGTTTGAAACTGTTGTGTTTTCTTTTATGTGTCTAAGTCGACATGTGCTTCCCGAGAACTTTAAGTTCTGTAACGACCTGCAAAGTTTTGTGAGATGCAGTTGAAGTGTTGCTACGTCGTAGATCGTTGATTATGATTGTAATTGAGTTGGACTTAGTGAACTCTACTCGGTGAATGTTTTGATACTTGATTGCTTTCTGCCATAACGTTAAATCGTGATCTGTCCGTTATATTTTCCGATAGGTGCCTTTGTACAAGTCTGTCCGTTAAGACTTTCGACGTTTAATTAGATATCTCGACTATAGAATTGTTTATGGTGACACTGAAATTAAGTTTCTCGGTTATGATCAGCAGGAGCTGATAGATTTTTCCCCATGGTGAAAAATTCAGGGGGCTGGTGAGGGTGTAACGATCGTGAAAAGTTGGATCGTTAATAATTCCTTAATAATTTTACGGCCTTTATAAATTTGCGGCCTAATCGAATTTCGGCCTTAACATCAAACCTTCGGTCGGTCTCCGGTGGTGTAGCCGCGTTTTAGAGCGACCTCCGGTGTATTATTATTTATTCTGGGAGAACAGCTCATTATGCCACTCTATTTTTAGTCCGGCGGCAACGCAACAGGTTTCATTGGATCCCCCTTGATCCCGTGACTCCGACGAGTCCCGGATGTGGCCTGTGATTGGCTGGAAGGACTGAAACCTTCAGACAGACGGTGGCGGTTGACGAAGCAACATCTCTGTGCTCGAATCGTTGAAATTGTGGTAGAAATCGAATAAGATTGCGATCCAAATTTACTCGAAGAAACTAGTAATTGAATTTCTGCCGTGCAGCCAAGAAATTGGGCCTTCATATTGACGAGACCAGGGTGTCTGAAAACAGTTTTGAAGAATATTTGTCATACTTTGGAAGTTGAAATTCTTCCGCCGTTTCAATTCTTCTGGTGGTCAATTTGGTGACTGGTATCTCCGTGGTCAACGTTTACTGAAATTATTATCTGGAGTGCAGAGAAGTATCCCCTTAAATTTCATATTGCTGTGGAACCGAGAAGCTTAAATGAGATATTATTATAAATAATGTTTCGCAGTGAATATCGCTAGAATAGACAATTATAATTGGTCGCATTGCGTGTGGTGCTTAATTGAAGAACTGATTAGGCTTAACTCATTAGTGTTAATTAATTAGATGGTAGCGAGTGCTTCACACGGAAAGAAAACCGTGTCTGCGAAACAGTGATAGATGTTCACGAATTTACATAAATCAAGGCAATATAATCATGCTGATTAATTTCTCTTTCGCCTAAATATCATTGACTGATTACCGATAGTCAAGTGTTTGCAATTGTGTTGATTAAAACCTTTAACTTGAAGATATGTGGTGAATACTTAGGCTTAATTCTTAATTCATCAGAGTTATTAAGAAGTCCTTACTCATTGAACATTATGTCAAGTAATAATTCAGAAGAGGAAGTTAGTGAAGGGGAGGAAGAAGAGACAACCCCCTCCCAAATAGTATCGTGCTCTGTTGAAGAATTTATGGAGCGCCAGGAAGCCCAAATGCAGGCCTTAATTGAGAAACACGAACAGTTAGAAAAACATCTGAGGCAATATGCTGGAGAAAATAATGCCCTAGACCCTGATACCGCTGAGCAACCCGGATGGATGGGAACCCGTCGAATAAGTGGAGGGGATCTGAACCCAGAACAGTCTGAAATAGGGGCTGTTGCTCTCCCACAGAGAGCCGTGGACATATGTCGCCTTAAGTCATCCTTGGTACCTGGTAATGAGGAAGAAGAGGGTTCAGAATCCATACTGGATGTTGCCTCGGGGGTGCCGGGTTTTCGAGGGAAGAGAACGGAGTACCTGGAACTTAATGCTGAAGCCCCTCCCCGCCTTGCTCCTCGGCCAGAGAGACCCTGCGTGAAATATGAGGAAAGAAACCTTGACTTGAGGTTGAATAGGGGTGTTCTTTTGGCTGGGGGGACGCGCGCAACAATAGGCCTAGGCCTATATTGTACTTGTTGAACTGTTTAGCTCCAAGATATCCCGATCGAAATACTTCACTGTATACTAGTTAAAGCCATAGCAATGGAAGTGGATAACATGAAGCTGCCCAAAAGTGTGCGGAAAGAGAAGGCTGATCTGTTTGTTCTCAATGGAGCAGTGTCCTTTCGACCGACTTCTTTAGAGCAGAACTTCATCGAGCTTTAGACGGCTTTGGTTAGTAGACTGTAGTGAAAAACGTAAAATTCTAGAATCTGAACGGCATGGTGTCCACTCGTTGCCTGATTTAGATATCTCGGGCTAGCACGTGTGGGACGCAGGGGTACAAGCTGCTGCGGAGCGACCTTGGGCAAGTTGGTTACCCATCATTGTCTGTGGGGAAAGCAACGGGAAACCACCTCACTCACCTCATCTCCGGGTGGCGAAAGCCATAGAACCTGCCTACGGGCAGAGAACCATCATCATCGTCGTCGTCATCGTCATCATCATCATCATCATAATCATCATAATCATCATCTACATCATCATCATCATCATCATCATGTCGACAATATTAAGCAGCAAACATTCAACTAAACTATGAATACATGAATCCCAGCAGTTCAAAAGTATACACACTATAATCATCATCACAAACCATAATCGCAATGCCCGTAGGTGTCCGACGCCACTCTCTGTCTGAGTCTGTCTCGTCACTCTCGTGTCATCTCACAGTTTCTACAGGCTAGCAGGTCTACTCCATACCATTATATCTTGAAGCAGCTGGACCGCCTTGTCTGCTTGAAGAGAATGTTAGGAAAGAGGCATGAAGGACAACCAGTGGGACAAGCCCGTTTTGTGTCCAATGCCCTCTCCACCGACTCTCTCCACCGGTCTGTCCTGTCTGACCTGTGCATGTCTGCTTCACATCATGACAACTTGAAGCAACTGGGCCGCTATGTCACTTGTGTCGTGGTTTTTGCGGATTTCAATCGTCTTGGTCTTCTACTGCCAGAGTATCGCCACCCATCTGGCAAACCTTCCTCCTTTATCCGGGCTTCGGACCGGCACGGGGAAGTTGATGGTCCCCTGTGCACGGCGGAGTATGGATGCAGTTTAACGTCTTGCCCAGCAGCCCAGGACACTATAATGAGTAGCCTATATTGTTGAACTCGCTACAGAATTTATTGGGTAAGATGCGAATATATTTCAAGGCCTGTTGACCGCACTGATTTTTCACTGATCGATTCAGAAACCAAAACATTAGTTTCTTCATTATTTCTCCAACTTCTGTGTTTAAACATAGAACATCAGTGTAAAAATGCATCCAATCGCAACGTCAAAATGGTTTTATGATCTATAAAGTATTGTACTTGAAACTTCAAACAGTGGATAAAAAAACAGTCAATTGTTTTAGTTTAGGCAATGCTAGCAAGCATATGTAGGCTGTGTTTGAAAAAATGAAATGTGTCATTTGATCAGGATGACACGTCGTCATCTTGGTCTCAGTAATTAACGCGACAGAGTTATGTTTTAACTCTGCTGAAGTTCCGAATGGAGATTGTGCATGTGCAGAGATCATATGTGACATTCACGAAATGAATAGAAGCTCAAAACCAGTCAGATGTCGGTTTTGACCTTTTTATTTAGTCATATGCTACAATGAACAAGCTATAGAATGCTTTTAACAGAATGATAATATTTTTTCTAACTGAAGTCATGCTCGTTTGACTCTTTCATTAGTTTATAGTCACAAAAAGTTACTGAATATTCGTGTAATCCAAGTCTACTGAACCTACTAAGTTATTATTCTGCAATTATTCTGGGTATTAGAGGCATATATTTTGAATCCGATCACGCAAACGGCATCAAAATCCGTTCACTAGGGCCTACTTAGTAAATTAGGGTGAATTCACAGTCATATGCTGACCTGAAGAATAAACTGCATTCTTGACACCTCTTGTCTATTTCGGCATCTAGCGCAATATCAAGGAAGCGAGAAACGACGGGTTTCAAGACACGACGAGACATTTTTCTTCTTCTGTTTCCTCTACGGAATTATAATGATCCTATCCTGCGTATTCAATAATCTTGAACATAGCATCAAAGTTTACGACCGCAACAAAATGGCATGGTTGAAAGATGTCATCGAACTACCCGGAGTATTTAATGGAGACATAGCAGCTTGCAACGTGTCAAATTGCATATTTCATGTGATGAAGGAAAAGACTGAATCGCAATGCACTTCAGTTTTGCGCATTTCAAAGGATGAGGATGAGAAGTCTAACATGCATACGTGGATTAGTGATAATAGTTGGCCAGTTTATTCCATGTCCGTATCTGATGAAGGTATGGTGATACTCACTTCAGTACCGGATGAACTAGGTCCTCACCTAATAAACATATACAAGCCGAATGGTTTGTTGCAACACGAAATAGTCTTGTCTCAAGATGTCTATGGTTACGAGTTAATCGATACGTGCGTTATGAAATCAAATGGAAACCTTGTTTTGGGATCAGTTTACGAGGATTTTGAAAGAAATGCAGACTTAACGGAAATTGACACGAATGGAATTATTCAACGGCAATATAAATCATCACTTGAACCCAGATGCGATATGATTTTCATGAGTTTTGTCGATGAATTTGGCAGACTACTAATTCACGATTTGGATAAAGGAATTGAGCTGCTAGATTCTGAGTTGAATCCTTTGGATTTCACTGGTCCACAACCGGATCAGGATGGCCGCACACTACCTGAGGAATTACACTTTGATAGGAAGAGGAATGAAGTTGTCTGCCTATGCTCTACTTTTGGCTTAAAGTCCAGCCTTCTAAAAATCTTCCGTTTCATAATAGAATAAAGTGTGACGTACAGTACACGATGCAGACCGTATCGATAATATCGATATATCGTGTAGTAATTAACTCTCTTACTGTAGGCTATACTTGATTTGATATCGTCTACTCAAAACACTGTCACCATATAAAATCGAGTACTTTTACATATTATACGGATTATACGCGATTAAAGAAAAATTGTCTTTGTTAAGTTTGTTTCATGGATTGTCTTTCTAAAACAATGTTGCTGTGGCTTGCTTAGTGCTTGATAGTCAGAAGAGTAGGTCTACTCTGGCGTAAAGTGGTTTACTGACCTAATTATTGTCTTTCACCTTCTCTACAACCATCAGTGTCCATCACCTCAAAAGGAAAGGGATAGAAGGGTAAGGACCTTAAAATATTATATAACATATAGACTATATGGAGTTAAGAATGAGACCTGCCACAGCCACACGCCATAATGGTTTCGTATTAGACAATTTCAGCCAAAGAACGATTCGCATGCATGCAGAGGCCACAATAATCGTTGCGAGAATTGGCAGACGGCCTTTTCGCCGAATCGTAGGTCTCGCTACATACCATCCTTCCTGTCCGCTAGGAGGCCAAGTGAATGAGTGAGTGAGTGAGTGAGCACTTCGTGGTCTGCGCGGAAGCGGAAAAGAAACTGCATCGTATATATTCTGGCGGGAAGAAGCAGACGAAGGATTGCGCTTACACACCGGAAGTAGTCGACAAACATGTCACGATGTTGACATATACTCTCGGCCAACTTCTGACCACCTACACTGTTTCTACAGGTCAACGTCTGGTCAACCTGTTTTAGTTGATATAATTATCGGCGATCGCGTAGGAAACTGTCTTGGCAACACTCAGACAACTCTAGGTCAAGTCTTAATTAATAATTATTATCTTCTACCCGTTTTTTTGTCATTTTTATTTTTAATTACTATCATGTGATAGCCTAATGTTTTTCCTTTGAAGAATGCCTATGTCATTATTATCTAGATTCTAGAATGATAACAGCTGTTTCTGTTTATTAGTGACATGATTAATATATTCTTACATGCTTTTACTAACTGCTACTACTACTACTACTACTACTACTACTACAATATTATTATTTATGGACAATTTATCATCTCTCTCTCTTTGATCCACGTTTACCGTAGCCTACCGCCTCTATACTAGGCCTATCTCTGTCGGTCTACCTATGGTAATGCGCTTCTGTTAAATTCACATTTACACAGTTCGAACAATTTTGGTTATATGTTAATAGTGTCCTTCAATTCCACACCAATGTTGATCAATAATTATTATTACTCACATGAACTGTTTAATTAGACTACCACACACAACTCTATCTGGGTGAATGGTTTAAGTTGTTCACATCCACAATTTTATTCGCCCAACACGTGCGTATAATTATATGCACCTGCAATTTAAGTCAAAGAATTAAATATGCAAGGATTAACACTCAAAACTTGTTCAGCCAAGCGCATAGCCGAAATCATTAATCACACTCGCATGATCACATCATATTTATTCTTTGGCTGATATATATATATATATATATATATATATATACATTTAGGCTAATATAATTATGTTTGTGTGTGTAAGTAAGTAAGTATACTCTTTATTTCTTAACCAGCTGCCAAACAGCACTCTGGTGAACAAGTATCACATAAATTTAACATAAGACATACAAATTTTTAAGACTAAACAAACTAATAATATGTAAACAACATTCTAGTTATAAATGTCTTTCTCATTTGATTGTCTGCTCGTGGCAGTGTGTGTGTGTGTGTGTGTGTGTGTGTGTGTGTGTGTGTGTGTGTGTGTGTGTGTGTGTGTGTGTGTGTGTGTGTACGTTCACAGAAAAGTGCTTGGGCAATTGCGATTTGCGAGTGAAGAACTTGTCCAAGGTCTCCACACCGGCGGATTGATGTGGATTTGAAACTGCAACCCTCCGGCTACAAGGCAACGAACATACCCACTACACCGTCGCGCCTCAACAATCCTAGGCCATAATGTAAAATTAAAATTGAATATGATCGATAATTAATAGCAGTTATGACCTAATATTTCATAATTATTAGTTATTTTCACAACAATAAGAACATGAATATGATTTTTGAACCCGTTAGCCTATAGACCTCCATTTAACGTGAAGATTGGCGTTTAAATTAAAAGTGCACGAAAGCGAGTCCATTTTGTGACGTCATAATAATTTAGGCTAACTGACTTTCAATACGTCATTAATTTTCAGAGATTCACTACCGGTATTGATTATAAAAATAATATTTAGTATCAAACTAATTCATTTTGAATAGCGTATCTGCTCTTATTGATTTAGTCTTAACTTTACGATCGCCTTCAAGCTTGTTATTAACGCGCGAATTTTTCAAAACATTGTTTGGAGTTCGACAGTTCGACTGTAGCTGTTGAATTGCAGCGCATCCATAAAGCCATGTCAAAGAAACGATTATCAGCTGAAGCCAGTCATGACGACGAGGAAACAACGGAAGATTCAGACGGTTAGTTAACCCTTTAATGACCAGTTAGTGAATAAAAGGACTTATCAAACTGCTTGGTTAGATCTATTTGACAATAGTATTGTTTGTAAAGCATCCTAGAAGTAGCTTGCTACCGACGATGCTATATAAACTGTCTTGATAACAATTACAATTACAATTTAAAGCAACAATCAAGTTCCTCTGATGAGCAATCATTCTGCTAGGCAGAGTAAGACCGTTGTTTACCTCGCTAAATTGTTTTATGTTTGCATGTGCACTTGATATACCACCCCTACAAGCTCTCTGCTGAGAGGCGCTCCTGACTGCAGCGCCGACACTGCAGTGTAAAATGGAATCGGATAAAATAATAAATATTATTTGCCTAAATGGAACCTGGATCGATGGAAAATTATTAATTTCGTAAATCGAAATTGGATTCATGATTTTGAAACTATATAATATATTATTATATATATAATTATAAGTCTGCTACAGTAGAAGTAAGCTTAGTATTGAATAAGGTTTTAAGCCACGGTAGAATTGGGATTGGTAGGAGATACTATGGTTAGGCCTAATTTGCCTAAATAAAAGTTGGATTCATAACAATAATTGTTGCTTTGACAGAAATTGAATAGCTGAATTTCCTTCGTTAAATTAAAGCTGGGTTGATGAAAGCTACAACAGGCCCATTGTTTGCTTACCACCTTCAAGTACTTAAAATAATTTAGCAACGATAAGTATAAGATAACCTAAGCCAGAGTCGTGTGATCAAACTTCAGACCAAGCCTTCACTTGGTCAGATTCTGTTATACACGCGCCAAGACTCCAGTCTAACAAATTCGCTTGGAAATTCTTAAGTTTCGACATATCAAGTTGTTATAAACAACATTATTATTGATTGCAATAAACTCATTTGGGTACAGTTGCATTCATTTCTTTATGGCAGCATTCCAACAAGAGGACAATGCTAAACGTGAAAAGTTGTGCACATTCAGCGAAACGACGGTGAGTCACGTGACATTGAAATGCAATACACAAGCTTAGTTTCGATGTTGTTGAATGTGTTTGTATATTACTTTGGGACTTGTTTCATTGTGTGATTTGCAGACTGATATTATTTTTGGTGTGTTGTTTTTAGTAGAATTAAGTTGTTGACACCACCGTACAGTCAAACTTGACGCAGACACCAATCTGTGTCCAGACTTATAAATGATTCACATCAACAACGGGTTCTGAGTCAAATTTGACTTCAATTGCAAATGTATTTCTTATTGATTCTGTTATATTGGGACATCTCACTGTGCCTTCAACCGCTAGATCATAGACCTACTGTGAGAGAAGTCTTCCCTAATGGTTTCCGGTCAGTTTTCCATTGTCTGAATAATTTAAATAGATCTAACTTAAATAGCAGAAAATGGAAAACGAAGTGCTATCCTTTTAATTTACACCAAACAATGTAGAATCGAAATAATTGAAATGTCATAGCGAGCAATCCTCTAAAGTTTAGAGTAAAGTTAACCTTCTAAAATTGATATCTAATTGTAACCTACGTTTGAATTCATAGGCTATGTGATCATTGCTATAAAGAATTCCTTTAGTTGCAAACAGATATGATAATAGGCCTGTATTGTACTTTTAAACTGTTTAGCTCCAAGATATCCCGATCGAAATACTTCACTGTATACTAGTTAAAGCCATAGCAATGGAAGTGGAGAATATGAAGCCGCCGAAAAGTGTGCGGAAAGAAAAAGCTGATCTGGTGATAAGCCGACTGGGAACGGTCTGTTCGCAATGGAGCATCGTCCTTTCGACCGACTTCTTTAGAGCAGAACTTCATCGAGCTCTAGACGCCATTCGTAAGTTCATGAAATGTTATAATTATTTCTTATCGGACAATGGCATTTCCCATAATATAATTCTATACCGTGGCTCTTACCCTATTCTTTACCTGGCTGAATGCCTCGTAAGAACAGTGATAGTGTTCATAGTGACCACACCGTGGTTTCTGCTGTTTCAGCTGCTGAGAAAGATAGCTCGGCAATTTTCAGCTCAGCTGATTCGGTCAATTACTATAGCGCAGCATCCTCATTTCTGTTTTCTCTCCAGAAGCTCCTCCTCTCTTCTTCTCAGCGTCCAAAATTGTACTTGAAACTTCAAACAGTGGATAAAAAACACTGTCAATTTTCTAAGTGTTAGGCTATGTTTGAAAAAATTAGATGTGTCATATCAGGATTTAAGACACGTCATCATCTTGGTCTCAGTAATTAACGAGACAGAGTTATAATAATATTGTAGCTCCGCCGAAGTTCCGAATGGAGTTTGTGCATGTGCAGAGATTATATTTTCTTCGCTGTTACATCTCCGGAATTACGATGCTGAAAGACGACTTATTCCTGCTCTGCGTACGCGATAATCATGAACATAGCATCAAAGTTTACGACCGCAACAATATGGCAGAGGCGAAAGACGTCATCGAACTAACAGGAGTATCTAGTTGGGGCATGGCAGCATGCAACGTGTTAAATTGCGTATTTCTTGAGATGACGGAAAAGACTGAATCGCAATCGACTTCAGTTTTGCGCATCTCGAAGGATGAGGATGATGAGAAGTTTAGCATTCATCCGTGGATTAGTGATATAAGTTGGCCAATTTCTTCCATGTCCGTATCCGATGAAGGCATGGTGATACTCACTTCAGTACCGGATGAACTAGGTCCTCACCTAATAAACATATACAAGCCGAATGGTTTGTTGCAACACGAAATAGTCTTGTCTCAAGATGTCTATGGTTACGAGTTAATCGATACGTGCGTTATGAGATCAAATGGAAACCTTGTTTTGGGATCAGTTTACGAGGATTTTGAAAGAAATGCAGACTTAACGGAAATTGACACGAATGGAACTATTCAACGGCAATATAAATCATCACTTGAACCCAGATGCGATATGCTTTTCATGAGTTTTGTCGATGAATTTGACAGACTTCTAATTCACGATTTGGATAAAGGAATTGAGCTGTTAGATTCTGAGTTGAATCCTTTGGATTTCACTGGTCCACAACCGGACAAGGACCACCGCGTACTACCCGAGGAATTACACTTTGATAGGAAGAGGAATGAAGTAGTCTGCCTATGCTCTACTTTTGGCTTAAAGTCCAGCCTTCTAAAAATCTTCCGTTTAATAGTAGAATAAAGTGTGACGTACAGTACACGATGCATACAATTTCGATAATATCGATATATCGTGTAGTAATGAACTCTCCTACTGTATTTCATTTGATATCGTTTACTCAAAACACTGTCGCCATATAAAATCGAGTACTTTTACATTATTATACGCGATTAAAGAAAAATTGTTTTTGTTAAGTTTGTTTCATGTGGATTGTCTATCTAAAACAATGTTGCTGTGACCTGCTTAGTGCTTGATAGCTAGTCAGAAGAGTAGGTCTACTCTGGAGTAAAGTGGTTTACTGACCTAATTATTGCCTTTTACCACCACCTCTCCACAACCACCATCACCTCCGCCAACGGTAGTAAGCTTTATTGCAGTGGAGCAGAGTGTTATTGAAAGAACGATTTTATTTCGTTTTAGTACAAAATCAAATCGAGCTCTCACTTCGTTAACTTCAATAGATCTCCATTTGCAACTGCACCGTCGTCTTACCGACTATAATTGTGTGTTAATTAGTCGATGTTGGAGTGCAAGATAAGTTAACAACATAATATTCACGTCAAGCAGCTGCTAATAAGATAATATAAACAGAATTTAACAGATGATGCATATTCAACATTTCTCTAGCGCCATTTCACCGATTTTAACTAAAGATCCCAACGTTCAACAAACATCGTGCAATTAAAATTTCGTTTGGCCAAATGAGCTGAGTAGCTGACATCCTTGTTCTCGAACCACCGCACGTTCCTCTACATGCTACAGTGCAGTAGGTCTAACTTGTGACGATACGCAGTAGACCTGGCTGAGACCTGCACCTATGCTTCCACCAGATTCATCGCTCAGCTAATGAGACATAGGCTACACACGTACACTTATAAACCAGAGCGGCCAACATAATGACGATCTCTTAACGTATTGACAATCAGTGCAGCTTTCCGGTGTAATGATTACGGTCGAAGTTTTCAGTGCGTCAGACACAAATCTTGTTATTGCAACAGTTATACATAGGCTACTCTGAAATTACTTAAACTTCTTAAAGAACCATTTAGAAAACCATACAGCAGGACTTTGCAGACATTCACATAGAAGCGATGTTAACTGCCAAATGTGACGACTTGTACTAGGGTCTGCTTGACTTCAAGTGTCGTAGGCCTATATTCTGTGCCAATGAGAGTATAATTATGTTTTTAAGTAAACTAGAATCTGTTGTAATGAAACATGAATTCGAATAGAATCGGATGGCTTCGAGGCTGCAGTTCAACCGTCACGAAGTCTATGGTCGGATCAATGTTTCATCCAATCTAATTGTCTTTAAGTCTGGGCTTCTTGACAGATGTCGTCGTGACCTCGTTGATGACCTCTTAAGTCAATCGCAGACGACACAGGACTGATCAACAGTTTATCTGCTGTCTTGCAGGACAAAAGGACACAAGGACAAAAGGACAAAAGGACGTAGGACGCACGCCATATCATCTGGCCACCGTAGTTTGTCTCAAAGAATGAAGAATGGATGCTAGATCAAAGATATTGAGGAGCGTAGGATTGATAAATGATGGTCTACAAAGAGACAGGCAAACATGCAAAGAGTCTCAGTGCATGCAGAACAGACAAAGAAGTCAGTGCAGAACAAACAAAGAAGACAATGTAATACATACAAAGAAGACAATGGCGGCGGCATGATCAAAGTGACAAGAATCATAGAAAAGATAAATAGTCAGGAGAAACGCGCAGACGATGTCACGCATCAGATTGATGAGAACAGAAGACCAGGAATTTAAACAATTTAAAAAATTATAACCAAACAAAGATGTAGAAAAAATAGATATGAATCAGATAGAAGCAGACAAAGACAGACACAATGCACAATGTAGACACAAAGACAAGACGAATAGAGACAGGATAGGAAGAGAAATGAGCGACATGCTTCCGGACAATCCGTCTACAATTACTCGACAATTGTTTCGTTGACGTCGAATGCCGGAAATCGAACCCGAACCGACCGACCGCTGGAATAAATGGATATCATTGGACACAAAGAAGGATAAGATTTCTCTCCCAGGTTATGGAAAGACGAAAAGACGGACGGCTACTGTAGCGAAGAAATATTGCGGACAGGAAAATAACGGATGCTGACAAGGAGATGAGCTTGCCGAATTATATTTTAAAATGCAGCAGCAGAGGTTGAAACACAGAGGTATCGCCAATTGAGAGAGAGATAGTCAGATAGAAAGAGAGACAGACAGACAGAGAGGAAGAGACAGAGAGAGAGAGTTCAGGGACAGATACACAACACACAGACAGCCACATACAAAAAAGAGACAGAGGCATCGAGACAGAGAGCAAGATGGAGCAGGAACCGTGGCAGGTGTTGCTTATGTTGATCGAAATAACACAGTCTGCCGATAATTATTTACCAGGATTTAACGGATAATTAATCTGAGATTTGACAGAAAGGTGATTGTGATTATTTTGACTTAAATTAATTAAAGATGATTAAGAGATAACTGTAACCTGCTGCTTGGCTCCAAAATCTTTGACACTAACTCTAATGGCACAATTATACCTTTAGGCATAACATATTTTGACATCATTCGTCATATTTTAAACCACACTTCTCTAATCTCTTCGATGGACTTCATCAAATCTACATTGATCACTGCTTTTTCTTTGCTTCGAGATTTGTATACAACCTTGTCACGCATAGGCTAATATTGAAAAGTTATCTTCTTGTAAGTCTGTTTTTGTTGCAATTTAGACAAGGACTGTTGAACGCAGTATTGATAAGCACAGTGTTCTTACAACAATTAGCCACAATTAGTATAGGCTTATGCATTAATGTCTGATGTATTGAGTCGTTGGTCAATGCAGGATATGTCTAGTCGTTGGTCACTGCAGGATATAGTAAATAAGCAACAGCTTCGTGAGAGTTTATACAAGTGGACGACGACCAATTTACGTTGGAAATGCTTTATGCGCTCTGCTGGCCTTCACAACGACCGCATGCATAAATTGCATAATTTTTTATGTAGGCTATACAGAGCCTATGCCGTCCATTGCAAACGATTCTGTATGTGCTCACAGTTGCCACTTCAGATTGGTCTGCTTATTTATGCGTGCGCTCATGCATAACTGTCTGATATGCATGTATTTTTGTGTAAGTCTGTAGGTGTATATAATGTATATGTACATGTGAAGCATATGGGAAGCGTTTCCTAATCTTTAGCCCTCGAGCCGACATTGGATGAAACCAAGGACACTGCAGGCAGAAGGCAAGAGCATCGAGGATACGATCAACATCCATGCATACAAATGTACATGCTTATATGCATAGTTGCATATACAGAGTATAAATGCAAGCATGCATGCATATTTAGTGCATGAGAAGAATTCTGAGACAGATATGGTTGGCGAAGAGATAGAGAGAGAGGGAGAGGAAGAGAGACAAGACAAAGACAGACAGACAGAGACACAGACACAGATTGGCAGACAGGCAGAATGGAGGAGAAGGCAATGGGATGAAAGGTGAGGAATGGAGGCAAGGCAAAAGTAGAGTAGAAGATAGAGAAGTTGAAGGATGGAATGATTCAGGGAAGCAAGGGAAAGGAGAGGGAAAACGGACTTAGGAGGAGTGGGAAGAGCACGAAGAATGATGGCAGCGTTGATGAGATAGGATATGAATGAGGGCAGTAGGATAGTGAGGAAGGAAGGACCGAAGAAAAGTGGGTTGGTTAGGAGGGGTAGCAACGAACAGGGTCAAGAGGAACGAGGTAAGAAGCTGCATGAGCTACATGAATCAGAGAATTTCAAAAGAATGATGGAGTGAAAGGTTTGTATGAGGATGGGTGGAAGAAGGATGGTAAGCGGAGATTCACAGGGAGGAAAGGATAAAGGATGGAGGAATAGAAGGATGGAGGGATAGAAGGATGGAGGAATGGAAGGATGGAGGGATAGAAGGATGGAGGAATGGAAGGATGGAGGGATAGAAGGAACTAGGGAGGGATGGAAGGATAGAGGGATAGAAGGGTGGGTGGATAGAAGGGTGGAGTAATAGAAGGATGGAAGGATGGAGGGATAGACGAGCGTCTGATCTCGGATTAAATGGTCGTTAAGAGGAGTCGAACGAAAATCCGAAATTAGTCGATTCCCTGCAGGCGCACAATCCGAATGGACGGACAGTCCCATTAGGCGAAGAATTATGATGGAAAAATTGCTGCTCGCTTGGGAGTTGCACCCAATGATCCGCGCTTCTCAGTGCAAACATTGAGCGACGAAAATGAGAATTGAATGTCATCTCGTCTTCATCCCGATGTCTAGATATTACAGCCATTCGCACCCGTTAATAACGACGCTTATCCACAGAAATGACGACGACGACGACGACGACGCTGCAGTTCATAAATTACCCTGCAGCAGTTAAACACGAACTTCGCATATCCGCATGCGTTCAGAAGTCGGACTCTGTCGTTTTCCATTACCATAAACCCTCTAAGTCAACGCATTTTATACGGTAGTTGAGAACTTTTCACTTTTCGAGAAGGTCGTCTATTCGGTATAGTGCACTTGGTTGCTAATTTAACAATTGCGGACTGCTGTTTCCCATTACCATAAACCCTCTTATAAGTCAGCAGTTTAGAGTAGGCTACCTGTATAGCTAAGAACTTTTCGACAGAATCGTCTATGACTCTACTATAATATGCGGTAGAACACTTCAATTGGTTGATAGACTAATTTAACAATTGCGGACTGCTGTTTCCCATTACCATAAACCCTCTTACAAGTCAGCAGTTTAGAGTACCGGTAGCCTACAATAGTTAAGAACTTTTCGACAGAATCGTCTATGCGATAGATCGGATAGAACACTTCAATGGTTGATAATATATTCAACAACTGCGGGTTTCGCTCTACACCGCAAAGTCAGGGTTGTTCGCACAGAGCTCTGACAGGGCCCAGATTCAGCTTTTACCCATCTTATATGCTCGCAATAATAATATTATTGCATGGAAAAGAAAAAGAGATTTAAAAACCAGTAGGACTAATCGACCATCGTCAGTGAGGCCTTTTGATTAGGTTCGACTTACTTCAGTTTTAATCCATGAAATTATTGGTTCAGAGATCATTATAAATTGCCACTTTCCTCGCAACTCTTCTCTTCGCTTCGTAATTTCGTTTAGCCTGATTGGTAATGTAATTATGTAACAGCACATATAAACAACCCTTTTATTCCATTTCCTCTATACGGATCGACTGCTTTTTTGATGTCCTGTCAGATGTTTAGGCCTATCTGTCCACAAACTAACTACGCAAAACTTGCTGTAGGCCTATACTGTGCTCAATAAGTGTTTCACGCATTTTTTCAATATCATCGACATCTTCGACACTAATAAAGCTACTTGCAAAAGAACGTTTATAATTAATAATAGTAAACTTTCCGATCCTCAAGGCATTTTCTTCACATCATCGTCGGTCTCAATCATCAACGTATAATTATCATCAATAGCCTATACGTCGATCGTCTCAATCACCGATATGCGTGTTCGAACCGTTTCTGTAAACAGTAGGATCTACAAAGTAAGTGCCAACAAGAAATTGTGTTGTGGAATCAGGGTCATCATTAACACTGTTTCTCCGGATTAATGAGATCTTGTGATCAACGACAGACTAAAGTTGCATTGGATGAATTTTGTGTATAGACTATACAACAAACTGAAGTCATGACATAAATTTTCAATTGCTTTCGGGTGTAGCTTTATTTTTCAATTTTTTTGGATAAGACAGCAAATTTTGTTTGCAATCAATATGTTCTATCTGCACACAATTTTGTTTGCAATCAATATGTTCTATCTGCACACAATTTTGTTTGCAATCAATATGTTCTATCTGCACACAATTTTGTTTGCTAACAATAAGTTCTATCTGCACACAATTTTGTTTGCAATCAATATGTTCTATCTGCACACAATTTTGTTTGCAATCAATAAGTTCTATCTGCACACAATTTTGTTTGCAATCAATATGTTCTATCTGTACACAATTTTGTATGCAATCAATATGTTCTATCTGTACACAATTTTGTTTGCAATTAATATGTTCTATCTGCACACGGTGCACGCTAAAGATAAATATCGCTCGAGATTTGTCAGATTCGAATCTATTTCTGCTTCATCATTACACAATCTCACAGCATGCAGTGTCCTCATAACATTATCTTTGCTGCTGCATTATCATTTGCTCCTCTATCGTAACTCATTATATCTTGCTGCTCCATGCAGCCATGGGCGTCGCACATGGGGGTAAAAGGGGCACATTCACTGGAAACGAACACTTATTCACTTTCTGGCTTTTAACGAAAACTTTCTTCGCACTAAAGCACTACTGATACTAATTATGAACAAAAATAAAGTCGACAAATTTTCGTCTAGAAACTTCCTATTCCCATGCTCTTAATTTCATGCTTTGCAATTTTAAGCTCTTACCTAAAATAATAATACCGTTTTGCCTCTTCTGCAAAAAATAGGCTATCTTATGGCTCGCCCATGGCTGTAACTGCATTTTTCATTTTTGTTTGACTTCCACTCTGTCTCTGTCTGTCTCTCTCTCTGTCTCTCTCTGGCTCTCGCTCTCGCTCTTTTTCTTGCTTGCTATTTCTCTAACTATAATATTTCATTCATTTACAATCGTTTTCCTCGGCTTCTGTTTTCATTCTTTTCTCTCTTGCTATCAACTTCTGTTTCTGTATTTCGGGACTTTGCTTCTGAATCTCTAACTCAGCTGATTTCGCTCTCGTTGTGGTTTCTGTTTGTTGTCTCTGTCACTGTCTGAGTATTTTATTGACTTGTCATGTGTCCAATTGCACTTCATAATTTTATTGCCGTGTTCTCCTCATGCAGTCCATCATTTTCTTTTTCTTTCCATCTACTTTCATATGTGCTCTTGAATTTCTTTTTATCGTTGTTTTGAAGCTCCATATAAAAATTATGTTCTAAGTGTCTTTTTTCAATTTCATCTTCTGTCTTTGCATTTCTGTCGTCTGCTGACGGCAATGCTTGTGTAATTAATTATCTGAGAAGAGATTTTGCAATGGCTTCTATCATAGTGTCTTTGCTACTGCAGCAGCAGCAGCAGCAGCAGTAGCTTACTGCGTTTCATCTTCAAGCCATTCATTCTCGAATTCATCTAGTATACGTCGTCTCCGCTCAGTTATGTTATCTGCTCAACCGTTCAACCATTCTTAATTAAATCCTGCCTAATACTTCTGCAGTGCCTATGTCTTTTGGTTGATTTATGCCGACATTTTATTAAATCTCTCTGACGTTTCGTCAACGATAAATTGTGCATCGTAAGACGAAAACACGAAATCAATCACTTAAAAAGACACTTCGGTTCAAAACAAATATTTGTAAAACAGAGTACGTGCAGTTCAGCTTTTTCTATCTTCCCTACGTAGATGTAGGCCTAGTATCTCTGCATCGTCTTTCCAAAGCTTGCATGGACTTCCTGTGCAAATGTCAACCTTCTTAATTCACTCCCCGACGGCTAGAGTTTCCAATGACTTGATCTGAATCGAATTTTATTATAATCAACCGATGTTATGTTCTGAAGAGTTTAGCAATGACAAATCACAGTATAATTGATTGTCGAACTTTAAGCTACGGCAGGACTTGCATATTATGTAGGTGGATCCAACTATAGCCTACGTCTTTGACTGAAATCGTCCAACGGATTGTAGACCTAGCATTAGGTTACAGCATTCGGGATCACGCAGCTGCAGCTGTTGCACAACTAATTTACCCAGAATGATGACCGGCAGTTGTGCACATTATCCGGTTGCTTGATTGATGTCCGTGTGTAATGGGACGTTTGGATTGTTATGCTGCTTATAATAGGAGTTATCCAGTCTTCGCAAAACAATTCATGCACAGAAACTGCAGTATAGCCTATACACTGCAATAGACAACGGACAAAACACTTATGTTGAGGCTGCACTTGCTGTGCATTGGAAACAAGCTGGTGCTGGTGTGATGAAATAAAAGAGAACTTTAGGCAAATGAGATGCATGGCATGGCCGCCGCCGCTGAGCACAGGTCCTTCCCAGATGCTATTTTCTCCGCGGTGATCAAGTGCGCATTGCCGTATATGGCGAATACAAATCGGAAGGAACATTTATACTCAGTGGTGGAACTCGTTTGTTGTCCGCTTTCTGCTCATGAGTCTCAAGTCGAGCGGATTGACTATCGTTGCTCTCTGCTGATTGTCATTCTTTCTTTGCTTGACTTTGCCCTTCTTCTTCTCAGACCAGTCTTCCGTTGTAGGCTACCAGGAACCTACGACGTACTACATGTACGTAGCCTACTGTTCAATCATTATTATTTAACTCTGTTCAGAAAAGTTTCCACTCTCTCTCTTAAGTTGCACATGTTTAGACCCATAGACCGTGATTCGTTTCTGCGAAGCATAGGCTACTTAGACGGCTCTTTGCCCGCATTGCCTACATACAAACTGTAGCCGTCGGCAACACAGTAATTCGCTATGCTACTTGTGCTCAAGCAATTGGCTACAGTCCACAAATGTAGTTGGCCATACACAATCCACTGACCACTTCATCATAATTGACTGATTATCAGATCTCCATAGTTCACACCCTTCGTTATCGACCACCATGCTAAAGATCAACTGCCAACGGCGCAATAGTCTAATTAACCAGCATTATAAAAGTGGTCGACTACCATTTTTGAGCACCACAGTAGGCCTATAGGTCTACTTGGTCGCCAATTATTGTTCATTAATGAGCGACACTCTCACCGCTTTTCTCACGACTGAATTAACTCGCAGTTGCGGGCATCGCACCCAAGACAAAATCCCAGTCGAGACGAGTGAAATGAAGCGAGCGCTAGATGAATTTATTTTCATGCAAGACGGTCAGTGCAGCAGTCTACTGCAGCAGATCTAAGAGAGAAGTGAAGCAGTCTACTGCAGCAGATCTAAGAGAGAAGCGGTGTATGTTTAATTTAACCATGATAGTAGGCTATGTAGCCTATAGCCTGAAACTTTCATTTCTTCCTTATTAAATCATCGACTGACAATTTCTTCTGATTGAAACGATTCTTGACAACTGCTTTTGAGTTGAGGCAAAGGATCAGTTGAAGTCGTCTGCATAATTGAACAACGGTGTGTTAAGAGTCGTTAGATGAAATCAGAGATGACATCGCTAGAAGATGTTTTGTGAGGCGGAAGAAACAGCGAAATGTCGCGAGAAGCTGATGTCGCTACTAATGCTGTTATGGACTGATTATTTAGCTATAGATACACTTGTAACTTGTGGGAAAGTACATGGCACGATGTGGATATGATTCTGCCCCGAGATAAACGGAAGAATATGGTGTAAATGTCACTGTCTTGTCTGTTCTCTTGTCTGCCTTTGAGTCTGTCTCGTTTGCTTTCTGATGTGCCTCGAGCAATATTCGAGTCTCTTTCTCCTTCTCTGTATCTCTGTCTTGCTCTCTCTTTTTTTCTTTCTGTTTATCTCTGTCTCTTTTATATCTTTTCTTCATCAGATCTTTCTGTCTTATTAATCTTCTTATCCATCCATCCATCCATCCATCCATTCATCCATTCATTCATTCATCCATCCATCCATCCATCCATCTATCCATCCATCCATCCATTCATTCATCCATCCATCCACTCATCTATCTATCCATCCATCCATCCATCCATCCATTCATCCATCCATCCATCTATGCATCCAACTATCCATAATATAAATGCCACTTCTGGATCCATCTTTCTTGTCTTTCTAACGGTATCTCTGTATATCGCCCTGCCTTGGTGTCTGTGTATTTCTGTCTGTCTGTCTGGCTGTGTATGCCTCTCAGTCTCGTCCAATTTATATGAAACACTAACTACACATGCAGTGCACCATAAATATATTTTATATTACATATTAATACGGAGAACACATATGAAACACTCGACAGACATATTGCTGTCGTGACAAGTGAGTTTTGATGTTGACTATCCGGAGCCGTGCACGATCTCGGCCGAGAGATGACTGTTAGGTAGGCAGGTGCAAGGCCAAGTTGGCATCGCCTGACCAAAGATACAACTCTGTAACTCTATACTCTGTGCGCTTCCAGCACAGGAAGCCAACGCAGAACCTCCAATATATATATATATATATATATATATATATATATATATATATATATATATATATATATATATATGTATCTGGTGTCATGATCATAGTTTGGTTATTTTGGCCGATAAGGTGTGCTGCAGAATGAGAAGCGTACCGTAATGAAGGCATGGACGAGAGTATTTGCAGAGCTGACCGTCATGGAACGTGCAACGGTACTGAGCTGACGCATTTGTAAATAACAACCAGGACTGTATACATGTATAGTGTATAGTGTATAATGTATAGTGTATACAGCGATGAGCTGCGTGTGGTGCAAAGGTAAAGGCGCCTGATCCAACGAGATATACGCATGCCAAAGGTCAATGGGCTGCAGCTAAAAAACTGCAGGTATATAGGTCTACATAGGAAATTGAATAACGAAGTCATTCAAGCTATATAATAAGAGCACTGCATGCCAGCACACTATCAAAGGGGAAGATTAGACGGTGAGGGAGAGGACATCTGTTCTCATAAATGCACGCTAAGACCAATAAAACACAATCGCTAACACTTTCTACTTATAGGCTACATGTAGCTACATGTACCTTCCAGAGGTTTACTTCAGTCTACCGTTGTTCGTTTTTCTCCGTATTTTCCTTCTTCTTGTTCTTGTTCTTTTTGCTTCTTCTTCTTCTTCTTCTTCCTGTTCTTTGTCTTTTTCTTTTTCTTGTTCCTATTGTTCTTGTTCTTTTCTTATTCTTGTTCAAGTTCTTGTTTTTGTTCTTTTTGTTCTTCCTCTTCTTGTTCTTCTTCCTCTTATTTTCTTCTCCCTCTGAGACTCTGAATCTGAAATTCCATGCACGGAGATGTTGTTTATCAGTCACGCATCGATCCTAGCAAGACACGACTGCCGAGGTATTATTAGGCCTACAGGTCTACTGTGAAATCCGCCAACAGTTACTTTGCAGCCACCAGCGCCATATTATCATCGTCGCTCAATTTTAAATCCCTGAATGAAAACCACGTTGTCTCTGTGGAATTTGCACTAAAATGTCAAACTTGGATGATTTTACGAACTGACCTTGCCGGACTCTGCCTCCTACATGTATGTCGACTGAATTCCCTCTGTGACCCATATCGCAATGGCTCCATCCCTCCATGAACTGAAGATCCCTTGCGAAGAGCCGTATTTCCTGCTTTCCAACGTATTTTCTACTTTTCCGGGCGAACAAACGCTAAATAATCCTATTTGTCAGTTTCGACAACGACGTGTAATCCGATTATATGCGCTGAAAATCCTTCCAATCGATGGCAATATCCGACCCGATAAATATATCCGGATTTGACGGAATTATGCGAGAGCGCGTTGTCTTACTGGAGCTGACAGCTTCTATATCTAAGCCATGCTGGAGGCAAACACAGAAAAGAAGCAAGAAGGACACAGACATGCAGGTTGACAAGCAGACGGGGAGAGAAAGAGAGAAAGCGAGACCCAACGTCGTACTGACTAATGCACTGACTGACTGACTTATTGACGTGTACGGACCGAGCAACAGACAGATGCATAGGTCATAGAGACAGACAGAAAGACAGACAGATGCATAGGGATCATGACAGACAGCTAGATTGAGTCTGACTGACTATATGATGACTGAGGTAGGTAGAAATGAAGAGCGAAAGACAAAGAGACTGGCACACAGACACTCCATTAGCCGGTCAATGAGTCGTAGAGGCAGATACACAGACAGACGGATGGACAGACAGACAGGCAGACAGAAAGACAGACCACTCATGCAGGCAAATAGAAATCATTTCAGAGTCCCTAACAGCTTTATAAAAACGAGGAACAGCTACGTTTTTCAGACTCACTTTTAACCTAACTTTTATTCTACCGAACGATGTGCCTATGTGCAGGCCTATGACCCTATTCTTGCGTATGTTTGCATATGTGTATGTATGTGTGCATGCTTGTTTTTATGTATTTGTTCGTCTGTCTGCCTGGTGAATTTATACGCACACCAGCAGAAGTTATGCTTTCCGTCATTCGGTCGAATCATTTGTCTTAATAAAGTTTGCCCGATTATATTTTATAACGGCAATTTTGGACGATAATCTGACCACCGAGTTCGCGCACCGGAATCATTTCTTGGTTTCACAACAGATTTACTGCGTTCCGTAAAGTTTTCGTTACGGTTTATTGTAAGTTTCTCTGAATAGAATAGTCCACTTAGAGCTTGAGGGGGGATAGGTTTAAAGCATATAATCCATTCCTCATACCCATTGACCTGCTGGCGCTGTCCACGTTCGGAAACCATGGACTGATGGAGATGTAGGATGAAGGGAGTCTTTGGAGTCTGTGGAGTGTGTCCGGTTGGTCGGTTGGACTGGTCGGTTATGGCATGGGCGATGAATCACAACATCGCGGACCATTGCATCACATCACGTGATCTTCACGTGATGAGCAATGGCAGCTAAATGATGAAGGGTCTGCTGCGCTTAATTACATTTCATATATCGTTAAAGCTACCGTGGCTTAGAGAGTGCCTCTGAATTGCTCATGTGGCTGATACGCAAATTTTCTCAATCAATAGAATTGTGTGTGCTCATAATTTTTATGCAGTGTCCATTTTATTTATTGCAGGCTGTCTGCTCTGTTAGTATAGTTAAGATATAAGACTTATGTTATCATTGTTATGTGAGTTCCTGTAAACTGTTTCAACTGCATTAGGCTATTGTACACTGCAGCGGTTAAGTGTAACCAGTTGCAGTCTGTCAACCGGATTGTGGCATAAACGAAAATTATTATGTAGGCTATGCATGCAACTATGCATGCGGTGTACATACTTATATGCATAATTATTATATGTATTAGAGTCACATCATATTTATAGCCAGAAGGTTAAATCGTGGCTTACGTTGGTAATTATTTAAAAGGAAAATGCTTTCTCAAATTAGGACTACTAACTGTTACATCAGAAAACTGTCAATGATTCTGGTGCTTTTAAAGTGAATAAAATAATGTCTATCTTAGCTTAACTGTCATCAATCCAACTTCTGGTTACGCAAAGAATTATTTTCATAAATCCTATTTCAATTGTAATAAAAAAAACTGGTAATTTATCGCTTTTAGACGTTCCTTGTTAAGTTTTCTTGTGTAGTTTGCGCATAATTGCATACCAATGAAGGAGACTTTCTTCTGATACAGAGTCTCAGATGGAGACAATATTTCAGCAGCCCGAGGAAGACTATGCTTCTGGAGCGGGGTGGGGGAAGACTTTCTATCGTGATGTAACGCCCGCCCCCTCGGACACTCCCGGAGTCGCCACTTCCGGTCCAACGTGTGAGAGGACCGCGTACTGCTGTAGGTCGTAGTTCAGAGATATAGAGCGAGGAAGAGAGGCGGTGGCTTCGGGGTTCAAATCCCGTCGAGTCCGAGACGACCAAGCGTCTCGGCCTCCTACCGTTCCATATGAAACTGGGGCCTTGCTGGCCAGTCTTTCGCTCCGGCGCAGGATACCTGGATTAACCGGAAGTGAGAGATCCTTAGGCCTAGCGCCCAAGCTTCTTTCCAGGCCGATGGCTGAATGGTAAGGCGCGTCCATGGTACCCATGGGAGACGTTTGTCTCGAGTTCGAACCAACAGCAGATTTAGGAGATGACCTGGGCGTTGTTTCTAATCGTTCTATACGCGCTACGACTTCCGTCAGCGCTTCCCTAACGTTAGAGTGCACTGCATAAATTTCCTCTCTAACATCCGTTCTCACTGAGGAAATTGCCTCTTCAACATTTATTTGTACCACGGAAATTGCCTCCTCAACATTACTTTGTACAGCGGAGATAGCCTCCTGGGTATCTCTAGCATTGTTTTGTATGGCTTCCTGTGTAGACTTAGCATTAGACTGCACATCAGTTTTCACTGAGGAAATCGCCTCTTGTGTAGCCTTAGCGTTCGTTTGCATGGCCTCTAGTAAAATGCCTATTTCCAACGCAGATGGTGGTCTAGATGGCTGCGAGGGAGTGGATGCTCCGCTTCTGTCCATAGCGCTATATGAATTTCAATTATTCAACTTCCTAATGTTATCAAGAACCAAAATCAATATGTTCAATTATTATCTTATTATTCCACAAAGACAATCAATAATTATTAAATCTTCCAATGCAAGTCACAAACATACGTTCAATGCAATTCAAACATAGGCGTGTCAAGCAAACACCTTAATCGGAGTATAGGCCTGAATTTATCCCCGAATTTAGTCTAAAAGGCCAATTTCAAGACAGCCCAAAATATCTAAGATAGATCGCATCAAATTTCTACACAGACAGTACCTTATTCCCGAAGACAGGGAGCAAGCGATGGCGTCGATGATGAGACCTCCGGGAAAATCAGAGAAGACCGACGCTGACGCTTCGAGTATGAATAATCCTCCGGGAAATATATATATTTATATTTTATAATAGGTAGACGCCACGTGGGCCACAGATGCAGAAACGTGGTGTAGAAGATTTCGCTCCATGCGAAAAAGACGAACAGAAGCCCGACACAGTAGGCTTATAACCGCACGAAGATGCGAAGATGGAACATACAGCGCTGACGATTCGATCCGTACTTCAGACAGCAATACAAACGGCTCCGGCCGAACTGAGAACCGACGAACCGAAATTCGGTCCACACAGAACCGATCGACGGTTGATATATATTTCAGATACGACTCCTTGTCGTAGGAAGACGCTAGTATGAATCCGCAGCACCACGACGTCGAAATCAGGCTTCGAATCTAACACTTCACTATTGAGAGTCGCACGTCTACACTCGTCGAAGTCCGTCGTGAATCTGCCCGCGAGCTGCGCGTTCCTAACGTTTTCAGCCACGGCTCGAGGTGACGCGCACGCATGCGCACTGAAGCGCACACGAGCTCTGATCACGCCTGTAGCGCGTGCATCAACCGTGCTAAACTAGGTCAGGTCACCTCGATCTAGTCAAAAGATACCACACACGCCTATCCTACATGCACAGACCACAGAGCAACAAGGCGTCTTGCTCTGTCCGTCTGTCTATCTGTTTATATGTACTGCTCCGGCACTGCGTCTGTCAGCCTGCTTGTCCGCCTGGCCGTATCGGTTCGTCATATCGGCCGACTCCTCTTCCTCCTTTTCGGCCGACTCTCCATAAGAGCCGAGCGTGTGAAAGGAATAATCGATCAATAATATTTGCCAAGGCAGGTGCCTACGTCATCGCACTCAACTCAACATTAAAAAGTAGGTCAACAATAAAATGTAGGTTACAGAATGCACCTCAAATACAATATAATATATATAATATCAGACCCTGAAAATACCATAACGGATCCAAAAATATATATATGGCACCCAGAAATCAAATCCGTAGCGCCTGGGTATCCCAGTCGCGACAGTGACACAGGCAACCGCGAACAACCGTAAGGCAGTTAAGCAGAACGACGGTGGTCATCGTATACGCTCTGCAGACGATGCAGACCGTAAATCACCGAATGTATACAACTGTACAGCAGTGTACATGTACATGTACTTGCGATGCAACACATGGACCGAAAGAAGTCTACGTAACAATTGAACATCCGTGACCGAAGTACAGTAGTCACCAACAGACGTATAAAGCAGATTCGACGTTTTTCGGTTGCTGCAGAAACATGGAACCAGTCTCCTACTTATGCTGTGCTTTTGCATGCAATCGGCTCCATCCGGGTTCAGAAGTTGATGTCAGTTTTGTCTAGTGTTCGAGATTTATGAAACAACCATCCGCAGAGAATAATTGTTAACGATGAACTCCCATTCTATAGCTCCATTACAGACTGTAGCCTACATCTACGGAGCAACGCTTTTACTCCCTTGTTTGATGCAGAGTGCATGGTCATTGGACTGGACAGAGACAAAACAGATGCACTGGAGTGGAATAAGATGACATGAGATGAAGTGGAATAAGATGACTCGAGATGAAGAGGAATAAGAAGACACGAGATGGATCATGTTTCTGCTTCTTATAAGAGGCATTCATGAATTTTCATAAGAGCAAGTAGCAGCAGGACCACTGCATGGTCTATGAGTGTCATCGTTTGCCATTCTTAAGAGTGCAGTCGAAGGCTCCAGAATGATCTGTCAGCCTTTCTGGTCAGTTCTCGTGGGATCATCTCTTTTGTCAGTGACTGACCTCGCCAGCTAATAAAGTTGCATTGGTCCGTCGCGTAACAGAAGCCTCCGCTCAATCAGAGCACAGACTTAAACAGACGAAGAGGATCGTCGTTTTTATGCATTCGAAAAGAAGTCGACAGATTTATGATCGCTACTTTCGTCTGCGCCAGCAAAACAGGTTCGCTTGACCCTCACCGAGACTTTTTCTCTCTTGAGGAAATTTATTGATGAGTTGCTGCGGCTGCTGCGGCTGCTGTTGCCTTTTCTGGTGTAACCATGCAATGCATCTTTGGCTGAAATATTCCGGCTACAGAGCCAGGAAGGTTGCAGTAAGCGGTCGTCTATCAAGCAGCCACAGGAATGTACACCCGGACGATGATATCAGCAACCACCGGCTGATGTCGAATCTTGCCTTTCCAATTCAACGTAATCGTGAATGTAATCGTGAAAGTAATCGTGAAAGTAATCGTGAAAGTATTCGTGAAAGTATTCGTGAATGTAATGAGGTTGCAGCAGCTGCTGTTGTGATATTTCGAATCCTCTAACGGTCTAACCTATTATAGTCTATACCAAATCTGCCATCCGGTTTTTAGAGAACTTTGTTCAACGCAGACATTTGTGTTTTTTCAAAAAGAATTTATCTCTAATAGTACTGTTGTGATAAGATCAACATCAGTAGTCATGCCGCGCTGCTCTCACTTCTGGACATGTTATTGTTAGCTCGGTCATTGGTACGGTGGCTGACCAGAATGTTGACCAGAAGACCGACACCCGACCCCCCACAATCCCCCATTGAGGGGTGAAGAATCGGACAATCGTCGAAGTGGCTCGCTCGCTCTTTCCCGAGTAGAGGCGGACAAATATAGGAACCAATGGTTTAAAAAAAACTCAGTTTGAACGTCTGTCAAGTTTGGTGATCCTCCGCAGGATTTAATAATTTATTAATAAAATAATTTATTAATCCTCGATTGCTCCTAGCTAGGAGTTGGTTGATATGATCGTCATCATCATCGCCATCGTCATCATCATCATCGTCGTCGCCATCATCATCATCGTCGTCGCCATCATCATCATCATCCTCATCGTCATTATCGTCATCATCATCATCGTTATCGTCGTCATCATCATTATCATCATCATCGCCATCGTCGTCATCGTCGTCATCATCATCATCGCCATCGTCATCATCATCATCATCATCATCATCATCATCATCATCATCATCATCATCATCATCATCATCATCATCATCGCCATCGTCATCCTCACCGCCGTCATCATCACTAGGCTTGTTTGTCTTATTAACATCACTCTTATTTTGATTTTCATTATCATTATCTTTTTTTGTTTTTATACAACGAGATAACCCGGATCTCCCAGGGACTTGAATATCACTAGCTATTGAAGTAGAGCTAGTTATCATTTTTTTAATTGTTTTTATTATTATTAATAGTTGATTTGATGCTCAAGTGACGATGTATTTACTTTTGGCATGTCCGTCTCGACTCTGGGCTACTCCCACAAAGCATGTACAACGTAGTATAGTCTAAGCAACTGGATCGGTACCGAAAAGCTCAATATTATTTGTTGTTATTATTTATCATTATTATTATCATTATTATTATATTATTATTAATTTTATTACTCTCATTATTCGTTATTATCATTGCTCTTCTTATTACTACCACTATAGTACTATACTCCTAACTTCTGCATACGCCAATCCCCAGATCTTGGAGTCCGAGTTCATAGCATAGGTCAGCTGATGGCATATTCAGTTGTGGATTTACTTAGCGTGCAGCGTGTCCAATAAGTAGGTAACCACCAAGCAAATTTACTTCAGACAATGATGTCTATAAACCAGGTCAGCCTTAGCTCGGAGAAAAGACAGAATATATACAGCTGGACACAATACGAGCGCTCAAAAAAAAATCGCTTGCAGCGGCATTTCCCGATTGGAAAAAGGAGCGCCCTTGCCTGGTGCTGTGTAGGCTATAACCTGGAGCGGCTTTGGACGATAAGGACATATATCTATTTCAATTCCTCTCTCTGCATATCTTGTGTTTATTAAATAAGTCAGGTTAGAATCAGACGGCAACATACAGTGATATCGAGGGTCTCAAATAGCTGTAGAATTTTTTCACTCTCACTCTTCTCATCTTGTTTTGTGAAAACATTGAAAAATAGTCTGCGATTGATGCTTAAGCCCTATATGCATGTATATAATTCTTATTTCTTCATGTTGCTGTCTTCTTATTCGTTGGCTTGTGTAAGACTTGAGTGAAATATCAAGTAAAAAGGGGTATGCAGTTAAGTGTCTATAGCGTCCGCGAACAGAACCTTAAGGCGAACATAACTCGATAAGAGCATTTGAGACCATAAAAGAGCTGCTATTAATAGCTGCCATAAAGTAAATCATCTGCAATAATAGAAGTAGGCATATATTGTAAAGCAAATGTTATTGAAAGACTCTATGCTCCATGCATGTACGAACTTGACAACAGATCAAATAAACAGAGGAAGAAAGACTACTTCTGACAGATCGAAAGGAAAATGAAGAATCACATAGATCTATACACATCATTCAAAATAGTGCACATCATTCAAAATAGTGCACATCATCCAAAATAGTGCACATCATCCAAAATAGTGCACATCATCCAAAATAGTGCACATCATTCAAAATAGTGCACATCATCCAAAATAGTGCACATCATCCAAAATAGTGCACATCATCCAAAAGAGTACACATCACCCAGAATAGTGCACACAGTTTAAAATAGTGCACATCATCCAAAATAGTGCAATCATCCTAAATAAATTGTATAATAATCAAAGAGAATCATGCTGTAGCAGGATAATAACACAGTAGCGTTTAACTTCGTCACATCATTCAAAACGTGGCACACATTAAATCGATCGTACATGTATGATAAAGCAAGGAAGTTGGTGAAAGAAAGTGAAATGCCATTAGTATAATAATTATTAATTTTGGAGACGCCGACGATGACGACTATAATTGTGTAATCACAAGATGTCGTTAAACTTTGGATTAAAAACTCACGGCGACATTTATTATTCGACGCCGTCGCGAAAATCTTCTCCATTCAAAATTCTCGCCCGCTTGGAGCTACGCGGAGCAAGAGACGCTGCACTGGCCTTCAGTCCATTAGAGCGGAGAGGATTATTTTTAAGATTCTCATCATCGAAGGACAAAACTTTGATAATTATGTTGATAGTCGGTTCGACTCCAGGGTAGGCCTATACATCAGATAGCGCTGCTGCGAATCTTTTTTTTAGCCAACCCAGCCGACGATCGTTATTGTTACGCTCTTCAGCCCATGGAGACCTGATGGTTCTGCGTTTCCTCAGGACGATGTGGGCACATATCTTGCTTTCCCATAGCAGTTGGTCGATCCTCAAAGACTCTGAAGCCTGTGCTATTTGACAATTATTTCCCTGCATGGTTCGGGTCGGGAGCGTCACTTACGAGTTAATTCTTAAATGGCGCTAAATAAATTTCAGACTACAAATAGGCCTACCATTACTATCGTACACATATCTTAACCATTGCAGCATTAGGCCTATACCATTATCTAATGGTTATATATAATGCTACTCTATAGGCTATGGGAACATAATTATTTATTTGAATGTTCTTTTTTCGGTTGTGAACAATTTTCTGCACGCGTTACGTTGTTTTTAAGCAATGTATTTTCTTTAGATCTACCTGCATGAAATGTCGACGTTGTTTCTCGACGTCTCCCAGTGTGCCTTGCTTTCCTACCTGCTTTTCCGCACGTCTCGAAAGATCAGCTGATACGGTAGCACATATGGTACTGTGACGCGCTGATGTCTTCAAGTACCATGTCTCTTTGAATACTGTGAAATTCTTCGCGATCTTCGAGTGATTTGGTGCTGAAGTACCAGTTTCTAGTAGTTCGCTGTTCCAAGTAGGGTATGGTACAAATATTCACCTTAAAATAAAGTTTGTATGTTTTGATTAGTCGCCGTTCCTGTTGCAATTCAACTTCGTCGCATCAAATGTATTTAAAGTGTTGACTGTTGAGGCATAGTCTACAACAGGTTGTCTGCAGCTTCGAATGGTCAGTTTCTGTCGATTCGAGTAGCCTAACGTATTGTTACGAATAGATTACTGCTTCGAGTAGTTTTTCCCTTGAGGACACTGTTCCAAGTGATTCGGTCTTGCGTGTTTAACCCTTTGGCGACGTGGCATAGAGTTTACTCAGCACCGCAATATTTATTCTGCTACTTTTTTTTGTCATTTTATCGATCTGTTTGTCTTTCTCGCTGATTTGTCTGCGATTCGACAAAAAATGTCGTCGTGCAGAGCAGTTGTTTTACCTCGACTTATTCCTGGCTTCCACAATGCGCACAAGACAACGAATATCAGGCGGTGACAAGACCTGGCTTCAAGTCCGTCTGTCGCAGGCGGAGTGGACCGCACGGCGACGCGAAGTGCAGAGACCGATTCAGAAGCAGAGACAACAGTGAGCAGACGGTGGCTCGATGCGCTGCAGGTCGCCGCAATATTTTCAGTCGGCTTAGATACTCCGCTCGGAAAGTTTCGGCCGCGCTCGGCTCTACTCGGCATGCGGTTTGGCCTGCGATTGCTAAAATCTTACGGACGGGATGCAGACGTATACAATGAAAATATAAAGACATTGTCTTCGTCTCTAGTTTCCCGACGACCCTATAGACGGCCGACCACTTTATGTTGGTCTTTCGTCTTCATTGAGTCATTTAAGTGCAATTTACAGAACTGAAGACTAAAAGGTTTAGCGTATAGTTGCGGGTGAAAAATGTTGACGCATAAAATGGTGGGGTAGACAGAGAACTGGATCAGCTGTTGAATATTGACCTACTTCTTCTGTCATCGATTAGGCTGCAAGACAAAAGAGATACGACAGATAAGTTCGAATCCACCTCAAGCCGTCGTGTAGAGACCTTGAGCAAGTCTGTCAATAATAATTGTTCGCGCGCGTGAAGCTCCGATGCAGTGTCTGCGCTGTTGTCGGGAGCGCTTCTGAGTGGAGAGCTTAAAGGAGCGCTATAACAGATGCGAGAAATAAATAAAATAAATAAATAATTGCTTTTCAAACCGTACTAACTAATCAAACATCGTTGAAAAATGAGTCTTAATTCGACAGATTAAACGCAGAAACTAGCAAGATGAGACTCACCACTTCTTACTTTGCCTCGCCTTACCTGACCTCACCGCACCTATAGCTTACCCTACCTCATCTTACTTTGCATTGCCTTACGTTACATTAGGCCTACGTTACGTTAACTTAGGCTACCTTTGTATTTCCTCAAATTACCTGGCACGGATGTTGTTGTTTTTCCTACAGAAGAAATTAATATTCAGTGCACTGTATTTAAAAATGTCACGTTGTCAATTGCGGAGAAATTACTGTAAACACCAACGGTTTCTTCTATGGATTCCTAATTCGACAGATGATGCTTCGATGTCGATGCCGCTTCACGTCTTTGATGAAAGCGGCGTCGGCGGCGTCGATCTTTGATCTTTCTTTGATGTTTCAAGACGAGTTTCGTCGAAGATCCTGTTGCTAGGCACACTTCCGTTTCGATGTCTTATTTGAACAACACTCAAACGTTGTCTCCGAAGAGAGAAGCCATTCACATCGATTACAAACAGAATTTGAAAGACTGAACTGCAGCCTACTTTCACACACTCAACGACGGACTTGTTGCTGTTTACGACATTGCCATTTCAAAGAAAATGATTAGTGTCGCCCTCCTCCTTTATCCAAGCTTGGGACTGGCACTGGCAGAGTTCAATCAGCGGAGGAGTTGCATTCAACAACGGCCTTTCGCTTCATATAATATGCACTGACTTTAGGAACAGTTACGTAAACATCCATTCCAAAAAAATTTGAATAGTCAAAAAGAACAACACTCACTAGATATACTGCTACAAGTACAAGTATACCATTTCCGTTTTTTGTGTGATGGCAGTCCCAAGTTTGTTCCAAATTCGCCAATGCCACTTTCCGGTGCCAGTCTAACGTTTGAATAAAGAAGGAGGGCAACGTCATATCGTCATATCGTCATATCGTAGCTAAACAGCCACCAACCCCAGACATTGCCCTATGGCTGTCCAGACAAAAAAGTTCACTCCGACCCCACTCATCCGACCCCTGTGGGATCAACTCCATTCTGTGCCTTTAATTAAACACAAGCAGGTTTTGATGACTCTGTCTATATTATAGCACTATATTCTATAGCACTACACATTGTCGAATCGTGATGCAAAGTTTCAGCGCCAGCTGACTCTTGCTCTGAAGCATAATCAATTTCAGATTATGCCTCTGCCGCATCCTCGCCGCTGCTGCTGCTGTCTTCTATCGTCTCGTCCTCTATCGTCTCGTCTTCTATTGTCAAGTCTTCTATGGTCTCGTCTTTTACTGTCTCGTCTTCTATTGTCAAGTCTTCTATTGTCTCGTCTTTTATCGTCTCGTCTTCTATTGTCTCGTCTTCTATTGTCTCGTCTTTTATTGTCTAGTCTTCTATTGTCTCGTCTTCTTTTGTCTCGCCTTCTATTGTCTAGTCTTCTATCGTCACGTCTTCTATTGTTTCGTCTTCTGTTGTAAACGTCTTCTGTTGTCTCGTCTTCTTTGGCCTCGTCTTCTATTGTCTCGTCTTCTATGGTCTCGTCTCCTATCGTCTTGTCTTCTATCGTCTCGTCTTCTATTGTCTCGTCTTCTATTGTCTCGTCTTCTATTGTCTCGTCTTCTATTGTCTCGCCTTCTATTGTCTCGTCTTCTATCGTCTCGTCTTCATTTGTCTCGTCTTCTTTTGTCTCGTCTTCTATTGTCTCGTCTTCTTTTGTCTTCTCGTCTTCTTTTGTCTCGTCTTCTTTTGTCTCGTCTTCTTTTGTCTCGTCTTATTTTGTCTCGTCTTCTTTTGTCTCGTCTTCTTTTGTCTCGTCTTCTTTTGTCTCGTCTTCTTTTGTCTCGTCTTCTTTTGTCTTCTCGTCTTCTTTTGTCTCGTCTTCTTTTGTCTCGTCTTCTTTTGTATCGTCTTCTTTTGTATCGTCTTCTTTTGTCTTCTCGTCTTCTTTTGTTTTTTCGTCTTCTTTTGTTTTCTCGTCTTCTTTTGTCTCGTCTTCTATCGTCTCGTCTTCTATCGTCTCGTCTTCTTTTGTATCGTCTTCTTTTGTCTTCTCGTCTACTTTTGTCTCGTCTTCTTTTGTTTTCTCGTCTTCTTTTGTCTCGTCTTCTTTTGTCTCGTCTTCTTTTGTCTCGTCTTCTTTTGTCTCGTCTTCTTTTGTCTCGTCTTCTTTTGTCTCGTCTTCTTTTGTCTCGTCTTCTTTTGTCTCGTCTTCTTTTGTCTCGTCTTCTTTTGTCTCGCATCTGGATTGTGCCATGGTCATATTCTGAAGCGGAGAGCAAAAATGTCAAGCTAATCGGAGGATCTAAGTCTTTCTAAGAGGACGAAACGAATTGGCAACTGATGGGGACGAATCCTGATATCACAAAAATAGGTTACTCGTTCAGAGCAAGACCTAATCGAGACCTAAGAACCAAACAAGAACTTTGAATTTTATACCAGCAGTAGGTTTACGTGCATATACAATACATAACGCAGTTGTACAATATGTAAGCTTATATATACAATATATAATTAATCGTATACACATAACATTCCACGGGACTTAATTGTCTAACTCTTTTTTATAAACTATACCCAAGACTTTCCTCTTTGACCGTGCGTGGATCGGGATCGCCTCTGGATAGTTTTCCTGGATTGGCGCCATACAAATTCCTCAGTTAGATAGATATAAATGTATGAGGCACCATAGTAATTCTCGTGAATGCTTCCATCGCATCTACAATCCAACGAGTTGCAGCAATCAGACCACGGCTCCAACTAAACCCTTCTTCCAGTACTTCTACACGTTCTGATTTCAAAGGAATTAAGACTGCAGAGTGTATCCAGCAAAGGTCGATGTCACCGACGGCAACTGCAGTCTTTCAAAGCCTTCTTATTCCACAATGAGTCCTTTGTGAAGATTCGCGTCGCAGAAGACGTTAATTTAAAACAAAAAACGGCTGTCATTCATTAATTCATTCATTCGTCCATTCGTTCATTCATTCATTCACTCATTACGAGGATTTATATAGCACTCTTCAAGACAACCATGTTCTAAGGAGCGACTGTCATTCGCTAATGTCAACACCAGAAACATTCGAAAGAAGAACAGACAAACACAGGGACGCAATGCCATGCATGCAGCCGGACAGACAGCCAGACAGACATACAGACGCATAGACAGACGGCTGGCAGATTGGTCAGACTTACAAGCAGGCTTGAAGCGCGACAGGCAGAAGAAGCAGAAGTACATAGAGATATTCAAGCAGGCAGACAGACAGACAGACAAGATAAAAAGACAGAACACTGTTAGACAAAAAACAACAAGTCTGATTTACAGGCAAGTACAAACATGTATACAGACAGTCAGACAGAGACATAGACAGGGTAATTGGCAGACACATACAGATAGAAGCAAAGTGACTGGATCTTATTGTTATGGATGTTATTAGATCTGGATCAACGTAATGGTCAACTTGTGATGATGACATCACTTGGGTCAAACAACAGTGACCGAACGAAGCAGACATTTCGCTTCATCACACTTATAGACAATCCGTTTGAAAGGGACGCGCAGCAGCAGGAAGCTTGTTATGTTCTGATATTATGTCACAGAAGAACATAAGCTCTTCAGTCAATTAAAGTAGGCTACTTGCATATAATATTATATATATATATATATAATATATAATATATATATTATATATAATATTATATATATTATATATAATTATATATATCGCCTCTCCATGGCAGGATACCAACTCAGAGAAGCGTTCTCAGATACGTGCATGTAAAGTGCGTGTGTGTATGTGTGTGGGTGTATGTGTGTGTGTGCTGGCGTATTAAAAGGACACTCAGATCTGAAGAATGGTTATTCTAACCACTGAACAGCAGGGCATAACAATGTCTTTGAGGCGCACATAATATTATAGGGAATAACAAGTTTACGTTGAGATGCAGATCGAAGATACCTCGCCTATCCGCTAATAAATATAACTGCACAAGACAATTGAGTACGTATGCAGCGATCGGCCAACCAGTATGAGCCCAACGATTGTCTCGCCACTTAGATTCTGATTTACAGACTAAGGATGTGCAACAAATGAACGAATGAATAAATAAATAATAATACGAAGCAGAGACTATACAGCCAAATTACAGCCATTGACAGGCGCCAAAACTTATAATTCCTATGGTTCCATTATTCATCAAGGAATGGACTTCCTGAGACCAGTCAACTGATCTCTGTAAACCATCTGTTGAATCTGCATGGTGTCTGCTGCTCCAGACATTGATCTTCGATGAGCAGACAACCAGACAACCGTGAGACGATGCGAATGAGGCGCAGATGTTTGGTGTCTGGTGGCATAAAAATAAATGCTGACGTCAAGAGCTGTTGCTCTCTTTGTAATTCAGCTTAGCAAACACTTCTGCAAATGTTGTTGTCAATAAATTAAAACAACCGAGTGTGTTGAAGTGTGGCATGCATGGTGATTGGTGATCTCGTCTGGGTAATTATGTAAATCAATGGTCTGATCTCTCGATCTCTCTCTGGTGGCGCGATGCATAATATGTAAATCAACGACTACGCGTTCGAGCCAGCTGAGACGATTCCGTACAACGATCCTAAACATTTCCAGTGTCTCAGATCCAGATTTAGTCCTACTCATCCAGTAGGCTACACAGGTAACAAGCGTAGTCAACAAACGAAAAAATAAACTGAGTTCAACAGGCACCTCCGATTGTTTCCTCGTGTCTGCAATTACATGTATGAGAGCAAGGTAGACCTCTGGCCCGAAGGTGCACCCTGCAGGAGGATACACATCCTGAGGGTATAGGGTACTCTCTTTTTGTGAGTTTATCCGTCACATCATGAGCGTCGAACCAATTCGGAGGTTTTCATTTCAGGTTTCGAACTCAATAGAGCGTGTCAACGATGCGTCAATAAGTTGCTCGGTCCTCAGCCTTCTTCGGTTATTATTCCGCACGAAGTCCGAATCTAAGAGAAGTCATGTAGGAGCCTCATCGTCGTCATTGACTGTTTGCAGATCTCTCTACTCAACTCTAATACAACCGATCAGTCTCTTTAGTGGCGCTTCTTCCGTTCATCTAATTATCATTCCCATCCTCAAAATCACTTGACTGACATTCAACCTGCAGCCTCATTCAATTCCCGCAGATACAGGAAGTGATGAACAAAAAGCGCTATAATTATATGTATTTGTTTTAAAAAATTGCGTCTTGCTGTTGCGCTACTATGTCAAGAGCAAAGGATATCATCAGAAACAGAGACATTTGGAGAAGTCATGTGGGAGCCTCATCGTCGTCACTGACTGACGGAAGAGAATAAAGAAAAAGAAGAAAAAGATTGCGCTACCATATTTTATGAATAAAGACTTGATATATTAATGTTTGTCATCATCACTCAAGTCCACTTCTTGACAGTGCATGCAACTATATTATTGCAGTGTACCGGTTCGTTCAGTGCGCATTGCGCAAGTTCCCGAATGTCCCAAAACGATTCGGTGGTCCACTTGCTCCCGACTTACCCCCGCGGACATTCCATTTCCAATGCAGATGAGACCAACAGGTGCGAGCTTAACTGCCGCGATTCAGTGTTATGCAAATGAGCATTTTTATAGCGCTTTTATTTCTCTCAAAGACTGGATTTCAGGACTTATAATATATCTGTAATCTTAAAGTTCATGGCGCTGGTTACTAAAGGCGGTGCATCGATTATCAGGCTGCACTGCATAGCATCGCTCTGTGTTGTGATCAATCGTTCCAATTTGCACGGCATTGTACTCCCTACAATAGAGTAGTCCTATAGGTAGGCCGATAGTAGGCCAATATCTAGTATTGCTGGAATGGAATTACTGAGTCCATGACGTAAACAAAATCCGCCTAGCTACATTCTCTATTGCATTCTATCGTATGCAGTTATATATATATACATGTATGTATAGTATATACAAGTATACATAAAATATCATGAAATGAGAAACTGGTTTGATGCATGTAAGAAGCGAATGTGACAGTAAATTAGAAAAAGAAATATTCCATAAAACTGATGGAATTTTAAAAAAATTTATAGCTTGCTTTCCATTCTTTTACTACATCTGCGGTTCGTGATGTTGGTATGTTATAAAATTATATTTATCTAGAATCATTCTTCATAAAAATGTCAAATTGCCTCCTAATAGTAAAATTTTGTGTGTTCTACTACATCATACATGTCTGTCTCTGTCCCTGTACGTCGCCATAGCAACAATGTTCTATTGACAGACTGCAACAGTAGCAGAGATAGACGCAGACATACAGTTAGACTGACTCTTTTCCCTTATCTGCGTGTCTGTCCTTATCGCTCCTGTTCTCATATCTAAACAGCGCATCATTATGACGTCATTTTTGTGTACTGTAATTATAATTATAATAGACGTCGATTCTTTAAAGAAAACTCACTTGACGTCACAATAGACCAATGTTTTCCGACCCTAATAGGCCTATTCGTCACTTTTGATAGACAAACATGGCTGAATAGCATTATTTGACCATAGGCATAACTATTTATATTCCGCATATTAAAGGGTTGTGTTATGAACGCAGTGACGTTGCATACTCACTCCGTCTTCTTTCATTTAGGACTAAAACCAGTCTGGAAAAAAGGGGAAAATGAAGATTCTGCGAATGTTTGAAGTGGAGGAACGAAGTCGATTGTAAGTCAATCAGAATTAATCTGGCGCTTGATAAATGGGTGGGTCAGGCATAAAAGCTTAGGTTGCAAGCGGCTTACAGAAGTATAAGCAGAGACATCAGCAGCATGATTGCAGCACAGATTGTAGAGGATAAAGCCGAACCTTGAAGCGGCCAACGAGGAGAGACTTACAGTAGGTTATAGCCTACATGTACTTTATACGCTTATGAAGTAGCTGGTCATGGTCATGAGGATGACGATGATGATAATCAATGATGAGGGATATGGCTGCTTAATGCTTATCCTTCTTACGACGAAAGTGATTACTTTCTCATGCATTTTTTGTACAGCCCTATAATTAAACTGTCAATGAATAAAATCAAATCGCTACTAAGCGGTAATGTTATTAATAATGAAATTATGTTTGGGCTACTATTATCATTTTTTTCGTGTTATTGTTATTGTTTGCCGCAAGATTTAAATGATCGCTGAGGAATTCGACACTATATAATGAAACACAGATCTGTGTTATCTATATATTATTATTATTTTTAGCCGTGTCATTATTATTGCAATTGTTGCACTTTGTTTCTTCCTATAATAATGATGCTATAGCCTAATATATCAGTCATAGCATGTAGGCCTATTTATTTATTGCCTTCGTGGACTTCTGTGTTGATTTAGGAACCGCTACACGAGTCGCTGTCTGATGGAGATTGGCCTGAGGGTAATGTTGTGTTGAGAGGCAGTTGTTTCGCTCAGTGTCGTTTTTGTTGTATTGTGTGTTTGTAGCTTATTTGTATTAGTACCTGCCGGGCCTCTGGCGTGGTGTAAAATCCCGTAAGCTCCTCGCAAAGGCAGGAGGGCCCCTGGCGTGGATTACCCTAATATCCCGCAAGCCCACTATTGTTAATTTTAAATTTATTGTTTTATTTATGTGTTATGCGTTGTTGAGCGGAGGGATGAGAAGGGGATGAGAAGGGACGATTAGAGCGAAGTGGTCCATCGAAACATAGACTCAAGAGAAGAACAACCTCAACGTCTATCGACAAGAAGACCGACGATTATTCTATCTGGTGCAGAAAGTCTTCGTTTTGGACTCAAACATCCATCCATCCAGCCATGCACACACACACCAACACACACACAAACACACCCATTCATCCAACCATCCATCTATCCATCCATTCATACAATCATGCACACACCGACGCACACACGCACAGACATGTGTCTATCCATTACTGTAATTTTCTTAGAAGCCATTACCAGCTAAGTTACGACTGAAGAGGACACCAGTCAACGACGCATCTAAGACTGTTATTACGATTGCAACAACAGCAGCAGCAGCAGCAGCAGCAGCAGCAGCAGCAACAACAACAACACATGTCCGACCATCTGCAACATCACGATGTAGACACTCGACCAACCATCCGACCAATGACCAATGACCATGTATTATACATCGCGTTGGAAGCCGTTAAAATACTTTCATTTAGATTACTGTATAATTCATCGATGTTGATTCGCGTAATTCACTGAACTGCAGAAAAGCTGGTGTAAGAGACCTGCAGCTTAGCAACTGGTGTTATATCAAAACGAGTCATCAAAGGCCAGCGAATTTTTTTGCCGATTTTCATGCCATGTTAAGATGATCCGTTGAGAATAATGTGGTGAAGGCGAGTAAACAACTTTTGATGAGTCTTGCGGGGTTAATTTCTATCAACCCTCAGCAGTTTATGTGGATCGTTAAGAGTATTATTTTCTGGACCTCGGCCGAATACTAGAAATTTATCTTTATATATAAAATTAATTATTACGTCTACATGGAGAACAGGACAATACCCCCCCGGTATAAAACCCCCCGGACAAAACCCCCCCCACTCACATGCAAACATACATACATACATACATACATACATACATACATACATACATACACACATACACACATATACATACGTACGCACATACTCGCATATGCACAAACATTCATATTCACACATGCATACATACATACATCCACACATCTTTATATATACACACGCATACGTAGATACATATATACAATTATACATGCATGCATATATACATGCGCACATACATACATACATATACACATACAAACATACACACACATACCTACATACATGCATACATACAAATTTCAATAGAATTATATACATGATGAACAAATAATTGTCAAATATGTGTGTATTCATGCATGAATGTTTGTGTGCATATTTGTATGTTGTATGTATGTATGTATGTATGTATGTATGTATGTATGTATGTATGTATGTATGTAGGTACGTATGTATGTATGTGTATTATATGTATGTATGTATGTATGTATGTATGTATGTATGTATGTATGTATGTATGTATGTATGTATGTATCTATGCATGTATGTATGTATGTAAGTAAGTATGTATGTATGTATGTATGTAAGTATGTATGTATGTTTGTATGTATGTATGTATGTTTGCATGTGAGTGGGGGGGTTTTGTCCGGGGGGGTTTTATACCGGGGGGGTTTTGTCCGGGGAGGTTTTGTCCGGGGGGTTTTGTCCGGGGGTTTTTGTCCGGGGGGTATTGTCCTAGACCCGTCTACATGTATGTCTGCACACTTGTATACAATACATAGGTGATCAATACATGCATCTCCCTGTTTTCTGTTTTCTCTATAGTATATGCGTCATCCATTTTTCTATCTATGTCTTTCTGTATGTCCATCTATTGAACCATCCGTTTTTTATTAGATGTATCATGCCTATCTCTCATCTACATGTACGGTACTTACTTCCTGCTTCTTTCTAATGTTCCTCCGTTCTTTACACCCATTTTTTTTTTCTTCATGCATTTTTATTCTTCCCTTTTCTTGTTGTCTGTGCATATTTCTTTTATGTACTCGCTTACTTTGTCCTTCTCTCTTCTCCATTCATGAATTTTTTTTTAAACTTCTGAACTACATGTTTCCCCGGTTAGTTCTGTGTCACCTAATTGTACAACTACTCTATCTTTCTTCATTTTTCTACCTGCCTCTGCCTCTGCTTCCTTATCTTCGTTTGTGCCTCTCTCCCTTCTGTTCATCTTCCAACGCACCGTGGTCGCATTTAATATCGACAAGGTGAAGGAAAATAATCGGAAAAGACCAATTCCGAGGCAGTCATGCGCACCGCACAGTCGTCACCGATGACGACCAGTCACTACGCGGCTTTGACGACCATGGCGTTGACTGGTCACGTCCGTCAGCGATGTAGGCCATCTGTCGATTGATGTTCATCGAATGGGGGTGGGGGTGGGTGGGGTTGGGGCGGGGGGGAAGAGAAAGACGCAATGCTGACAACTCTCTTATGGAAAAGAACGATATACATGTAGGAACATATTTAGCGTGAGGCCGACATGTATACACTTTTTTTAATGAATTACTTATCCGGATAAAAAAAATTTCATTTCCTGGCGATGGTTGACTGGTGTGTTGTCTGTGTTACCATAGTGACGCTATAGAAGTCGGGTGGATAGATTTCATTGGATTGAAACGAGTTGTCTGCGTTTGAACGATAAATTATATTTGGGCGTTAAATATTGATATTGGTAGATAGGAAGAGATAAGAAAAACATTACATCGCAGAAATAGAAAGAAAATCTCAGAGAGCAACAATTGACTGTCTGCTTGATATGCATGTATGTTCATGGATAGATATTCACAAACAAAGCGAGAGACAGATTATAGAGAGGCCTAAAGAGAGGAGACAGAGACACCAAGACAGATAGAACATAAACGTACAGATAATGGAAGGAACCTTTTAAATATTGCGTGAATTTCGATACAAACATAAGTAGCCAACAACGATGAAATGACAAAATTGGCCATTTAGATTGAACGATAAATTATATTTGGGCGTTAAATATTGATATTGGTAGATAGGAAGAGATAAGAAAAACATACAAACAGGCATACAGATAGACAGACAAGCAGAGTGGCTCGTTATTGGTTTAACGGATGTAACTATATAATATTACAGGCAATGTCAAATCAAGTCTTATGGATGACGACTGTTTTGTGAACGGCCAAAAAGAAACGACAGAAACGATGACTTGAAGAGACAATTGAGAAGAGACATAGAAAGAGAGAGCGTGTGTGTGTGTGTTTGCGTGTGTGTGCGTGTGTGTGAGAGAGAGAGACAGACATACATACAGACATACAGACATATTGGCTTTGGCTGACAGGTAAAGAAGTGATCAAGAAAATAAAAGAGAATGATGCGCAAGACTAGCAGTTCCAAAAGATCCAAAGAAAGGAAGAGACAGAGACAGATAGAGACAGAGTCGCTCATTATTGGTTTAACGGATATAACTATTACAGACGGAGACATAGACAGAGACAAAGAGACAGAGACAAAGACAGAGACAGAGAGACAGAGACAGAGAGACACACACAGAGAGAGACAGAGAGAGACAGAGAGACACAAAGAGAGACACAAAGAGACACAGAGAGACACAGAGAGACACAGAGAGAGACAGAGAGAGAGAAAGAGAGAAAGAAAGAGAGACAGAGACACAGAGAGAGAAAGAGAGAAAGAGAGAAAGAAAAAGAGACAAAGAGAAAGAGACAAAAGATAGATCGATGACGGGAAGAGACAGAAAGAAAAGACAGTAAATAGCTGGACGGTAGAAGTGGTAGGCCTAAATAGTGAGCCGAAGACAGAGAAAATCATAAAACTTGCATAATGAGCATCATAAAGAAACAGCTAAAGAGAAAGCCATAGTATTAAGCGAAACAGAAGAGCTGTAGAAACCCTTTAAATGGCAAAGAGGGAGAGAGAGAAAGCGAGAGAGAGACACAGACAGAGACAGAGACACAGACAGAGACAGAGACATAGACAGAGATGGAGACAGAGTAGAGTAGGGCTGCTTTAGCTAAAGATAAAGGAAGATAGGACACGATGAGTCGAGACAAAATAGAAAGGAGTATATATATAATTTAAATATCGATGAGCTGACCAAGTCGATCAACTGACGATGATTGTCTTCTGACTCGCAGTGTCGTCTCAGATAACGCAGTTTTGAAAAAGTCAAACTTTGTGTCTTCAAGACTTAATGGGTTTTATGTGATTTTGTCACCGATGCTGAAGATGAAATTTAAGATTTTGAAGGCTGTATGCTAAAAATACATCATTTAAAATTTAGTTTGCAGAAAAATTATAGGGACGGAATCACAGAGCCCCTCGCAGATCCATTACCCCCCCCCCCGGTGCTGCTCAGGCACCTTCGGAACCCTGGTTGGAGAGACGGATGGAGGAAGGGATAGCCTGCAGACAAAAGCCGTGGAAGGAAAAAAGCAGAAGGATAAATAGGAACATGCGGAGACAGAGACAGACCGACATAGAGACTGAGGCAAAATCTTAAGCATATACAGGCCAGAGTAGCGGCAGAGAGAGAAGAGGCAGAGCACAGGCAGAAACGGAGAAAAAAGCAAAGAGGCAAAGGCAGAGGTACATATACACACTCTGAAGAACAATTTTATTGAGATTGAATGACAGTGAATGTGCAGACAGAAGCGAGAAAGTCATCTCAACATGCAGCCATGGATCTCAACTCAACTCAACAGTATACATTTTTATGGTTGCTTTCAAGCTGATGAAACGAAATGCTGATGAGGAGAACGCATGCACGACAAAAAGTACCGACGACATGCGAGAGAATCCGAATGTATACGAGAATATTCTCAATTGTCCTTGTTGTTGACCACATTTGCTTTCAATGTCGGTATTCGACACAATTTGTCTGCGCTTCAGACACGACAACAGAGACCGCTGGTGAAACAACACCACGTCACGCCACTATTATGGTTTTCTCATTTGCAATAAAAACAAGACAAATGCTGGAGACAGCGCAACAAAACATGACTCAGTTCATTGCATTACAAGACACTATTTACGGACGGAGGCAGAAAAGTGCTGCACAATGCCATACAAAGAAATGTTATAACACCAAGCAGTAACGCTATACAATACAAATCATACAATGAAGCATTCAATGCTTTACAATTTGATGCTGTAGGCTAATTATAACAATAGGTAATGGATTTTTTTGCAAAACAATAAAATGTAGTTCAATAAAAGTCATGACAACAATCTGTATGCATATATAAATACATGTATAATTTATAGTCATAACATGAAGAACCTTACTTACTTAATTATTTCATCTTTAAGACATACTTAATTTCTAACATACATTACGAATATTTTCTTCTTTCTCTTTGATGATCGGCTATCGTTCAGTTCAGTAGTGGCTGTTGTTCGTCGTTATCTTCGCCATATCTTCGTCTTTTATCGTCGTTTAGATCATTTTTGTCGTCGTTTTTAACATATTTTCGTCGTTCGTCAATTTCTGAATTTCTGATCTGCTTTCTTCAACAGAAATGAATCGAACGTTCCCGAAAAAGGACAAATAATAATGACGTCATTTTGCGATGATGTCATATAGGATTGTGAATAATATTCTGACGTCAAGCGACTTATGCAGAAAATGGCAAATCACAGCGGGTGTAGTAAGCTTTCTTATGACAACTTCCATGTTGCTATTCTACTTATATCTAAACTGCATATTCCACATGTTGCGTATTTCATGTTACAACAAGTGGCCGGGAATGGGGCGAATCCTAAAATTTTCGGGCAACGTCTAGTACCCCAACTAGCAGTATTAATAAGATCAAAACGTTGCATATAATTATGTAGAGAACATAGTAACACAGACATACAGTAACCGATACTCATAGAGGAATGCAATCAACAAGCGAGACAGACAGGACACATCGTGATATTTCTTTAGTCTATGGACTCTATGCAGTCATAAAGTTATGGGTTATGAAGTCATGAAATCTGTCTCGTTGTCTTTTAACGGGTGTACCGTAAAAAAGACAGACAGACAAAAGGAGGACAAATAATTTCTGTCGTCATAATAAACATCTGCATGATACTAACAGGTTATAGTCACAAACTGGCCATATAGCAAACCGTAATCACAGGTCGTGCTTATGTATACAATCACGGAAGCAATGGCGCTGTAAAAGCTGCATTTATATAGCGCAATTTATGCAATGCCTGATACGAAATAAGAAATGGAGATGACTGTCTGTAAATTATATATTGCCGTGATTCGTGCAAATATGCATTTTTATGTTCTGACCGTATGTATAATCTCATCTATAAAGTATATAATTTATAACTATATAGATCTACATTTAGGCTTATGTGCGTGTAAAAATGCCTATCGACCTAACTATACTAGAATCTAATGTGCAATTGTGCATATATAGGCCTATACGTGTCGTTGTAATCGTGGACCTGCCAAAGGGCAGAACACCAAAGAAAAAGAAGAAGGCCTATACATGGGTTCCCGGACAATTCGGAGCGGGACAATTGGGAGCAAACAATTTGGACCGGACAATTGGGAGCGGACAATTCGGAACCGGACAATTTGGAGCGGACAATTCGGAGCGGACAATTCGGAGACGGACAATTTGGAGTAAATTCTGGAGCGGACAATTCGGACCCAGACAATTCGGAGTGGACAATTTGGAGCGGACAATTCGGAGCGGACAATTCGGAACCGGACAATTTGGACCGGACAATTTGGAGCGGAAAATTCGGAGCGGACAATTCGGAGCAGGCAATGCATAGCAGTCAAAATTAATGATGGAACTCAGATTTTCATACCCATCTCCATCACCCAAATAGACCTACAGGAGGCTTTACTTTTTTCTGCCCGGTGTCTTAAGACTTTTCTTTTTCCAGCAGTTCTTCGCACTGGGACTCGAAGTGCCTCTGATTAGGTTGTACCGGTACTGTGAGAGGCTCTTAATAAGGCCAAAAATGGAATAGAATAGGTTGACCGGATGGGCCACTGGACATTATAGTCAATACTAAAATTAGTCAGCTTAGCACCACACCGTCTCTCAGGCTGCGTGTAGGCTACGTCTACTTGTTCGTATGTCTTTTGCCCGTTTGTTTTCGATGATTTGGCAGTAGTCATAGGGCAGCTAGGGCTCCTGCTTTAAGCTAGATTTAAACCTTAAGTTGCAGTAAAAATATATTAATAGTTTAGCTCTAATCAGAAACCTGACTAACAGGCATAAAGGAATAGGACTATGGTTGTAAGAAAACTGCAATGATTTAAATGAGCTGCCTATAGATTGGTAAATTAGTGCATTTAACTAATAATTCCAGTTGCTTAGTTTAAGCTTTGGAATGCAGGGTCTTGAAGATCGTAGAACGTTTGTTTGGTGCCGTAGGCTATAAGTATTTTATTGCCACACTGTTTTTGATCGACGCAGGCATGTGATGTTTCTGATGTTTCAATTCGACACAATTGTTTTATATACACTCCGAATTGTCCGGGTCCGAATTGTCCGGGCCCGAATTGTCCGTCTCCGAATTGTCCGGTCCAAATTGTCCGTCTCCGAATTGTCCGCTCCAAATTGTCCGCTCCAAATTGTCCGCTCCGAATTGTCCGGTTCCGAATTGTCCGGGTCCGAATTGTCCGCTCTGAATTGTCCGCTCCCAATTGTCCGTCTCCGAATTGTCCGCTCCAAATTGTCCGTCTCCGAATTGTCCGGTCCGAATTGTCCGCTCCCAATTGTCCCACTCCGAATTGTCCGGACACCCTATACATGCATGCATGATGTCCGATTTATGAATAGCTCATTGAATATTAATGTATTTATCTTGGCAATTAAATGTCACCTTTTGAACCACTTTTTCTCAAACACATAAAATAGGTAATTAGGTATACATTATACATGCACAATTGCACATGTGACATATCGCACGACATCTAAGTCGACCACGTAACGATGCCATTAATCGGTAATATACGGACAGGCTAATGGTAACCATGGTAGCCGCCATTTCAGATATACTAAACCGAGGCATTGTAAGTTTAATTGTTTTCGTAAGTCTCAGAGTACCGTAGTCTCTATCGATGGTGCTACAAAATTACACACGGAAAGTATTCAACGACGAAATAGACAAAATGAAGGATGCCGTGATTCAGAAAACAACAAGCAACAACAGTTTCTCACTTCTCGATATAAGTAAGATAAGATAATATAAGAATATTCTTTAATATACCAATTGCTTTCCGCATATTGGTGTACAGACATGGTAGCCTATATGCTGATCTGAATGCGACTGAAACGCATTATTATTATGGTCACTTGCAACTGGTCAATGGTCATCCTGTAAACTGACCAATCTCTGTCCAGTGTGTCCACTGACCAAAATTTTGTCGTTTACGACTTTAATTAAGTCTACGGACGCGAGAAATGTCGTCGTATGTTTCCGGCGGTAAAACGCTATTCCTCCGATCGTACTGTCGTATACACTGGAATATAGAAAATGCAAATGGCGCCCTGGCCATCGGTTCGTGCACGGTAACTGTTGTCACAATTATAGGAGCAGCTTTCCATGCGAAGTGGAGCTGTGTTCTTCCATTCGCTAATGATGACTAATCCAATTTCAAAGAACATATAGGCCTACAGCCCTACAATGCCTACATGTATCTGACTGCATGCAAACATCGTAGCCTTTAGGTATACGCAAGATACGACCCGTGAGACGAGATTGCAGTAGTATCATCAGAAGGATGGCTCTACCGTCCTCACAGAAGCGATCGATTTGCAAACCCCGTAGGGGGGGGGGGCTTAGGGGAACCCTCCCCTCTGTTCCATCTATAGCCATAGACCGATATCCAATGCTATTTTCAGTTGTAAAACTATTGAAAAACGGGTTGCTATATACAGTCAGCTGCATGTTTAACTACCAGGTAGCCTACCATACTTGGACTTTAGCAATCTAATGTTTTCTTGCGTCGATCTGGGTTCTGCAAGCGTTGTCGTTTGCATTCTTTCTGTACTGTGTGGCCTAACTAATATTGCTGCATTTACCCAGCGTCGCATTTTGATCTCTCACGAGAAATTTAATGTGGTCAGACTTAGTGATAGGCCTACAATCTTTTTATGTGTTAACGCCAAAAAGTAACGCGAGCTTCAAAGTGGCGCTATAATAATCCTAATAAATAACTATGATGGGACCAATTAAAAGCTATTGAACGATGCCGCTAATAAGAGAACACGTGCCTGGCGGACTTGTTTGTTTTGACCGCCGCACACTGATAATTACGGACATCGAACCCGCGTTAAGTAGCGCTACATAATATCGCTATAGCGATGATCCACAGCAGTATCGAATCACTGATAAATGGATGAACTTCTTCTTGGTAGCGACAGCAGAGGAGAGAGCAGAGCAGAGCAGAGGAGTGGTGAGAAGAGGAGAAGAGAGGAGAGAACAGAGGAGAGGAGAGGAGAAGAGAGGAGAGCAGAGCAGAGGAGTGGTGAGAAGAGGAGAAGAGAGGGGAGGAGAGAACAGAGAAGAGGAGAGGAGAGGAGAGAACAGAGGAAAGGAGAGGAGAGAACAGAGGAGAGGAGAGGAGAAGAGAGGAGAGCAGAGCAGAGGAGTGGTGAGAAGAGGAGAAGAGAGGGGAGGAGAGAACAGAGAAGAGGAGAGGAGAAGAGAGGAGAGAAATGAGAAGAGGAGAGGAGAGGAGAGAACATAGGAGAGGAGAGAAGAAGAGAGGAGAGGAGAACAGAGCAGAGGAGAGGAGAGGAGAAGAGAGGAGAGGAGCAGAGAGGACAGGCAGGAAGGAGAAGAGAGGAGAGGGAGAAGAGGTTAGGAGAGGAGAGGAGTGGGAAGGAGAGGAGAGTGGAGGAGAGAAAAAAGAAAAGAGAAGAGGACAGAAGAGGAGAAGTGAGGAGAGGGGAGGAGAGGAGAGGAGAGAAGAGGATGGCACAGAAGAGGAGAGGGTGGGGAGGGGAACAGAGGAGAGGTGTAGGACTGTAGGTGCCGTGAAAAGGAGAGAAGAAAAGAGAAGAGAGGAAAAAGAGAAGAGAATAGAAGAGGAGAGGAGTAGTGTTCAGTGGAAAAGGGAAACAAAGACAGGAATTAAGAAAGAGACATGGACAGAGACAGAGAGAGAGTCAGATGGAAACAGAGAGACATCGAGATGAACTCTGGTCTCTGGCGTCATCAACAACAACAACAACGAGAGTATATATAATAAATAAATAAATATATAATATATATAATATATAAATATATCCTCCACTAGAGGCGCCACCTGTCGTCTATTTTATGTTGTGAACAATATTTATCCGGGTCATTGGCGCAAACGAAAGCGACGCACTCCGGCCTCCAATATATACGTAATCAAAAATGAGAACCACTCTTCACTAAAGACGCCGACACATATACACTGTAATATTATTGCTGATATGCATTGCTTCATTTCCCCTATGGCTTTCCTCGCCATCGATGTTGCGTAGTTTCCAGTATGCGTTTGTTCCTTTTGTCTTTCGCTGATCACCTGCTGGTCGTCTGCGGTTACAAGTCGGGCCTTGCATTTGAAAAATGTTTGTACATTCGACATCGCCATGATATTCTGCCATTATGGTACTCAGATTCTCAGATACTCATAATTTCGATGCATGAGCGTCTTTTTACCTTTGGTGCTACATCCATATATTAAATCCATGCCTCACACGTAAAAACCAAATTTTTCTTCACATATAAACGTAACAGTAAAACTTTGGTGTATTAGATGACTTTGTATAACTGTCTCTAGTATTCAATGAGAATTGTTCATTAGTCGCCCGGTAATATGACGCTCCGGTCAAGTGTCGCCTGTTCTATTGTCGGCCCGTTCTATTGTCGGCCCGTTCTAATATCGCCCGTTAAAGTGTCGCCGTTCAAGTGTCGTCCGTTCAATTGACCACCGTTCAAATGTCCGTACACCGATAAACTGTTTCCCTATTATCTCCAATGCCTGATGATTAATCATTCTAAAATTTTCCAGATATGTAGAGAATTGAACTAACAATATGACCCCAACAGTATGGTTTGATAATTTAATTAAATAAGATGCTCAAAATGTCCCCCTCCTGCTTGCACGCAAGCCTGAGGGCGCTGGCGCCATTGCAATGGCAACAGCAACGTCGATTATCCTCTGGTTCAGGCCATCCCGCACTTCCAACAAGCGTTGCTTCAGATCGTTTATATCATGGATTGTTGTCTGGTAGGCTCGATCTTGCATCACGCTCCACATTTTATAGTCGACAGGATTCAAATCTGGACTGTTCGGAGGCCATAATGTGGGAGAAATGAAGTCTACACAATAACAGACTTGCTGAAAACTGAAATTTCGGGTGATGAAGTTGAAATATCCATATCTTTCTATCCCTTCACATTTATGACATGAAATTTTGGAATCCTATTCTTGGTTCAATTCCCTAAATATATGGAAAAAGTTTTTATGATTACTCATCAGACATCAGAGATGTAAAAAAAATTGTTTGGCTTACTTTTTATTGAATCTGACAGAAAATTGCTTGTAAACTGCAATTTCGGTATATGAAGTTTAAATATTCATATCTTTTTATCCGTTCAACTTTATTTCATGAAATTTTGGAATCATATTTTTGGTCCACTTCTCTAAATATTTGGAAAATTTTAGCTTGATATGTCATCAGGTATTAGAGATATTTGCAAAACAATTTGGTGTGTTTTTTATGGGGCACAGTGTAGTATCGACATATAATAATATTGTATATTTCTGCAATTCTTATAAACCCGGTCGTCGGTGCGAACTAATGCGGAGATTGGTAACGATCATGATTCGGAAATGAGTTCTGACCTCACGCTTTTCATTTAATCACAATCATGATCATTACCAATCTCAAAAGCTTTGTGAGTTTATTTAGCACCGTTTTCGTTAGACCCTGGGCATTGTGGGCAACTTGATAATATTAGAGCCGTAGTTCTATAGAATTGAAATTGCTTTCCATTAGCTTGAAAGCGATCAAAGTTGATTGGCCATGCATGCGTGGAACAAATATGGGTTGACCATTTGTGGGTGGAACAATTATTTATGGGTGGAACAATAGTGGGTGGAACAATTGCGGGTGGAACAATTGCGGGTGGAACAATTACATTTACATGTATGGAACAATGGCAGAGCGTTTTGATTGCTACTCTTTTTAATTAATAGGTCTACATGTAGTTCGAATTCCGATGCTCTGTGTGTGGACTCACGTTGTCTGTCGTGTATCCATTGATAATAATTAGGCCTATTATAGGCCCTAATGACTGGATGGTGAAAGGTCAATAATATGTCTATGTCATGCTGGGAAAAACAATCCAAATATCTTTTTCTCCAGTAAATTAAAATTAAAAGATGTGCACGATAACTGCGTGACCAACTCATATTATTATAAAGCCCTGTCTGACCTTGCCCTGACTTTACTTTCATTGCATCTATGCCATGCTCAACCTTTCCTTGTCATATTATAACATCATCTTATAGCCTATAACATTATCTTGCTTCACACGAATGACCTATGTGGAATTGTGGATGTCGGTATTTATTTTGCGCTTTTAGAAACCATGCAAATGTTCGTTTGTCAGCGATGAGCACATCTGACAGATTTGAAGAAGAACCGTCTCAACTATGATCAGATGAAAATGATTTTACCGATCAAAATGTTATCTCAGGTTTCTTATTAAGGGCAGTGCATGGAATAAACGAGAAACTACGGTATCAGCTTTTGTGCTGTTGTGTGCAAAGTTAATGTGTAGCATACGCATGTATATGTTTGTTTGTATGCGTAATTGTTATAGCACCTCTTCAAGCTCTCTACTCAGAGGCGCTCCCGACTACAGCGTGGACACTGCATCGGAGTTTCACGCCGAAGCGCTGAGCAATTGCGAGCGAAGGACTTGCCCAAGGTCCCTACGACTTGAGGTGGATTCGAACCTGCAACTCTCTGACTGCAAGGCAGCGAACATAACCACTAGGCTACACCACCGTGCCCCAACGTATGTGTAATATTCATTCGTAGCGTCTTCATGTAGGACATGTTTAACCTTACAAAGCTCACAAAGTTTTATTTTAACTTCATAATGATGTTAAAGGTAACTAAAGGCTAAATAATTGAGCTGATAGCTAGTTGATGCAAGGTTTATTTCCTGCCCCTCGACGCGTTGTTAGACCACAGGCTTATCCAAGTCAGTTGAATTTCGCCACACTATAGCAAAGACTTAGACAGACTTAAAACTGTTGGGACGAATCGCCAAGTCATGAATTGACCATCAAAAAGTTAATTACCATCGATGGAACTGGTCGTAACATTCTGTCCGAAGTCTTAAATGACGGACGGACGAATGCACATTGTGCACAACGCAAACAGGTCGATTGGAAATGGTAGGCCTATACGCAAATGTTTTCCGGTAGAATTTCTTTACCACTCGAATTCGCATAAAACATTGGCGCAATATAAATTTATAGAGAAAGTCTGCACTATAATTGCATATGTCTATACTTGTGTTATTGTGTTGTTGTCGCTATTTTGGGTCACATTAAGGCTCTCCATGAATTCAGCTGCATACAATGTCTTAGTTTAGCCTAAAAAGGTCTGGAATGTAGTGTACAGTAGCTTACTCAAGCCTCACTCTTACAATCTCTCCACAGGGCTTTCCCTAAAAACTGAAAACATTGCTTTTCCACAAATCATAAGGTCAGAGATTGCGTGAGAAGGACGATCGTCTCTACGGGCGATCGCGGATGAAGACAGGAATCGGCGACCTTATACCTTCTCTGCTTCTGCCGGTCCCAGGTGCTCGACCTGCCTCCATATTCTCCCATCACCCATCACCCATCGACGAACTGTTGTGCGCAAGCAGTTGAGTCTTTCTAGGCGAAACTTAAGACTTTCATATCTGCTTAAGGTTCTGTTTTCTGGTCTAGTTTTGTTTGGTGTTGTTTGAGCTGTACAAATTGTCGTCATTGTTTTTGTTGCTGCTGTTGTTATTATTATTGTTATTAGGCCTATTGTTATTATTATCATCATTTTGTTATTATTATTATTGATATTATTATTACTATTATTATTATTATTATTATTATTATTATTATTATTATTATTATTATTATTATTATTATTATTATTGTTATTATTATTATTATCATCATCATCATTATTATTACTAGTATTATTATTGTTATCCTTAATATTATCATCAATTTGTTATTATTATTATTATTATTATTATTATTATTATTATTATTATTATTATTGTTATTATTATTATTATTATTATTATTATTATTATTATTTATTTTATTATTATTATCATTATCATCATCATCATTATTATTACTAGTATTATTATTATTGCTGTCATCATCAACATAGTCATCAGCATCATTATCATTATCAGCATTGTACATGTAAACATTTATTATAGGCCTACCTAATAAACTTGTATATAGGCCATGTTTACTGCTTACTTTGTCTAAAACACGGTTAGATAGCGTTACAAGTAAGTAGCAAAGAAATGACATAATTAAGGCCTATGTCCATCCGACGAACAACAAATCTTACTGACTTAGGTCACTCACGGCCATCAAAGAATAAATGCAAGACGGAGCACAAACAGGTCTTATATCGCCTGACAAATACCGTCTATCCAGACATTGCTAGTAGTCCAAGTAGCGTAAACAAATGGTTTTGTTTGGCTAATCGCTGACAATAATAATAATAATAATAATAATAATAATAATTATGATTATGTTTGTATGTTTGAAAGCGATGCATGCAACAGACAGATTAGTAAATTGATTGTTTGACTGCAATGATCAATCGTCACGCAGAATAAACCGCAACTGAACTGAGAGAAGGAGGAGGTCTCTTTGAATTTACGACCATGGCAGCTGCAGTCGAAAGCTTCTGTCATCTGTTGAGTCTCTCCACGCAATTCCCCTTTCCGGAAGATGATGATGCGTGTTGACCCCGACCGGAAAGCGACTGGAAATCTATTGACAATCTTGCATTCGTCGTCGTCGTCTGTCAGTGCGCCTTGGCTTTTGATTGGATCACGCACTGCGGTAACCCATGGCAACAGAGATAAATAATAATCGTTCATATACAATATATGTGCATTATTTTGTGACCTGGGAAGCCATTGTTAGAGAACCGTTGGCCATTCTGTGTATACCTGTACCAACCCACACCAATATTATTATGAACCGGAATTTATATTGCATAATTTGCATTGTAATGGTGTTTACAATTCTTAATTGAATTTACGATTGATTTGATATTAGTATGCCTCTGTGAGATACTGTAGCCAAGTGGTTAAGCGTACACTTTGTAACTCAGTGTATGTGGATTCGAGTCTCCTGTCTCGATGTAGCCATCGTTGATATAATTGATATCATTGATATCATTGATAGGATTATATCGATCATTGATATCATCCATTGAAGGCGAGAACTGCATTTGACAATCGCCAGGTGTCACTACGTAATTGTACATTATAGTTCCTTCCAGAATTATATGATGATGTTGTTGTTGTTGTTGTTGATGATGATGATGACGATGATGACGATGACGATGATGACGACGATGACGATGACGATGATGATGATGATGATTTTTATTATTATTATGATGATGATGATGATGATGATGATGATGATGATGATGATGATGATGATGATGATGATGATGATGATGATGATGATGATGACAATGATCATGATGACGATGATGATGATGATGATGATGATGATGATGATGATGATGATGATGATGATGATGATGATGATGATGATGATGATAGTGGTGAACTCGAGATCCAGCGACAAATGCAAAGAAGAATGCGAAGGAGATGCTGAATAGTTACTTCGTTGTCTGATCTTATAATAATGAGGTTTGCATTCAATGCCTACACTTGTCATGCAACGCACAATATTATGACCAGAAACCTCGAAATTTTCTCCGTTCGTGCCAAGTATTTCAGCAGGGCTGTTTTAAAGGAATTTTTAGAACTGCACAGCTCCTTCTTTCCTTTCCCATCCTCCGTGGTGAATTACTTCCAATCGGAGGACAATGACCTTTTTTGCTAGTTTTGACTGTAGGCTACAGAAGTGCTTCTACAACTGCACATTTTGTGTACAACTGCACGTTAAAAGAGCCCTGTATTTCAGCACTAGCCTACCACTGGGTGGAGGACAGTCCAAATGACAATCTAGCGTCCTTTTTAGATCCACTGAAGGCGCTATTCAAATAACCATCTGCATTGGCAGCATCGCATAGTAGGCTATCATATGGACCTTGAGCACGTCCATATAAGGCGCTGTACACTTCAAATTGGCACTACACGTTAAATTTCAAAACTAACTAATAAATTATGTAAAAGATAATAAAGTTTTAGCTGACAGAGGCTGATGCTCTGTCATGTCAGAGGCTGTTATACTGAAACTAGGCTACATGCATATTTTGCGAAAGCCTGTCAGTTGTGACTTCTCTAGTCTCTACTTATTCACTGACTGATTGCCAGACTGACTAAATGCTAGACTGATTGATTGATTGATTGATTGAGCTTTATTTGTGTCGCGACCCCCCTTTTCGGAAACTGCCAGGTGTTTCCCAACGAGGTGCCACGCTGTTGGAGCGGCCTCCTTGAATTGAGGGGAACCGAAGATAATGCAGAATAGGCAGGGTCAGCAGTTTCTACGGTATGCGCCAGGGCAGAGTCGATTCCTGATTGGCCGTAAGGGAGGGTAGCTTCCACCACTTCAGGCCGGGGTTGTCTTACACAGGTACCAAGGATAGCTCGAGTGGAAGGGACATACAGTTCAGCGGCTCTCGGTCTGAGAGCAACGACTTCATTTGCATAAAGGTCGTCAGGGTTCGAATCCGCTCCAACAGGTTTTTGGATCCCCCTTTCCTTTAGTGGTGTTACCACTTCCCTTAGCCGTTCCGAAACTACCTCACCTTCCTTCGAAGAAGGGATAAACTGACCCGGGCGTTCATGCAACTGACTTATCTCGTTATTTAGGTACTCTATTTGAGAATCATGGCGCTCCATAAATTCGGCTAGTGTGCCTGTGAAGGAGTGTAGAAGTTCGACAACTCCTGTTTTACTCATCCCCTCGGGGTCATTATCATCCGGGGTTTCTCCTTCCTCATTCTCTTCCCTATTCTCCTCCACCTCGTCTTCATAAGATACCTCGGACATTTCAGGGTTACCTTGAGTCAAAGTAATTCAATTCTCGTTTAGATTATTTAATTAAGCAAACGTATCTTAACTGCAGTTGACAAACTTTGTCGATGTTTAACAATAGTTGAAATTAAAAGCGACGTTCTCGAACGCTGTACAGTATTCACTATTCAGAGTCTGTTCCGTCAGATTTAACTACCGACTTAATTATTACACGTTTCTAATACATGTGCTAACTTTACTCTGATTATTTAAGTAAAACACTTTAGGCTTATGAAGGTTAAATCTTATATCAGTTTTACAGGCGCGTTTCTCTGCTGAAAGGATTGTTCACTATTTTCTAATCAATTTATACTCAATCAATTATCTAATTAATTATTGCAGACGATCCATTCGTTGCTAATTATCTATCAACACTGCACACAGCCAGAGTATTATTCACAGATTACACTTATTCAAGTTTCTCGGTTAAGGAATCAGATAAAAGAAAACCACAGTGATACTTCTCTACCCTCCAGTAATTGTTATCGCAGCGAACGACAAAGACGACAATGGCGGTCCCGAGGGATCGTCTACCAGAGAATTTACCACGGAAGAATTTCAGTTCTATTTCGTCGACAATTTAGCGTAAAACTTCCTCCAGACTCTACGGTCTTAACCAGAAGTGTCTTCAATATCTCGTTCGTCCGTTGAATTATTAAACGAATTATTTCAATGAAATTTCTGTCAGAATTCTTCTTATTTTTATCAACAATTTCGTCGGCACGAGCACGGAGATGTTGCACCCTCGAAACCTTTCCTCCGTCTGCCGATCTAGCTGTTTCCAGCCAACCAGAGACAACGTCACGTGACTCGTGAGAGTCCCGTGACCGAGGAGGTCCAATCAAAACGGTTGCGTTGCCGCCGATCTAAAAATAGAGTGTCGCAATGCAATATTCTCCGCTAAAAAGGATTACTGCTCCGGCGGTCAGTTCCAAAAAGGGGTTAAACTCCGAGGACCGCTCGCAAATTTAGCAAGGCCGCGAATCTAGGCCGCAAATCGTTTAGGCCGCAAATTTATAATTAACGATCGCAATTTCCACGATCGTTACATTTGCACACAGAAAAGCTTTTCTATAGAACGTGAAGAATACTGAAGATGCCAATCAAGCGATGACGTGTCTGGTAAAGCGTGAGTCATTTAAGTCAAAATTGAACATGCAGTGCCAAGCATCAGAAGAGACCAAGATGCTTGATCTCTTCCTGAGGCGATTGTTAGTGGCGCCTCTGTCGATTGGAAAACTAGTTAGACAAACAGGTGTACTAATAGAAAAGCGATCCATGGAGCTCAGCTAACTGCGAGAGGCAGTTACAGGTAGAACAGGAATACAGGATGTCACGAGTACCAACGACTTAAGTTGCTTAACCTATGTTTTAATGAGAAACTAAGCAAAGAAGAAGAATTTGCATCAAAAGGGGTCTTCTCTGTTATAAACTGCTACAGACCTCAGGTGTTAATATTGGCAAAAATCTTAAGGGGGGTCTTGTTTTGGCCCACCCTGTATAGCGTTAAAATAAAGTGCGGATAATGACGAAGACAACCCGGCCAATTTTATTTCGAAATTCTTACTTTTGGTCAAGATAATATCTTGACCAAAAGTAAGAATTTCGAAATAAAATTTACAGTCTTAAAGACAATTCATATTTACACCAGATGGCCAGATTTCATTAAAATATTTCAAACAGAACAAAAATTAACCCACTTTTAGTGAAGCCACCAACGGTTTTTTGACGATTCAAAAACCCGGCGCAACAAAAAGTAACAAAAAATCAACTCAATTATTCTGGCCAATATCTTGGCCAGAAGTAAGAATATCGAAATAAAATTTTACACACTTCAAGAGAATTCATATCCACACACGATGACCAGAATTCATCAAAATATTTCAAACAGAACAAAAGTTATATCACTTTTAGTGAGGCCATAGCCCATTTTTTGACGTTTCAAAGACGTAACGCAGCAAAAAGTAGCAAAACCACTATTTTATTAAGTCTCATCTCAAATAATTGTTATCAAATACCCTTCATCTGCCAGATGATCATTATTATTACTATTTAAAAAAGAAACAGGGTACCAGCGTAGCTGCACGTCACTGAGAAATCACTTAGCAAGATGACTATCAAATTGGTAAATAAGAAATCTGTCAGATTAATCAGAGGTCCATCAAGAACTTTGCAAAGAGACTCAAAATAAGTTTTGGCACTGGTTCTGGGCACATTGAACACAAGTTGTGAAGCACTACCAAGTTCATTTGACAAGTTATTTTGAGATGAGACTTAATAAAATCGTGTTTTTGCTACTTTTTGTTGCGCCTCATTTTTGAATCGTCAAAAACGGTGGGTAGTCTCACTAAAAGTGGTATAACTTGTGTTGTGTTTGAAATATGTTGATGAAATTTGGCCTTCGTGTGTAAATATGAATTGCCTCTAAGCCTGTAAAATTTCATTTTGAAATTCTTACTTCTCGTCAAGATATTGGCAAAAAACCTAATTTTTTTTCGTTTCATTTTTGAATCGTCAAAAAACGGGATGTGGCCTAACTAAAAGCGGTGTAACTTTTGTTCTGTTTAAAATATTTTAATGAAATCTGGCCATCATGTGTAAATATTAATTGCCTTTAAGACTGTAAAATTTCATTTCGAAATTCTTTCTTTTGGTCAAGATATTGGCAAAAAACTTAGGGGGTCTTTTTTTGGCCCACCCTGTACGTCAAACTTCAAACATATAATCTTTGTTTATGTTAAGTAGGCTACTGTAATGCGAAAAAAGTCTGAATGTAACAGTGAATCCATTAAATCGTCAAGTTTGTCATACATCACATCTTCAACTCGAAATGTAATTAGCCTATGCTAATATAATAATTTGTATAGGCCAACAAATATTTATGTATTGAAATTTACGAAACTTCGTAGGAGGCACAAAAGCCTAGTCGCGGGAGACCAACTCATATATCACATCAAGATTACAAATGAGAGCAAACAACTATAGGCTCAAGTGAATGTAGGGCCTTGAAGGCCTGCGCATAGGCTTAACAAATATGAGGCTGGTTTAATTGGTCTAACCTTGTGTGGAGTGAGAGTCTTCTCGAATTGGTTAGTTGTTGTTGTTGGTTAGTTGTTGGAAATACCGTCACTCTGTCACTTCCGCTATCGTCAGATATACAACGTCCTCCTGACCATGACGTACATTGTATGGTCGCAGGATAAACTTCTGTCGAATGCAGGCAACAGTCGCTATATTATGGATTGCCTTCTTTGGGTACCTGTATACGGGGCTATTTCTCTGCCATCATTATACATGTACAAACATTTCGTCCTTAATTTTTATTACCCGTTCAGAATTACTATACGATCACCATAAATGCTGTCCTATTATTTTACTTTTACCGGCCTAAAGCGAGTTAGCGTTTTATTCAAGTGAAGTAGTAAAATATAATTGAATTGTTAGAAATAAACTAAGATGACACAAAAGAATCGAAAGAGAAGGACCTATTATGCCATTTCAATATCAGATAATAAAGCATAGGCCAAGGCCTATTTGAATAATGAAGAGTGCATGCACGTGGCTTGTGTCTTGTCCGCAACAAGCGTATACGCCTACATTTCTATTTAGTATCTACAGCAGTTTGATAGCGACCAATTAAATTGTATTTCGATCGGTCTATTAGTCTAGACATGCCTCGCAGTTTATTAGGCCACTTGGCCGAAGCCTAGAAGGCTCATGTCGTTAGCGTTTTAATCTCAATTGAGAAGACTCATCTCTCGAGAAAGGTCGCGACGCGAAGACACTTTGGTCGACCTCTTGACGAGTTGGTCAGAGAGAGATGGCTACACCAAGTGGCTCCAACTGGCGTCTGGCAAAGACAACTAAACCTTAGCTAACACATAGATCTATGTAGACGAGACAAGAGGAGACGAAAAGAGCGGAATATTGTTGAATTCATCAACTTCGTTGTCTACGAACCCTCTTGACAGATTAATAACGGAAAGCAGCGGAACAGGTGAAAGAATCCTACATAACAACAGGTCGGTCTTCTTGAATTTAATTATCAGTGGACGATGTGATATGTCAAGATAATATATGCTGCACTTGGTAAAGTAAGATTACGGAAGGAAGATACGGTTGAGACTTGGGAGTAATATGTAAAGTAAAGTAAAGCAAGACATTCGACTGCACAGACATAGTGCAATGAGTGGCAGAGATAAGCACAATAGAGGGCATAAGGCAGCTGGTAATATGAGGTAATGTGATGTAAAGTAACAGTGCGCAAGATAAGATGAGGTTATGTAGAGTCCAAGTCATGCAAATTTTAATTAATGTAAATGTGTAAATTGCATGAATCGTCATCTTCATTACAACCAACGTATTATCATCATAATCGTTTTTGTTATTATCATCGATATAATCAGTGAGATGATCACCGCCACCATTTGCTTCATTATACCACCTCCAGAACCACCATCTCTCCTTCACAACCACCTCCACCACGACTTCCGGCACCTCCTCCACGTTCAGGAGCAACTTATCCTCCACCAATCCCTCCGCTTTACAACCACATCTCTTATTACCACCACTTCCTGCTACTTTCGTATCAACACAACACTTCACAACCACCACCACCATTACATCGATACCCCGAGGACCATAGCCACTATCACCACAACAACCGTAACTACCATGACGATCACGATCACAACCACCTCAACCACCAACCCCACCACCACCACCACCACCGCACAGGATGATCACCATGCACTGCGGCATCTAATGTCGTACGTTGTTTACAATCTTGACTAATAAAATCTAATCAATCGTTTTATGCAGATTAAATTATCTCAAGCGTCTTGCGATGTAACATAGACTATTGTTCGAATGCACGAACTGAATTGTCATCACAAGAACAATCAATACAACCACGTCGAACCACCACCACAACTACAACAACCACAGCTACAAAAATCACTACTATCCCAACCAATTATACTACTACGACAAATACTATATACCTCAACCAACAGTACCGCAACTAACTCTACCACAACCAGTATACATTACCATAGTCAATACTACCACAACCAACACTACCGCAACCAACACTACCACAACCAATGCTACAACAACAACACTACCACAACTACGGGTACGACGACCTAAGCTGACGATGCTTGACTTTTGACTTTTGTTTGAAATATTTATGTGACAGTTTTATGACTCAGCTGTTCAACAATCAATCGATCAATCAATCAATCAATCATTGTGTGGTGGATAAAAATAAGGCATGTCAACTTGTGTGTACCTCTCCCGATGTATACGATAAAACAGTGATACATTAAAGTACACTGTACAAAAGTAGTGTACAGTATACATTGCATGTAATAAAAATCACTGCTATAATTATTATTTTATTACTCGACCAAGACACTCGACAAAGATGTCGACACGCGCTCCAATTGCGAAGGGTCTTTAGGTAGGTCTAGATATAAAACTGAAGACTGAAGTCTCTTTTATGACAAAATTGAAAAATCACTGTTAAAAAACTCGGTACATAGTGTAAAATTCAAGTTGTAGGCCTAATGCCTCGAAATAATTCTAATGGAAATTTTATACTCAGCATTTCAAAAATGTAAAGTAATTTGTGTCTTGGGGAGATGAATGTGACTTGGGTGACATCATTTATGCTAGTTGCAGATTTCTAAAGACTCCGTTGAGACCATGACGGGAATGCATTCCATTGCATGTGTGCATGTATAATTGTATATGTATGCACTATGCATGTATGCGTGTTTGCTGCTCTATTATTTGTATGCATATGAGTCTGTCTCTGTGTGAATATTCAAGTAGCGCCTTTTGATACGTCCCAGAAGTGCGGGAGCAGATGAAAGTGAATCGATCTGTGTGGATCAATAGAGGGAGGCTTTAATATTCAATGCACCGAAGACTCAAGTGCCTGCGATAGAAATAGAAACGTGGATCCATATATTATACAAATCCGAATATTTATATAAGCGGCTTAGACGACCATGCACTCCAAAGGGATTTCCGCTGCAGTCGTGAGGTTGGCCACTGCGCGGTCCTGCTGAAGTCTGGAGCGCCTCTGAATAGACTCCCTGGCTGCGAACCATGTGTATAAATGCGCTGAATGAAGGAATGAATTAGCGAATGAATGAACCGGAGCAGTGTTGTCTGTGTCAGTTGAATGGAATGAAGTCGTGAGGTTCAAAGGGTAAATAGCGGAGTAGCTTCCGGGTGAGAGGAGGGACCAATGCGGATGAGAAGTCAATGGCATCGATTTTCTGGCAGAGACGGAGAAGTATGGACAGAGGAAGATGGACAGAGACAGAGAAGGCTAGGGAGGAAGACATGGATGGGAATACGATGAGAAGGAGAGAGATGAAGAATGGCAGCGCTGGGTTAAGAAAGAGAGACAGACAGACAGACAGACAGAGAAGAGAGGGAGAGAGAAGGAAAGAGAGTGCAAAGAGGGAAAGGACACAGACAGAAGGATAAAAGCGTAGGCAGTGTTAGAGAGGCACAGCGCAAATCCATGTGCACAAGGAAATACAACATTGATCTTTCTGCGCATGTCATTCGGCCACGCTTCGGTTGCTGATTCTGTTCGGTCAGTATACTTCGAATATGACAATTTTCGGTCGAAACGAAATTAGATATTCTACTCAATAATTTCCACCATATTGTTTTCTGAATTTGCTGAGTTAGCGAGTTGGAATTGGTCCTCATTCATGTGGCGGATTTTGTAAATATTTTCACGGTTTACTCTTCTCGCATATTGTAATCTTGGCATCCGTAACTGCATAAAATTAATAGACTATGCTTCTGGTCTCTGCGAACTGTGTACACTGCCTGTCTGCAGTCGGGTAATTTCTTCGTTCCGACGGAGTATAAGAGCAACAAGGGCAAACAACGGAGTGACCTTGACAGTTACTGATCGGTGTTTCACCTCATTCTTCCGACCATACACCATGCAGTAGAGAGTCGAACTGCTCGAGGGACCGCCCGACGGACGGACGGACGTGTGTGCCCCTCCTCCATAGTATACCATAAAAACGAAAGGTCGTTGAGCGGTGGTGTAGTCGTCGTTGTCGTGTGCTATGAACCGCTTATTATCGTTGCACATTACACTGGCAGTTAAGTAGTTTAGAGACTTTGAAGAAGAGGCTTCGGAGAGAAATCCACTGGTATGGTCCCACGTGTGTATGCTTGCGAGTGTACGTGTGTATGTGTGTGTGTGTGTTGTGTGTGTGTGTGTGTGTGTGTGTGTGTGTGTGTGTGTGTGTGTGTGTGTGTGTGTGTGTGTGTGTGTGTGTGTGTGTGTGTGTGTGTGTGTGTGTGTCTTCTAGTTGGCAGAGAGAGAGAGCGCTAGGCCTTTATAAATTTCTGAAAACAAAAGGAGCAAGGTAGAGGAAGGCGGACAAAGACAGAAGGACAAAGGTAGAAGGAGGAAGGCAGAAGAACAGAGGCAGAAGAACAGAGGCAGAAGGACAGAGGCAGAAGGTTAGAAGGAAGAGATATAGACAGGCATCCAAAAAGTCGAGGAAGGAGTGAAGTAGATCCAGAAATGAAGAGAAACAAAGAAAGCTTCAGAGAATAGCGATGACAGGAGTCGAAATATAGGCCTAGGTAATAAATGACACAAGCAAGACATCGAGTGGCCTCGAATGTCAGAAATAAGAATATACACAAACCTAGAGTGACTGCATGGAAGGTTGGATTGCACGATTGTTGTTGTTGTCATGTTTTGGCTTCAGTCAAACTTTCCTTCAACGCTCATGCATCTACAGGGGACTCTTGAGTATGTAATATCTTAGCAATTACCTTACACTACTAAAGCTTACTTTTGTAGACGCCTATGAGTATTCACTAGTGAGCTTTTGTTATGATACAGTGGTTTTTCGCCATCGACCACCAGTCCACCACCCATTCCTTATAATTATAGGTCCTATATTTTATTTGATCTTCTTCTAGAAACAAGTTTCCATTTTTGTGTAGGCTCTGTGATCACTTTTATTATGTTTTATTTAACTGCATGTGCTCAATTTACTATATAGAGCCTACATGAAGTCACATTCTTCAGATCAGCAGACGGCCGTTTGTGTGACGCCGCGAGTCTCTTAGTCTTGGACTTTGCATAGCAACAATTTCAATCCTTTATCAATCTTTTTTTATTGAAACCTTTTATCTTATCTCGTTCTAAATTCTACGGCTTGTCGAGTGCTGACTGAGACAAAATACGTGCGAAGAACGTGCTCAGGGTGGAATTGATAATCGTTATATAGAGACCAAGTGCAGTACCGAATAGACATTTCGTGCCATAGCCTACTTTAAGTTTAAGAGGTCCTTAATTATAGGCTCTTCATGCTAACTCTCTTTACAATTACTTATTTACATTCAGTAAACTGCATGCGTATTAAACATTTCTTTTTTCATGAAAATGTAGGTTGACCTCCTTCCAAGATGGACACTCGATCTCTGATGCAAGGAAAAGCGAAAGCGTTGGCCACAGCGACGCGTGTCTCCGAGAGTTATCTGGGCATCGCTCTGCTGAGGAATCACGATGGCGAGGACCGGACGTACATGGACAAGCTTCGAGGTCTCGAGAAGGAGAACCGCAGCGTCCAGAACGAACTGGAACACAACCGGAAGCAGTTCATGAAGCGAAGACTTGGAACGCCGGGTCCGATGATCATCCTGGAACAGACGAGGGATCCAGAGTCCCTCTCCAATGGCCATGGAGATGGAAACGAGAAACGAGGAGTCAGAAAGAATAAACCAAGAGGAAGAGAAGCTGCTGTCCGGGTTCGAGATGGAAGACATGGCATTCATCGTCCCGGATACATGATGCCTACCTTGTCTCGTGGGACTGTGATTTGTTCAACGTCGACCATGGGGGCGTTTCGGATCTCCACTCAGAGACCGCTGGACAGTAGGTGGAACCCAGCGGCTCTTCAGAAGGTCTACTTCAAGTCGGCCGTCATGCCGTCCTGGCCACTGACCGAGTCGGACCTTGGAGAACTACGGACGACTCTGAGTCGACATTGCTGGATACGGAAGTTCAGGGACCCTGCAGGCCAGCAGACGAGCGCCGAAAGTGGTACTGTGTCGAATAGGTCTAAGCGATGCCATCGAGGAGCTAGGCTGGTAAATGTTCCGAGTGATGAACAGGTGGTAGAGAGGGACAGAAACGGAAATGGTAGAGAGGATGAACTGGAAACACCAGCAATAAATGGAAGCCAGTCAACTAATTCCAGAGGAATTAACGTGACGAGGTCCAGAAGTCATAGTCAGCCAACTTCCATCGATCATAAACAGACGATTCATTCAACGAATAAACCAACAGAGATCGACCAACGGTACCAACTTCTACCGTCGATCATAGAACCAGACACGAAGCAAATCTGCGAAAACAATTCTACTCTCAACAACGTTCAACCTTTGCATAACACCGAAGAACATTTCTTCAAAACTTCCATCGAATATTCCATTCCCTTTATCGCAAGTGACGTCAGAAACTCTGGTAACCATGACTACCCTAACAATACGATCTCGTCCGAGTCACGTGCTGGTAAAACTGAATCTGCGCCTAGCGACATCTTGCCGGAAATGATGTCAACTCGGAACCTGCTGAAGGGACTAAGGGCTGTCTCTTTCTCGGATGAGGTTATCAGCATCGGAAGCAGAAGGTCAGAGAGATAGACGGCGGCGGCGGTGGTGGTGTTGGTGGTGTTGGTGGTGGTGTTGGTGGTGGTGGTGGTGGTGGTGGTCTGTCAGAATCGGACGGACTTCGTCTAAGCTGTCTTCGGTTGTTTAGAACAGATTGCGATATAATATTAGAATTCGCTTGAGGCCGAATGCATTACGCAAAAGGCGCTTCAACAATCATTAGATTGGTTTAGGTTTTGTACTTTTGTTCAATAGTCTTTGGTTCACACACGAAAATGAATTGAATAGATTACAAAAGACGAAAAGAATTCACCAACACTTTTAACTTTAAAAATGAAATCCTGTCGGCTTTTTATTTACGTTGTGAAATAACAAATGTATACAATGTAGATCGCCTTAGCAAGCATCACACTGATAAACTACACGCACATACATGCATAGCCTATAATGTAATTCAAGCTTTGTATTGAGCCACAGAGATACGTTTACTTGTCGATTGCACAAACCACAATTAGATCTATATATGGAACTCACCGAAAATAACATGTCACGTTAATATTTCTGGGTCTGGACTCTGGAGTTCATTCCAATATGGAGCTTGTCATAATAGATTGCTTTGCAAATTTTGCTATTATGTATCCGCCTCAATCACTGACTTGATTCAATTTTGTCTAACCTCTAAAGTATGGCTCGCTGCCTTAATCGAATGTTGGTCCTACGAATGCAATTCGCAATTTAATTTAAATTACTATTCATCCGGCTTTATCCTTTGTGCCAATTAGCCTACCTACTCAGCACATTTTTCCGATTTGATGATCAATCAAAAATCTACAATAATTTTCTCGTATTTTGAATTTTGATCCATGGTTGGAATTGTTGCATACCTAATAGCCTTCTCAAATTTTGCTTGGTTTCATTTGTTTTGTTTCATAATTGTTTTGTTTACTCAGTTTAATCTAAATTTTGACTTCTCTTCGATTTGAAATTTGACCCACTTTGTGCATTTGTTAGCTTAATCTATGCTGTCGAGTCTTCGCATTTCTAGCTTGTTCCAAATTGTAGCCTAATTTTAAGCAAAACTGCCTAATGATCGAAACTTAATTGGGTCAAACGCAGTTCTTCGAGTTCCATTTGAAGTTCAGACTTCAGAACATTACGGTCTTTTTGGTTCGTTCCGAATTGCAGTTTATTGCAAAACACCAGTTTGTAGCTCGGTTCAAGCCGCATTTCTCTAAGTGGAAGACTTTGTTGCAGAACTCGGATCTCGCTTTAATTAAGCACCGATTGAGACGAAGACAAAACACGGAAACCGTCAAAATTTGGACGAAGAAGTTGTTCTTGGAGGAGGAAGAAGAAGAAGAAGTTTCAACCGATCACATCATGTTGTCTGTTCCCATTCGCATATCTTCCTCTAATTCCTCCTTTCTACATTTCCTCTCCCCCAATCAACCTCGGGTAGAGAAGAATTACGACGGCCGATACAGTCATAAGCATGAACAGTAGCCAGAAAAACACGCGGTCAAGCACATGCGCCAGTTCGTGCCACTCCTCAACGCTGCTGCCTTTCTTCTTGTGATGCACGTGATTCGCCGTCACCCCGCGTGACCTTGAACCGTCGTTGACCTCTGCAGCAGCCGCCTTTCGCTTCAGCTTCTGAAGGAAGCGAATCGTCGGCGTGACTGGTCCGTTAAAGTGCGTGTGCACTTGACCACGTGGTGGCGCACGTCTCCACGCGCTATCCTCCGCCGCCGCCGCAGATGACGCGATCATGACGTCATCGAGTGCATCCGTACTCGAGTCGTGATTGGCTACAGTCGTCGTCGTCGTCATCGTTGGCGGCGGTGGGGGCGGTGGACAGCGATGGCGTCTTTTCCAGACTTCGATCTTCTGGAGTCTGATGGCGGAAGTGGAGGTTCTTGGTCGACCATACTGCGTGTCGAAGCAGACGAGCCGAGCCAGCCAGACGAGGACGAGGTGCCGAACCCAGGTGGGGATGCGGTAGCGAGGTCCGCGATGATGGATGTTGAGGACGAGTACGGTCATGCAGATCGATACGGTACCAAGAGTCATCGTTGCCATCAGATAGGTCACTGAATTCAAACGAATAAAAGTTTGTTTCATCATATAATTATATGCTGCTCATGCAGTATCGTATCGTCTACACCACACTGTCCAGTTGTCCTGCTTCTGTTTTTAGCAGGGATCTATAGCAGCTACATACTTTCCAAGTTGTGCAGGCCTCACGGCGCTACTGAATCACAACGTTTGGTGACAGAACGAAACCATTGCCATTCATTCTTCTAAGTGATTTCTATAGCGCCTTTTCAAGGCTGCTGCTCATGAAGAATAAAAGTGGTGATTATAGGCTATTAATCGTATAATTCAATTCACTTGAAGTTCAATTGGCAGGTTCAAAATCGCAATCGTTGCATTCGACAACAAGCGAATGAACCACGCATTGTATAGTATACCAGTACCAGATCAGTCATTCAACGAATCTTAGCCATCGGTTTTAAGACGCAGTATACTCACACGAGATACACGAGATAGCTCAATTAATCTGAAGTCTAAGTATATAAATACAGGCAGTAACTGTTGTTGTTTTACCGATGAGAGGTATTGCGAGCGACGTTCTCGGTATGGAATCGGCGATCATGAGCAGAAAGACGGTGAAGGCAAGAAGCACGGAGATACCGAGCGAGATCTTTTCCCCGGCATCCGGTGGCAGGCAGAAGCCGATCATGATGAGGACGGACAGCATGACGCACGGCAGGACGATGTTCATGATGTAGAACTTATACCTGCGCTGTAGATGCAGCGTGAAGATAACGTGTGGGTATCCGTCCTTCGCGTTGCTCAGCATCGTTATGTTCCAGACGGCAGACGTTCGGTAGACATGCCACTCTCCGTTGATGCGGAAGTCATGAGTCGAGATGAGACTCGATGCGTTCGTGATGTTCATCTTCAGACTGTGGTAGGCGTAGGCGCCGATCAGCAGAGGGCACCGCTGGGCGTCGAAGGGAAACAGAGCGATGTCGATGTCGCAGGTCGTCCGGAAGATGCCGCCAGGCTCCCAATGCAGACGACCATCGCTGTGCAGTAGAACACGGATGCGCTCGAAGTCCGGCATCAGCTCCTCGGCTCTACAGCAACAGCAGCACGCCATGCCACGTCATCGTCAATCGTAAACTCAAAACACCCAAGGTGCTACTCTACGGCTAAGAATATGTTATTATTGACAATGGAGCGGACAGTTATCGGCCGATTGGATTTGATTAGATTAGTATAAATATATAGGAGAGAGAAAGTATGAAGGACATTATAAAAGATCGGATTCGATACATAATCGATTAGTTTCAGTGCATCGGAAATCCCAATGCTGCAAAACGTCAAGAACGGTTTTAATGGAAATTGCACATAAGTAACATCTCTACAATAATTATGGCTTAACTCGATGTCTTCTTCTTCTTTCTGTTCTCTGCCCTTAGGCAGGTTCAAATGTTTGACGTCTCCATTCTATATTTGAATTCGTCATACATTTTATCTTGGGAACTTTAGGGAGATGGTTTCCCATTGCCTTTCTCCCGGTGTTTTTACAGAGACACCATCTCCTAGCGTCGACATCCTCTGTCGTCCGTCCTTCGGTTTCTGCGCCCATGTGGGCATCGCATATACCGGCGATTGCTCGGTCGCCCACCCCGCTCTTTGTTTTCGAACAGGGGGGACCTCGTGAAGGTGGCGTGGTTGGACATTTGGGTAGCAGAGGCTATTTGAGACGCTTGCTTGCCCCGTTCCCCCCCCCCCCGATGTAGACTACTATATTAAAAGGGGAACAGGCATTGACATGGGCGCCCGCACATAGGGGCAAGGGGGGGCACTTGCCCCCCTGGAAAATGGAAATTTATTTTTCTAACTAATACTTTTAGGTTTTTAACAAATTTCTTCGCATTAAAGCACTAATGATACGAATGATAGGCCTACACAAAGTGAAAGTCAGAAATCTATGTTTAGAAATCGCTGTAGATATAAACATGCTCTTAATTTTCTGTCTTGCATTATAATCAACATCTTGTTAAAAGCTGGAACAGTGACCATTGGCTGTTAACCCTCCGGCAGGCGCCCTTGCAAATAGTATTTTTCTATCGATTATGGCCTAATTGATTGGAATCTCGCTGTCATGCAACCTTTTACAACTGCACAAAATTAAGTACCGTATCAATAGAAGTATAGCTTGAGGAACACTTGTACCTTGAAAACTGACACGTATTTTTGTTCACTTATTCATTCATGCAATGGATTTATTATATTACAGCGCCGCTTCAGGAACCCACATTTAAAATTTACTTTTGATTTCTGATTTTTTTCTTCGCACTAAAGAAACTATTCTTATTAAAGCTGATACACAAAATGAAACAGAAAAATTTTTGCATTAAGAAACCTCATTGAAAAATACTCGTGCTCTTAATTTCCAGCTTTGCATTTTTCAAGCTCTTGTTACTAAAACATTTACGGCAACTGTGACCATCAAAAACATTTTGCCCCCCCCTGCAAAAATTTCTGCGGGCGCCCATGAGCATTGACAAATATAAATCCATATACAATTTAAGTGGCACCATTATATCCATCTATTAGATAGTCACATTCAGTTGACAGTTGTAAACAAAGTGGAACTTCGTCTTATTTAGATAAACACGGCGCAATAGAAGTTTCAGTCAATGTACAAGACAGATATACATGTACCCATTCATGACAGCCAGTTCTGGCAGCCATAGTTTGTCGGCTTTGATGATGATGTTGGAAAGATTTCCGAAACTCGAAGGTCTCCATGTCAGTCGAGCGTCCGTCCATTCCTTTGAGACGAACACCACAGACATAAGACATAAGATAGATCGTCCATTACCACAGACACAAGACATAAGATAGATCGTCTATTATGTCCACAGACATAAGACATAAGATAGATCGTCCATTATAAGTCATAGATTCTATATACTGGAAATGCACTTAAACGCGCTGACAACTGCTCTGCACTGATATATTCTACTGCGCATATAAATTGGCCATTACCCTCGTCAGTGGCGTAGCAAGGTCTTGGGGGGCCCCTGTGCAGAGCTTGGGTGGTGGGCCCCTTAAATGCTTGAAACCCCATTCGATTTCAAACAACAAAGCTGCGCAAAACGCCTGGTTACTTTTTAAAATTTGCATATTTCAGACCAAAGTTAAATGAAAACAAACTAGCCCCTTTTTATTATTTTAACCAATTTATCTAATGAAACATATTCTTCTCCATATCAGCACAGAAAAATTTCACTAGAATACCATACAGAAGTAATCACAAAAATTTCTTCATCCCCTGAAGTAGCCTAGGCCCTATTAATCATCAATCACCCATAGGCCCTGCTTAAACTCTCCAAGCTGTTGGGTTTGTTGATCAAAAGAGCGGAAAATGTAAAGAATTTGGCAAGTGTGAAATGACTCAATCAAGTCTACGGCTAACCTGCTACGGGGATTTAAATCCGAAATGCTAAAATGCTCGTTTGCGCGCCTTCTCTTGTGCAAACAAAACAAATTTTAAACGCGGCTGCGTAGACGCGTAGACCATGACACAGTAGGCTAATGCTTAGGCTATACGTCAGCACAACTACTTCCGACCAAAGACTGCAAAGAGTAAAGATATTTGTAATAAGGTAACCTAATCAATGTAATCATAGCACATCGCAAAGCAGTTGTTTCGACATTCCGGCTGAAACTCAAAAAATTACTGGGTGTGTACGCTGTAGCCTACATTTAGGTTTGAATACATTCTGAATATCCTTAAAGTAACAGTTTGACTCTGACCCCGGGGGGCCCCTTGACAGCCGGGGGCCCTCGTGCACTGCACAGGTTGCACGCTCTATTGCTACGCCACTGACCCTCGTCTTTTAACCCCGTGGCTTTGGAACTGGATGTGGTGAATGGGATCAGAGCTGCAGTTCGCCATTGCCTTTTCTTTAAGCATTCGTCTATGCCAGGAGTCAATGTCTGGTCAGGTCAGGCATTGATGTTGCAAGAAGGATCGATATCGATAGATCAGACCCGTATACTACAAGAGGTTTACGAGAATCGTTTATGTGACTTCCTCTATATCAAATACGCAGCTCGTGTAATAAAGTATACCGTTAGGATATTCCCTAGAGAAAGCTAGCGTATGGTACATTTAAGTTAAGGAAGGGTAGGGTAAGGAAGGGTAGGGTAGGGTAGGGTCGGGTAGGGTAGGGAAGGGTAGGGTAGGGTAGGGAAGGGTAGGGTAGGGAAGGGTAGAGTAGGGTAGGGTAGGGTAGGGTATGGTAGGGTATGGTAGGGTATGGTAGGGTAGGGTAGGGTAGGGTAGGGTAGGGTAGAGAAGGGTAGGCGAGGTGAGGTAAAGAGGAACGACGCAAGATAGATAACGTCACGTATGGAATGCAGAGAGAGTCAAGGTAAGTTAAGCAAGGTGTAGGCCTAATCTAATCTAAGTCTAATCTAAATCCAATCTAATCTAACCTAGCGATTTCTTTATAATTACTTTCAAATGCATCAATCGATGGTCCATAATAATTATATATATAAAGTCAGAATATCCAATAAAAAAATCATCAAATGTCGAGAACAAACTAAGGGAGTCAAGGTAAGACAAAACATGGCAAGGGTGAGATAATATTATTACAAGGTAATATAAGGAAATTAAGAAAGATAAGGAAAAAGAGGTCATAAAATAAAATGTGGGATAAGTTACTTTTGCGCCTCTATCAAAAGCAGTTCAACATATTATAGTGAAATGTGTGAACATCAAGAATTTGACGATTCTGATGGCCTAATATTATTCAAATTTCGTTCTCATGACCTTAATTAAGCTGATAAAGTATTGCCTACTCCGAGAGATTCTTTAAAATGTTCAGATTCATATAATGAACACTTGCATGAGTGTGTTCGTAAGTTTTTAAGTGCATAGACTATAATTATAATTATATCAGTTTTATTTACCGCAATCACAAGTCCAGTTGTAGTCAGCACTTGGCTTCTTTCATCCTAAAAGTAAAAAATTAAACAAATGTTAGATGAAAAGCTTCTTTTGTTTAATCTTGAAGTGGATGAGTCTGCAATTGCATTTCGCTGGCTATCGGTCAAGATACCGCAGACATTAAAGTCGTCCGAGTGCTCACAGATGCTAAGGCCCATCAATAATTGTAGTCTGCCGATGAAGCATATTCAATGCAGGTTTCGGTCCGATACAATAAAAATATTACTTCTCTGCTGTCTCGTGCTAATAATTTGGACGACCTATTCTTGCAAGTTGTCTTATGTCGAATTGGTATTATGGCTGAAACCTCCTCTGTTTTCTTTTACTGGCCGACCGTTCTCCTGTCTTTCGGTTCAAGAAACTAGAATCGTCCTGTCCTGTTAATTATTGTTAGCTTAAACTTTTTCCTGCTTAGAAACATTCATCGATTGGCGCTAGAGAAATTCCCAGGCGAGATTTGTTGTAATTTAGCATTAGATGCAGTGTCAGGAAACGTAGCGCTTCCTGTCTCAGAGAATCGACAAGACGACAATTATTTCTTGACAGCCAGAGAAGATGTTGTTTATCCTGCGAAGAGAATTAAACCGATAGACTGAAGCCATCGAAACCACTAAACTGCAGCAGAGTCGAAATTAAACAGTGAGCAAAACAGGACCAGACTGTGTATACTATACACAAAGACAAAAGCAGTGACCAAGGCGAGGCTCATACTCTTCGTTAACTCCCAGATGAGCACTGCGTTCTCACCGGTAGTTATCTCTTTCTCTAGTGCAAGATTTACCCATATTAACAACTGAACATCATTGAACAGCTTCTGCTACATTTGTTGCCTTGACTGTTGCTAAGAATACTTTATGTAAAACGTCTGCACTTAATCTTGAAAATAGCCCTGCTCGCTAGCGCCGGTGAATAAGCTGGTCTCCCTGACGTGGCTTTTGTGGGCGCTGAGAAATTCTCGAAGATTTACATTAGCATTCGCAAGTAGATTTTATGGCGGAGCCCACAGTTTATAAAAAGCGCAAAGAAAACTATCTTTTATACTTTTTGTGTTAGAATTCATGACGAAATGAAATCAGAATGTTTCCCACAAAACGGCTATAATGGAACGTCGATAAGCTGGCAACTAATCCCAAACAAGAAGGCATAAATTGTTATTGGAAACGATTTTCGTCGGAAGAAAAATAAAATGTCATTTCTACCACAGGAATCTCCTATTTTCCAGTCGCGGAAACCGAGCATCCGAATCTTAGCGGCTTTCTTCGGCAGCCGTGTCCCTCAACAAGAATTCCGTCTAACGATCTTTGCAATTGCATCCTAAATATACCATGCTGAATGCATTGCTGATGCATAGCAGTGGTGTCTAGAATCATCGGACAATACTGTGGCCAGAACTGGCATTTAGGACTGCATAAACTGAGTTGCCTTCATGCGGCTTAGTATGCACGATTGGGAATAAAATAATATGATATGAAATTATGAATTAACAACATTCAGACCTTTTTGTAAGACGACTATTCGACGCTACGTTACTATTCTCTCTGACTTTTGGTCATTATGTGACATTTCAGTAGCTTACTGAACCAAAGCTGTCAATTTATTGTAGTTGTTGAAACCTCACACTCATTGCAAGGACTTTTTATTACTTGTTGTTAGTAATTACAGTTAGGCCATGTACCAAACTTTAGCTTCGCAGAACTTTCAGAGCATTGGTTTGTAAAATTTAATATCTGCAACTTTCGAAATCGATTTTCTCGTGAACATATAGGTCTAGTTTGCAGTTTGATAGGCATCTGCGACCATATTGCGATAAATTTAACTAATATGTTTTGATGAGACGATCGAGTGACAGAAGACAACAATTAGCCCAGAATTTCCAGATTTGACAACTTTTCCCCAGTAGAAGAACAGAAGAAAAAATTACAACCACTGGCTTTACATGTAGGTCAATAAGATACATTAAATTTTTATTAAAGCCGTCGCTCTAAAGAAGAAAAGAAGATAATTTATTTAATTAACGTCTTAACGACGAGAGTAGGGCCTAAGCTAAAAGTGATTGTGAATCAATGCCGGTCGTTGTCGCTAAGGTGTGGGTAGCAATCAAGAGTGTGAACTGTGAAGTGTTAGCAATGTCATTTTTCTTTCAGCCTCATCACCTGCCTGTTGTTCGCTGGCACGTCCTCTCCCTTGCCGTCTGATTGTTCCACCAAACAACGTTCAGCCACGTTGGTCGGTACGATCGTTTTTTGAGCGGAGGTGGCTGGACGTCAAATGGACAAGAGATATGGAGAAATAGTTTTCTGGTCCATCGCTTGACCACCGACTGTCAATCACGATGACCAGCGGTCACGTGACTCTCGTCGTTACAATGGACAATCGATTTTTATCACCGCAAAATTACGATCGTTTCTGTCCGATTGTCGTCTGCTGTTCTTCACGGATATTAATCTTAACGGTTCTATACGACGACGACCCCTTCAGCCAAAGTCACCAACCCTCCTCCTTCACCCAGGTAGTAGGCCCTGCTACGACGACGGTGGCGGCGGTGATGGTGATGGTGGCGCCTTGCGTGCTCCCAGCGGGGTAATAAAACTCTCGGTTGATGTAGGTCGCAGATCTTTCCCGGCATATAATCAAAAAATACACCTCGGATTATTCGCTGACTGAGTTGGTTTAACCGCTGTCCGGAAAATTGCTCTCCTCGCCTCCTCCTCCCCGTCCGTCCGTCCGTTTGTCCGTCTATCCGTCCGTTCCTTTGTCAGTCTCCCTGCTTGTCCTGTCTCCGTCATTTTGCTCTCGTCCTCTTTCCTACTTATCTGTCCGTCATTTTCTTCATCGTTTGTCCATTATTTTACTCCTCATTTTGTCTTTCGTTTTTTTCTATTTGGGATCAATTCCTGTTTTGTTCTTTTCCGTCCTTCCTTCTTTTGTCTGCCCGTCCGTCCATCCTCTTCTTCCTTCCTCGGTCTGTCCTTCCCTCCATTCGTCTGTCCATACTCCTTTTCGTCCGTCTTTCCGTCCATACTCCTTTCCGTTCTTCTGTCTGTCCTTCCGTCCGTCCCTCGGTTCCTCGGTCGAGGATCAACCGAAGAAGGGCGGAACTCGGCTGTGGCTGCCCTGCAGCTGCCTGGTCGAGGAGTTGACTTATGGACGAAGTAGGAGGAGGAGAAAGATGAGGAGGAGGAGGAAGAGTAGGAGGAGGAGGAGGAGGAGGAGGAGAAGGAGAAGGATGAGGAGGAGGAGGAGGAGGCTGTCACTGGGGTCTATCGGTCGATCCGGTAGGAAGGGTTTTGGCGCCGACGATCGGAATAGAACGATTCATCAGCAGACGAAGTTCAACTACTTCTCGGCAACGCAAAGAATTATGTGCTATAGCGACTGTACAGTGTACACTATTATATATTACTATGGGTTCTTTGCTGGGCCTCAGAGGTCTATAGACTAACTCTTGCCGTTCAATCGGACTAGATTTTTCTTAGAGTAGATCCAAATGGAACACATGATTAAATCGGATAATAATTATTAAGTTAATCAGCACATTGCAGCACATGAACAATTATATAGCGCCTATAAAAGTACCTTACAAAAGCACTGCTGTCATTGAGAGGTCATATAATTATTGTAGTGGTAGCTTACCAGTCCATGAATTCTGAGAAGGACGAAGTCGATGGACACGACTACCGTTCGGTCTGTGTTCATGACGGCTCTGGCGACTGGATCGTAGTCACGGAACAAATAAGCCAACAACCGTTCCTCGTGAGAAGCATTGCGAAACACGAAGTTGGCTGAAAAGAAAATGACGACACCATGATCGACGAATCACAATTATACAGAAGTAAAATATCCGCTGATGTCTAAACTTTGGCTAAAGACGTTAGACGAATGATCGAATTGTTGAGACACAATAATCAAGTAAATAGGCCTATATCAAGCAAGTTAAACTCGAAACAGCGGCTACCAGCCTATAGTGCCTGTATACCATATAATTATATCACAAGCAATGAGTTACACGGAAACGCAATGAAAGGTTAAACTCAAAAAGGAATTGATAAATTAATGAAATAGTATAGAAACATGTTAGCAACTTAAGCTGAAACAACGGTTGGACAAACACATTGTTAGATCACAAAAACGGATCAAAACGAAGAGAAAAAATGGGGCGAAAACTGAAACAATAGCCAACGCTTTGGGGGGGGGGGTGACAGGCTGCAGGTTACAATAAAACAGCGATGTGAGTTTGACTAAACATCTGACAACTTTCCTGGTTTCCATCGGACCTCCTTAAGACAACCTCTTTTGACTTACCTCTGAATCAATGCAGCGCTCATTCAAAACTTGGTACCCTGTACTTGACCTTCGAGTGGCACTTTAGAAGTTTTGAGTTCATGATTACAACCACGATTGTGGAGCAGAAGGACTGGAAATTGAAAGGAAGGCATGTGTTCTAAACGAATGGTAGACATTGGTAGTGTAACCTCAAAAGCACCCGGTGCAACTGACTGTGGTTGGATAAGACAAAGCCTGTTATATATAGGCAGTAGTTCATAAAGCCTTAAGATCTCAAAAGACTTACGCATGAGTAACCAGCGAAATAACTTCATCTGCTCGTATAATTCACGATTACCTCGTCGATAATAATTAAAAGTGGTCAACTGAATAGAATGCAACATTATGTTTAATTTAATTAGAATCTCATTGTAGTTAGTGAAAATTTATATTTCGTGTGCACCTACTGATTTCGTTTAGCTCCTTTTCCTTTTGTGTCTCGGTCAGTTTATCCGAATTTGTCGCCGACCCTTTCGCTGCCACATCCGTGTCTCTGCCCTTGCCCAACCTGGAACCGGAGTGGACCTTGGTTCCTACTTCAGCAAAACAAAAGATAGTACAGAACAATAAATGGCAATACAACACAACACAATGCAACGGATTGTGATTTGTGGATCAGAGTCTCACTGCAAGTGAACAACAGCTAATGCATCCTGTGATTTCCTGTCCATTCATTGTAAAAGGCGCTTCAGAAGTCGTCAGATCAAAATGGATTTGATCAGATCAGAATATTATTCTCTAACGACGACTGACCTTTGCACTCTGTTCCAATGAACATTTCAATGAAGATAATTATCTGCAGAACGACAAAGATGCTTTTCTTCATCTTCTTCTTTGCCGACTTCTTCTTCGTTTTCCTCGAACCTTCAACCTACAAAAGCAATATTTGCAAATGTGGTTCGTGCGACATGCATGTAGTGGTCCATTCAGTAGCGGATGGGTCAGTAGTCCAGCGATTGCAAGTTTGAGTCTGCAGATGGGACACGCGGACAGCGAGCGTGATAACTAAAATAGGCATAAGAAATCAAACTGAATTCGTGTTACTGCCCTCTTTCTTTTTGCTCTGAGTCTTCCACATACATGTCTCTTTGAAATAGTTTGTCACCATCCTATCCACTGCACCAGTATATTCATGTATCTATTAAATGATGATGGAATATATGTTGATAATCCCTCTCATGCATTCGCTTCAGAATTCTTCATCCCATATAATCAGTTAACCTCGTCCAACAACTGCAGCTACTGCTACACGTATATCTATTCGTAACGACGCCGTTTCTATTCCATGAATAGTAATGAAATATAAACGGCATCGTCGTTTATAAATATTTAACAGACGTCTCTTCGACCGCTTGAGACTTTTCCAGCTTTTCTGCGGTGATTTCTTTGACATGTCTAAGACGAAGATCATTTCTTCTTTCTCTTTGATCCTCTCTACCACTGAAGCACATCTGACCGTGTCTTCACTTCTATGTCGTCTGTGATATGTGATGCATTGGTGGCCATTGGCCAATGGCAAACGCTAATAAGCGAAGAGTTTTCCCATATGCTATAATCCTAAATCGTGTGCATTTGACCCTCTTTCCCTTTAGTATTGCTTGGACACTCTTCCCCTTTATTATTGCTTTACGATCTTGCCCACTTCCCTTTCGTTCCTTCCTTCCTTTCTTACTTCCTTCCCTCCGTTCTTCCGTCCTTCCTTCCTTCTCTAACCCTTCAATAGATGAGTAACCAAGAGCCACCGCAACCCCGCTTAATAAACATGCGACTTGGTTTTCCCGCCACTTAAGAAACATAATCTTTATCGAAATCTCTGCAAACATTTTTCCTTCTACAACTTACTCTCACTACTCCAAAACCCTTGGACCATTCGACGTCTTATGTCCATCTAAACACCCATCCAAACGTCCATTCCATACCTTGAGCTATGTATTCCTCTATGTCTCTGTCTCTTTCCATCTCTCTCTTTGTCTCTGTTTGACCTGTCTCTTATTACTCTTCCTGTATGTCTTCCTCCATATATTCCTCACTCTAATTAGACACCTTTAAGACGGATCCTTCGGACAGTTTGAATAACACATTCTTGCTCAAGAAAGCAATGCTACTGAGTCACATCACCACTTATTGTACTATGGGCAAACAAAACGATGACCTTAACCATATTGAACCCACTGTCTTTTAAGTACCCCGCACTAGTGTTGCCTTCTCCAGGCTAGATATTAATTGCTAAAATACTTAAGAACAAAGCTTGTCCTGTAAGAGAAATTGATCAGAAGAACTTTGCAAGTAACCACCCTGAATCTCTTAATTCCTCTTCCAGTCTCTCGTTTTCTTCTGTGGCTGTCTGTTTGTCCCTCTTCCTCTTCCCACCTCTTCCCACCTCTTCTCGCCTCTTCCCACCTCTTCCCACCTCTTCCCACCTCTTCTCGCCTCTTCCCACCTCTTTCCACCTCTTCCCACCTCTTCCCACATCTTCCCACCTCTTCTCACCTCTTCCCACCTCTTCCCACCTCTTCCCACCTCTTCCCACCTTTTCCCACCTCTTCCCACCTCTTCCCACCTCTTCCCACCTCTTCCCACCTCTTCCCACATCTTCCCACATCTTTTCACCTCTTTCCACATCTTCCCACCTCTTCCCACCTCTTCCCACCTCTTCCCACCTCTTCCCACCTCTTTCCACCTCTTCCCACCTCTTCCCACCTCTTCCCACATCTTCCCACCTCTTCCCACCTCTTCCCACCTCTTCCCACCTCTTCCCACCTCTTCCCACATCTTCCCACCTCTTCTCACCTCTTCCCACCTCTTCCCACATCTTCCCACCTCTTCCCACCTCTTCCCACCTCTTCCCACCTCTTCCCACCTCTTCCCACATCTTCCCACCTCTTCTCACCTCTTCCCACCTCTTCCCACCTCTTCCCACCTCTTCCCACATCTTCCCACCTCTTCTCACCTCTTCCCACCTCTTCCCACCTCTGCCTATTCGATCTCGATCACTCCCATTCGTTTATCTGCTTCTAGCTCTGCGTCCTCCCTACAGATGTTCTCTTCCTCTCACTGCCCTTTGTTTTTCCCGTGTTCTATTCACATGACGCATCTTACAAAAAGTTGTTTTTGCATATATTTTTAAAAATAAAATTATCTCTTCCCTGAGCCATCATCTCACTTCTTTGTCTCTTTATCACAATCTCTAGAAACCTCTCATCCCACCTTCTCGGATTCTGTTCAGCCATTCTTTTCAACTGTGCGACTGCACAAGATGCTTAGAATTTTCATTTCCTACCCACACACACACACACACATCCTGGTCACCCAGTCATCAAAAGGCAGCCGTCTAATTGGATGACGATGAAAAGCCAAGACGTGTAGCGGATGACCATGTCGACAGCCGACGGTACAACGCACTCTGTGGTGACGCGGATTATTCCTCTCTCTCTCTCTCTTCATATATATATATATATATATATATATAATTTATATACATACTGTAAGCTTATATATGGATATTTATATAAGAGTATTTAACGAACTTCACAAAGGCTCTGTAAGATATCTGGTAATGATGAAGATGGGAGTGATACTGAGGGAAGGAGAAGAAGGAGGAGGACGACGAGCATGAGGAGGAGAAGGAGAAGGAGTGGAGAAGAACCACAGCAACAGCAATAGCAAAAAGAACAAGAAGAACAAGAAAAAAGACGATGCATGGAAAAAGGCGGAAACGGAGGAGAAGCAGAAGAAGAAGGAGAAGAAGAAGAAGAAGAAGAAGAAGAAGAAGAAGAAGAAAAAGAAGAAGAAGGAAAAAGAAGAAGAAGAAGAAGAAGAAGAAGAAGAAGAAGAAGAAGCCGAACAAGAAGAGGAAGAACAACAACAACAAAATGACGATGCTGAAAACGATGTATCTTTATTCTCCCAGTCATCCACTCATCCGCTGCTCACTGATTCATTCGTTCTCCCTCCTCCTCCCACCGAATCATCCACTCATCCACTCATCCGTTCACTCATTCATCCACTCATCTGATCTGTGCGAATGCGTAGATAAGCCAGTTTCGCTCGGTGCTTTTTTAATGTCTCAGACCGAGCAACAAAAGGAGCTATAAGAAACCGACTTCTGCGCAGCTTTTGTTTCAGCTGCAGACCGATGTCTCTATATAGAAGCTTTTGTCGGCATCCACAGATGATTCATGATTCGACTTCACGCCTTATTTCCAGCTTTCATTCACACTGTTATGTAATTTGCATAGTGCCCTTCATGCCATCACTCAAAGCGACGACGCTCCGGGTACAACCTCGCAACCCTCGCGTAAGACCATGCTCCGCTGACTTGTCACGGTTCGGTGAGTCGTCACACTTCGATGAGTCGCTTCAAATAGCTCAGATTTATCTCTCGTACTATGAGATGTTGAGCTTACTCTCTGACTTTAGCTTTATGCTTATTTACAACTTTTAACAGATTCTGTCTCTTTAAGAAAATGATTCGAGAACAGTTTTTGCAAAGTTGAAACCAGTCAGTAAAATCTGCCAATGATCAGTGGGTCAAAACGGACTGTGCGAGTGCCCGGCTAATCTAATCTCTATTTTATTTCCATTCCAAACCAAACCAATCTTCTTGAATTATAGTTCTGTTTATTACCTAATTTCCATCAGATCCAAACAAATTGCGCTAAATATATATATTCTGTTCGTTTCGTCTCAATTCTTCCATTCTATTTGGAATGCGGCTTAATCTGAAATGCGTGCAATCAAATCTCGGTTATATTAAATTATTAATGGCCTAAACTGGTCGTATAATTGAGAAACAGGTTTCGATCACATTTCGATGGGCAGTTGTAGTTCAGGTCATTGAAGTCCACAAGACTCAAAGATAGAAAGACAGGACTCGGTGGAAGACAAGCAATCCGTAAGCATCTGACTGGATGAGGGAACGGACTGGGACGCTATACGAGTAGATCTAATTGAGGAAAAAGTGGAGCAAGCTGCGAGAACGCAAAAGAACCTGGAAGACATTAATTCATTTATTCATTTATTCATTCTCTGGACTTACGTGTATATAATGCCCCTTCAAAAAATTTACTCAGAAGTGCTCCCAGCCCGGCCACGGCAGCAGAACAAACATGGGCAAAGAAAGGCCATTCCAGATCTGTTGACGGCTCTATAACCGAGAAAGGTCGTCCGTTGCCTGGCAACTAAGCGAGGCCGTGGAACTACATGTAGGAGTAATAAATAAATACCCTGTGTAGCATTGCCCCTTCATGCACGTGACCTGTAGTAGAAAGTCAATGATTGTCTTCTAACATTTTAGTCATGAATTTCTGTATAATTATTGGTTGCTAGCATTTGTCCTATAGAGATCTGAAAGTGTTCTGCGTCTAATCAACTGCAATCACTTATATAGCGCCATTACAATAAAGCAAAGCACAGCAGGGAACACGGTCAGACGGTCGTTGGTTGAGTGAAACCGTCGTTGTCAAGAGTCGTCGTAATTATCTGCAGTTGGAGAATCACGGGGCGGTCGATATATGCGGAGATAGTCAGAGAAGCATCCTGTAGCAGAATTGAGTTCTCCGTCGGTATACATGTAGGCGGGTTAGAGCAGATGAGTCTCAACTCTCAAGTGTAGATCTGAATGGCTTTAGAGCACTGATGGAAGACATAAAACTTGGAAATGAATTCCAGGACCTCGCATGCAACAGCCACAGAGAACGCTCAACAACCAAACATTGCCATCGTGTTACAAAGCACATGCAGCAAGCACATATACATGTATATATATATATATATATATATATATATATATATATACGATGCAGACAGATATCTTGCATAATATTGCATCATCTATTCGAACTATGAGTCTGTAACCCAGCATCTTACCATCTACAATGATTCTACATGTAGCCTATCATCTGCCGTTAACCATCTGGTATCACCGTATCACAAAAGGCGCTATAGAATCATTGTCGAAATGCATGCATATTAATTTATACTGTATCATTACAACGCTACATTTAGATTTTTTATTATTATTTATGGCCTGTTGTGTATTTTCTATGCACATATTGCCTATGCAGTTTATATAGGCCCCTATAGATAATTAATTGTATATATAATCACTGATCTCCAATAATAATTGAAATTACCCATTTATATAGCGCTTTTTAAAGTCCATTCGCACAATTCTTCAGCTGTTGGACATTTGACGTGGCAAAAATTTGTTATTCGCTCACTTGCCTTGTAATTAATGTGTTCTGCATTTTTCATCCAGACACATCATTATCATTATCATCATATTATCATGATAATATCATGTGCCATCAAGTACAATCTCTCTTCAGTAATTTGATCCAATTTCTATGCCATCTGTCTTGCAATATATCTATAATCAATAATCTTATAAAATAATTTATAAATGTTCGTCTGCAATCTTTCATCTGCCTCTGTATCTCTGTCTCTATGTCTCTGTGTCTTTGTGTCTCTGCGTCTCTGTGTATCTCTCTGTCTCTGCGTCTCTGCGTCTCTCTGCATCTGTGTCTCTGTGTCACTCAGTCTTTTTAAGCATCCAATGTATGATGGATCAATTCGGGAAGGCAGTGTGCTGCTGTCGATGGTTGGAATTGGAGAACCAAGAATGGATGTTGGCAAAGCGAGAAAGTAGAAAAGAAATTGGTTTCTTAAGTAACGGCTAATCGCTTTTCTCGACCTTGTAGTTTTTCTTAGTCCTCGCTTTCAGACTAGAATGCGGAATTGAATCCTACCAAAAACTTCTATTCCCACCCCCATGCACTCAGTCTCAGTCTGTCAGCCTCTGTTTGTTTCGGTTTGTCTATCTCTGACTGCTTATGTCTGTCTATTTGTCTGTCTGTGTGTCTGTCTGGCTCTGAGTAACGCAGGAAGATTTGTTCGAGTTAATTATCATGCATAAAAATCGAGACAGAGAGAATGATAATGAGGCGTCATTCGGACAGACAAATAAAAGAAGGATGGTGGCGTTAGATAGGAAGTAGTGAGACAATGAGACTGACCATTGGACAATGGACATACCGAATGGCTGCAGACTAAATGCCTTATTACGAACCTGCAGACCGCGGTCAACAAAATCGACAAACACACAGAGACAAACACACGAAATGAAGTAACGAATAGTCATTAGTCAGGCAGACACATAGACAGAAAGACAGGCAGGCAGACAGGCAGGCAGGCACGCAGACACATAGACAGAAAGACAGGCAGGCAGGCAGACAGGCAGGCAGGCAGGCAGGCAGGCAGACAGGCAGACAGCTAGTGATACGGAGTTGCGGTAGAAGAGAAGCATTAGAAAGAAAGCTCATCCTATTATATTATGGAACTGAGAAGAACAAAAACAAGACAGAAAGTGGTATTTCGAAAATGCGTATACATTCCATAGATGATTAGTGGACATGATGTTACGGGGCGAATCGTTCGGGTGCTGGTCCTTCGAGGACAGGTTGCCATGGCAATCATCCATTTCTTAACCCCCCACCCATCCATTGCACCATTGCACAACCTCGATGCTGCCAGCCAAGACTCCGACATGTCTGCCATCACTAGATACCTGCAATCTCGATACATCCATTGTGTCTGCTTGCCTGCTCTTCTGCCTCACTGCATGACTGCCTCTATGCCACTCTGTGCCCTCTGTAATTCCCTGTTCACTGTTCAAGCAAACCAACCGCAACCTAGCTATCTGTTTTTCCTGCCTGACTGACTGCATGTCTTTCTTTCTGTCCGCCTGCATATGCATGCATATGCATCTTTTTATGTCTCACTATCTCTCTGAACCAGCCATCCACAGCCCCGTTATTCGTCTGGCCTGAGCGCCTGTCTGTCTGCCTGCCTCTATGTTTGCGTGTGCGCCTCTTCGTCTGTCTGCCGATGTATCTCACTATGCAAGCGAATAAGCCGACTAAATATATAGCGCCACTCTCGGCCGCGGACCTCTTCGCAACCACCGCACCTAAATCAGCAGCGACTTCGTCTGCTTCGGGTTATCTTAGCGCCATATAAATTACGATTTCAATTATACATTACATTACACATATCATGTAATTTCGCTGATTCCATTCAACACATGTCATGCTAGTTAATTCTTGCTCTTATCAGCTGCGTATGTATACAGATGCGGTTCAGCGCCTTAGAGCAAAATGCTAAGAGTTGTCACACTAAGTCTGCTGAAGCACATGTGCATATCTATGCATAATTGTGTTTGTATAAAATATCTACATTGTATATATATATATCAATACATATATATAATTTTATATATACCAGCTAAATCCTGCGAAGACAATATTTCAAAAAGACAATAGACTCGACGACGTATAACCAGACAAAAAGGACAACAAAAGAAACTTATGCAGATTGCAGAACCAGCAAATCAGAAGAGACGTTGACGACGACAGCGGATATATACGAATATGGCATACATCGGTGTTTTATGCAAATTAACACAACAGCGCTCAATAAAATAATGTTCTGTCCCATCTCACAGTGGATGTGGTCGCCACCCTCCCACCCCTCCCCCCAGAGACGTGGCCGATGCAGCTAACTATGCAATGCCACGAATTTTCCATGATCGACCCAACGACGTGGAACGAACTCTCCCTGGAGATGCGCCTCCACCCCCCCCCCCCCGTGGTCTCCTCCTCCTCTCCAAGTATACATGTATATACCGTAATCAGTTCGTCAAGACTTGTTCTCTTCCGCGTCGCCTGATCTTTAAGGGGCGCAACACGAATTTCGATTGATTTATCGATAAAAATTACATACGATGTAGCCTACATATAATATATGCATACAAAAGAAGAAAGAGAAAGAAGAGTAAGAAAGAAGAGAAAGAAAAAAAGAGTAGGAGAACGCTGAGGATTGAGGATAAGTAAAAGAGAATGAAGTACAGTAAGTCTTTCGAGTTGACATGCAAAGAAAACTTTAGAAAAGTGAGTGCAAGCAAATTTCTTTGATCGCTAAATACACGCTGTTATATTCTCATCAGAGTAATAGACAGTATTAATTATTATCAACGTCAGTTGAGTCTGAGTAACTATGGAAGATCTGTTTTAATTAATTATCATGCATAAAAATCGAGATAGAAAGAATGATGATGAGGCCGACAAAAGAAGTTAGATAGGAAGTAGTGAGACAGAGAGACTGACCATTGGACGTATAGGCCTACTGAATGGCTGAGTAAATGACTTAATCTTATAGCCTAACGAACCTGAAAACCGCGGTCAACAAAATTGACAAACACACATAGACGCCGGCATATTTCCTTAATTTTTAAATAGATCTAAACAGAGACTTTGTTTTAGAACAGTGACAGCTAATTATATAATTTGACATGAGGCTCTGTTTTGAATAGACTACTTAGGACTAATATTCGCAGTAAATGGCTGATTAGCAACAGTATTGTGTAGGCCTAATAATTTAAGCCTGATCTATCCTCGGAGTGTATATATATCCATAATAATGATGGACTGAGCCGTCGATACGACAGATCTCACTTCGTGAATAATGTTCTAGTCCTGGACTATCAAGTTTGGCTACAGTCAGCACGTTGCTTCCTTGCCTTGCACCGTTGACTCTTCTGCTTAAGCTGCACCATCCGTTGAAGTTCAAATCTTTCCACCGAGGCATGTACGGCGCCAGTATACACTCGTAGCTGAACATAGTGAACAGGTGTTTAATCTCAAGCAATGCATCCATCCAATTAGATTATCGAGCAGGTGTCTGTACATGATAGGCCTACAGCTTAACTTGCATAGCGATCGAAGTAAGGTGTTGATGTGATCGATTTGAAATTTGTTACAGATGAAGTCGATTGGTGTTAGAGACTGCATGTGGCCTACAAAGACAAATTGTTATTGTGTTCATGTTGAGTTGAATTGAAAAGCAGTTGAAACGTTGTCGAATGGTGAACATCATCACTCCACAGCCACGCACTACCAAGTCTACCATAGTAGAGTTCATTATAAGTAGCCAATAGTCTATAAGTCTATATTAATATATTATAGACAGGTCCTAATGCTGTTGTAGACTTGTAGTGACTGATAGTCGAACAAAGGCAGCCAAGACTATTATTATAGACGACTAAAAGATAGTTGAGGCAACGGTAGAAGTAGATCCTATACTAGGGTGACCATTTTCTCGCCATTAAAAACCGGGCACTTTTTGGAGAAAACTAACAACAATATTTTAATCCTTAACTGCGGCAACGGATCTGCATGGCTAGGTAGAGGAAACAAGAAGCAAAAGAAGACAAAGGCATGCATGGATGATGATAGAAAATCTAAAGACACAACACAAATAATAATCAGTACGTGAGAGATGGATAGGGCACACACTCAGAGGAGACTCGATGCTAAGAACAATCATAGAGGGGAAATTTGAGGGGATAAGAACGAGAGGAAGACCAAGACAAAGACTATTGGACTGGATGATGAAAGACGGTAATCAGAAGCTGAAAAAGAATGCACAGAACAGGGAAGAATGGAGACGTCAAACATTTGAACCTGCCTAAGGGCAGAGAACAGGAAGAAGAAGAACATGAGAGAAGCCGTAGATAAAACGAGGAACAGAAAGATTTGGAGACGTCTTGTTAAAGCCTCATCGTCACCATAATATGCCTGATGGTGGGGGTTGCGAGAAAGACGAGAAAGAAACTACTGTACTGTAGGCCCACAAGGGCGGAGTCCAGTAAGGTTTATGCGTGCTATAAAGTAACGAAAATCATAAGGGCGAAATCGAAATGTCGCAATCAAGATGTCGAAAATGAATAAGGCGATTGTTCAATACGGCACAACCAGACTTTTGTCTTAATGCCTGCCAATTGACACAAGTAGCCCATGAGAACAGGTGCAAGCTTTGTGCTGGCGTGGTTTAATGTGTCGATCGCAAGCGACAAAAAACATCTATTGCACTGGAATTGGAAAAATAGCTTGGAGGTTAGGATTTTTTCCAAATTTCTGGACTTAGCCTATCTTATTTCGACAGTCTTTAATTTGTATACCAGATTAGATTGTTAAAGTATACATGTAGACTGTCTTTTATAATTGGAACGTTAGAGTTGGCATCGATCGGCAGGCCGTAGCAATATTTTATAACTGAATCAGCGGTCGAAGCAGTGGCATATTATTTATGTACAGTGAAGGCATATACACTACACTGACTACAGTAGGTCTTAGAGTACAGTAGGTTTTAGAGTATAGTAGGTCTTAGAGTAGCCTAAATTGACAGCTGGACTTTCATTACAACTTCTTTTTAGGTTACAAACTACCTGGTATAGGCTACTTTTTCTGTCATTACATGAACTGACGTTTCAAAGATCCAAGTTGACAATTTTTTCCCTTCTTGTCAAAAACCGGGACAATTTTGCCATTTTGCCTAAGTTGTCGGGACATCGAGACACACCACAAAAAACCGGGACATGTCCCGGAAAACCGGGACGTATGGTCACCCTATCCTATACTGAAGATCACATAAAAACATAGTATAGGTGATCCATCATTTTAGCGCTCTAAATTATTCGTCTGGTGCAGCATAATCATTTGTCATCAATCCGTCTTC